>CM050170.1:86982661-87615161 GCA_027410445.1 Discoglossus pictus
TACTATGCAGAGAATTATCAAGATGAGGCATGTCAGTGAGATTCTTAGGCCACACCAGTTAGGTCTTTTGAACAGGTGCCAGGACATTTTCTTGGGCCAGTTGAGAACCCCAAACCCGCACCATTCAGTCCTTAACTAGGTTTGAGACGAGTTTCCCCCCCCCCCCCCTTTGTAGCCCAGCCTGACTCGCAATGAGTCAGCTAGCAGGTTTTAGGAATCAACTGGCTCAAGCTCTGGCACTTTTACTCTCTTGCAGTAAGTCAGGTGTATCCAGGTGGCTTGTTCGGCAACTTTCAAGGCAGTGGGTGTTGACAGCAGAACTTGGTACGGTCCTTCCCACCTGGCCGATGCCCAATTTGTACGCTTGATTACTTTAATTAGGACCCACTGGCCTGATTGTACCATGCAGGGTCCCTGCTGTTGCTGTGGATGAGAGAGAGATATGGAGGTAATATCTTTCTTACTTAACATTTTTCTCATATAGTCTGCTAAGTTTTCACTCATGTTCTCATCTTCTGAGATAAATGGTCTAAATTCTGGTTGTAGGAATGGTCTCCCATACAATATTTCAAACGGGGTTAACTTCTTCCTGCCTGGAAGCATGTGCATGTTTAGCATTACTAATGGTAAACAGTAAAGCCAATTTTTCCTGTTTCTGCCATCGTTTTCCTCAATTTATTTTTAATGGTACCATTAGTTCTCTCCACTAATCCAGCTGACTGTGGGTGGTACACACAGTGGTTTTTCAACTCTATGTGTAATGCTTTACTCAAGTGGTCGATAATTTTGTACACAAAATGTGTGCCGTTATCGCTATATATTTCCTCTGGTATACCAAACCTAGGAATTATTTGTGTCCCTAAGGTTTTAGCCACTGTGATTGCGTCAGGGTGTGCACATGGTTTAGTTTCCACCCACCTAGAGTATACATCAATTATCACTAGGCAATATTTCTTCCCTTCACACTTTGTTAGTTCAATGAAATCCATACATATTGTTTGGAAGGGGTATGTTGGTTCTGGGAATGTGCCTCTTATGGGGTGATAGTTACCCTGAGGGTTGTGTTGTGCACAAACAAGGCACCCTGCACAACATTTTTAAAATAGGTGTTTAATCCATAGGCTGAAAATATTCTGCTGACCATGTCTACCATACTCCCTCTTGAGACATGACTTATGCCATGGCTCAACATTGCTACATATCTGAATAGTGATTTTGGTAAAATTTGTTTCCCTTCTGCACTCTCATAAATATTATCATACCTTTAACCAGTATGTGTTTTCTTGGGAGGGTGCGTCTGTCTGTATTAGCTGTAGAATACTCTTGTCAATTTGGTCTATGAAATACACAGATGTGTAGCTGTGTAAGAGAAAAATGTGTATGTTTCCTGTTAGAGCCGCCTGCTTTGCAGCTGCGTCTGCTCTGACATTTCCTATTGAAATTGCAGTCTTTTGTCGTGGTATGAGCCACACATTTACATACCGCAAACTTCAAGGGCAGTTTAATGGCTTCAAGTAACTGCAAAAGGAGTTGTTTATGAGTGACTTGCCTGCCGGTAGATGTGGCCATGCCTCTATTCTTCCCTAATTGTGCAAATATGTGCACAGTTGAGAATGCATATTGGCTGTTGGTGTATGTTTACTTTGTCTCAGTTACCCAGTTCAGGCTTTTCCTATATATTTTTGTGCTCAGTGAGTACTGCACTCCGAAGTCATAGGGCAAGTACGCCCATTGTATTTTATCTGTCTGAGCCTCTTCTACCATCCCTCCTACTTGTACCCACCTTCCACCAGCTGGCATAGTCAGTGATATGTGTGGCACTGTGTGTCCTGCATAGAGTAGCTGGTCTTGATCATTCAATTTTACTCCCACCCCTGTATACCCATTTTCTGTCCAGTATATGTAATCCAAGGTTATTCTGGTATTGGTGTGTTTGAAAAATGTTTTTTCATAGTCCACATACCTCCCCGGTGTACTTTCAAATTTCATAGTGCAGTGTAATGACCCTGTGCTTTATTTTACACTGGGAGATGGAGGTAGGTCATTAGCCATGGCTACCAAAGTGCTGGATACTTGTCCTGGCCCTTTTGACACCATGTCTAATGTAGAAGTAATGTGGTTCACCCATCCCCTGCACTACATTTACATCGTGCCTTACTCTGTAGGAACCACTCTAATGTTGCATTTCGGCATCAGACCTCTACCCAAGAGATTTATCGGGCATCTAGGGGAGAGTATAAAAGGATGCTCAAATGTTTGGCCGCTGAACAATCTCACTGAGAGTGGGCATGATATAGGTTCGCTATTTGTCTGTCCTGCTGCTGACCTAACCAGTATGTTTTGTGACGACGTGTAACTAGTCCATGTGCCATCATCGCTCAACACTGATCTACATGCACCTGTATCGCATAAAAATGTTATCATTACCCCCTCTACATCTAGTTGAATGACTGGTTGTTCTTCTAGAGCCATTAAGTCTATACATGATTCTAAATTCAACACATCATTTATTTCTGGCAAGTTTGCATCATTATTACCATACTCATACAATTCAGATTCATGCAATTCTTGTTCAGCAAATATTTGTAAAGGAAGGGTACAACCTGGTTTTAGTCATTTGTCAGTCTGGTGGTCATCGTCATCCGCTCCCTCTTCCTCCTGGTACTTTCTGTTTCTGCAGGAACATGCTAAGTGGCCGGCCTTGCCACACACGTAACAATTTCCATAACATTTTCCTCTGCTTCCACCTCGACCTCGTCCACCTCCTCTCCCTCCACGTTTTTGATTATTTCCACCATCACCAGAAAAGAAAGCAGAAGTTATAGGTTGCGCTTTCCCGTCAACAGAAGTCATCAAATACAGCTCCTTTGGTTTACTATCTTGCTTTCTCTGTTTCTTTTCTTTTGCTCTCTTACACTGCTCCTCTGCATGTTTAGCATATTCTATGGTTTCCCTAAGGGGACATGTTTTGTAAGTAATTTGGTGCTGTATCACAAAGTCATTTATTTCTGGATGACATCCCCTGAGAAAAGCGTTTTTTTAGTTGCTGAGCATATGGTCCAGCATCATCATATGGGTTAGGTCTGGCCACCCTGCTATGGCTGTCAAATACTACCCGCAACCTCCCCATATATTGTTCCACACTTTCATAATCTTTTTGTACACTCGTTTATCTTAGTCCAGTCTGCGTGTTCTCTGTGTCTGTCAGCTATTCTGCCTATTAGAGTGTCTACTCGTTGGGTCAGTTCTAGTGATCCATATTGCAATGGCTCCCCCCTTGGGTCCAGTGGATTCCAGTCACCTTCACTAAGGATCCAATCGGACACTAATATCTGCCTCAGACATCAAGTCTGAAAATTCCCATATTGTCATTTGGGTGGGGGACTCCTGCTACAGCTCTCCTCACATCTGCATCTGTCCATGCTCGGTATACTAGCATTGTGGGTGCAACACATTTCCCCCATCTACAAGCTCCCCCCCCCCCCCCCCCTAGGATTGGGAACCTCAATTAAGGGATATAATGGCACAGATGTTATTCCCTTACCTCCGTAATGATGATCTGGTGCCCGCCTGGTTCTGGCGGGCCGTCCTTCATAAGGTGGTGTTGGAGGAGGTGGATTTGGAGCGGTGGCATTAAGCAGGTATTTGCAGGCATCATCAAATTTGTCCTCTACATCACCACTATAAGTGACCATATTCCCAGGAGTCGGAGGGACGGTCAGTCGTGGACATCTTTTCTGTGTACACATAAACATATCCTCTTCCTCTTCCGAAGGTGAGAGGTGGTTAACATTACATGTCCCTCCCCCCGTAGGCACAGTCATTGTTATACACATTTGCCTTTTTGTTTTCATCTTCAACAATTTTTTATTTTTAGTATAGAAAATGTATTTACTTTTTTTTATTTTTATTTCCTTAATTAAGTAACGTTGCGTTTACTTTTTCTTTCGTATACTTCTTTGTGTATAGTAAAGCTCAATAAAGTTTGAACGTCTCCTATACCTTCCTTTTAATAAGGATTAATATTGCCAAGAAGTAGTGGATACAGGGCACTGATTCCAGCAGAGGTAGTATAGTAGATGCTGTGTATCCAGTGGGTGCGGTGAGCATCGTCATCGCTTAAAAGGGGTTGGCCATAAGGTTATAGTCAACTCCCACTTTTCTAAGGGGTTGTAATAACATGCCTTTGTCTCTCTTTACAGCAACCACACTTTCTCCCTTCTGCTATTTTCCCTCAATGATACAGACATATTTTCACATAAAAACTAACACACACACACAGAGAAAAAATGGGAGTAGGAAGGGGAGTGGTCTACTATGTGGGGGGTTGGCCAGACCCTGCACATCTTCTCAAAATGCATATCAGTCACCTCCCTGTCCAAAGGTAAAGCATTGAGTGAAGTTACAAACACACAGAAACTTTATATATATACACAAATACACATAAGAAAACAATTCTAGAATACAGTGTTCACAATTCCCACACATAAGTGTGTTTTTACCAGACATAAGTTACAGATGCACATCAGAAACCCTTTGCATATTAAACATTTCTGTAGAGATAACCTTGAATACTGCAGGGTCTAGAAACCACACACCTGGCAGTGCGATTTATGCCCTTGAGAGCCTATCCACTTATATATATATATATATATATATATATATATATATATATATATATATATATATCTTGAACTCCTATAGTATCAATTAAAGTTAATAGATGTACACAAAAAATAAGATCACAGATACATGGAAATATACATAGCATTACATATACATACAACAACCAACAGACCTTTTATACATTTTCCAGAAATAATTTGTATATCTCCCACACCTTGGACCATCCGCGGTCTCCACACCCGAGTGTGGAAACCTGGTTCACGTAGAGTGAGAGTCGTTCATGCTACCTCTCGCACGCTACACCTCAAACACCACCACATATACTCGGCACATCAAGGACCCATAAAGCCTGTAGCTTCTGATGGGAAGTCTTGTTGTGCAGTTCCCTTTAGTGTAAACCTTGCCACCCAACCTGTAGGGCCAACAGGTAGACCACTCAAAGTCCAACTTCACCAAAAACCGTGTGGTGCCTTTGTGGACGTATCCCTTACAAGTATAGCTCCCACCCAGGGCTTCATACACACAATCTTACAGAGTATTTTAGTAAGAAGTTATGAATACACAGAAACTTCAGACAAAATATTTCAACATTGTATAACTAATTAAAGAATGAGAAAGATGGAAATTCAAGCAATTATGGATGCCTTTCGTACTCGACTGCCACAAATTTTGGTTTGTGCGGCGAGTCACAGGATTAGCCCTTCGGAGACTAGGTGGGTAATGCGTGACCACTCACTACCAAAAGTGGATAGTTTCAGGTAAGAATTTTGAGAACAACACAAAAGAATACATGTATATATATATATATACATACACTCACAAGTACACAGAAATATATAGAAAGTATACAGGTATATACAATAACCAATAAATCTGTTATCCGTGGTACACCTCTCACAAACATACATACACCCCGGTACCGGTATTTAAAAACATACAAAATGTTAACAAGCACACACATACATATTTTCTTGCAAGAGCTCATTTTGAAAGTCGGACTCATTTACCCCTTTCTCATGGTAAGCTTTCTCAATAACGTTACGTACGGAGAACTTATTTTATAGTCAACCCTTCTACCTATTACTAGGCTAGAAACCTAGTTGTACAACACTTTTACCTAATATCACTGTTAGGCAAGGACCTGCAGACATACACACACATGCAAATGCAACAGAAATCCATATACTCACTGTCAGTTCATTGTAAGCTGTGCCTTTTCATCCCTCGGAAAAACACCTTGCCTCTGTGGTCCAACTGATCGTATATATCCGGCCTGAGGTCTTTCTCAAGGTAAGGGAGTCCTCAGCGACATACCCCCCCGTGCTCGGTAAAAGGCGTTTTACTCCGTCCGAGGAATGATAAGGGAAACAACTTCCGGCTCGAAGGACCAAAATGATAGGATCAGATTAGTGAGTAATCATGTATTCTGATGTGTGTATATATTATATCTGGGTACCAAGATATAATGAGAGAAAATAATGCACAGAAGTCAGAGTGTCATCAGAATAATCTCTGAGTTTATTTGGGCGGCAGACCCTTATATAGCATAACACACGTCACAGCTAATAGCATAGTTGAAAATAGGGTTAAATTCACATTTGCAAGCTAGTGTCTTTTTCTGTCTAACTCAGCAAAACAATCCTTATCTAATCCCGGCTTCCTATAGATATTTTATGCTCGGTAGTTGCTGAGACAAAGAGAGGAAACAGGAAACAGATGTGGGAATATTACCTTAAACATTTGTACAGATAACCCACTTAAACATTCTAGTAAGATACAAGGAAAAAACAAGCTGATATACTTTTTATAATCATGATATTCTTAGCCAATTTCTTCATAATGAAGAAATTAAAATACCTAACACTACCCAAGAGACATACTTGTCTATCTAAGTTTAAAATACAGTTTCCCTGTTAAGGGAAGGCAAGCCAAACCTGACCTAGAAGGAAACCAGGAGAAAGAGACCAGGTGGATGGCCGAGAGAGTGGAAAAAGCCACCAAGTTCAGTGCCATGAATGAGACGGCAGGAGCTGCAAGTGAGACGGCAGAGAGCGCCGCAGAGTGCCCCGCAGATACGCCAGGAGCTGCGAATGAAATGGCAGAGAAAGCAAAAGTGACTGCTGAGATGGCACAAAAGACTAGTGAGATAAATGCAGCTACAGACATGAGCAAAGGTCAAGGGAAAAAGGACAAAGTGTTGTCACTGACTGAGTGCAAAATCGGCTTCAGTAAGAAACATGTTGATCAGGTCATTGGTGGTGATCTTAATCAAACCGGATGTACCAACCTTATGGGTAAGAGCAATGTAGAGGCCTCCATAAGAAACCTAAACAGATACAGTCGCCTGTCCTTGGTGAAAGCTCCTGAGGTGGAGAGTACTAGAGAAAGAAAGATCTCTGACCCAGAGAAAGGAGAGATCAAATGGATAAATGTAGCCAGTGTTCTTACTAAGGAAGAGTGTCCTGAAAATGATGAAGAAACTGGAAACCTTATCAAAGGGAAAGATAAGGACAAAAAGAGTCTGAAGATTCAGAGGATGAAAGACAAACCCCCATCCCTGAGAAGCAGTATATGGAGATAGATCCAAAAGGAAAAGTAAAGTATCCCGGGAGCATTTTGTCTCAGGTTGCAGTAAAACAAAGTGCTATGGACAAGGAGAGCCAAGACAAGAAACCTATAAAGCAAGACGTACAGATGAACCCTATCCCAGGGAGGCTGGAAAAGCCTACAATGGAAGACAGGCAAGTTGCTATGAAAATGAAGGGTATCAGAATGATACCGGATTATATTCCTGAATGGAGAAGGAAGACTGCGCGTGAGGACAACAGAGTGTCCTCTAGGAAGAAGACACAGATGTCTATTTGGGAGCAGAGGAAGAGTCTGCTCAAGTGTAACACAATTGAGAAAGATATAAAGAAGCTGCTGCCCAGTGGCGAACAGATAAAGCAAAATTTACTTCCTAAATATTTACCTCAGAGGATGAGTGACTTCTCCAAGAGAGAGACACCAGAGAAGTCTGAGGAGAAAGCAAAGAAATTGCAAGATGCCCAAATGAGGATAGAATGCATGTTAAAGGAGGAGCGTCTCTACTGGGAGCAGGAAAAACAAACGTGGCACAGAAAAGTAGATGATCTACGCTTTCAGCTACAAGAGGCAGAGAGTAAAAACGCTTGCATAGCGAAGAAGATGCTGATGCATAGTCCACAAGAGCAGAGGATGAACGATCTGTCTGATATGGAGATACGGTTGGAACAGGGTGATGCATGTCCAGAAGAGACCAACCATGATCTTCAGGACCGATATACACCAGACGCTGTGTTGAACACAGAGCTTTGTCAAAAGAAAGTTCACATGCATGGCATAGTGAAGGAGTACACGAGAAACAGAAGTATGAAGAAAGGGTGGTGGAGCTGCCAGAGAGATCCAGGGAGGACCTGAAGAAAAAGAGTGAGGAAGTTCTTCCGCTGCATATACAGCCAGAAATTCAGTGTCAGCAAAGAGAACTGGATTTACAAGTTAAAGGAGAGAAAATACAGCTGAAGGGAGTAAAGAAAGATGAAAAGCTGGAGGCCTCGGAGGCAAAGCAAGCAGGAAAACAGAGCAAAGATGAAGAGAAGCAGGTAAAAGAAGATGAATTATGGGTGAAAGCTGAGGATGCTGAAAACACAAGCTTTCTTAAGAAACAGAAAATTCTAAAGGCTTCTAAGATGTGTACTGGCCTATGGGTTGAGCATAAGCCTGAAGTTGCTGTACCGCTAGAGACGTTCCAGCAAGATCAAAAGATTGAGAGATTCTTCCTGACAGATATAGAGAGTCGCAGGCCTTGCAGGATTGAAAGCACAGTGGAGCAGAGGATACCTGCTGTGAACAGTGAAAAAAATAAGTTACAAGTCAAAGGGCTAGGAGCTACCGTGAGAGAAGACATGCTTCTGGAGTTTACGAAGGACTAGGTACCAGAACAGAAGCAAGATGGCCATATGAATCGAACACCTCTTGGTGAGAATAATCAGCCAGACAATTGGAGCACTTGGAAGAGAGAGAGCCGGGTTTTCTATCCTTGTGAACCGCTGACCCAGGACAGATTGCAGTGTGATGGAGTTGGCTGTGAAGGGGAGTGGGAAGAGAGGCCATCCAAGTTGCGGTTCCATAGTGAAGGTCAGGATGACCCAGGAGATGACAGTGAGGTCAAAGCATCGAATGAGGGAGAATCAGAGACCCTACAGAAAGTGTTGCGAAAGGGGGCCCAACAAGCTCAAGGTGTCACAGTGCTTTTCCGAGAATTACCCCGAGCAATAGCAGGATGTCCGCTGCTATCGGAGTCCGACACTAACCCCCATTTTGTTGTCTCAAAGGAGTTACTGAGTGAGGTGAAAGAGCTCGAGAGAGAGAGACAAAAGTCAACACTCAGAAGATGGAGAAGACCAGAAGAAGGGTTGAGAAAACTGCGGATAAACTTCTGGAAAAGAATGAATGGAAAGACTAAAAGAGCAAAAGAAAGCCAAGCGTAAAGAGGCCGAATTAAGGCAACTCCAGTCCCAGGCTCTTGGACTGCAGAAGAGGCATGAATACTCCCAGAGTGACTTGGCACAGACCAAGAGATGCCATCTAGCCACGAACTTGCAGGAAGAATCCAAGCCAGAGAGTGAATCTGCAAACCTTGGGCCTTTCATTCATGCTACGAAAAGGATAAATCAGAGCTGCGAGAGAGGGATGAGGGTTCTGCAGCAAAAGAGAAATTAGGTGGAAGACAAGGTAGCAGAAACCGATATTATCTGTGATTTACCCCCAGGGAAGGGAACGTATGAAGAAACACATTCTCCTACAGAAGTACGAAGAGTACTTGTCAAAGGTCACTGGGGGAGGGCACTCAGAGAGACGGGCGGGTCGGTGCCCTACCCGCAATGTTTTGTCAAAGACCAAAAACGGCACGGAGAACGGAAAGAAATTGGAGTACGAAGACATGAAGGATGAGACGAATGCAAGAGCGGTAGCAGCGGCGGATATAAGAAAGTCCCATTGGTGCCAAAGCAACGAGAAGAATTCTGGACATCAAGAAAAGAAGGATCCATGAGTGGCCCTCCAGGCACTGCCTGAAGCCTTGATGCAGTTGGCTCCGGGGAGGTCGGATATGCATGAAGGAGCGGTACTGTCAGGTGAACGGTTCTATGGAAAGCGAGGCTCCAGTGTATTGACCAAGAACTACAGTGCCATCTACGCCATGTGGTTGCCGTGTGCACCGTTTACGGCCTCTCGGCAAGTCGCTCAACCTCATGTTGTTGAGCTGAGGGGGAGGGTGTGTGGTGTACTGCCCCCCCCCCCGGTGGATGGTGCAAGTCACGCAGTAGGGAGAAGATCTGATTCAGGTAACTTGGAGTTAATCCCCTGGAGCTGGGCTAATTGGAGCTGCAGGTGTAAAATGCCTTTTTAAAAGACACACACACTCAGAGAAGGGGGTGTGGCTGATTAGGCTCTGGTCTAAGGGCTGTAAGCTGTGTGTGAAGCTGCAGTCTGTTTGGAGAAGCTGAGAGAGAGAACCTTAGACAGCTCAGCTGCTGTTGGATCCTGAGATCTGGGATAAGCGCTGAAGTAATGCAGTAAAGAAGACAGCTTGAACTACAGAGAGACACTGACACGCGAATAAGGATTGCCTGCAAGTGTACAGCCAGCATCAGAATAAGAGACACTGAGGATTTCAGCGTGATCTGGGAGGAGAGAGAGACAGAGCTCCTAAACAGGACCTGGTGGGACTTAGAGTGAGTGCCAGAGCAGCACGGGAAGTTGCCAGTAAGAGGATCAGTCTATGTGAATGCAACCAGATTTACTAGAGATACTGTTTGCCCTAAGAGGAGAGGACCTGCAGAGGATCCATTGCAGTTAAGAGAGAGACTGAACTTAAAAGGTACCACTCCTCTGTGTAAAGAGGTATTGTTTTACCTGCAGACTGAGAAGCGGTCTCAGGGCAATTCAGGGTGTTCCTGAAAAAAAGCAAGCTTGTTTGTGTAGATGTTTCTTTTATGCTGAAGTTAAGCTATTGTTTGTTTTGAAACACATTATTAAAGCAAAGATAAAAGTATATCGGGGCTCAGTGGTTTGTGAGAAAATACCAGGAGCCACCGGTAGTCAAAGGCCTGCCCTGTCACAATATATATATTTATTTTTATATATATATATATATATATATTTATATATATGTATATGCATATATATATGTATATGTGTGTGTATATATATATATATATATATATATATATATATATATATATATATGTATATCATAGACAAAGATAAATATTTTTTAGAGAACCATTGGAAGTTTTTAATTAGTAAATTATTTTAAGATTCAAAAGAATATATGAAATATAAGACCGTACAGAACTAAATTGCATAAATCTGTAGTTTTGCCATTTTCTTGTCCTCTCTTCTTTTCTTTTCTTCTCCAACCCAGCTCTATTGAAAGTACCATGCTATGCGAGATCCCAACCTGTCAAAATTTATTAAAAGCAATATGCTATGTGCGCCCCTAACTTATTGATAAAGAAGATATGAATGAGCGGGATAAAGAGAACTCCCTGTGCTTTTCTTTATTGAATAAAGAGAACAGTGCCTTAAATCAAGATATAAACATAATATGATAAAATATCCAATGAAGGCTCTATAGGATGAATAAAAAAAAAATCGTAAAATCATTGAAGAAATGCCCAATATCTATAATAGAGCATCAAAACATATACGATTCATAGTAATAATGTACTCTAAAACCTAATGCTACACAGTGGGATTCATCTGTCTAATCAACATTGTAGTTAGGCATAGTGAAGACATGACAGCTCATGATATGCACAGGGGTAGCTTTATATTAACCCTTATCAAATTTTCAAGCTTGATTTCGACCATAAATACATTTTGATGTTGCCCCAGAAAGTGAACCATGACAAAATGGTGATTGAAGGATGATAGAATTGTTGGTGGGTATAGTAAGACTTAAGAACTATAAATGTATTGGGGATTAATGGTATTTGAAATAAAGTGCAAGCAACATTTTTGACCAATAGAAAGATATATATAGGAGTCATGTGCTCCAGCTTAACTAACAAGCAACAGAGAAATTTAGTGACGTAATGGGTTGCTGTCATGTCCCCAATCTGACCAATAGAATTAGCAAAGTAAGCGAAAGTAAAGGCATTAGTCCCTTTAAAAGATGCGCGACGCAGGTTAACAGCAGCACGTTAAGCCTTTCAAAAAGTTGTTTTATACAACGAAACTCGTCAGGCGGGGTGGCGTCTAAACAACGATGGGCACACAACGATAGGACTGTCTTTCCTAAAAATTCAGTATTGTATGGCCTCCTTTTACTTGAAGAAAGCTGCGAGGTTCCCGTATACAGGGTAAACCCACTGGCACAGAACACAGCTTATCTGCACTATAATAGGGTATTGACGACCTGTAGCTTGCATGAGTAATAGACATACTTGGTCTAATTAGGATACAGATTTATACTTATATTGCTGTTATACATACAAATTTGCCCCATCGATTGTTGATTTTTTACATTTATTTGCTTTTAAAAATTCATTTTAAATGTCTTTAGCCTCACAACCACACATGGCTGTCATATAACTATATATGAGTACAACCACTCTATATACTGTGCATTATAGGTGCAAATTGACTCAGCTGCACATGCGTTCTATATGCACATACCACATTAGGCTCAAGAAAGGCATTTAACTTAGGAAATGCTGGTCTAATGATATATATGTTTATATACATGTATATATATCTGTATATGCAAAGTGATATATAAGCAGTTTGGAATAATATATCACTGCTCTACATTGCACAAATTAGTGCAGTTAGGACCAACTTATTTACATCTAGAGCCTTACGCCCTTGAGACATCAATGGTCAGGACATATAGGGAGATCAGTTCTTACCACCAAAAAATATATCAAATCATATCTAATTCACTGGCACTTTAAGTAGCCTTTTATTTCTAGGCACAGTTCACTAGTTCAATTTATGTTGTCTTTTTTTCTGCTGTTTTTTTTTACAGCAGCTTCCTCACCTGAGAACAAGCACTTTATCAATAACACAAGTATATTTTTGTGACTTTAAATAAGTTTGTATCTAGTACTTTATTATATTTATAGGCATTTCACTTTATTTGACACATTTAAATCTGTCACTGTTATCTGGGTATTAGGATGTTTAAATATTCACTTTAGATATCCACTTTTATTGATTATTAAATTTATTACATCTTCACAAGACTATAAATAGTGGTATAATCCCCTGCTCACAACAGTGAAATCTGATTTACTCATTAACAGTCCTATATTTCAATACTCCAATAGCAGTTAGAATATGACAATGCTTGTCCTCATATTACTATTTTAACACACGTATCTGGAGGCGTCTTTTGAATCTTAAAATAATTTATTAATTAAAAACTTCCAATGGTCCTCTAAAAAATATTTATCTTTGTCTATTGCAAATTAGGTGTTAAGCACCACCTGTAGAGGGCAGCCCCTTCATCTCTTTTGTTAAATGCAGGAGGTGTAGTTGTAGTTTTTGAGATATATATATATATATATATATTGTGCTGTCACACTCTGGGTTCGTGACCTTGTATCCGGCACCACAATGGAGTACTCAGGAGCCCTTTTTAAAATATCAGCAGTTGTATTTATTTTAGTACAACAAAACATAAATGGTGCAAAACAAAAGCCTAGCTTCACGTTTAAGCACTGACTTACTGTTGGCTGCAGTTCCCTCGCTGTCCAAGATAAAGTCCAAACAAAAGCTTGCTGGATTTCAAGTCTCCCTTGTAGCAGAGGAATTTCCACAGCCGACTCTGGAGTCCTCTGTCCAGCTCAGACTGAGCTCCCTCAGCTGGGTGCTAATCAGACCTTTAAAGGTGGAACCCAGCTGGGCTTGCTTGATTAGCTTGCTGTGTTAACCCTGTCATCCCCTAGTGGACACAGGGCTCTGCTCAGTCTCTCTCCTACATATCATACTACGTCAGGTGCCTTGTTCTTAGTGAGTTCTGTCAGCGGGGTGGCTCTTGTGGAGAAATGTCGGATAAACCTACTGTTGGAGCATGCACATTTCTTTCATCAATCTAGATACAAAGGGTGTCCCTTGGTCAGTAAAGATTTCCTTGGGTATCCCCACCCTTGAATACAGCTGTATGAGCTCTTTAGCTATATTTTAAGAGGTTGCTGTGCGTAGTGGTATCGCTTCTGGATATCTTGTGGTATAGTCCAGTATTACCAGTATGAACTGGTGTCCACTGGCTGATTTTTTGAGAGGGCTAACCAGGTCTATTGCATTACTTTCAAAAGGCTCTTCAATTATAGGCAAGGTTATCAATGGGGCCCGTAGGTTAGGTTGAGGGGCAGTTATCTGGCATTCTGGGCAAAATGCACAATACTGGGCTACCTCCGCATGTATACCAGGCCAGAAAAATTGTTTCCAGATTCTTCCCAGTGTTTTATCCTTTCCAAGGTGTCCCCCAAGGAGGTTACGATGAGCCAGGTCAAGGACTTTCTTCTATGTGTTCTAGGGACTAGAAGCTGCTCCAGTGTCTCTGTCCCTGAGGGAACAATTCTGTACAACAGATAATTTCGTAAAATGAAATATGGTCCTTGTACACTGTTTACTTCCGATAGTTCATTTCGTACATTTTGCAAAATTGGGTCCGAAGCCTGCTGTGGAGTCAGCTCTTCCTCTCCAGGTTCTTCTGTTTCCTCCTCTCTTTCATCAATATGAGCTGTAGGACCCGTTCTGTGTGCCCCTTGCTTTTCCTTATCTCTGCTTGTGGCTAAAGCTTCTTCAAACGCTTTCCTTCATATTTGCGAGCCCATCCTTTTTGCTATTTGCCGTTCACGCTTTGTTTTCCGGCCTCTCCCGGGTCTGGAGAATAAGTCATCCTCTAAGCATGATAGATGTGGACATACGGAATTGTTAGCAGTTTGGATACTCTCCACAGGTTCAGTAGGAAGAAGATCTTTGAAGTGGGGAACGTCTCTGTCTAGTACTACCGGATAAGGCAGGGGAGCTACGACGGGTGCAGTGATTACCATCTTCCTCCCCTGTATCTTCAGTATTGCAGTGCTGGTAGGGTAGAGATTGACGGTACCATGTACGCATTTTATGCCCACTCGTCTTGAGGTTTATATTTCACTGTGTCTTATGAGTTTTCCTGAGAAAAGAGTCATCTTTCTATTAGTCTATTAGGGCTGTTGTTTCTTTACCGTTAACCTTTATGGGTTTGGTAAACTGATGAGCATTTTCTGTCACCCCCACCAAGTTAATTATGTTACAGTGGTATGGACTTTCTCCCATATTGCATAGCATGGATTCCTCTTTACTTGAACAGTAAGCCGCTATGTGTCCTGATTCTCCGCAATAAAAACACTTCACAATAAAAGACATTTTAGAGCTGTAAAAAGTACAGAGAAGGGCTACAAAACTAATAAGGGGAATGGAGGGGCTAAGTTATGAAGAAAGACTAGCAAAATTAAACTTATTTTCGCTAGAAAAAAGGCGTCTAAGAGGAGATATGATTACGTTATTTAAATACATCCAGGGTCAATATAAGGCTTTGTCAAGTGAACTTTTTGTAGCAAGAGATTTTCAACTGACAAGAGGACATCCGTTGAGGTTAGAGGAAAAAAGATTTCACCTTAAACAAAGAAAAGGGTTCTTCACAGTTAGGGTGGTTAAACTGTGGAATTCTCTACCAAAGGAGGTGGTGACAGCGAATTCGATAGACAACTTCAAAAAGGGGTTAGATATATTTCTGAATAAAGAGGGCATTCAAGGCTATCCTAGATAACTAGCAAGGAATATTGATCCAGGGAGAAATTTGATCGCCAGTTTCTGGGGTCAGGAAGGAATTTTGCTTTTTTTTCCCCTTATGAGACAATTGGCAAAGTTTCAATGGGTTTTTTTTTGTTTGCCTTCCTCTGGATCAATTAACAATAATTAACAATTACAATAATAATAAATAGTCCTAATTAAAAAGATCAATAGAGATCTAAAAAGGTTGAACTTGATGGACTAACTCTTTATTCATTCTCCAATACTATACTATTAATAATTATTTAATCAATAATTTAATTAATAACTAATCCGCATATTGCAGATCAGAGGAGATCTTAACAGGTTGAACTTGATGGACTGAAAGTCTTTTTTCAGCCTTGGTTCTTCAAGAATCGCCCTTTCTGCGTTGTTTTGAAGTGGACTTTTTTTCACTTCCGGGTACAGGTGTCTTTGTCCAGTTCCCGACCTTCTCATCCAGTTAGAGGTTTGAGCCTTTGGGTGATTAGGCCGCCTTTGAATACTGGAGGTCTCCACTTTAGAAGGACGGGAAAATTCATTCATGGCCAAATATCGTTCTGCCAACAAAATAAAATTAATCTGGATTCTACGGCTCATTTTGTCCCACCCATTGTCTTAAGCCTGGGGGTAGACTCCTCAAATAGCGATCCATTACCAGTAGTTCCATAATTCTTCCTGGTCCATTAGTTTTAGGGCATAGCCATCTTTGGGCTAAGTGCAGTAATTCAAACATTTGTGCGCAAGGGTTCTTGTTCTCCACAAACTTCCATGAGTGGAATCTCTGTGCCCTAACGCTTCTGGTAACTCCCACTCTGGCCAGGATCTCGGCTTTTAGACTGGCATAATCCATTGCTTGCTCTGTGTCCAGGTCAAAATATGCTTTATGAGCCTCCCCACACTAATACGGAGCAACTATACTGGCCCAGTGTCTTTGGGGCCACGCTTCTCTGACGGCAATTATTGCAAAAGTCAGGAGAAATGCTTCCACTTCTTCATCTGGGTTCATTTTCTGTAGAAATCGATTTGGGTTGATGTTTCCACTGCTTTCCGGCATCGGGGTATGTTTTGCCGGTATCAGATGCTGTAGCTGGGCAAGCAAGATTTGATTTGTTTCCCGCTGTAGCTTTCGGTCTTCTGCAGCTTGGGCCTGTTGTTCCACCATTACTTGTGCTGCCTGGGCCTGCTGTCACAGTAACTGCTGAGTAGTCTCCTGCTGGCATGCAGTGGTTTGTATTAGGGCCTTCGCTAGTTCCTCCATTGTTTAGTTCCCAGCACTGCCACCATATGTGATAACTCTGCTGTCACACTCTGGGTTCGTGCCCTTGTAGCAGGCACTACAATGGAGTACTCAGGAGCCCTTTTTAAAATATCTGCAGTGACTTTCTCTTGGCTGCAGTTCCCTCACTGTCCAAGATAAAGTCCAAACAAAACAAAAGCTTGCTGGATTTCAAGTCTGCCTTGTAGCAGGGGATTTCCACAGCCGACTCTGGTGTATTGTAAACAATAAAGTTTGACAGAGACTGGCCTTTTATAAAGCCAATCTGCATGTCAAACCAATAAAAGGATATGTTCTGTAAATTAAATAATATTTAGATTAGGAGATTGAGACAAGAAGAAACCGGTTGGGGGGATATCGAGCAGAGTACCGGGAGACAAATTCATCTATTCCCCCAGTGGACAAAGCCAGGTGGTACTCTGCCCAGATACTGGAATGCACCAGTCCCCGGAACATGGCCTCAGGTGACAATGGAACCCCCTCTATCAAGCACTGCTTCCTGGACTTATATATAGACAGCTTGGCTAATGCCAGGAGCAGGTTGACGAGGAGGTCCCTGGCCATATGTGTGTGGAGAAATGCAGCCATAACTGTAGGAGGAGACCCTCAAGAGTGGCAAAAGGGGCTGCAATCTGACGCAACTAAAATAAATATGATACACAGACGTTCACTTGCCACAGAATGGATAAGTGGAGGGAGAGTCCGTGAAATTAGCCAAGTACTCTCTCGTGCTCAGGGCACCATAAAGCCCTCTCCAACTCAGGTCCCCGGTGGGTCGTGGAACTAAAGTAGAATAAAGCTCCCTCCACCGAGGCCTCTTGCCCTCGTCAGCTGGGAGGACCCGTCTCCAGATGGTATCGGAATGGGCCACGAAGGCAAGAAAGTGCAGAGAGAATACAAGCTCTTCCTCTGCATGCCACGAAAGCATGCTGAGGGTATGTCCCTCAACCTCGAGAGGTTGGGGACAGGAGGAGCCTGAGGGGAAACACAGGGCTTGTGTCCAATGTAAATAGCTGGAGCAGGGGTGTTAGAAGGTGCATGTGGCACTCCGTCTTGCAAAGCCCCGTGAAGTAAGGTGCAAGAGTCGGGAAAGATGGCATTCTTAATCTCCTGGAGCAAGAGCCTCAGGACTTTGGGAGCCATATATCCCAAACGGAGCACAAGCTCCTGAGGTGACACCCAATCGGAGAGCTTGTAGTCCAGAAGATCCCTGACTCGTGTCAACCGTGCCTGACTAAGGCAGCGAATGATACTGGGGGACTGTAACAACGGAGCCCCTACTGCTGGATTATATAGTAGGGGCTCCGTAAATATTTAATCCCCCAAAGGCACGCCTTGCCTGGTCATGGAGACCATGCTCCAGGCCTTGAGGGTTTCCTGGTAGTATGCCGGCAAAACCAAGAGGTCTCTCCCAAACCCCTCGGGCCTGATAAGAAATAATTGCTGGTCATACCCCAGGTTGCGCAACTGGCGATAAAAGCTGGACGCCAGTGCGCATCACTGCGGAGAGGGATCTGCATATAGGTATCTTTGCAGGTACTGAAGGCAAAAGGTGGACAACTGGGAGTGCACACATACCACTCCCCAGGCTTGCCACACCCGCAGAGACCCAATGCTTTCCAATCGAGAGGAAATCTGACAAAGTCCTCTGGATGTTGCTGACAAACTCGGGGGTTGGACAGATCAGCCGGTGCCAGATCTGAGATGCCACCAGCTGATTTATCACTAGAGTCCGCCCCCTAAGAGAAAGCATTTTTGCTAGACCCCTGTATAGAACTCTCTATAAGGCCTGTGCATCTGGACCAGTTGATCTGAGCAGAGGAGGCAGCTGAATATACCTCCTGGCACTCTTTTGCCAGTTCAAGATCAACTGGGTCCTGGGCCACGAGGAGCACATCATCAGCATAAGCTGAAAGGACGATCCGCATGTCTGGCTCCCTAAGCACCAGCCCTGTGAGCCTTTTCCTCAACAGGCAGAGGATGGCTCGATGGACAGCGCATATAACTGTCCAGGCAAGTGGCATCCTTGACGTACCCCTCGTCCAAATACCAAAGGTGCTGTTAGGGACCAATTGATTTTAAGTAAACACTCTGCAGAGGCATACAGCATTGTTATATAGCCCACAAATTGTGGGCCAAAGCCGCACGCCTGCAGAATGACTATGTGGTAACCATGGTTCACCCTGTCAAACGCCTTCTCTTGATTTAGGGAGAGAAAGGCGAGTGACAGACCAGTCCTGCAAGAGTATTGCAGGAGATCCCGGACCAGAAAGATATTGTCAAAGATAGTCCGGCCCGGAATAGCATTGGACTGGTCAGGGTGAACTAATTCTGCCAGCACAGATCCAAACCTACGCAAAATGTCTTTTGCTACAATCTTATAATTTGTTCTGAGCAGTGAGACCGGTTGCCAGTTCTTAATAAGATCCCCCTTTTTGGGCAGCAGGGCAAGTACTGCCCTGTAACAAGACTGGGGCATCTCCCCGGTCTCCAGGGCTTCCCCAAGGACCAGATGGAAATCATGTCCCAGAGTCTCCCAGAAAAATTGGAAAAACTCTACAGTCAGACCGTCCAGTCCTGGAGATTTCTCAAAGGACATGGCACAGAGGGCTTCTGAGAGCTCTTGAAAATATATTGGCATCTCAAGCTGCTCCCTTACACCCTCACTGACTGTGGGGAGCCCCTCCCATAGCACCCTGCAGGCGTCTGGAGAAATAGGATCCGGAGAATAAAGATCTTTATAAAAAATCCGGGCTTTGTCCCGGATACTCTCCGGATCTGTAAGGGGGGCACCGTCTTCATCTAGAAGACAGGTGATGTGTCTACTATTGCCCCCCTTTTTCTCCAGTGAGTAGAAAAGGCGCCAGCCGCGGTCTAGGTCTTTAAGAAAACCTAAGCGGCTAGGCACCTATGCCCCCCTGGCCTGGTGTTGTTCCAGGTCACAGAGGACACCTTTCCTCTCTAGATCCTCGCTCTGCAGGGATTGGTCCCTGCAAGTGAACAGCCTCTGCTCTAGATGGAGCACCTCCCCCCGGAGTGACTCCAGCTCAGCTTTGCGCTGCCCACTCGCACCCTTGGTATATTCCTGATACAGAAGTCGCGAATGAACCTTGCCCACGTCACACCACTGTTTTAACGTGGCAAAGTCCCCCTTGCAACTCCTCCAGTCCATCCAAAACTCCCGGATCAGTGTCACGAGCCCCTGGTTCTTCAACAAGGCATTTCTTGTCTGTGAAAGGAGCCAGCCTAATGGCACAAGAACCGGCTTGTGACATATAGTGACTAGATATATATAGTCTATGGATGGTGAAGTTCTGTTCTCGCCAAACATCCTCTAAGGAAAAGCGGGTGATGAGCTCCCGCATGGCTGACGCAGAAGGCGGGTAAGGCTTTGGACCATTTCGGTCCTGAGCATCGAGGGTACAGTTAAACCCCCCCCCCCCCCCCCCGAGAACCAGACACTCATCTGCGTCAACCGTTTCTAAGAAGTGGGACAATCTGGCTAAGAACCTCATTCTCTTGGGCCCTCTAGCAGGGGCATATACATTAACTAGGTTAATTACACTACCCTGCTCTCTGACCCGGAGGTGGATTAGACGGCCTGGGATAACAGCTTTCACAAGCAGCAGCTCTGGCTGAAAAGACTCTGAGAACAGGGTCACCACTCCACACAACGCAAATGTGAAGTGGCTGAAGAAGACCCTGCCTCTCCACTCCAGTTGCCTCAGGCCTCAGCCTCTGGAGTGGTATGAGTTCCCTGCAGGAAACTCACAGAGTATCCTCCCTGATGTAAATAGGAGAGTACCTGGTATCTACGGAAACTGTCTTGACAGCCGTTGGTATTAAGCGTGCTGATGTGCAAAGCCATTACTGCGTGTCAGGAATTGTTCGTTCCTCAGTCTCTTGAGACTGCTGATAGGCCACGCACATTTTATAGAAATTCCGGACGCGGATATGCTCCGCAGTCCCAGAATTCTTGGCCCTATTGCTGACCTCTAGATATTGCTGGAGAGAGTGGATAATAAACGACATATTACATAGTTACATAGTTACATAGGGCCTCATTCTATTATCGGCCGTAAAATGGCCGCAAAGCTGCGATTCCTTGCGGCCGTCTTACGGCCCCGTGTAGAGCTACTTCTACCTTGCAATTCAAATGGACGGCGCCGGAAGGATATCCCCCTTCCGGCCGGCCGCATATCCCAGCGCCCATAGATCCTGTTTTCCGGCCGCAAAGTCAGAAAACTGTAAATGCAAATATAAATTCAAGATGGCACTGTAAAGCTCTGTAAATGCTAGACATCATAATGGGGGACATGAGGATTAATAGCAACACCCTCTCAAGCTTGCACATCGCCCAAATCCGATATATCATTTTCGGTTTATTTTCCGTCCCGCAGCCTTGGCGGGTCTGAGGTGCTCCAAGCCCTCGGGACTTTGTCCACGGATATTTGACATGAATTAAAATAAAAATGATTTTCAGATTTGAGTGTAGGGGAATGTTGTGCTATGAATGCTAACACCTCCAATCACTTTATCGTCTCATCAGAGTGCAGGATGGCTTTATTATGTGCTTAATTGTGTGCTGCGGCTCGGTTTTAGCCTTGACAAGAGGGTTCCCGGAGGAATTGAATAGCAACCGTGGCTTTCTTGCGGCCAAAACTCTTGCGGCCGTGTTAGATCAAAGGCTTTCCTGCTGTGCGTGCGGCCGCAAGGGATAACAGGGCACCGGCCGCAATACCTGCCGGAGCCCCCGGCCACAAGGGAATAGAATAGGCAAATAGCCTGCGGCCGGTCCTTGCGGCCACGCATCTCCTACGGCCGTTAATAGAATGAGGCCCATAGTATTTAAGGTTGAAAAAAGACTTTCAGTCCATCAAGTTCAACCTTTTAAGATCTCCTCTGATCTGCAAATTTTTTTTTATTATTAATTAGTCCAGAGGAAGGCAAACAGAAAAGAAACCCAAGCGAGACTTAGCCAATCGTCTCAAAGGGAATTTAAAAAAAAATGAATTCCTTCCTGACCCCAGACACTGGCGATCGGATTTCTCCCTGGATCAATACTGTCTTTCTAATTATCCATGATAACCCTGAATTTCCTTTTTAATTAGAAATAAATCCAGTCCCCTTTTAGAGATATCTATCAAATCCGCTATCTCCTCTTAAAATAACTTTAATTTGGTTAGTCTTTCTTCATAACTTAGCCCCTCCATTCCCCTTATTAGTTTTGTTGCCCTCCTCTGTACCTTTATCAGCTCTAAAATGTCCTTTTTAGGAAGAGGTGCCCAAAATTGTACTCCATATTCCAAATAACGGTGTACTAGAGATTTGTATAATGGCAGAATAATATTTGCTTCCCTTGCTTCTATACCCTTCTTAATACATGCTAATATTGTATTTGCCTTTGCAGCTGCTACTTGGCTTTGAGCACTGTTACCTAGGTGGTTGTCCACAAGCACTCCCAAATCCCTTTAAATATCTGATACACCTAGATTTGCTCCATTAAGATTATAAATTGCATGGCTATTTTTCCTTCCCAGATGCATAACTTTACATTTATTCATATTAAATCTCATCTGCCATTTAGATGCCCATTCCTCAATTTTATGTAAATCCCTTTGGAGGGAAAGCACCTCACTATCTGATTTAATTACCTTGCACAACTTCATGTCATCAGCGAAAAGGGAGACACCACACTCCAATCCCACCTCTAAGTCATTAATAAATATGTTAAAAAGGAGAGGACCTAATACTGAACCCTGAGGAACCCCACTTACCACATTAGTCCAATCGTAGTATGTTCCATTTACAACAACCCTTTGCTTCCTGTCTTTTAGCCAGCTCTCAATCCATGAGCAGATATTTACTGCAATTCCTGTATCCCTTAGTTTGCCCAATAGTCTCCCATGTGGCACTGTATCAAAAGCCTTTGCAAAATCCAAAAAGACTACATCCACTGAGTTGCCTTGATCCAGGTTCCTACTAACCTCCTCATAGAAACTAATTAGATTTGTTTGACATGACCTATCCCTCATAAACCCATGTTGACTCCTACTTATAATCCTGTTCAAATAGACATATTCTTGTATATTATCCCTTATTAACCCTTCTAAAAGCTTCCCCACTACAGAAGTGAGGCTCACTGGTCTATAATTCCCCGGATTTGCTCTTGCTCCCTTTTTAAATATAGGTATCACATCAGCTTTTCTCCAGTCATCTGGTAGAGACCCTGTGTTGAGTGAATCTTGAAAAATTAAATATAATGGTTTGGCTATTACAGAACCCAGTTCCCTTAGTACCCGTGGATGTATTCCATCAGGACCCGGGGCTTTATTAACATTTATTTTTTCCAACCTCTTTTGGATTACTTCCTGTGTTAACCAATTATTTGGCAAAGGTAGTGTAGCCCCATTATGTTGCAGTGTCCCAACCACTGGTACCTCCCTTGTGTATACCGAAGAAAATAACCTATTTAGCTCATCTGCCTTTTCCTGGTCACTAATTTTCAGACAGCCTGTGTTACATTGTAATGTTCCTATAGCTTCCTTCCTCGCCTTCTTCCCATTAATATACTTAAAAAATATTTTAGGGTTAGTCTTACTCTCTTTTGCAATAAATTTTTCATTTTCTATTTTAGCCAGTCTAATCGCGCTTTTGCAAGCCTTGTTGATTTCCTTGTATTCCCGTAAAGCAGTCTCTATCCCCTCTTGTTTGTATAATTTAAATGCCTGTTTTTTACTCCGTATCTTGATCTTTAAATCATTGTTAAGCCACATGGGTTGTGATTTACTCCTTTTACTTTTATTCCCACACGGTATATGCCGATGTGTATGTATATTTAGTAAGGATTTAAATGTTGTCCATTTATGTTCAGTGTTTTTACCTATCAGTTCTCTGTCCCAGTCTATACTTTGTATTGCTGCCCTTAGACCGTTAAAATCTGCCCTTTTAAAATTAAGAGTTTTTGTTGGCCCCTTAAAATGTAGTTTTTTTAATTCAATCTCCAATGAGACTGTGTTGTGATCACTGTTTCCCAAAGGTTGCCCTATTTCAACATTTGATACAATATCAATATTATTTGTAATGAGTAAATCTAAGATAGCTTCATTTCTAGTAGGCTCTTGTATAACCTGGGCCAGATAATGATCCCTGAGTGTACTTAAGAACCTGCTCCCCTTAGCTGAACTGCTGGTCTCATTTATCCAGTTTATTTCAGGGTAATTAAAATCTCCCATTATTTGAACTTGCCCGTGCTTAGCTGCATTTCCAATCTGTAACAATAATTGTATTTCCTCACTTTCAGCTATATTTGGGGGTTTATAGCATACTCCTACTAATATTCTTTTGGAATTTGAGATGAGAGCAGAGATATAAGGGGGTGCATTATTGTTTAGGGCTTTGTACGTTACAGTTAAGATTAAAAAAAATATTTTGGAGGTTATGGGAAGTAAGTGAAGTGGTTGATAAAGAGGTCCTGCAGACACTGAGCGTTGAGTGCGGTAGACGAGTCTGGCAGATACTTTCATTATGAATTGGAGTGGAGAGAGACAGACCCCCATGGTAACCTATACAGACCCCCATGATAACCTAATTAACATACCCCCATGGTTAACTAATTAATCCCTAACATACCATGAGGTCTATACAGACCCCTATGGTTAACTAATTAACCGTAGCACACCATGGGGGCTATACAGACCCCCATGGTTAACTAACTAACTAACCCTAACATAAATTAAATAAATGAATACATTGTGTTAACAGTATACTAAAATAATACATTAACCCCTCCAATTAACTAATAAATACAAATGAATCAAAAATAATAAAAATAACGTCCCATTAATTACAATAAGAAACTAAATTACAAAAAAATTATAAAAAACCTGAAATACAAAAAACACCTATATTACATAAAATAAAACAACCTAAAATTACAGAAAATAATAAACAATTAAAAATTAAAATAAAGCACTTAGAAATTTAAAAATACAATGAATATAAAATACAATAAAAATAAATAAATCACAACCTGTAAAATAAATAAAATGTATAATACTACCCTGTATATAACCCCATGTGACATAGGGGTTAATGTAGTGTACCATGGGGATCTGTATAGACCCCCATGGTTGATAAGGGGTTAATTCATTATGTGCCGCTGGGTTAATTATGTAGATGCTGCATGTCCTTTAAGGACCCATGGCAGGGTTTACTTATATAAATGCAGCTTAGGTCGCAATCGAGAATCCATGGCAAGAGTTAACTATTTAGGTGCTTGATGGACCCCCTGCAGCTTTGGGGTTAATACTAGATGCCAGAATGGTCCGATTGGGACACCATGGGAAAGGTTTACTTATAGGTGCAAGTGGGGTCTTTTAAGGTCCCCCACTTTGAACAGGTTACCAATTTAGTTACATGGGATCTCTATAGATCCCCATGGTTATGTTCATGGGTGATGGGGTTAGGGGGTGGAGTTTTGAGCGGGGAAGGGGGTGAGTGGGCAGTGAGCGGGGAGGCAGATAGGATTTACAAAGGTATTTTTGTACGTCTGCATTGCTCTGGAGCACTCACAATATTTTAGGAGTTGCGAGAGCCAAGGAATTTAGGCTTATTTGGATTAGAATAGCTTTTTGGAGATCAATCAACTCATAAAATCTCTGATGTGGTAAAATTAATGGGAACATGTGCCCTATTTTGTGTTTCTGGCTTGCCGTAGTGATCAGGGGTAGTTCTCTCTCTTTTGTGATGGGTGAATAGTATAGCTAGGGAGATTTACTTTGTACTTAAACATGGAATAATTTGTGATATAGGGGAACAGAATTGGGTTATATGCTTTGTTCCTGGATTCTGGGATTTACATGCTTTATTTGTGGGTGTTTGATCTACTGAAAATTTGCTGAAGTTCTGCTGTTTGATCCAGCTGGTGAGATGTGGAAAGGAACCCTGTGCACGGATGGAGAACTCATCCATATAGTGACAATGTTGGATTGTAGCAGCCCCAGCTTTTGGAATTCCTCAATATGACCAGCCATTCCCCCTCTTCACGGCAGAAAAGTGGAGATTGCAACAGCTATCCTCACCCAGAAGAAGAGCATGGGTCATACACGTCTGGCCTATTTCAGTAGCAACCTGGACTCTGTAGCACAAGGCATATACTTTAGGTTGCTATGTCTCTGCAGGTTTGAAGTACTGTATTAATCCCTTACTTTGTTCCCTACTCCCTCACCCTACCTACTAATGTAAAAACTGCCTCTGCGTTTCTATCATTGTCTCCCCAATTACTCAAGCTTCCTCTTCATTCCATTGCTGTTGTAGAGAAGTCAGCACACGTCTGTAAAAAACCCAAATCCATTTTCGTGTCAATTTATAGACTTTAATCTGCATGTATGTACACCTACTAAAACCGTGCATTATGTTTTATACCATAATTTGTTTGGTGCCATTGTATTATTTTGGATCAAAACAATTATATAGAGAAAAATCATACAAACAGGATGTGCATAATAAACTTGTATCATGAGGATTACTAATAAAACAGACTTGTCTTCCTTGTAAGTAGAGTTCGAAGATTATTCCAACATGAGGTTATTAAATACACATGGAAGTAGCTATGTAAATGTAGTTACAATGAACATTTAGTAACTTAAAATTAATATTTTATAAAAAGTTGCCACATTGTTAAAATCATGCAGTAAAAAACTTACCCTCTAAAAATAGGGGGCTTTGGAAAAATAAATATCTTATGTTTGTGGCATATCAGTAGATACTTGAACTCTGAAGCAGAAATCAGTAGAATTCTTTAAGTGTTTCCAACCACCTCCGTTGTTAGTTGATTGATGAGACACACAGGTGTTCAACTACTGGCCTGATCACCATTCAGCTTCTCAAGATTCTGAGATGAACTCATATGGAAGTTTCCTGTTTCTTATCTTTTTTTTTAGCTCATATCATATTTTATATGATGAAAGATATATAATGATTTTAATTGTTCAATTCTGAGCCAGGTCATCATATGCAGTCACCTGTTTCTGAGGTACATCAATCACAGGTAATGTGACTCATTCTGCTTCTCTACACTTTATCTAAGTTGGCATCCTTGCTGCTGTTCTTCACATTTTGGAAGTTTCTTCAAAAATATTTGGGTACTGGCATCTTTATATGATCTATCTTCTCTTGAAGATGGTCAAATTTACGTTATCAGGGCTTTGATCTCTTTTGTTTTATCCATTTTACTTCAGGTTGGACATTACAATAATCTGGTCAAGGCATTATTTGCTTCACAAATGTGATTGAGCCCTAAATGTATTTCTTGATAATGGGACATCAACACATTCAACCCAAGTCCTTTTTCAGTTGAAGCAAAGTCTTGTGACATCGGTCCTAACAAATGATTAATGTCATGTTTGACTTTCACTCCAGTAGGAATCCATCATCCTACCTCTCACTCTAGGAAAAAAGTATGGTATTATTGATACTTAATAGTTTATCAGAGTTTATCTTTGGACGACTTAATTAATAATGGTAAAATGTTAAAAATGGAAAGAAGTGCAAAAAAAAAAATAAGATTTGCTGATATTTCTTTAAAATCTAAACTTCCTTTTCAGAGCTGTCTTTACATCTTTATTTTTAAAGCTGTAAATCAATGGGTTTAGTAAGGGGACAGCAACTGTGTTGAAGAGAGACAAAAGTTTATTGTACTTTAAGCTGTCTGCAGTGGATGGTTTAATGTATTGGCAGGTGGTGACCACATAAAAAAGTATGACAACTGTGAGTTGTGAGGAACACGTGTAGAAAGCCTTACGTCTCCCTGTGCTTGTGCGGATCTTCAGGATGTTGGTTATAATAAATGTATAAGAGATACAAGTGAAACAGAATGGGATCATAACTACACCACAAAGTGATATTGTATAGATTAAGACCTTCAGTATAAATGTCTCACTGCAAGTTATTGTCGTCAAAGGTGCAAAATCACAGAAGAAGTGGTTTATAACATTGTATTTATAACAGAAATTGCCCAGTAAGACTAGAAATGGGGCCATTGCTATAAAACCTAACAGCCAACAAATAATGGCCAACAAACTACAAATTCTATTGTTCATGACCATATGATAATGGAATGGATTACAGATGGCCACATATCTATCATAACTCATGGCTGTCAAGAGGAAGGACTCATCCATTGTCACTGATGAGAACATAAACATCTGTCCTAAGCATCTGTGTAGAGAAACCGTGTTATCGCTTGATAAAAAGCTGACAAGGATCATATGTAGAGCAATAGTGGTGGAGGTCATATCCAAGATAGACATGTTCCCTAAAAAGAAGTACATAGGAGTGTGCAGATGAGTGTCCAGGCAGACAAGTAGAAAGATTGTCATGTTACCACCAAGAGTGGTGAGATAAATGAACAAAACCAGAAGGAAAATAGGAAGCTGGAGCTTTGGGACATCTGAAATTCCTGAAATGATGAAATATGTCACCATTGTCTTGTTTTCCTGGTCTGTGCTTTCAAATGTATCTGGGCCCTGAATAGAAGAAGAGGAAATCTTTATTAATTAATTAATTACATTATGTAACATAATTTTGGAATGAAAACTTACAGCTTGGGAGAATTTCACAACTAAGTGAAACATAACTATAATAATTTGAAACTGATGTGATATTCTCTCTAGTACCCATGGTTAAACCAAAAATATAATTTTTTTGCACAATCAGACAGGTCACAATGTGCACTTTAGTGGCACCTGAAAATTTTAATAATGCCGTACTCTACTGAACCCTAATTTGTACATTTCATATATTGAATATTAAGAGCACAAACATTGATACGAACATATTGGTTTAAATGTATGTTTCCTTTACAACAGTGGTTGTGGCTCCAAATACAGACACAGTCATCCAGAGACCATAGAAAGACAATACAAAGTTCCCCCATTCAATTGGCCAAATTATAATTACTGGTGCCCGTAATGTAGCCTGCAAAAGTTACTGATATTTAATTGTCCTCTTCTAGCTACCCATTCTAGCTATCCAGAATCAATTTGCAAATTACAGGCTCAAAAGTACTGCGGTTGTCAAAAACATAACTCCGTCCTATCTACTCCTTTGATGTTTCAAGCCCATAAATGTTACAAGTGACACAAACACAAAATCCATATTCAGTTACAACAATTCAACAAGTGGGCAATTGCCTTCAAACCCGTAAATGGCAAATGTATCAAAAATGTATACGAGTACAAGATAGGACTCCCAAGTTGGTTAAACACCTGTTCATAACACTGTAAAAGCAAATAAACACACACTACTGTACTTAAAATTATTATTATTATTATTATTTCCTATATTCTGTAGCGCTGTACAGGGGTAAGTTGAAATCAAAACAATATTAACACAATGAAGAGAAGAGAATGGAGGGCCCTGTATTTGAGCTGAAATTCAAATGTACACAGAGCTTTGAAAGGCATTAGAATTGAAAATCTGCAATCACAATTTTTTTTTCACGTTTTGATTTCTGTGTTATATTGATCCCAGGAATCAAGGAGTTAAAACATATCAGGCCACCCACATGGACTGTAATAGTTTCTTCATTCATTTTTATGGATTTCTATATTGCTGGATTGCGAGTCTAATCACATATCAGACTTCTAAACACTAATTGATTGAAGTTTAAACTTCATATTTTACTGACGTTATGATGACGGTCTCATTTACTATTGGCTATTTTTAACTAGTAACTTACAGGCTTGACCATAAAATGCTACGTATGAGTTCACAATTTTCGGTTTTAGACTTCAGCCATGTAATTACGGGCTTGTTCAAGTAAATAGTTCTGTAACTGTTGTAAATTTCTAACCTGCAGATATATGGCCCGTATGAAGGTAATTACGGGCTTGGAATTGAATGGGGCCAAAGCGTTCAGTTTTCTGAACACTATGTTTTTTTCCAATTCCAGTGTAGGATAAGATAAATGTTTTCAGACTATTTCTTAGTGAACATCAATGAATAAATTAAAACTAATGAACCACTGACAGACAATCTAGATATTAACAAGATATCTTCAGAACTAAATCTGATATTTTCAGGGATTGGATAACACTGGTACAGGTCTACCCCAATTAAAGCTACCCCATTTAGAGCAGATTCGCTATAGAGCTGATTTTCCTGCCAGACCTCTTTATATTTCTGCTAATGTTCAGTTTGTGTTAGTGCTATGTTTGCTGTATCTTTGAAGTACATAACTGCGAATTACGAATACTTAAGAAAATTCAGCAGAAACTTGTCATGCTTTTTAATGCTCATGACTTAAAACCAACTTGGACAGATTCATCAGCACAGCTTTACTGGTACAATCCTTAGGTCACCTATGGTTTATAGATCCCCACACTTGGTACGAGGCTTCAGAACCTGATACAGCATACACTTTTTGCAAATAAAGACAAACTTTCACGTATGTGTGCAGAGGACACATCCCAAAAGACAGACACCTGTCTATCTAATGATTTGGGCTGGGCAGTGTCATGTTTGCCCCCTGCTAACTTTCCCCAGAAAGCACACCCCTAAAATGATAACCTGATGTTTCCGTTTCATTAGACCTTTATTGAAAAAGGTCTAGACCCAACCTTTCCACTGTTAGGTCTATTTCTGGCCATTACTCCCCATTTTTCCAGACAGGCTGCAAACGTTGATAGTTATGTCGGTAGCGTAACAGCCAATTGTGGGCTGGCTACACCTCTAGACCAGCATAGGAAGTTATGCAAACATTGTGATTAACCATAGTGAAGGCATCAAAGGGGTATCAGTTACAACACTTAACCCTCCTTAATCTCTGCAGTTTTCCAAAGCAATCCCTTTATTGGCTAACAAGACAGGTTGTTAACTTTTCCCATGCTAATCTTGACAGTCTAGCCTATCAGTACAATGCTCATAACTGCATAGGGTACCATAGGCTATCATAGCAGTGCCATTTTGCAGTTAGACTATAGCTCTTGTAGTTGTTTCTGTTTTGTTAAAAAAAATGTCACTTCTATGATCATAATAAATATTGTAATAAATTGATCAGTTGGCTCCAGATTCAGTAGGCTTAATAATTAATCATTCTCCATCAATATGTGCTATGTTCATGATTCCTTATGTCATAATTTCATAATGTAATCAGTTAATCCCCACAGCTTTTAAATTGATGAGACAAAGTGTTGACATATTGGCCCCTCCTAAAGTGCCTTGTTATGCAATGCAGCTCTCAATGCAAACATTATAATCCAAATGATGTTAGCTGTCCATGTGCATGTAATTCATAGACAAAGTATGTTCAGGACATAACTTCTCCTACCTCTGATATCACACGCCATGCCGCATATACCTCACAAGTCATTGCTCCTGCCGCCAGTCTTGTAATCATTTGCCACACCAGCTGTGCTGCTATACTGCCTTATAATGTCCATTCATTAAGATGTGTTAGAATATACAATATACAATACATCTATGTCCACATCAGATGATCTTAGCTCCTCAGAACACCAAAGCACATTTCATCCCTTCCCCTTCTGAGTATTGGGCTTCTCCGTCACCTTTTAAAGAGCCAGTACGATATGTAGGTGATATAATGCTATTCATGTATTGTGTATAAATCATTATCAATGCACGATTTACTACAAACTTACTTACATATTCTAAAATCAAATAACACTGAATTATATTTGCCAGCCACATCCTGCATGGCCCATTATATGTATTTCACTGCCACAGTCCCACCTAAGACCAAGGCTAATCTTTTAAATACGTCAACATATACTGTGAGTGCAACAGTGCATATTAATTATATTGCTGTATTACATTGAACCAAATTTCTATGAGCATTTCCATAATAATATATCTCTTGGAAGGGAAATACTAAAAGACACAGTTTTGAGGATGGCGTTTAACATCGCAATAGAGAGAAGAAAGGACATGTGTACATTTTCTACTGTACGCAACATAACTATATTCATTTTAATAAGCAATATGCCTTTTAGAGTAAGCCTAAAGTGCTCTGTTTGTATTGAGCCATAAATGGAAAAAGACTACCAACCACAATTAAATGCCACTTTAGAGAGCTAGTGAAATGCCAATGATATTAGGAATTACATTTTTATATCTCATATATACTCAATGGTTAGAAATCACACACATATATATATATATATATATATATATATATATTCAAGCATATTTTTACTTCACAAAAAAGTACACTTTCAATAAATACAGGTAGTCACATTGACCATCTTATAGCCATACAGGCCAGACTACCTGGCCCCTGCTAACCCTGCATAGAGATACCTTTTTAGGACTCTCAATTTCCAAGCCAAGCCATCCTGACCCCACCTGACTGGCTGAGCTGGTATCCCAACAACCAATGAGAGAGAGGCTGACAGCGACTTTCCAAAGCTTGGTAAGAGGGGTCACATGGGGGAAATTCAAACATAGCCCAGAGGTAACATACTTCAAAGAGCAAAAAGACCATTTTACAGGGCACACCTGATTATCCTAATCTCAAAAAAGAGAGAATAAACTAAATTATAAAACTTAACTTTTATTAAACTGTAAAATCCATATTAAAATATGTGGACATAGGATGCAAGGATTAGAGATTATTAAATTAGCTGATGTAGAACCTTGGTAATATAAAGTCAAATATTCTATCCTTCTTTAGCAATTTATAATAAAGTGCTAAAGTGACAATTGAACAGTGTTGCATAAAGTGCTAGTGCCATAAACATATTATAAAGTGCTAGTAATAAAAAAGTGGCAAGTGCTAAATAATTACATGGTCATATAAAGACAATCCTCTTGGATTGAGACTAAAGATTAAAATATAAATTGCTGCAGAGGTTTAGAACAAATATTATGTACAGCTGTGTGCTAACAAGAAAAGATTCTAGTAACGTCCTCCAATTTATGGGGACATACAATGCTATAAGGTACCAAGATAGCACCAGAATGGCAAGCACCACACAGTGCTTATGTCCGTTAAGCCCCTCTTGTGCTGGCCCAATCCCGTAGCGTTCTATGACCTGGGTATTTCCCAATGTAATGTCCAGCTCTCCTTCTTATTGACCAGATTGTCTAAACTGCATAAGCTGACTGATTAGGGAAATGGACTGGAAATTGAATCTATGGGCGTGTGGTTAGAACGCTAACTATCTTGCTGTGCACGCTGCAATCTAGACGCCTGTGAATGATGTCATCGACCTGCAACGGCGTTCCTACGTCAACCCGATGCACGTTTCTTGAATTTCAATCAAGGGTTACACCTGCCTTCTGTTTTCTCCTTCTTGAAGGCTGGCATAGTCATGGCAACAATACTGTGGAAATTAAAACCATTTCAACCATGTTAAAATCTATAGTTTATTGTCTATCATTATATTAATATTCATTAGTGTCCTATAGGTTTTTGCAAAACCATTATTTTACATATAATATGAATGTCTATTCGATATCCCTTTAAATATAGTGAGTATTCTAATTGGGAATATATATAATTTGCAATATTTGCTATTATTTATTATGGGGCCTGAATTTCATATTTGTTAGCCTACTTATTCATAAAACATTAAGGGCCCTATTAAATTCCAGCCTCGTAAATAAGAGGCTTCTACTTAAGCCCTACGTACTGCAAAGTTTCTCTAACTTACAATGCTATTAAATTAGCCCTGCTGCGAGCAACGTATGAGCTACGCAGCAGGGCCGTACGTATCTACACTGCGTAAATGTACATGAGGAGTGACAGCCTGCGAGATGATATCGCAGGCTCCCACTCCTCATCAATTGTTGCGGGGGTCCTAAAAGGGACCTCCGCGGCAGTCCCCCACATAAGCCCTGCCGTGGGGGTACTCCGAATACCCCCCCCGGCACCTAAAATTAACCCCCCCTTAATGCGGGGGTCCCCGTCGGGACCCCCGAAGTGTCCTCACATGAACACCTTGCTGCAGGGGTCCATAGGAACCCCCGCAGCCCCCACACATTAACCCCTTGCAGCGGGGGTCCCCGATCTGCATAGATCAGGCCCTCCGCTGCATTTAAAACTTTTAAATTCCCCGCCGCGGCTCCTTAAAGGGGCCGCGGCACACTATTACCCAATCCCGGCCGCGGGACTTAAAATTAACCCCCCTCTATGCTGGGGGTCCCCATCGGGCCCCCCGAAGTGTCCCCACATAAACCCATTGCAGGGGGGGGCCCCGATCTGCATAGATCAGGCCCCCCGCTGCATTTCAAACTTTTAAATTTCCCGCCGCGGCTCCTTAAAGGGGCCGCGGCACACTATTACCCAATCCCGGCCGCGGGACTTAAAATTAACCCCCCTCTATGCTGGGGGTCCCCATCGGGACCCCCGAAGTGTCCCCATATAAACCCCCTGCAGCGGGGGGCCCCGATCGGCACCGATCGTGACCCTGCTGCAATTCAATTTTAAATTTCCCGCCTCGCGGGTCCTCAAAGGACCGTAAAGGTCCTGAAAGGACTCGCGCTAAAAATATTAACCCCAGGCAACTATAATTACCCCATTAACTCATGATGGTCAATCCAGACCACCATAAGGCCTAAATTAACCCATTAACTCATGATGGTCAATCCAGACCACCATAAGGCCTAAATTAACCCATTAACTCATGATGGTCAATCCAGACCACCATAAGGCCTAAATTAAACCATTAACTCATGATGGTCAATCCAGACCACCATAAGGCCTAAATTAACCCATTAACTCATGATGGTCAATCCAGACCACCATAAGGCCTAAATTAACCCATTAACTCATGATGGTCAATCCAGACCACCATAAGGCCTAAATTAACCCATTAACTCATGATGGTCAATCCAGACCACCATAAGGCCGAAATTAACCCATTAACTCATGATGGTCAATCCAGACCACCATAAGGCCTAAATTAACCCATTAACTCATGATGGTCAATCCAGACCACCATAAGGCCTAAATTAACCCCATCAGTCCCATAAGGGTATATTATTACCATTATGGGCCTGTTACAACCCAACATTAACCACATAAGTGCCATGATGGTCCTCAAGGACCATCATGACACTAACTACAAACACTACACTATAACCCCCAATAAACCATTTAATCTAAACTAACCCCCCTCTACACTAATCTATTAACACTTACACTACCTACCTACACTACCTACCCCCTAATAAACCTCCCCAACACTCTAATTACAAAAAACAAAAAACCTACAGTACAAAAAACAAAAAAACCTACAGTACAGAAAAAAAAAACAATTACAACCCCACCCCCCACTACAGAAAATAAAAAAATTACACACCTGAAAAGGAAAGACAGATAAACACAATACAATACATACATATAATACATTACAAACATTACATACAATACATGACATTACATATAATATATTACATATAATAAATTACATATAATACATTACATACATTACATACAATACATGACATTACATTACATATAATATATTAAATATAATATATTACATATAATATATTACATACATTACATACAATACATGACATTACATATAATATATTAAATATAATATATTACATATAATATATTACATATAATATATTACATACAATACATGACATTACATATAATATATTACATATAATATATTACATATAATATATTACATATAGTCCTAATCAAATACCCCCTATCTATCTAACATACAATCTATTTAATTTAAAATAAATCCTAGCTATATCAAATACATCCCCCTATCTATCTAATATACAAAAAATCCTAACTACATACACAGACCCTTATTCTAAAATAAAATAAAATAATTACAGTCCTAACTACATACACAGACCCTAATTCTAAGCTAAAATCAATAAATTAAGACCACTTACCTTTAAGATGTTGCTTCAGATCACTAACCTATGGGTCAAACAAAAAATAAAAATTAGTACAAAACATTAACATCAAATAAATAAACATTCTATACATTCTAAATATTCAACTCACTTTTACAGCATGTCCAGTCACTGTTTAGCTCTTCCGGCGCGGCCCTGTTAAAAAAAACCCACAATACATGAATACATGAATACAATATATAAACAATAAATAAAATACACAAATAAACATCTAAATATACATTTAACTTACCTCCCCGCGATGTCCCCGGCCTTCTCTCCTTCAGCCCCTGCTGGGCCGCGGAACCATCCGCGCTCTAAAAAAAAAAAAGAAAAAAAACTAACGGAGGTCTGCACTGGCAGACCTCCCCGACGCTAATGAACCTCCCGGAGTCGTTTCCGGGAGGAAATTGGCATTGTCGGCTTGTGATTGGCTGAAAAAGCTGTCAGCCAATCAAAAGTCGTCAATGTAGGAGCCAATCAGGATGCGCAGATGTCTTCTACCAATCACTCCGTGGGGGTGTATCCCATAGTGATTGGCTGAAGGCATCTGAGCGTTGTGATTGGTTCCCAGAAAGATAGACAAGTGTTTTAGCCAATCAGGGTGGGATATTGGGGTGTATCCCATCCTGATTGGCTCACACATTGACGACTTTTGATTGGCTGAAATTGATAGACAGCTTTTTCAGCCAATCACAAGCCGCCAATGCCAATTTCCTCCCGGAAACGACTCCGGGAGGTTCATTAGCGTCGGGGAGGTCTGCCAGTGCAGACCTCCGTTAGTTTTTTTTCTTTTTTTTTTTTAGAGTGCGGATGGTTCCGCGGCCCAGCCGGGGCTGAAGGAGAGAAGGCCGGGGACATCGCGGGGAGGTAAGTTAAATGTATATTTAGATGTTTATTTGTGTATTTTATTTATTGTTTATATATTGTATTCATGTATTCATGTATTGTGGTTTTTTTTTAACAGGGCCGCGCCGGAAGAGCTAAACAGTGACTGGACATGCTGTAAAGGTGAGTTGAATATTTAGAATGTATAGAATGTTTATTTATTTGATGTTAATGTTTTGTACTAATTTTTATTTTTTGTTTGACCCATAGGTTAGTGATCTGAAGCAACATCTTAAAGGTAAGTGGTCTTAATTTATTGATTTTAGCTTAGAATTAGGGTCTGTGTATGTAGTTAGGACTGTAATTATTTTATTTTAGTTTAGAATAAGGGTCTGTGTATGTAGTTAGGATTTTTTGTATATTAGATAGATAGGGGGATGTATTTGATATAGTTAGGATTTATTTTAAATTAAATAGATTGTATGTTAGATAGATAGGGGGTATTTGATTTGGACTATATGTAATATATTATATGTAATATATTATATTTAATATATTATATGTAATGTCATGTATTGTATGTAATGTATTATATGTAATATATTATATGTAATATATTATATTTAATATATTATATGTAATGTCATGTATTGTATGTAATGTATGTAATGTATTATATGTAATATATTATATGTAATATATTATATTTAATATATTATATGTAATGTCATGTATTGTATGTAATGTATGTAATGTATTATATGTAATATATTATATGTAATGTCATGTATTGTATGTAATGTATGTAATGTATTATATGTATGTATTGTATTGTGTTTATCTGTCTTTCCTTTTCAGGTGTGTCATTTTTTTATTTTCTGTAGTGGGGGGTGGGGTTGTAATTGTTTTTTTTTTTCTGTACTGTAGGTTTTTTTGTTTTTTGTACTGTAGGTTTTTTGTTTTTTGTAATTAGAGTGTTGGGGAGGTTTATTAGGGGGTAGGTAGTGTAGGTAGGTAGTGTAAGTGTTAATAGATTAGTGTAGAGGGGGGTTAGTTTAGATTAAATGGTTTATTGGGGGTTATAGTGTAGTGTTTGTAGTTAGTGTCATGATGGTCCTTGAGGACCATCATGGCACTTATGTGGTTAATGTTGGGTTGTAACAGGCCCATAATGGTAATAATATACCCTTATGGGACTGATGGGGTTAAATAGAGCCTTATGGTGGTCTGTATTGACCATTATGAATTAATGGGTTAATGTAGGCCTTATGGTGGTCTGGATTGACCATCATGAGTTAATGGGTTAATTTAGGTCTTATGGTGGTCTGGATTGACCACCATGAGTTAATGGGTTAATTTAGGCCTTATGGTGGTCTGGATTGACCATCATGAGTTAATGGGTTAATTTAGGCCTTATGGTGGTCTGGATTGACCATCATGAGTTAATGGGTTAATTTAGGCCTTATGGTGGTCTGTATTGACCATCATGAGTTAATGGGTTAATGTAGGCCTTATGGTGGTCTGGATTGACCATCATGAGTTAATGGGTTAATTTAGGCCTTATGGTGGTCTGGATTGACCACCATGAGTTAATGGGTTAATTTAGGCCTTATGGTGGTCTGGATTGACCACCATGAGTTAATGGGTTAATTTAGGCCTTATGGTGGTCTGGATTGACCATCATGAGTTAATGGGTTAATTTAGGCCTTATGGTGGTCTGGATTGACCATCATGAGTTAATGGGTTAATTTAGGCCTTATGGTGGTCTGGATTGACCATCATGAGTTAATGGGTTAATTTAGGCCTTATGGTGGTCTGTATTGACCATCATGAGTTAATGGGGTAATTATAGTAGCCTGGGGTTAATATTTTTAGTGCGAGTCCTTTCAGGGCCTTTACGGTCCTTTGAGGACCCGCGAGGCGGGAAATTTAAAATTGAATTGCAGCAGGGTCACGATTGGTGCCGATCGGGGCCCCCCGCTGCAGGGGGTTTATATGGGGACACTTCGGGGGTCCCGATGGGGACCCCCAGCATAGAGGGGGGTTAATTTTAAGTGCCGCGGCCGGGATTGGGTAATAGTGTGCCGCGGCCCCTTTAAGGAGCCGCGGCGGGGAATTTAAAAGTTTGAAATGCAGCGGGGGGCCTGATCTATGCAGATCGGGGACCCCCGCTGCAAGGGGTTAATGTGGGGGTGCTGCAGGGGTCCTGATAGAGACCCCTGCAGCATGGGGATGTGTATAGGGTGCAGAGGGGAGCCTCACACTGCTGTCTCGGGCTGTTCCGAGGCAGCACGTAGAGGCTTTCGGATCCCTTGCGTGGACTTTTTGTCCACGTAGGGATTCTTACGATATGCGAGACTCGTGCATAGATTTAAGGCTACGTAGCTCTCTCGGAGCCTATTCTCGGCCATTTTCTCGCAGTCATATCGTAAAGCAGGCTGCGAGAGATTCGGTACTCGCAAACAGCAGGAAAACTGCCTTTTGCGAGCACCGAGAGAACTACGAGGGAGAATTTAATAGGGCCCTAAATTAGTAATATTTTATAGCCTCATTATTCATCAAGCCTAGAGGTAACTGGATTACTGACTGAGTGCTGGTTTGTATGTTTGGCTTGAGTACATTGGTTAGGTGTGCCAGATGAGCATATGTTTATACAGTATATGTGAATCAGTGTGAATATCTGTGTATCTGTTTAACTGTTGAATATAGGCATAAATCTGTGTAATTCTGAGTGCTTTATTTTATAAGTCCGTTTCCTGCTGAGGGACATATATAAAATAAAAGAATTGCTACAGAAAAGACATCTGAAGTTTAATGCAAATAAATATAATTTGGAAAATAAGCATACCGACTTACATAGAACAAATCTAATATACTCACTCTTTTAAAATGATTTGTGGAAAACCAACTACACAAGAGTAATTAGAGCCAGATACCAAGTTGAAAGACTAATTTATTTATTAGCTTGCATTATACAAATGAATAGATGCAAGGGACGTATAAAACATTGCCACAATATAGATCTTTAGTAAGACCTCATCTGATATATAGGGTATAGTTCTTCACAGCTTCCAAATAAAGAAACCTGAGGATTGTTTATTGATACTGCCAGAAAATTGCATTTCAGGATTAATATTTGTTAAAATAGAAATATCTGGATTTGTCCCCCCCTCATCCGTCCCAGTTCCTACACCCATGCTTGACTAACACATCACTTTGGACCTCATTCTATTAGCGGCCGTAAATCGGCCGTAAGGCTGCGATTCCTTGCAGGGGTTCTGTTAACTCGCGATTCTATTATACGGCCCCGCAAGGATCTCCTCTTACGGCCGGCCGCAAATCTTGGAACCGGCCGCAAGCTCTGAAATCTAAAAACGCAAAAATAAATTCAAGCCTGCACTGTACAGCTCTGTAAATGCTAGGGATCATATTGGGGGACATGAGGATTAAAAGGAACCCACTCTCAAGCTTGCACATCAGCCCAAACCCGAGTTCAAATTAACTGTTTATTTTCCGGCTGCGGCGTGGGCGGGTCTGAGGTGCTCTAAGCACTCTGGACTTTTTACATGGATATTTTACGGATATTAAAAATAAAATATTTTACGGATTTGAGTATAGGATAATTATGTGCTATTTTTTCTAACACCTAAAATCCCTTTATAGTCTTCTCAAAGTGCAGGATGGCTTTATTTGAGCTATTTTATGGGCTTAATTGGTGCTAGCGGGACCTCTTTCCTGCAAGTAAGCTGCGGCTCGCTTTTAGCCTTGCAGAGAGGGTTCCCGGAGCAATTGAATTGCAAATAGGAATTTCTTACGGCCGAAACTCTTGCGGCCGTTTTAGATCAAAGGCTTTCCTCCGGCGCGAGCGGCCGCAAGAGATAGCAAGGCGCCGGCCGCAAGCCTGCCGGAGCCCCCGGCCGTAAGGGAATAGAATAGCAGAATAGCTTGCGGCCGGTCCTTGCGGCCCCGCAACGGCTGCGGCCGCTAATAGAATGAGGCCCTTTGTCTTTAAAACCGATTAATTTGTGTTATACATATTTTTTTTAACTACTGGATATTGTTGGCATTTTCATCATATAGATATACTCTATTTTTGTTTTTATATTATATAGTAATTTGTGTGGAAAGAAGAATATTCTTGCAGATGACACAAAAATATTGGCAACAGAGCTCACAAAAATATAAAATAATTAGGCATATTATAAAAATAGGCAAAAATGAATTATCTATCAATGTACTGAGCTAGCAATAGTTTACAAGTAGATTCAACGGAGAGGAGATGATGATACAAGGCCTGTAAGAAACATGTATTATATTAAATGACTGGACACACTTACCTTGGCAGTGCTGTCCATCTGATTCTTCTTTATTCAGTAATCAGAATGGATGTTTTAATACCATTTTATCAGTCCTTAGATATGTTTTTATCTCAGGTGTATTCATAATCATCTAGTCTTACTACTTGTCTATAGAGACAGTTAACTCCCAGTGGTTTTATTTGTATTGTTTGGACCATGTTCCTTTAGATAAATACATCTCTGAGGTTGTATAATTAATTTTTATGCTGTCTGTATGCTAGTTTGTGTGCTGTTTACAAACATGGTAGTAACTGAGTGCTTCTTAACTACACTTTAAGTCCAGGACATCATTTACATGTTCTTACCCTTGATTCAGTAGGACACAATCAACCTTTTTACAACAAATGTGAATAAAACCATGTGCTTAGCCCTTTTGATGATTACAGTTACAGTTATTAAAATAACTCTTAGTCTCTGGTCTTTGACAGTGGGCATTGAAGAAAATTGCAGTTCTACCTATATGGATGAGTTTTGTGTTAAAAACTTTAAATTTTTCTATAAAATACTGGCAAGGAAGTGCCCATCCAAACGCTGATGGACCATCCTGACAAGAAGACTGATAGCTGCAGCATGTGTCCGATCATCCATAGGAATCATCTTTTAGATGCGGCCATTGGAAGAGGGTGTGAGGACCAATCCTACCCATAGGTCGTAACTGGTTCGTTAATCCCATCACATCAGATGGCTATAATACACAGGAATTAAAGTGCTATTTTTGTCCTTTACTTCTGGGCTGGACTTGTATGTCACTGTGGAAGGAAACCAGTACTCTTTTTATATTGAATTTTACGAATGGGCACTATAATGTGAGAAGGAAGCCTGCGCTATTAGTTCATTCATAAAACACATGTAACATTGTGGTTAACCACAGGCAAAGGATCAAAGGGTTATTTGTTATAGTTGTTGACATCACTTAACCTTTTGATTCTTCAACCACTTAACTTCTATTGAAGTATTTTACGCCTGTTTAACTATGACTATGTCTCATCTAACCAAGCCTAGACAGCTCACACACCATATACAGAGTCCTATGGCAGAAGTTAGTAAATTTGATTCCCATCAAGTTACGGTGACTTGACAGAAACTGTTGTGGCTACCTGGAGCAATCAGAGTTCCAAGTATAATAATATAGACTCATACTTTTTATTACTCCCTTGTTCACAGGTAAATACATAACAGCACATAAAATAATGGCAAAAAAGTAACAGTTCCCTTTCCCCAACACATGCTTATCCCAAGTAAGTGAACATACAGCCTTATTAAATTGTGATTCGGCCAATTGAATAGGGCTCTATATAAGCACAGAGCATATTTTTTTACAGAAGTTTTTAGTTGGTAAAGACCTTGCTTTAGGATAGAAGTTCACTAACTAAAAACTCCTGTAAAAGAAATATGTTCTTCTACTTATTATTCTATTTCCAATATGTAATGGATTAACTACTGAAATTAAAACATAGTATACATTGTTTTGAAATCCTTACAAGAATTGATGTCTTTACTATTAGATTGGGAGAGAAGTGAATTAATTAGGGTTATTATACAATAAGCGTATTAGAGTGTAAGACAATCTACATGAACCTCAAATAATGTAATAGCAATCCAACAAAATGACCAGGGTATTACTGGGATGCAATACCTTGATTTGAAATAAATAGATAGTTCCTGAAGAAGGAAAACACCATCAAGGGGACTTAAATATAAAAGCAAAGTTCAGAAATTAAAAGATCAAAGTGATTTAAAAAAAATAGAAAAAAACATTACAACTAGATTTAGAAAATGTAAAAAAAAATCATAACTGAGAAGAAACAAAATGTAAAAGATTTTAAAGACGGAATTATGTTTAGAATACATAGAAAAGTAGGTATAATATCAAAAAAGAGAAAATAGTAGAGATAACCTCTTAATCAGAATGGTCTAAAAATGATATTCTCAATAATTTTGACACTGCTCTCTTAAATTCTTCAGCAGGATCCTTAGAATGTAGTCTATAAAGAAGGTTTTAGTTTATCTAAATCTTATATAACATTTTCAACAAAAAGTGAAAAACTCAAAGGTCCTTGGATCAAACTTCCTATCTCTTAATTTTCTTTTAGTAATACATTATCTAAACATGTCTAATACATTATCTAAATACATTATCATTATCTAATACATCATCTAAAACATGTCAGATCTTCTTGATCCCATTTGAATACATCTTATTGGGTTTTTTAGTAGAAATTATGTAATGCCAATTTTATTGCAAACAAATGAACATCTTTAACATAATTATAAATATGAAATGTAGCTGTTGGTGAAATTGTTAATCCTTTTTGTTAAAGGGAACTATGCAGATCTGATTTCAAAATTTTCAAAATCCTCTCCTTTTTGGAGATTACTCAAAGAGTAATCTGAAAAAGACTATAATCACTCCCCATTTGTATACTGTTATATGTTCGTGTTGAATGTAAGAATGCTTTATTTACAGTTTGGGCTTTTGGAAGCAAACCCCAAGTGTAAGTAATTTTTGTACTGTGGAGATTTTACTCATGGGGGTGAAAAGGGGGTAATAAAGTTTGGGACCAGTTGCCTTTAATGCTGGACACTCTGCCATCTCCTAGTACCCACTGCAAGCTGGACCTAGCCCTATTACACCTAGGTAAGCCAAACCACTAACTCAGGGAATTGAACCTATGGCTGTGTTAAGCTGGCTCCATAGACTGTGTGCGGGCTGTATAACTACGCTAAATTGAGACATAGACAGGATTAATCGAGTGTAGCTTACTTCAGTCGAAGTATAAGGGGGTTGACATGACAAAAGTTAAGTGGTGTCTAGTGCTATAACTGCTATCCCTTTGATCAGAATAAGTGACGTAACTGATACCCCTTTGATTCTTTGTCTGTGATTAACTGCAGATTAGCATGTGATGATGTGATCTATGAATGGCATCTAGCCTAGGCCTACCACTCACTACTACAGAGCCCATTCATAAAATTATAAATGGAGATCAGAGAATACTAGTAAAGATAGATTAGTGTAAAACCTCCTAAGGACATAATGGTTGATCTGGCCTGATAAAGTCTAATGTAAAATACTTTCCTACTATGTTAACCCCTCTTTCCTAGGAACAGATCTGCTGACACTCAGACAGCAGGTTGTAAGTCAAGAATAGGGTCTCTCTTGTTAAATTGTTGCTCATTTGATTTTTACCCCCCTATCACATAATTATGTGTCACTGAGAAAAGAGTGAAAACTTCTGTTATAGCATACTAATAATATTTACAAATAAAACTTGCCCCAGCATAGATCCATGAGACACTTTGCATACAACTAACCATTTTCTGACAGTATTCATATCCTTTAGGCAAAGTTTATTCACATAATTCTTGAATATAATCCAAAGCAAGACTATGTAGTTTAATAATGAGCTCATTGTGTAAACAATGTCAAATGCGTTACTCAAATATAGATGAAATATAGATATATCATGTATACTTCTTCACTCTTTAGTTGCATTGAAAAAAGAGTTCATTAGATTAGTTTGATGTGATTTTCATGATATATCTACATTTAAACAGACTAACATTTGTTATTTTTGTTCTCTATGTCTTATTAATGGTTATAACACATTTATTTACCTGACCCAATCTACACCTTACCGACACTACTCTAACCCAGACCCTTAACACATACAGTCCAACCAATAAAAGCTTATTAGATACCTCCAACTAGATATTACACAAATATGCCTGTAAATCAATTGAAGACCCAGCTGCTTACTATTCAAATAATATTGAAGATATAACATATGTATTTTATGTAGGAGACAGATTACTTCTGCACTGTAAAGACTGCTTTACAATGTTAAAAATTTACATTGAGCAAACAAGTTAAGTTGCCTACTTTGAATCGGGAAAAAATGTTATTTTTCTTATGTTTTGAAGAGATGTTGCAGTAAGAGGTAATTATATTGTTTACAACATCCCTGTGTGCACTACTGCAATCTAGTGGCTAGCTGCAGCTATAAAGTCTCCAGAACTGACCATCAGGTGTAATAAAGACCAGATCTGAAATATTTCCTGTATATTATATTCAAATCAGAAAACCAAGATGAAACGTTATGACAAAGCCTGAAAAAGGCTTAAAAGCCTTGAAACCATAACTCCTCTAATAAGGAGAACAATATAATAAATGACCCTCTCAACCATGGAGAACCCAGCATAACCTTGATCATCTATTTAGCCTATAGACTGTCAAACATTGGTTAAAAATGAATACTCAAAAGGCCCCTATACATCTCTGGAAAGAAAGCACAGTAACACAATACTACTGGTCAATCCCCTTCCCAAGGCTCAAAGTCTGGCCTGTCGGACTGTTCTGACATGGAAGGAGAGCACCTAGAGCCAAGTAACAATGTTGAACTCTCAGAAAAAACAATGGACAATAAACACATTTATTGACAATAAAGACATTCTCTTAAAGACAGAATTATCTTTAGGGATTGTCAAACTCAAAAATGTATACTTTCAGCCTCTAGGCAACATACCTCTATCACTGGTCCGGACAACTCTCTAATACTTAATACTAAATATGCAATACTTATTTAATACTTATTATCGCTTTCCTAATGCTACCTTGAAATTGCCTGGATGAAACAAGCTGTCCATTAATTTACAGAAAGGTACTAGACAGGGATGTCCTCTGTCTCCCCTCCAAGCAGAGAGTTATGTTCTGTCTGTATGGTTGTTACTGCTGGTAGCAAATTGAGAGGCATAACCAGGTGTACTAGAGCACAAGTGCCAGTCCAGTCTGGAGGCAACATCGGTAGTATTATCAGCCCTCCATAATACCACCATATATCTGCTCTTCTAGTTATTTTGTTGACAAACTATTCTTTTTTTGTAATTCGGGGTGTCATCAGTCACACTAATGGTTAAACAATCTGATATTGTCCTTTTGTATTTTTCCCAAATTATCACTGGTGTTATTATGATGGCAGTGATGAAGATCAAAACAATGTGGACTTTCTCATTCCACACCATCCTGGATCTCTGAAGGGATGCCATGGTTTGTATGTGTGTCATTCTGAGGAACCTTTCTCGCCTTCCCACCTATCTACCATCCCTCCTGTTGAGACAGTCAATCACAGTTTGACAGTCATAGTTTGGCAGTTTGTACTCAGTGGGGAAAAACAGAAACACTGTACATAAAACATGAGACCCCCTAAGTAGGTACATAACACCGTACATAAAACATGAGACCTGCTCAGTAGGTACATAACACAGTACATAAAACATGAGACCTGCTAAGTAGGTACATAACACAGTACATAAAACATGAGACCTGCTAAGTGGGTACATAACACAGTACATAAAACATGATACCTACTAAGTAGCCGGCACCCGGTATATGCTAATGAAGTGGCGTGCATGTGACATCACATGCGCGCCAGGTCAAGGAGCGGAGGCCGGAGCAGAAGCAGGTAAGTGAGGGGGAGGTATTTAGGGGGGTTTAGGTTGAGGAGGGGGGTTTAGGTTGAGGAGGGGGGTTAGAATGTAGGAGGGGGGTTAGAATGCAGAGGGGGGTTTAGAATGAGGAGGGAGGTTGAGGAGGGGGGTTGAGGATAGAGGGGTTGGGGTTGAGGAGGGGGTTGAGGATAGGGGGGTTGAGGAAGGAGGATGAGGATGGGGGGGGTTGAGGAGGGGGGTTGAGGGGGTTTGAGTATGGGAGGTTTAGGAGGGGGTTTGAGGAGGGAGGTTGAGGAGGGGGTTAAGGATGGGGGGGTTGAGGAGGGAGGATGAGGAGGGAGGTTGAGGAGGGGGTTGAGGATGAGGAGGGAGGTTGAGGATGAGGAGGGGGGTTAAGGATGAGGAGGGGGGTTGAGGATGAGGAGGGAGGTTGAGGAGGGGGGTTGAGGTTGAGGAGGAGGGTTGAGGATGAGGAGGGGGGTTGAGGAGGGGGGTTGAGGTTGAGGAGGGGGGTTGAGGAGGGGTTAAGGATAGGGGGGTTGAGGAAGGAGGATGAGGATGGGGGGGTGGAGGAGGAGTGTGGAGAAGGGGGTTTGAGGAGGGGGTTGAGGATGGGGGGGTTGAGGAGGGAGGTTGAGGATGAGGAGGGAGGTTGAGGATTTTGCTTTAAAGTTCTTTATTTTAAATGTATTTTTTTCCCCTGAAATTTCCTTCTTAAAATGAGGTGCGTGTTATACGCCGGTGCGTGTTACACGCCGATAAATACGGTACATAACACAATACATAAAACATGAGACCTGCTAAGTAGGTACATAACACAGTACATAAAACATGAGACCTACTAAGTAGGTACATAACACAGTACATAAAACATGAGACCTGCTAAGTGGGTACATAACACAGTACATAAAACATGAGACCTGCTAAGTAGGTACATAACACAGTACATAAAACATGAGACCTACTAAGTAGGTACATAACACAGTACATAAAACATGAGACCTACTAAGAAGAGGGAGAGTGGGGAAGAGGGGGGGGAGAGGCACAGAGGGAGAGTGGGGAAGAGGCACAGAGGGAGAGTGGGGAAGAGACACAGAGGGAGGGGGGAGAGACACAGAGGGATAGGTGGGAAAGAGACACAGGGGAGGTAGAGGAGGGGGAAAAGACACACGGGAGGGAGAACAGCGGGAAGATACACATGGGAGGGAAATGGGGGGGAAGAGGGGAACAGACACAGGGGGAAGGGGGAAAGAGACACAGGCCAGGGGGGAACAGGCACAGAGGGAGAGGGGGGAAGAGGCACAGAGGGAGAGGGGGAAGAGACACAGGGGGGAGAGATACAGAGGGTGAGGGAGGAAGAGACACAGAGGGAAAGGGGGGAAGAGGTACAGACAGAGGGGGGAAAGAGGCACAGAGCGGGGGGAAACAGAGGAAGGGGTGAAGAGACACAGTGCGAGACACACAGAGAGAGGCGGGGGAAGAGGCACAGAGGGAGAGGGGTGGAAGACACAGAGTGGGGAGAGACACAGAGGGTGAGGGGGAAGAGACAGGGAGGAAGAGGCACAGAAAGAGGAGGGGGAAGAGACACAGGGGAGTGAGAGGAGGGGGAAGAGACACAGGGGAGAGAGTGCAGGGGGGAAGATATACAAGGGAGGGAAATGGAGACACGAGGAAGGCCGGAACAGACACAGGGGGAGGGGGAAAGAGACACAGGCCAGGGGGGAACAGACACAGGGGAGGGTTGGGGGAGACACAGGGGGGGGAGAGATGCATGGGAGGGAGAAGGGGGAAAGAGACACAGGGGAGGGGTTTAGAGACACGGGAGGGAGAGGGAGGTAAAAACACAGGGGGGCAGGAGATACAAGGGAGGTAGACGAGGCGGAAGGAGACACAAGGGAGGGAGAGGAGGGGGGAAATAAGACACGAGGGAGGAAGTAGACAGAGGGAGAGACTCGCAATGAGCTCCAAAGGGGCTTATTGCAAGGCCTGTGATGAGCGCCAAAGGCGCTCATCACAAGGCCAGTAAAGTAGAGGGGGAGAGGCTTACATTGTGTGGCAAACAGCATTGCCAGGGTTCAGTTTTTTTTGCCGTCATTTTTGACGGGCAAGTCGCTAGTATAATATAATACCTGATTATCCTATCTAGAATTGTACCAAATCATTGACTCCACTTTGCAGTTTCTCAGTAAAAAAGCATTCCTCTTATCTGTCATAGTGTACTGCAGGCCAAAGAAGTACTGAGATGATAAGATCTCATACACTTTTAAAATCATAATCGTTTGTCAGAGAAATAATACTTGCTTATAATAGCAAACCCCTTCTGGATCGCTTCTGGGGTCTGTGTACATCAATAAAGCTGTGAGCCCAAGATGGGCAGGTCACAGCAGAGAGGTCAGACAAACTGTAGTCCACTGGAGAAGCAACTTGCAACCCACTCCAGTATCTCTGCCATGAAAACCATATGGATAAGCACAGGCAGACACAAGTTGTGCCTGATGTGATGCCTTCCTTAGGGTCATGGTGAGTTAGACACAACTGAAATACTGAACACACAAAATATCAAAGTAGAAATACATTCTCGGCCACTGTTACTTTAAATAAATCTCTCTGTTTCAGTACACTTCAGCATATGACCTTGAGGAAAGAAACTTCTTTCATATCACAGAACAAAGGCTGCCCATAAAAATTATTTCATGAGTAGGGCCCTTGGCCAATATCCAGCATATATATATATATATATATATATATATATATATATATATATCCAAATAAAACAATTATTAATAAATATCTAAGATGTAACATATACACGTAATCCAGAAATGATCAGATTCTGGAACATGTTATTCATTACAACAATTTATCAAGCTGTCTGTCAGTCAATATGGGTAATCTATGCATAGGAATATTATACAGGTATTAAAACATATCTATCAAAGCACAAAAACAGGATCCATAAACATCACAGATAATTTTGAGCTCATGAAAAATAATGTATGCACATAGTCTTTCACAATTCACAAATCTCGTATATTTTTAAAAAACCCTAAATATAATTGAACTGAAGGAATTAAATCAAAACAAAAATAAATATTTTATGGTAGACAAACCTATAATTAGTTTCTCAAATTATCAATGACACCTATTAGGATAAATAAAAAATGCTTTGCTATAAACTGAAAGCCTGTTTAACTTGCTTATCAAATCCTTTGCTTCAATATTATCAACCCTCAGCAAATATCTTTATTATCTTCCCATCAGTGGCAAAGCTACTGCTGGTGCAGCAGGTGCAAAGAACCTGGGCCCACAGTGTAGGGCTCTCTGCCACTGACAGTAAATAACAAATCTTACAACAATTATTTAGTACAAAGTTGACCTGATCATAATAGGGGTTTCTGATGATCTACTTATACCTAATATCATGAAAAAGAAACAAACATTCACAGAACCTTTCTTTTCTCTTTTTTTTTCTCTAACCCTACACATTACATTTTCTTTTACCCCACTGTGTTCAGATGTAACCAAATTCTCTGAGATGTTAATATACATCTATATAAAAAAAATATTATTCAATAAGATCTGGACATTGGCTTCCTTAGGTGACCACACACCATGCTGAAATCAAAACATACATGGACATTCCCACACATAGGGCCTCATTCTATTAGCGGCCGCAGCCCCTGCGGGGCCGCAAGGACCGGCCGCAAGCTTTACGGCTATTCTATTCCCCTCCGGCCGGGGGTTCCGGCAGGCTTGCGGCCGGCGCCTTGCTATCCCTTGCGGCCGATCCGGCCGGAGGAAAGCCTTTGATCTAAAACGGCCGCAAGGAAATCGGCCGTAAGAAAAGCCTGGTTGCGATTCAATTGCTCCGGGAACCCTCTCTGCAAGGTTAAAAACCAGCCGCAGCTTACTTGCAGCAAACAGGTCCCGCTAGCACCAATTAAGCACAAAATATAGCTCAAATAAAGCCATCCTGCACTTTGCGGAGTCTATAAAGTGATATTCGGGTTTAGAAAAAATAGCACATAATTACCCTATACTCAAATCCGTAAAATAATTTTTTTTTAATATCCGTAAAATATACATGTAAAAAGTCCATAGGGCTTGGAGCACCTCAGACACGCCCACGCCGCAGCCGGAAAATAAACAGTTAATTTGAACTCGGGTTTGGGCAGATGTGCAAGCTTGAGAGTGGGTTAATATTAATCCTCATGTCCCCCAATATGATCCCTAGCATTTACAGAGCTGTACAGTGCGGGCTTGAATTTATTTTTCACTTTTTAGATTTCTGAGCTTACGGCCGGTTTCAAGATTTACGGCCGGCAGTAAGAGCAGATCCTTGCTAACGGGACCCCCGCAAGGAATCGCAGCCTTACGGCCGATTTACGGCCGGTAATAGAATGAGGCCCATAGACAGCTCCCCTCTCAAACAGTCAAATTGCAAGACTAAGCAAAACAGACAGGGAGAGAGGCAAACAAAAATATCACACCGCCATCAACATGGGACACATCCCCATCAGAGAACAGCACTCCCATCCTCATATTCACCCACTCAACCCCACTACTCAACTATCCAGAAAGAACCATCCACAACAGGGACACACATGAACATAAAATAACCATGATCTCTACACACTTTTGCAAAGAAAGAAAGCACAACAACCACTCACACATTTTTCTTAGACTTTCTCTCCAGACTCACATTCTTACTTCAAAACAAGGAAAGATTCATACATCTAAAATTAATGTTGTCTCACACTGTAAAAGAACTCGCCACCTCCCTGTACTCCAGTGGATGCTGGTGTCTTTTGGGTCAAACTGATTCTCAGAATCAGGTCAGAGGTCTTTCAAGGGAGAGTCCTAGACCCTCCCACATGCACGATTTCAGAACCCAAAACCTGGAGGACAGGAAAGGCTTGTAGAGTTTCCGGCTCGAAGGACCAATTTATGTTATGTTCAAAACTGTGTGAGAGAAACAAGAATCATTAAATACATATTACTTGATCAAAGAGAGAGAATTTGATCAAGGAGAGAGAATAATAAATGAGACACCCAACAGGATTGTCCCTTAAATCATCGTCTCTGTGTTATTACATTTGCATAGGCTTTTATGCAATTATTCTTGCAGGGTCTTCATAAATCATAAAGCAATCATTGGCCGTTAAAACATTTCTGATTTTGTGTTACATCTAGTTAAAAATACTTGCATCTGTAATGTTCTGCCTATTTTTCTTAGTAGCAAGCAATGTTAACCCTTTGCATAATTTTTCTATCAGTAACAAGGATTGAATTGTTTGGGTGATTTATGTTTAAAATATCAGCTCAATTAATTAACACTTCCCCTCGTAAAGTTTAATAACACCCAATTTATATTTATGCATATGTGTACATTTCTATAATAACCAAGACCTTTCCACTTAACCTTCATGTCCTTTTCTCCTTTACATTATTGTACGATGATATCATTCATAATATCATATGTGACTTGACTATTTACATCAGCTATAACACAAAAACATCTTAGATTATTAAATCTATGACATCACACTAGCAGCCCTATTAAATTCAAAGCCCATAGCTTAAAATTCAGCTGCGTTACAGAGCTATTAAATTGAACCATGCCGCGAGTTGGGGCCGGAGACGCAAACCTGTAAACCATTCTTGAGCACGTTGGATGTGCGGCCGTGAACATGATCAATTAGTCAAACCTGTAGTTACGGGTTTAGATGGAGCCAATGGCAAATAAGATTGTCATCATTACGTCACTGAAAAATGGAGGTTAGATGTCAAAGTATACTTAGTTATTTCAGAAATTCTGGGGCATTTTCATGACCATATATAATTATCAATTTTAATTTGAAATCCTTTGAATTATGTTTGAGGAAGCATTTGAAATAAATACAGTCTATCTAGGAAGAATATTAATATTTATTGAGACTATTCATCCCATCAAAGATATTGGAAATTGGTGCCAGAATTGAAAGTCTTTATTCATTTTCGATAGTAAGGTGGTATTGTTTGATATATATAATTCTAAGAAGAAACCAAAGTCAAAGCCGCTCAATCTGAGAATGAACTAGTGGGTTAATTCTATGGACATGATAACCCACTCTTTTTGCTCAATTGTTCCCTTCACAGAGGTAGTATGCCAGACAGGTCTCTCTCAAATGAGTGATTCTGTTCGAAATACCAGGCAATTCTCCCCTGAATAGGAGAAACAGCAAATCTCAGACGTACCTGTCGGCCCTTTTTTGGTCCTCGTCCTTACGATCTAGCTGTTCTCCATAAGACACAGTGAGCAAGGAGTCCAAAGTCTGGAGCCCCTATGAGCTTTAGGTATACCAGAGCCCAAAGATCATTTGAATACAGAGAAGAAACCAAAGTCAGAGGTACTCAATCTGAGAATGATCTAGCTCAAGAAGGTTAGTACTATGGGCATGATAACCCACTCAGAGAGCATCATCTTTTTGCTCACTTGTGCCCTTCACATAGAAGAAATATCCTGTAGTATATCAGTGTGGTCTCTCTATCGCTCAAAGGAGTGTTCCAGCCCTAAATACCAGGCAATTCTTCCCTGAACAGAAGAAAAAGCAAATCCCAGGCTTACATTTTGCCCTTTTTGGGCCTTGTCAGTGAGGTCTAGCTGTACTCCCTAGGGCACAAGTGAGCTACAAGAGGCTGCTCTCTGAGTAGGTAACAAGCCCTACAGAGCAAACCTACTTAGGTGTTGTTCATTCTCAGATTGAGCTCCTCTGACTCTTTGTGTTTATATAATTCTAAAGATCATCTCATAAAGTTTATATCTAAGTATTTAAATTGATGTTTTTAATGCAAAATCCAAAATGTAATTTGATAAGTATAAGAATATGTTGAAGAATATACATGGTGAAAAATTCTGATTTAGTGCAAAGGTATTTTCCAATAAGTCCCTTCCAAAACGTACTTTCCTTTTATGTGGCCTCGTCGTACACTTGGTCACTATCAATACCAGATACACTTGCATATTGGATATTCAATTTAAATATGGAGAATTATTCCATATGTACCTGTAGTGTGAAGGAGTAATGGAGGGCTGTAATACTGATGTACATGTGAGTTCATGCTTATATTTCACTAACACGTTAAATAGTTTGTATACAGAATATGAAAATTAAGAAAACGTCATTCAATATGGGGACTAAATGAGTGTGTAGGTTCAAAAAGACTAGCATTGCATCTGGAGAATCAAGTTTTATCTAGAGTTTGAACTAATTGACATCCATACAGGATAATAAATCTAATAAACTATTAGTCGTAGGATTCATATAAATGATGATACTTACCATCATAGCTATCTAAGATCAGAAAGTCTTTAAATTCTGTAAGTACTAGTGAAATTCTGGTTTGGAACCAACAATGTTGTGACACGAGTTCCCAAAATAAAGAGCACATATTGAAATCTATGATTAAATAATTGGGGAAAAGCTTATTTGTCAAGTATGCAAAAAACTAACTATATTAGCATCTGTGAAAGCCATGGGCATGAAGAAATTATTGGGAAAATATATATATTTTTTGTACATTTTTGAAAATAGTAACCCAATTATGTTTATTATATCATTTCCTGAGAGCTAGATCATGAGGGTGCATTTTTTTGTAGTGAAGGGAAGCATGGGGTGGAACAAAACTAAGAGCCTTTGTAGATAATAAGATACAATTGAAATTGATACCACACTTCTGTCCCCTCACTAGCCCAGAAACAGGAAGTTGTATTAATAGATGCAACCATGCTTCTTGTAAATGCCCTCTTCACCAACCCAATTTCCACCTTTTATTTAATGAAAAAACTAAACTCAGCCTTTAAAATATTACCTTTTATATGTACATTTGTATTTCAGGGTTCAATTGATTGTGCCCTCTACTGTCTCAGGAGGAAGTGCCCTTGTAACACAATGAGCTTTAAATAGGCATGCACTGGCAGTGGTAGATACTACATTCCCAACATTTACAATGTTGTCAAGCATTTAAAGTCTCCAATTTCAGGAAGCTGATAAAAAAAATGTTAGATGATACTACAGCAAAATTGCATATAAATGTAGTAAACTGAAGAATGTAGTATATTTTATTTTTGTATTTGTTTCCATTTTTCAAGTTTTAAAGGTAGTAATTCAAAGAGTATAAATGTATGACTACACTGGTTATTTAAGTTAAGTATAAAAAGTTACCAGTGGTTGAGACATTTGATAAATGTGAAGAAGAGATTCACATTACAAGCTGACACACACACAATATCCATATAGCCATCTACAAGACTCATTCCACATATCTACATTATAGCCACATTATTATCCTTTTTATTGACCTTTTAACATTTTACTCAGTGCTTTAAACAATTGGTAAATACACTGAAGAAGCAAATACATGAGACAAAGCATTTCAGATTTAAATGTGTTGATACAGAAGGAGTTGAGCAATGAAAAAAGATTTGTGTATATATATATATATATACCCATGAAGTATCCCAGTCCATGTTGGAAGAAACACATAGGCTGCAAATAAGTGTTCCATCTGGAGATATCAGTGATTATTTGTCTCTAGTGTTCATTTTCTGAATTGACTCTCTGATTGAAAATGAATGTGATCTTTCTCTATGGATATTGAAACAACTACAAGACCCGCTATCTCCCGCTATTTATTAGATAACACTAAGTCCATACAGGACTTATTTACATGACTACATGACTCTTGATACATTTTTACTTGTGAAAGCAAATTTTAATATTAAACACTTTGCAATAGGCAAAAGGCCCTGAGATACTGACTGATAATGGACCGAAGAGGTTGGCTAGTTTGGTCAGCCCACCAGAGACTGCAGTTGGGGCTGAGCTCTCAGATACTAGCCAGGATGTCATGTTGACCGTACAACCACCGAAGCAGACATCGGCTCCATTGTTAGGATAGATGGTACAACCAGGCACTCGATCAGAGGTAGTGATATCTATAGCAGCTTCCGGCGCTCACAACCAGCTGTAGCGATATCTTTCCCAGCTGTGGCATGTCTTTCGCGCAATGGAGAACAGCGTGCCGGCATCAGGGTGCAGAGAACTGCGCTCTGATGATGCTCTGCGCTCCAGACTGCATCCCATCTGCAACATCTCATATTTACTGGACCTGCTTGCTGAAGATTGCCAAGGTTAAGGTATGGTACTGGCATGTGTCACTAGGAGCATATTGTATGTAATGTCAGGGAAGGTAGGTGATCCTATTGTACAGAGGATGTCCATTGCAGCTTGTAAAAGAAGGCTGCCCCCGCAAGATGGTGCAGGTGCTCCCCACCAAAACTACTCTTTACCTGGCCATTGAAAACATTCTAATCATATTTTTCTTTCACCTAGTGCCACAGAGATTGTGCAGACAGTTGTTCCTTTATGGTTACCACAGGAACTGCTTCTTCTCACTAACTTTGCAGGATGAGTTGGTGCCCTGAACCTGTCTTGGAAGGCAGTGTGGCTGGCTGATCCACCCTGGTCCCTGCTGCTGCTGCTCCCACACCATCCTTGGATTACAAATAGGGGCTACCGGAATGTTTCTGACAGCAGCCCCCTGAGGCCGATCATCTATGTTTATCTTAATATTGGGCCCCTAAGTTATGGCAACTATGGCCTTGGGCAAGAGCAAAAAGGGACTGCTACAGAACTGATTTTGGCAGCTTGAAAGGGATCACTAGTTAAAGATCATTGTTTCAAGGGTGCTTTTTTTAGGGGGATGTGGTTGTTATGATCCCCCCACAACCAATGGCCACTTAGGATCCAAACCTCTTGCAATAGGAACTTTTCACTGGGGACAAATAAAAGCTTGTCTGGGGCTCCCAAGATAGAACTATACAGAGGCAAATTCCCCATATTAATTCCCATATGCAGCAGGCCTGTTTGTGATTGGCCCATTTGTATCACCTAGGCAAGCAGGCACTGTTGTGATTGGTCCAGGTACTTTGGGCAGCAAACAATAATCGTTCTGTCTCCAAGGAAGCCATTCTGTTTGACTAAGGACTGTTTAGGGGGAATTTCAAACTTGAGCAGCACCCCCTCTATTTGCAGATATTAAATATCTTTATTGTATAGTAGGGTAGTGGGCTAACAGATTTGTAAGGAGTCCAGGGGTACCTGTTTTTCATGCTTTCCATGAGAATTCTAGACAATATGGATTATATTAGATTCAATGGGGGTCATGAACAATGGCTAAGATCAATAATCTCTTATTTTGTGGTTAAGCACAAAACAGAGTCAAGGATGCATTACTTACCAAGTACTTGGCATCCATTGACCTCTGTTTTTTTAAACACATGTTTCAGTTGTTGTTTTGACAGTCTCGTTAATTATTCTTGATGGCTTAATCCATGCTTTGAATTTCCCATTGAAAAAAATGTATATTACTGCTGCCATGAATTTGAGACCCGCCAGTGACATAGATCAGAATGGAGACTGGGAACAGACTGAGTATTGCAGTTTGGTGTACAGTCGCAGTCCATTTTAACTACTTTAACCTGGAAATTACACAAAAAATCTCTAATAAGGTTGTCGATCCTGGAGGTCTAAAGCAAAGGAGCAATGATTTAAAATAATAAACACCTGGTCAAGTACATGGGATCTAAACATTAAGGTTGATAACTACCAAGTTATGTACAATTCTATGTATAATAGATATATAAACTTATTGACAGTTTGATTGGAACAACAAGAGAAAATGAGTTACTATATTGGATTAATTAGAACTAGTTAAGCAATGCATCAAAGCTGCAGGAGGATGATTGGGTGTATTTAAAAATAAATTTGCAACAGAAAAAAAGGGGTGTTAATGTCATGGTAGATCCCCAGCTAGCATTCTTTATCAATTTCCAGACCCTATCTCAAAGAGGAAATTAATGAATTAGACTGGAGGGTGACTAAAATTGTGCAGCTTTAAAAGACATATCTTAAATGAAAGACATAATGATCGTAATAGACCGACAGAAGGAGATGTTTTATATAATAGAAACCTTCAAATATATCAAATAATTCATTAAAGTTGAGGAGTGAAGCATCGTGACTTGATTATAGATGGTGAAAATGGTGTATTCACAGAGGCATATTTACAATGATAATATAATATATTAGAGGCTGTATTATTTTTTTACATTCAAAACAAATTTTGCACCATAGAGGTCCATTGGTGTCCCGTCGCAAGCAGACCTGCTTTGTTCCACCAGTGGTGGAGTGGTTGAGGGAAACAATGTGGTCTCTATTTCTTTATGGCTGTTAAAGGTTTTCCTGCAGACTCGCCTGATTTTGGTATAAGAATTGTCTCCTAAGCAGATGTTTCTCTCCCCACCCTGATAGACAGTGTTAGAAGACAGGAAGAACTAGAGTGGAGTAGGAGAGTTATTCTGGATTTTTTTTGAGCAAATAAGTGGGATACAGGTAGGAGATAGTTCAAGTACTTTAATTGTTTTCGATTGAAACAGGAGTTTTGACTCAAACTGAAGATGGATTTCACAAATATTACATAATTACAACTGGCCTGGGAGTGAGACAGGGAGATAATATCTTCAAATAGTGAACATATACAGAAAAGTCAGACTGTAAACACTTTTCTATGGCAACATCTCTTATTTACATACCAAACTTTGCTTACATGTTGGAAATGTAAAAATGTCAGGAAAGAGAGAGAGAGAGATTTTTGTAACAAGTTAAAAAAATTAGGAAAAAAAATATCTTCTGAAGCTATAAAGCTCTTTTTATGATCAAGTAAGTTATCTTACTAATGTTGAGCAACATGTAATGTAATAATGTACTATCAATCTCCTAAGGCACTTCAGGCAGCTAAAAATATTATTTCATATAACGTATAATGGGACCTACAAGGTGAAAGAGATCCCTTCATGAACTTCATCAAACATGCCGAGAAAAACATGAGTTCCTATAAACACATCAATACACTTTGTTTTTCATATGCACAATTTACAAGTTTTCATTGAGAAAATTGCATTTAACTTTTGCTCCTCCCTATTTTGATCAATGTATTGACACAGTATTATAAAGTTAATACAAAATATTTTATCACTAGCTTTTCATCTTCAGTCCTGTTAAAAAATTCCAACACAAATTAGTATTGTTAATGGAAGAATATATTAACCACCTTGATTGGGCCCGAGTAACTTTATCAGTTTACCATCAAATAAATATAATGATGGAACACCCACTACCACCCAATTAAATAGCATTGCCCTCACAAAAGTTAATGCTAGGTTAAAACTAATTGTTCAACCGTGGCAACTCATGAACTGATGTGTACCTATGTTTTATTTTTATTTATTATTATTTTGTGTTCATAAACTAGATGTACAGCAGTTTTGATTTAACTAAATCATTATCTTGTTATAATTGTTTTTATAACAATTTTTTCATCTCCTTATCATGAAGTTATTAATACTGTATTTAGGAACACAAGTGCCATGAAACACATTGTGCCATTCAGGGATCCAAGGATTTCCCCCTCAGACTGAGCCCCAATACTAACAATGTTCACTGTTGGTGGGATTCAAAAGCTTGTCTGGGCCAAAGCATTCCTGAGGCAGACACACTGCTCCATAGTGCCCTCTGGTAATGCATGATTAAGTTAAATTTTTGTATTTTGTGTGTCCCCTATTCATATAATCTGGAGGAGGATGGGAGGTTCCTATGCCCCTGCATATAAGCAAGTATGTACACATCAACAAAATGTGTTAACACCCTCTCCCACAGCATCACATGTAATTCTGTGTGTGATGCAGTGAGATTATTGTGAGGTGGGGGAAGTCTGTTCTTTGCAGTGATATGATATAGAGGTGGAGGGAAGTCTGTGTTGTGCAATTATATGATAGTGAGGTAGGGGGAAGTCTGTGTTATACAGTGATATGATAATGAGGTGGGAGGGAATCCTGTGCTATGCAATAAGTGATATGCTAGTTGAATCATACATTAGCAAAAAATGCCAGTAATTTCCAAGCCATCACATATATAGTTGTAAGCATGCAGGTTGTTACTAAATCTGCAGGTTCGTGTAGCGAGCGCGCAGCCACTGCGGCCCTCGCAAAGCGAGGGCCACAGTTGCTGGCAAGGAGCGCCAAAGGCTTTCCTTGCCAGCAATTGCGGACTTTAGGCCTGCAAATCCGGTCCCTCGCAAAGCAAGGGGCCGCATTTGCGGAGGTGGAGGCTCCCACGTCGGCTGCAATGAGCCGCAGGCGGGACTTACACCACAAAATTTACGGACTTAGCATCCAAAAAAACATTCTGAACTTGCAAAAATACGACATTAGCGCCCAAACCCTGAAACATTAAAAACACAATTAATACACACAACAAACGCATAAAAAGCTTACCCACAGCAAGGGGGGGGGGGGGGGGGGGGGGCACACAGCACCTCTGCAAGTGACGTTACACCTCAATTTAATTACAAATTCAAGAGTTTACCCACAAGAAGATCCCCTAAGCGAGTGAAAAAAACAAAAACAAGGCTAAGGACACAAAATTTACAACATCACAATCTAAAATTACAACAAAGAGGTAAGCTTTAATTCATTAAGAAATACTCCCCAAAAAATCAAAATCAAGTGGATTTCAAAGATTGACACGAACCACTGGAATCATCTATAGGAACATTTCAAATACACACATACATTATGTGTATGGGCCCTGCAAGAAGCTCATCTTAAGTACAACAAATTAAAAATAAATATTAAAGTCACATCCATTTAAAGAAAATAATGTCACAAAAAAACATTGCCACACATACATATTTAGCCTGCAGCTCAATTTTTTCCTTTTCTGCACATTTCCAACAGACTCTGCATCAACAGCGTCACTCAAGAATTTGCAGCGTGGACTGTGAAAGGTGATCCATTTTCAACAAGACAAACAAAGAAGAAGATGTAAGATACAAAAATACATTACATTCAGAAAAAGACCATGCTCTTCCAAAAACAAAATAAACACTAAAACTAACCATTTATCTTTCTCTTTGGAAACAGACACTGCTTGAAGACTGGCGGATCAACATTGGCAGTAGGGGACCCTCTGTCATTCATCCTCTGTCATTCATACAGCAAAAAGACTTCAATCAAGGCATAGTATAACAAGCAAAAACAAAAGAAAATAATAGCCTGTTTGCTGGGCGCCAATGTCAAAATGAAAATAGAAACAAATAAGAAGCCTCAATACAAATTACAGTAAACAGAAAACACCAGACTTGAAGAAATATTGCTAACACATATAAAATACAACAATAAATACTGTTTAGTAAGCAAAAACCTCTGAACACAAACCATAACTGAAATATAAGTGGCGGACACAAAACAGGATACAATACCAAATATTGGGAACATATAGAAAATGAACCTAGCATTCCTGTTTAGTCTGCAAGAACCTCTAACCCTGACCCATAAGCCAAATGTAGCATCCCAAAAGTGGTGGACACAAAACAAGATAGTCGAACCAAGATTGCTAACATATACAAAATGGAACAAAGATTACTGTTTAGTCTGCAAGAAACTCTAACCCTAACCCAGAACGGAAATCTATCAGTCCAAAAGTGGCGCACAAAAAACAGGATAGTATAACAAATATTGATAACACATAGACAATTCAAAAAATAATAATCCCGTTTTATGTGCCACAAACTACAACAGTAAAACAAGAATCAAATGACACCAGTGTTGTACACAAAACAGGATACTACAAAATTATTTCCAGCGCTGCACAGTTTCACACACACTCTCAAATCGCCAGGATTTTACACACAACAAAGAAACCGAAAATGCTAATAGATTAGTTTGACAAAAAAAAGATACTGTTGTTCCAAAATAAATTACAATAAAATAACATTTCTCTTTCTATTTTACAACAGACACTGCCTGAAGACTGTCGCACGAAGATTTGCAGCAACAGATCCAGTGATATTCATCCCCAACTAAGACTTCTAACAAGTACAACAAGTAAAAAAATAGAAAAAAGCAAAGCATGTTTGCTGTGCAGCAATGTCAACATAAAAAATAAAATAAAATAATAAGCAATAAACAATAATAATGAGGCACACAAAGCACGATCCTTCAACAAATATTGTTGACACATTTAATATTTAAAAAGGAATTGTGTTTTAGCTACACCAACCTCGAACACTAACCCATAAGTTAAATCTATCATCCCAAATGTGTCCGACAGAAAACAGGATACTACAACAAATAGTGCTAATACATAACAAATTCAAGAATAAATCCTCTTCTCTGGGCCCTAACCTACAACATTAAACCCACAACCTAAACAGACACAGAAAATAGGATACTACAACAAATATTAGTAACACCTACAAAAAACAGAATAAAGCCTCTTTTATGTCCCACACCCTATAAGCCTAAAACTACAAGATAATCCTACAATTACAAAATTCACCTACAGAAAACACCAAAATACTCAAAATATTGCTACCATTTACAAAATTTACTCCACAATTCCCTTGCCTGTGCTATGCCTATAAGCCAAACCTAGAAACCTACAATCTCAAAAGTAGCGTCCACAAAAAACCCCCACAAAAAATAATAGTAACACATACACATTTAACACCATAAAGCAATTTCAGCTACAATAACCTATAAACCTAAACACACAACCTAAATCTATAATGACAACACTTTTGCACAGAAAACTCCATAGTACCAAAAAACACAAACAAGCACTTACAAAACAAATTACAATCACAAACTAAACTAATAATACATTCTTTTTATTTACAGATTAATATGGCTGATACTGACAAGAAACAGGAAAAGATAAGACAGCAAACTAGAGAACGACAAAAAAGATGGGCAAACCAGCAGACGCTGGAGCAGAAGGAAATTCAAAGAGAAAAAGAATGGAAAAGACTTGCAAGCAAAATACTATCAGCTGAAAAACTAAAATCTACACCTAAGAAGGCAACTAAAAAACAAAAGCATTTAGAACCTGTTCCTGAACAATCAGATAACATTTCCAATGATGACTTACAAACTCAGACTGATATATGCTCTTCAAAAGTCTTAGAAGAGCAGTAGAGGTGATAATTGTGGTAACATGAATATTCTCTGTCAGTTTTGTGGGGCTTATCATTTCAAACGGGTTGCTGTTCCAACATTAGTTGCTGTCAAAAAGGCAAGGTCAAACTTCCAGAAAGACAACAATTCCCACCATATTTACAAAGCATTAGAATTGAGCCTGCTTTTTCCAACTACAAAATTTTCAAAACAAACATAAGATCATACAATAGTGCCATTTCCTTTGCATCTATGGGGGCAACATGCTAATGTGCCAGGACATGGCCCTTACTGCTTTAAAGTCCAAGGCCAAATTTACCATCATACTTCACGTTTACATCCAGAGGAAGGAGAGCAAAGAAAATTTGCTCGAACTATATGTCCTAGATACAATAGAAGCTGTTGACCAACGTATGCAGCTTCAAGAAAATAAAAAATGCTTACCCAGTGATTTTATAGAGCTAGATAAAATTATGGCCAATAACCCCTACACTCAAGCTTATAAAAAAATTGGCAGGAGTAGAAAAGGAACAACAACTTCATGCAGAAATACATCAATTGCCAATCCCAAAGGTCAATATGGTGCTTAAAAGAGATCGACATACTGATAAACGCCGTTATAATTTGCCAACATCAAATGAGGTTGCAGGTTGGCAACCAAAATTAACCCTTCAGAGTTACCCAAATTCTAAAGTACGAGTGCGAAATAATATTTCCATGCTTGAATTTAAAGTGGCTCAAATTGCCATTCAAAATGGATTCAATCCAATTTTATGTGGTGGAAAACTAACACAACAATGGATTATTGATTCCTATTTGAAAGTTGAGGCCAATAATTTAAACTTCAAAAAATATCAACAAGATAAACTATGTGTAGAACAGTATTGTGGATTGATGGATTATGTTGCTGAGGTTGCTACAGTATACAAGAAAGATACAAGGATGCCATGGCTATTGTCACAACATTTGGGAAACCAGATGTATTTATTTCATGTACATGTAATCCACAATGGCCAGAGATTACACAAAATTTGCTAATTGGCCAAACTGCTTCCGATAGACCAGATTAAGTGGCCAGAGTCTTCAAAATAAAATTAAATGAATTAATACGTGCCATAACCATAACTCAGTTATTTGGCAAATGTCTGGCTTATGTTTATACTATTGAATTTCAAAAAAGAGGACTTCCACATGCACATATTCTTATAATCCTTCAAGAAAAAGATAAGTTAGATACTGGTGACAAAGTGGATTCAGTCATTATTGCTGAACTACCAGATCCAGAACTACATGGTAGACTATATGAGATTGTAACTCATCGTATGATTCACAGACCATGTGGAGATCTTAATCCACAGTCACCATGTATGGAAAATAAGAAATGTACAAAAGAATTTCCATAAGATTATAGAGACAAAACGAATGCCAATTTTGATGGGTATCCATTATATAGAAGAAGAAAAGGACAAACTGCCATTATTCTAGGCAAAAACTTTGACAATAGATATGTGGTACCATACAATCCACATTTACTCATGAAGTATAATGCACACATTGATGTGAAAGCCTGCACTTCTATAAAATCCATTAAATATGTCTACAAATATATTTACAAAGGCTATGATGCAGCTACTGTAGTCGTCAAAAGAGCTGAAAATACTGAAAGCCAGAAGCTATGTGGCGTCTTCTAAAATTTTAAATGCACGATCGATCACATGAAGTATATAGATTAGATGTACATTTGCCACAAAGACATTTAGTGTATTTCCATGCTGGAAATGAAACAAATGCTTTGGCACAAAGTGAATATTGCCACACTACACTAACTGCATGGTTTCAATTAAATTCAACTGATTTACAGGCAAGGGAATTGTTATATATTGACATTCCATATCATTATGTTTTCGTTACTGGATTATGGTGACAAAGAAAAAGCCGGGAAAATAAAATATTACCAAGAATTTACACTGTCAGTCCAAGAGACCATGAACGTTTCTGCTTACGACTACTACTTTTAAATGTTCCTGGTGCACAAAAATGTGAACACTTAAGAACTGTTAATGACATACTATATGAATCATTTCATTTAGCTGCGTGACATAGAAACTTCCTAGCTGATGATACAGAATGGGAAAGATGTCTAGAAGAAGCAGCACTATGAATTTGCATTCATTTGTATCTTCTCAAATGCTCCAAATGCATTAGCTTTGTGGGGCAAATTTAAAACTAATATGGCTGAAGACTTTATGCAACGATACAATGAGCCGATTGCACAATTAAAAGCATTAATGACAAAAAATTTACAGCTTTTCCAAAAAAACTTTAGTTTCGGGCATTCCCATAAGATATGCAATAAATGAGCGGAATTACCGCAAACTCTCCAACACATTCTTTCCAAAGGGATATGGGAAATCTGTGCGATTTTAACAGGTGTAAAATACCAGTTGTTAATTATTTTAAAGAACGTTTCTCTGTATGTTGTTTGTTTAATAAATCTATTTGACAATTTTAAAGTTGTGTCCCAATATTTTACTTCTAGTGCTAAATTTAAGTTCATCTCCCATTGACACATACCCTTGGTTTTAGGCTGTTCTCCAAAGGATCTGGTGATATTGAAACATTTGGATATTAGATGTTTTTTTTCCGATTTAAGAAGAATTTTTTCTATAGAGTTTAACTCTTTGCCGATTTGTGGAAGTATGTTAAATTGACGGCAAACAGTTCTATAAGCTTCATACGATAACCATCCTTCTACTGCGATGCTAAACTTATTTTTTATCTGATCGAAGGAAGCAATTGCTCCTTCGATTAAAGTATCTTTAACCCGAACCAGCCCTTTGCTGTTCCAGTCATTTATAGTACCTTCCATATTTATATGTAACAAAGCTTTTACTGGGGTCATTAAGCTGCCCTCTGGGATCAGCTTGTTTTTCTTGTTAATCTGTCTCCAATTTTTTTGAATTTCTTTTACCACCAGTGATCCATTCACCAGATCCTTATAAGGGAGTTTTTCCCTAAAAACCAAAGCTGATAAATGCCAATTATGGATTATTTGCATCCATGGGAGTTTGTCTGCTGTTTCCAGCCACTTTAACACCTGTACTATACCATTGGCTTCTTGATAAGGTTGTAGTAAAGGGTAGGAAATTCCTCCCTTTAAAAAAGTTCTTCCCATAGTTGTTTTTTTCAGCCTTATATATTTGGAATGGTGTATATAAGAGTCAATCATACTTTGAAGTTTCTTCAACCAGCATCTAGGGATCTTAAATGGGATGCATCTCAAAAAATAGTTGACTCTTGGAAGAATCATAATTTTTACAACTGCAATTCTACCCGAAAAGGAAAATCTATCTTTTCTCCAGTTACCTATAATATTTTGACACCTAACATATAACTCTTTATAGTTCCTGTCCACCATTTCCTGTAGTTTCCCCAAAAATACAATTCCAAGATGTTAGAATGATTTCGAATTCCAGTCATAAGGGTATATAGTATTCAGTTGGGACAACAAACTTGCTGAAAAAATGAAAAAAAGAGTTTCTGATTTCTTATAATTCAATTTGTAATAAGAAACTTTACTATACATTTGAATTACTTTTGATAAATGGTAAAGTGATTCTTCTGGACGGGTAAGTGACAAGATAACATCATCTGCGTATAGACTGGTTTTATACTCCCTCTCTGTCTGGTACTTTGTCTGGTATTGTGGGAAATCAATTTCCTTTTAGGGGAGAATGTAGCTTGCTGCATATTTTTCCAAGCAATATCGTTATGGAGAAAAAAGCTTTTGCTATTTTGACTTTCTCAATAGCAAAAAACATATTAATTACTAATTGGAAAGCAAAAACTGCTCCAAATTTTGCTGATACTGTTTGGAAAATAAAACATATCCGAGAATTGGAAATAAATTGTGTACAAAAAGGTTTTATCAATATCGATCCACTAAAATGGAAAGCATGGGACCAAAAACAGGGTATACCTTTTAATATCAAAACTCTAGAGGGGTTGGATGAGGAATGAAAGAGAGAGAATGATAATGTATTTAATGTATATTTTTTTGTTGTAAAAGCTCTATTAATGTTATTTCAGTATATTAAAATTCGTTTTTTGCAAATAAAAAAAAAATAAAAAAATAAAAAATAAAATAAAAGCATTAATGGAAATCCAAGAGGTCTTTTTAACTCATGGATTCAGTTGTGCAAGTTTTAATCTGCCAAATCCTGGTCTTATAGACGACATCAACTTTGAAGACTATGACATTCAACTACAAACAGAAAGAACAGAAGAAAGACTTGCAACATTACATTACAATTGCAAGCATTTGATGCTATCAAAAATGTCCTAGATGATGATATGGTGAAAGAGTGATTAATTGTTCAACAATTAAAGGACCATTTCATAGATGCTGAAATTCTAACTGGTACCCATAAAGGAGAGAGAGTTTTCATACCAAGAATAGATTTGGCACCAAGTGAAAGTAGCCCCCCTTTTGTACTTCAAAGAAGACAATTTCCCATCATCATGGCATTTGCCATGACCATTAATAAATCACAAGGACAAACTTTAAAATCTGTGGGTATATTCTTAGAACAACCAGTATTTGCACAATTGTATGTTGCCTTCTCAAGGTGCACAAATCCACAGGTTATTAAAGTTTACATTGAAAACAATGAAAGTCAAGGTGATTTATTAGATGATGGACAAATTTTTACTAAAAACATTGTCTACTAAGAAGTACTGTAACTTTCATTCAAAGAAACACAACTCATGCCACACACACTGCTAACAAAAGTAACAAATGACCTGTACAACAATTTAACAACAAAAACCAAAGAAAAAATATCCAGAACAGAGGTTTAATTGCAATAATTACTTTTTATGTTACTCACAACCTTTTTACAGCACCACTATTTCCATAATAAACTCTATACAATGGCAAAACACTGCCATGTGCGATTTTCAACAATTACAACACCAACAAACAAATGTCAACCATTAAAAAGCACCAACAACAAAATAACTCATTACTATTTCATGGAAGTACTGTTTCTGCATGATTAGCCCCACAAAACACTTGCCTTGCATTTAAAAAAATTCCAGTTCAAATGTTAATTATGTATGTTACTTTTTACAATGGTACAAGTTTAACAAAAAACAAGCTAAAGTTGCTTAATTATTTCAAAGTTTATGTTAACAGCAGAAGGACGTTTTGTTATACAATGTAAATGTAGCATTTCATGCAAAATATTAATCCAGGGAGCAATCTGATCGCCAGTTAATGGGGTCAGGAAGGAATTATTTTTTTCACACTTTGATACAATTGGCTACATTTCAAGGAGGGTTTTTACTGTTTGCCTTCCTCTGGACTAAATATATATTTCGTTTAACAGTTCTTAATCTACAAGTCGCATGTTAAAAAACATTATGTCAAGTTTACAATACTCATTCATACAATGTTCAACTGTTCTTACATTCAAATGTTACCACTTTTAAAAAAAAAAACCTTTAACAGTTCGTGAAAAAAAATGCCATGTTAAAAAAATAAACATTTTAATATAATAATTGTACTTCTTTGAAAATAAGAAAAAGGTTACAAGTGTCAAATACGCATTTTACCGACAAAACACAATTACAAACATACACATTTAATTGCCGTCATTTTTTGACGGGCAAGTCGCTAGTCCAAATGTATTTCTGTGTTCTCCTCTGAATCAGATTTTTTCACTGCTTTGCATACATGTTGTTTATTTATAGTTATTTGTTATAATAACAAGGGGAACATTGGGACATGTCTAGCAGCATAAGCCCTTATGTGGCATCTCTTGCTACCATCTCTCCTGTTATCCATGCTCTGTCCCTCACTCTAGCCTCTCTCCTCCTCTCCCTCTCTATAGTCCCTTCTCTGTCCATTACTTTAAATTTCCCTAATTTCATCCCATTTAGCTTGACTATTCTATCAACCAAATAGTCTTGCTTATTAAGCCCTAAGGTGGCCTTATGCGTATTCCAAGCATGCTTCACTTCTTGAATTATATTTGACTCTACCTCTTCCACTGGAAGGCTATTCCAGTTATCTATTAATCTTTCTGTAAAGTACTACTTTATTTTCCCTTTCTCTTTCAATTTCTACCATTCTCCATCTAATATCATTTTCTCTCCTTCTTCCTTATATTATCCCTGCTCTCTGCAGATTCTCTAGACATTATCATTGCCTTTCTGTTATACTTGCTTGTTTAAAAAATTGTTTGGAAAACATTTTAAAATAATGGTTGAAAACAGCGAAACTATATGGTGATGTAAGATTGTACGTACAAAACATAAAAACTGCCGAAACATGCCCACAATCTCTGGCAGTACAGACTAGTCTTGTAATGTTAAAAAGACCTTAAAGCCACAGGGTAGGTGATTAATCAAAGGTTATCTACTTAAAACTAAAAAGTCAATTAAATGACATAATACAGATGTAGAACCCATTTTTTTCAAAAGTAATGCTCACAAAAGTGTAAATAATGTCAAAATACATATATTAAAAAAGATGTTCTACATAAGTTGTATGCTAAATAATTGACCTTTTTAGTATTAAGTAGAAAACTTGCTTCACAATATATACTTGTTTCTTTTTTTGCCCACTTCTTCAATTTTTTTTCCATCAAGCTGATTTACTCTATAGGGAGGTCCCTTAAAATCTTCAAGGTAGCAGCTCATCAATTATCCATACTTGGACTGATACCATCAGAATTGAGGGATAATCTGTATTTCGTCTGATCACTGCTTCCATTGTTGGTTACGTACCATTACTTTAATAATGTGACACATTTTGTTTATATTGTGTAGTGTGTCACTATGTTGTATTTTATTTATACTAGTTGGTTGGCCGGCTCTCACTTCCATTGCTACTTGTCTTGGTTATATCATAAGAGAAACAGTCTTTTTATTTTTGTAAAACCCTATCTCAAAAAAGGTTTCCTTGGGTCATAACATAATCCACCAATCTTCCCTGAAAAATTGACTGCACAATGTGTTGAAGTCCCCATTAATGATAGGGCCAGATAGGACCCTATAACAAGCTTGATGCTTTTTCCCCCCATTTCAAGCTATTTTAGTGGGAGTTGTTATTTTACTGGTTTCCTGATGATAAAGCCAAATTAAAATGTGTCCTCAGTTACTTTCCATTTTATATGAATGATAAAATTACCTGTTATGGTTAACTGATTAATTAACTGACTGTAAATTCCTAAATTGAGATACGTAAATGTTGTAATATTTAGTGTTTATAAAAAGAACTTGTTATGTTAATTAGAATATATGCTCTTGGAGTTTGTAGTCCTTTCTAAGACCAACATTCCTTCCAATGAAATGCTCTTTAATGGCCATAAAAAGAACTTCCATGATTTATCTTCTGCTCTAGCCAGTGAATTACCAAGAAATCCATGATCTAGAATTGTGTTGTTACTGGCCGGATCCTTGCAGATCTAGTCCAGCTAACCCCATTCCATCACAGCAAGTCTGTGATAAGAGTCTGTTGATTTATATACAAAAACCGACATATATATGGAAAAGGAAAATACAATCATACAAAAATGTAATGTATCCTACCTTGCAATAGCATATTAGATTACATGATTTATAGAGATCTGTTTTGCTTGTGATTATGAAAACACTTCTGCATGGCTTTCATAACCTCTTTATTTCTTAAGCTGTAAACCAATGGATTTAACATTGGGACCACACCAATATACAATATAGAGAGCAGTTTGTCTTGTTCCTGAGAAAGTTCAGACTTAGGTTTCAGGTTCAAGATTAGAGATGACCCATAAAACATAATGACAACTGTAAGATGGGAGGAGCAGCTGGAGAACATCTTCAGTCTCCCTGTTGAAGTTTTCATTTTAAGGATAGTAGATATGATGCTTATATAGGAGGTCAATATCAACATAAAAGGAAACAACCCCAATAATACTGCGTCCACTGGTAAGAAAGTCTTTAAAGGTATTGTGTCACTGCAAGATAGTTTTAGCAGTATTATCCCATCACAGAAGAAACTGTTGATGTAATTTGTTTTGCAAAATGTCAAACGAGACACCAGCAAAGAATATATCAAAGAATTCAAGAGACCAAAAACCCAAGACGACGTAATTAGCAGGAGACACTTCCTTGTGTTCATGATGAGATAATAGCGCAGAGGGATGCAAATGGCCACATAGCGATCATAAGCCATGGTGGTCAGCAGGATAAATTCAGTGTCAATGCAGAGTCCAAACAGGGATATCTGTGTGATACAACCTGAGAAAGAAATTCTGGTGTTACCTTCGACTGTGATGGCCAACAATTTTGGCAGTAAAGCTGAGACATAAATAATGTCCAGGGCTGACAAGTTACTAAGGAAAAAGTACATTGGAGTGTGCAGTTGTGACACCAGACCTATAAGTGAAATAATAATAAGGTTTCCAAGCACAGACAGAAGATACATGAATAAAATCCCAATAAAGAGTGCAAGCTGCTCTTTTGTAGAAGAGAAAGAAATCATTAGGTAGAAATCTCTCAATAATGTAATGTTGTGTACATCTTCATTTGTGAGGTTTCCTTGGGGATTGGAAATAATATTTCTGATTAATTATTAAGAAGATATACAGTATAAACGGGTTATATTATAGACCTGTTGTCTTTCTTGTTTCTTCTGTGTACCTTTTTCCTATTTCAAACCTTGTACAACAGTTTACCCATATTTCTATTTGTTCTCCCGAACCCTACTTCATTATGCTTCCCTTTCTTTTCATATTTCTTACTAATTTTACTTCTTCTACACTGTCCTTTTCTACATCAATCCACTGACCTACCATTTACAATTTGTTATGCTATAAAAAAAATGGTCAGAATTGTTGTGACTGTGCTATCATGGGGTTGGACTTCCAAACAGCCATTTTATAAGGTTATTTAGAATTGCAGTTACATTCCTAATTCTTATTTAAAAATATTTAATAGATGCCCAGTTGTGTCAATAAAACTTAGCAAATGGATGATGTAGAGCCTCTCAATTACAAAACTATAATTTAAAATGATTCTCTTGCATCATTGACAACCATAAAATAATGTTAGGTAGGATAAGAACTAAGGATATAATGATAATCTATTGATAATCCCTTTGTATTGCTTCTAATACTTGCATTGCTGTAATTACTTACATAATGTAAAATATATTATAATATGGAGCCTGATTCAATTGGGCTTTCACATGTTACTGGAGCCCGTAATTGAGGTCGTAAGTTAATTTGCTATTCAATAGGCGTCTTTTGTCGTGCTTCAAACGGGTTAAGAGTTACGCCTTGAAAACTTTGCGATGGTTAAACCCAGAACTTAGAGCATCCCGAAGCCCTTGATCTTTTACTTACGATGGCTAAAATCACAAATCGCTAATCAATTGCTTTAATTTCCCCAAGCCCGCAAATGGTTTCACACCCGTAGAGGGCAAATGAAGGAGAAAATCCTATGAGTGCTAGAGAGGACCCGCAAGGGGGTTCAATACCTATTCGTAGCACTGTAAATGTAAATAAAAAATCAATACTGCACTGTAAATAATGGTGAAAGTGATGAAAGACATTAGAATAAATTGCACAACAGTTACAAGCAAGCAAATTGGCAGTATATAATATTTATTTTTATGTTTCATTTCAGGCTTAAATCGATCTCTGGTATCAATGAATTAATATATATCAGGCCACCATATGGACTAGAACAGTATTGCCATTGATATTCATAATTATGTATTTTGCGATTTTGCAAGTCTGATCGCATATCAGACGCCCGAACCTAATTGATTGACATGTAACCTCCATGTTTTACTGCTGCAATAATGACAGTCTCCTTTTCTATTGGCTGATTCTAAATAGGAGGTTACGGGCTTGCTTAATTGATCCTGTTCCTGCCCTGAACTTCTACGAATTAATGCATGGCTTATGGAGTCAGCTTTGGGCCAGTAACTTGTGGGTTTGAACAATTGAATAGCTACGGAATCAGTGACAAACGGGAGCCCGTAGCACACCCGCAGACATTCGGTCTACATCCCGTGAGATGTGGGCTTGCAATTAAATCAGGCCCATGTTGTTATCAATAAATAGCAATTATAGATAAACTAAAGAAAAATTATATTAAATGCAAGTACATCTCATATTAAATCTAAATATTAAATATATACTGATAATGCATGTTGGTTTATTCTTCTTATTGGGTATTCTTATTTGTTTATTCTTCTTATTCTGGTCTTTTCAATTTTGAGTTTTTGAATTGATCCTCCAATTTAAGATAGAAAGACATATTTTTCCTGGATAATGTTAAACAACTGATTATACATTAGAGAAAGGGTATAAAAGGTTATCCACCTTTTCACAAAAGGCCCACTAAAACATATTTCTCACACAATGGACCAAGGAACACATTTATGCAATAGTGTTACTTAAAGTAAATATACATGAAACCAAATTTCACATGAGTATTTTTTTCACTTTTTGACACAGAGAAACATTTCTTTTGTTTACACAAGTAGCAAGGTTTGTTGCCCTAACTTAAATAAAGTTTGTCATCTGTCAGTAAGCTGAAAACTAAATAGAGAATAGAGATACTATGTGATTGTAGCATATAGTGGACAGTACCATATTGTTAACTGATCTTGCTTAACATGATTTCTTTTTACACTGAAATATTTGTAGAATTTTTAAGAGAATTAAAAAATATATATTTCATGAATAATCTACATAAAATGTTAACAATTAACAGAAAATAATACAATATTAATAATTTCTAAAAAGCATATTGTCGTATAAAATGCCACATCCCATAAAGCAAGCTTTAGAAACACTGTTGATCAAACAAAAACATAAATATAGATATTTATATAAGTCACTAATAAATAAGAAAATACCATCATACCATGTTTTCATCCCTATTTAGATGTTTAACATTTTATATGAGTACACAGTATTATGGGCTATTACAATTTTTTTTAATATTCTTAAAGAAAAAAGGTGCGTGTAATTAGGTTGAGATTGAAGCAATGAGGTAGCAGGAAGGGGACAAAGGGAGAGAGTCCACATCTTAACACTTAAAGTTTCTGCATTTGTGTTACATTTAGTACAGTGGTTAAGTTGGTCCTCTAAGGGGACATGTATAAAACGTTTATGGGTAGCATTGGTGGATCTGGATTATACATTTGACAAACCAGAGTAAAGTGAAGAATTTACATTAAAAAAACAAGCAACATAACAGATAGAACTGATGGTTACATATAATAATCCCTCAGTTCTTATTGTCAAAATCAAATCTTAAGAGTGGAGCTTTACTAGAAAAAAATTGAAAAAATATCAATGATTTTCAGTATTTTTATAGTTCCATGCTACTATACTGCTATATTTCTTCAGAGCACTGAATCATGTTAGACTCAAAAAATAGTTTAATTTAAGTAGGCTTTTTATATTCCTACCACCTTTATTAAAAAGTAGTATTTTCGGTCAATGCTTTTAAGCTTTAGAGCATTAAGCAATTATAGCAACCTATCTTCCTAGTTTGGTCTCTATGACTAGCGTTGTAAGTATAGACACTTTCAAGATTACATTCCTATATTGTGCATTGAATGAGCTTTTGAGTCTTACCTAATAATCCAGATCTGGCCATGGTTAGAAGAGTTGCTGATGTGTAAGAACAAGATGGTTTATTAAGGTTTTCCTGAGACCTCAGGGAGGTACTTTCAAGGGAGCTCCTACGTTCAGAGTTTGTTTAACTCACTGATGTGCATTGTCTATGTTTATAGATTTGAAGGATGACAAAAGATAAATAAGAAACAAATGATGATTCAATTGACATCAATACTCTCAGGTTTCTGAATATAAACTGCATGCATGCATTGGAAATAAGTAAAACTAAAATTACAATTTTAAAATATGAAGAATCACATATATAGTTGTGGATCTTATGAATGTTGATCAAATTTACGATATTGGTCACGCAATGTTAACAATTGTGGGCCACGCCAAGCGAGGGCCGCAGTTGCCGGGCTGCAATGAGTGCCAAAGGCTTGTAGGACTTAGGCTGCAATGAGCATTGAAGGACTTAGGCAGGCAGCAATGAGCACCTGCGGCGATCATCGCGAGGCATGTAGGACTCAGGCTGCCAAAAGGCATGCAATATGTTCAGTAAATTACTACTTTAATGGCAGGTCAGTTGGACTTCTAGGCTGCAATGAGCTCCGAAGTGCCTTGCAATAGTGCTTTCTCAGAGGGTCCTCTGTCCCCTCAGAGATGTCATTTGCCCAATTACGCTCCACCAATGGAGGATGGAAAGAGATTGAAGACGCCCATAGCCAAAGCCAGTAACACTTAACTGAATCCAGTAACACTTAGCGGAATCCAGTAACACTTAGCCCAAACCAGTAACACAGCCAAAGCCTGTAACTTGAAAAAACGCCCAAAAAAGAAAAACAATGTACAAAATAAATTAAAAACCACACACAACTCAGGGGAACAGCCAGGGAGCCTGTGAGTGAGGTTGCAAGCTAATATGAGCCCTAACTGCCATTTTTCGGAGATCAGGAAACCAAGGAAAAAAATGACGGACGAAAAAAAGTAAATTTTCTCAAACCGAATGCGCTCATCGTGAGGCCTGTAAACTACATTGGGGAGGGGGGGGAGGTCCCTAGTTGTTCATTGCAAAGTACCAAAGTAGATGTGGGGAGGGGCTCGCATTTTGTGGCAAACAGCATAGCCAGCCTTAAAATTTTCTTCCCGTCATTTTTGAGGGGTAAGTCACTAGTTTATATAATAATTATATACTAGTCCGAACAAGAAATATCAGCCTTCTAAAATGACTTTAACCTAGACATGTGTCTGGTGGTATAAGTGACCATCAGTGCTTGATCAAGACGTACATACTGCCACTATTTGAGTGTGGTACATCTCCATACAGTGCTTTAAGTTTTATGTTGTGTTCTGGACCTTGATTGTACTAGCCTTTGTAGTTGCCAATTCTAAAATTATTTTGAACTCAGGTGTGAGGAGTTGAATCTGCTGGGTTTTTGAACCCTGGTCCCCAGGCTGCTGAACCTCTTCGCTACCACTGCGCCAGCCTGCCTTTGTGAATTTCCTTGAGATCTGATAAACCTTGACTCTGCTAGCAATAGTATCAGTGACTAGTCTCTTCATCTGTTTCTGGTCAGGTGTCTGGTCCTTGGCGTATATAAGGCACTTCCTGTCTATGTACCTTGCCAGATTATTGTGGTTCCTGTTCCCTTCAATAAAGCTTGTTCCTGTTTCACCTACAAGTTGCTGAATTGGATCATTGCTGACCTAGGCTGCTGGTCTCCAAAACCTTGTGATTCCTATATCATTACAGAATAATCTGGCCCTTTCATGGAGACCGCTGGATCAGATTCTGCATTGGCCCAGCAGGTTGCTTTTACTGCAAGAACTGTGCAGACCCAGGCCCAGACCATTCAAGTGCTGCAGGACCAGGTAGCTGAACTGCAAAATAAAGTTCAGTCAATGCACAGTGAGTATACCAGCTACAGGGCACATGATGTTGCGGCTGCCACTGTTACACCTGCACAAGATGCCTGTTTGCCCCTACCAGAAAAGTTTGGAGGAGATCGCAAAAGATTTAGGGGTTTCCTGAATCAATGCTGTTTGCACTTCATGATGTTACCTCACTCTTTTCCATCTGAAAGAGAGAAGGTGGGATTTATTTTCTCTCTATTCAAAGATGAAGCCCTGGCTTGGGGCTCCCCTCTTCTGGAACAGGACAGTCCAGTCTTGGGTCATTTAAATGACTTTCTTGAGGCCATGTGCCTAGTTTAAGATGACCTTAATCAATGTGCTACAGCAGAAGCCACTCTCCTTCATTTACATCAAGGGAGGCGCTCTGTGGCTGAATATGCTGCTGAATTCAGACAGTGGGTTGCTGATACTACCTGGAACCAATCAGCCCAGAGGTTCCACTTCAGAAAAGGTCCATCAGAAGCTATAAAAGATGAGCTAGCTTGTGTTGATCTTCCTGCTGACTTTGATGCATTTGTGCGTTTGGCTATCCGTATTGATCAGAGACTTTCTGAAAGAAGATTGGAAAGACAGGGTTCTTTTAGACCAAGTGCTACTCCTTTTTCCTATTCAAAAAATTCTACTCCGACCCCACAAACACCTACAGACTCTGAGCCTGAGGCTATGCAGATAAATCTAATAAGAGGGCCATTATCCAATGAAGAAAAACAGTGTCAACTCACTCACAATTTATGCCTGTATTATGGTAGTGCAGGGCACTATGCCATCAATTGCCCTAGCAAATCCAATAGAACAATAGCTATAGCGGCTAAGGGTGCACAGATTCGACACCAATCCCAGATTTCAGCTCAACTGAATTCTGTCACACAACCCTTGTTTTCTCTGGCTCATGGTGAAGAGGGTATGTTGACTCAACATCCTCATTTTGTGGTGCCTATCACGTTGCAATGTGGTGATCGTAAAATACAACTACAGCTATGATAGATTCTGGAGCAGGCGGAAACTTTATGGACATCAAATTTGCAGCAGGAAATAGAATTCAGTCTATCCCTAATTCTTCACCTGTGTTAATGGAGACAGTAGACGGTTCTCCACTTACGTCAGGCCCATTACACATGAGACTGTTCCCTTAAAGTTGACTCTGGAAGTGAATCACCATGAGGCTATATCTTTCCACCTAATTTCCTCAACACAGTTTCCAGTGATTTTGGGGGTACCTTGGCTTGCTCTGCATAACCCACAGATTGATTGGAAGACCAGAACTTTGTCCTTTCCTTCAGAACACTGCTTAATGAATTGTCAACCCTCTAAGGTAACACCTGTTGCCACAACAATTAATGAAATGGTTGCTACAAACTTGACTAAGCTTCCTCTACAATATCGGGATTTTGCAGATGTCTGTGATAAGAATAATGCTGATCAGCTTCCACCCCACAGGCCTTATGATTGCCCAATAGAGCTGTTACCTGGGGCTGCTATCCCATTTGGCCGTATATATTTCATTTCTGAGCCTGAATTGAAAGCTCTTTGCGAATACATACAAGAATATCTTGCCAAAGGCTTTATTCTACCATCTACTTCTCCAGCAGGAGCTCCTATATTCTTTGTAGAAAAGAAAGATGGCAGCCTACGGCCATGCCTTGACTACAGGGACATTAATAACATCACTGTTAAAAAACGCTACCCCTTGCCTCTCATTCCTGAACTTTTGGAGAGACTTCGCTCAGCTAAAATATTTACGAAGCTTGATCTTCGGGGGGCATATAATCTGGTTCGCATACGACCAAATGATGAATGGAAAACAGCTTTCAGAAGCAGGTACGGGCATTACGAATATCTAGTAATGCCATTTGGGCTTTGTAATGCCCCTGCAACTTTTCAGCATCTTATCAATGATGTACTACGAGATCTCCTGGATCAGTTTGTTGTGGCATATTTGGATGATATCCTAATATTTTCTGATAATCTTGAAAACCACCGAAAACAGGTCCGTATAGTTCTGGAGCGCCTTCGTACCCACCACCTATACATTAAACTGGAAAAATGTGAGTTTGAACAAACAGAAATTCAATTCCTGGGGTATGTAATAACTCCTAAAGGTTTAAGTATGGACGCAAGTAAAATTAAAGCTGTGCTGGACTGGCCCATCCCCAAGAATGAAAAAGATATTCAAAAATTTGTGGGGTTTGCCAATATTTACAGGCGTTTCATTAAGAATTTATCTGCCGTTATTACACTGATCACTGAACTTACACATAAAGGGACTCCTTTTCAGTGGTCCGATAAGGCTAATACCGCATTCTCCCGATTAAAGACTCTGTTTACATCTGCCCCCGTCCTGGTACATCCTCAGCCGGTAATACCATTTATTGTGGAAGTTGATGCTTCTGATTCAGCTGTTGGTGCTATACTGTCTCAAAGGACTGGACATAAGATGCTGTTACATCCGTGTGCCTTCTATTCCCGCCAGATGATGCCAGCAGAAACAAACTATGACATAGGGAATAAAGAACTATTGGCTATAAAAGCTGCCTTCACCGAATGGAGACATCTCTTGGAGGGAGCTACCCATCCAATTAATATCCTCACAGATCACAAAAATCTGGAATGTATTCGATCAACTAAGAGACTGTCAGCCAGACAAGCACGCTGGTCCCTATTCTTCTCGAGGTTTAATTTTTTGGTTACATACCGTCCTGGCTCCAAGAATGGTAGGGCGGATGCCTTGTCTAGAATAGCTGACCCCCTCCATACTACCGTAACCAAGACCACCATCTTGCCGGTGGATATATTTATTGGAGTTACATTTCCTTCTGATCTGATGTCTCGCATTAAAAAGGGCTACGCTGAAGATCCAGTTCTTTGTGATTCTCCTTGTGATCTCCATAAGACGATGCTTAATGGGTTTTGGATTTTTCAACAACGTCTGTTTGCTCCGGAGTCAGTGCGACTGGACCTTTTACGTCTCTACCATGACTCAAAACCAGCAGGTCATCCAGGAATCCGAAAGACACAAGAGTTACTTGCCCGATCCTTTTTAGTATTATGGGGATGTTAAGAAGTATGTGTCCTCTTGTGATGAAAGTGCCAGACATAAAACTCCTCGCTCATCCCCTGTTGGCTTGCTTCAGCCTCTTCCGATTCCTCATCGTCCCTGGGGATCTATATCCATGGACTTTATTGTGAAACTACCTCCCATTCTGGTTGTTGTGGACAGGTTAACTAAGATGGGTCATTTCATACCAGCTCGTGGTCTCCCTTCAGCTAAGCAGACTGCTGACCTGGTTATTCAGGAAATATTTCGCTTGCATGGAGTCCCTGATGAATTAGTTTCTGACAGGGGAGTGCAGTTTACATCTCGTTTTTGGAAACATTTTTGTTCTAATCTAGGTATTAATGTAAATCTGTCGTCAGCTTTTCATCCACAAAGTAATGGACAGACTGAGCGAACCAACCAGACTTTAGAGCAATATTTGCAGTGCTATATTAGTTACCTGCAGGATGACTGGCTGGATTTTCTACCCACGGCGGAGTTTGCCTATAACAATGCCCATCACTGCTCCACTTCTCTGAGCCCATTTTTTGCCAACTATGGTTACCATCCAACCTTTCTAGTGAGTCTCCCAATTACTACTTCCATTCCTGCAGTCACTGATCGGCTAACCACCTTGCGAGATTCCCAAGACCTGTTGAAGGAGACTCTTTCGGAGGCTCAGGAATGTTACAAGAGAGCTGCTGATAGGCATAGAACGGAGGCCCCAGTTTATCATGTTGGTGACTAGGTTTGGCTGTCAAAAGCAATCTTAAGCTTAGGATTCCTTCTCATAAATTGGGTCAGAGGTTCATGGGACCTTTTGAGATCATTGCTCAGATCAATGCTGTCACTTTTCATTTGCAAATTCCAGATTCCATGAGAATACATCCGGTATTTCACGTTGCACTGCTGAAACCTTTCCATGACAACACTTTCCCTGGTCGAGCCCTGCCTGACCCACCTCCAGTACTCGGGGATGGTGAGGATGAATACGAGGTGGAGAAAATTCTGGACTCCAGGATCTTCCGCAACAAGCTTCAGTATCTGGTTCGTTGGAAAGGCTATGGTGAGGAGGATAGTTTGTGGGAACCAGTGGACAATATTCACGCTCCTGATCTTCTTCGGTCTTTTCACGTGCAGTACCCTGTTAAACCGGGTAATAGGGCATCCAGAGGCTGCACCTATAGAGGCGGGGGTAATGTGAGGAAATTGACTCTGCTGGGTTTTTGAACCCTGGTCCCCAGGCTGCTGAACCTCTTCCCTATCACTGCGCCAGCCTGCCTTTGTGAATTTCCTTGAGATCTGATAAACCTTGACTCTGCTAGCAATAGTATCAGTGACTAGTCTCTTCAGCTGTGTCTGGTCAGGTGTCTGGTCCTTGACCTATATAAGGCACTTCCTGTCTATGTACCTTGCCAGATTATTGTGGTTCCTGTTCCCTTCAATAAAGCGTGTTCCTGTTTCACCTACAAGTTGCTGAATTGGATCATTGCTGACCTAGGCTGCTGGTCTCCAAAACCTTGTGATTCCTATATCATTACATCAGGTCTTCAATCTGACTAGTATATTCATACCTATTCAGCATGTCCTACTCTTGTTTTTCATTTGGACCACTTAAAGCTCTCTGGACTCTCATTTCAGATCTCTGTGGAATCCAATCTTTCATTCTCAGTCTTCTTAAATTTCTCACATAGAAACTGTAATTGCTATAGTTATAATCCTAAACATGTATTTTTCATTCATTTGAATACCCTTATTCATTGTATAATTTTACTTTTCAATTCTAGTTGCATCTGTTCATGCTATGACGTCACTATTCCACACCCGATGCGCATTTCAACCAGTCGTTTTACTTGCGTCATCAGGGGGCACCACTGACTAAAATGGTAGTGCTAGTATTACAAACTATTTAATTTCATTGTAATCTGGTATTTGCACATTTGCAAGTTATTTGCAGATATCAGTGCTAATATATGGGATTAGTTATAGAATATATTACTCATGACCATTAGATATTTATGAGAAAGATTAATATCAGTGCTACTGTGGTAAAAGATAGGCTTCAGAATGAAAACCATAGAAAATAAATAATAAAGCAATACAATTCATATCAGCACTGCTTAAGGAAATAAAAGGTTTAAAAAAGTAGTTGATACACTAATTGGGAGATATAAATATACACAATTATACTTGAAGAATCATAGTTCTTCATGAGCATGGAGTTCACCATAGCTTCACAGGTGGCCACTGAAGTCCTCTTCCACTCGTCCATGATAACATCACGTAGCTGGTGGATGTTAGGGACCTTGCACTCCCCCACCTTCCATCTGAGAATGCCCCACAGATGCGCAATAGGGTTTAGGTCTGGTGACATGCTTGGTCAGTCCATCACCTTTACCATCAGCTTCTTTAGCAAGGCAGTGGTTGTTTTAGAGGTGTGTTTGGGGTCGTTATCATGTTGGAATACTGCCCTGCGGACCAGTCCCTGTAGCGGGAGATCATGCTCTGCTTCAGTATGTCACAGCACATGTTGACATTCATGGTTCCTTCAACGAACTGTAGCTCCCCAGTACTGGCAGCACTCATGCAGGCCCAGACCAAACATATATACACATATGTCTATATGTGTATATATGTTTTGTATAATATGTTGTGTTGATTCCCCCTATATGCATTTAGCTGATGATGTCAAATGCTGCCTCCACTTTTTCTTCATCGCTGTTTACGTTCAAACTGAGAGTTTCATCCCATATGTGTTCTTTGTGCCTTTTTCATTTATCTGTCATTTAAGGATTATTTCAACTACCTTTCTTCAGTATAGATCTATACTTTTGGTGGTGGTAGTGTCATGGTCTGGGCCTGCATGAGTGCTGCCAGCACTTGTTGAGCTACAATTAATTGAGGGAACCATGAATGCCAACATGTACTGTGACATACTGAAGCAGAGCGTGATCCCCTCCCTTCGGAGACTGGGCGGCAGGGCAGTATTCCAACATGATAATGACCCCAAACACACCTCCAAGATGACCACTGCCTTGCTAAAGAAGCTGAAGGAAAAGGTGATGGACTGGACAAGCATGTCACCCGACCTAAACCCTATTGAGCATCTGTGCGGAAATCCTCAAACGGAAGGTGTGGGAGTGCAAGGTCTCTAACGTCCACCAGATCCGTTATGTCATCATGGAGGAGTGGAAGAGGACTCCAGTGGCAACCTGTGAAGCTCTGGAGAACTGCATACCTATGAGGGTTAAGGTAGTGCTGGAAAATAAAGGTGGCCACGCAAATTATTGACACTTTGGGCCCAATTTGGACATTTCCACTTAGGGGTGCACTCATGTTTTTTGCAAACGTTTTAGACATTAATAGCTGTGTGCTGAGTTTTTTTGTGGGGACAGCAAATTTACACTGTTATACAGGCTGTACACTTACTACTTTACATGGTAGAGGAGTGTAATTTATTCAGTGTTGTCACATGAAAAGATAAAATAAAATGTTTATAAAAATGTGAGGAGTGTACTAACTTTTGTGAGATACTGTACATTTTTTTAAAAGTACTGACTACTCAAAAGTAGAGGTAGTTTATTCTTTAATTAAAATGTGTATTGCTCTTAAGTAACATCATCTAAAGTGGGTACATAATATCACTATCTGCTAATAAAGGGGACTGTGTGGAGTCAGTAACATGTGGATTGTCAAGAGTATCAAGTATTTACTAACGTATCCTATGGTCATTCAATTAGTTCAGAAATAATAGTTATACCTTATATGGTTACACAGTGCCTTGAGTTCATGACATAAATTCTTATAGTCACATATTACTCTCAGAAATATTAAAGATCTGTATAGTGGATATATCACGCAAAATTACTGTATAAAGAACAAGACATATTTTATTTTGTTTCAGAACATGTCAAATAAAATACTGTATGCAAAAAGAGGAGCACCTCATTTACCAACATAAACTACACACGCTGCTTTAAGATCCTGAAAGGGATGCCTCCTATCTGGAAGGTTACACTTTTGTGTCAACTACAAATCTTGTTAATATCTCCACTAGTTGTAAGGATAACTAACTGCCTAAAATTGACATTTGAGATACACCTTCATTGGAATGTTTAAAACAAATAAATATATATATGATGGATTAGAATGCCTTCATTTGGGCTAATTTACAACCCAAACAAAGCCTGATAGATGTTTTGCTATTTGAACAGCTTTTTCAATGGGATAGATCAAAAATTGTAACAAACTATTCGCAGGGGTCGGGTTAAATACCCGCTAGAAGTGCTTGCACCAGAAGGGAATTTCCCAGAAGTACTTTAATGCCTGATTTTAAATTGTAGCAAATCAACAAATTATTTTTATTGTCAGTTCCAAACACATTTTTATTTTATTTATTATTGAACACCATCAATACCTATATAATTTTTACTATAATGTCCAAGCATAGCTACAATACCTGAATGACTGTGTTTGTACTGACTGTTGGCATGATCTAGCACAGGACATTTTCTGTGATTGTAGATGCGATGTGGAGCATGTCCTGAAACCCATGCTTAGCAACCTATGCTAAGAACCACTGTGATTGTCGTGGCTTTGGGCATGATCTTGAGTGTCTGCAATTCTATGGTAACTAAGAGGGTACTTTGTCCATAATTATAGGTGAGATAAGGAACATGTCCAAGTAATGTCTTAAGATGCTATAGGTTACCAATGCTACAAACTACTGATTGATAGAGGATTGCAATTGTTTGCACTCTACTAACCTCAAGATTGCCATAATACCTGGGTGTGATCACTGTAAGTGGGAAATGGGACATATGGGTCTCAATGGTAAATGGAACACTATCTTGCATATAGAGGATCGTAATTGTCTGCCCTCTAGTAACCTCATAATAACTGTGGGCATGATCTGTGTAAGTGTGAAATGGGACATATAAGTGTAACTGGGACATTACCTTGTACATAGTTGTGCATGTAGTCCAGTCATAAAGCGCTATTAATTATTTTTCAATTCATTTTATAAATCCCTGCTAATAATAATCACCTCTACTACTGTACCCACAATATATTCATGATGACTTTGGATGTGATCACTGTAACTCTGGCTTTAAAAATACACATTTCTGTGGTAGCTAGAGCATGACCTTAACCCATTGAGGATTATAATCTTCACCACTATGGTAACCTCAGGATATTCATGATGAATGTGGGCGTGATTGTTATGGGCATAATTGTTTTCTAAGGTAACTAGGATGCTACTTTGTACTTTGCTTTCTATATAGTCAACAGCATATCTAAATCCCATCGAAAAGTCTTCACAACCTAAACTATACCACTAATCAATTCAGGTTCACAGCCAACTCTCTTATAATACACACTTTGTATATAATGGATAATGATGTGATAACTGTAAGTTTGGTCTTGGACCTATACCTTTCTGTGGTAGGTAAAACAATATATTTTTCAGTGGCTGTATCCAAATAGCTTTACATGGCAACCAATGTATAAACCATAGATATGTTAAACATCAAGTTTGCTCCAACATTTATCCTAAGTTATCTATAAACACTAAGAGCTTGATTCAATTGAGCAATTGTAAGTTACTGGAGCCCGTAATGGAGCTTGTAAACAAATTTGCGATTCAATTGGGGTTTTTTTTTGCGAGCCAAAAACGGCCGATGTGTTATGAGCTGTAAAACTTTGCGGCTGTTAAATCCAGAACTTACAGCCCCCAGAAGCCTTTGATCTTTCATGTCTACAAGAGTTACGATAGCTAAAATCGCAAATCACTATTCAATTGCTACAATTCCTCAAGCCCGCAAATGGTTTCAGACCCTTAAATGGCAAATGTAAGAGGAAATCCTACGGGTAAACAGATTTAAATGTTATATGTGTACATAGAACTTATCTTTTAAATAATATAAAGTCACTGCTCATGCTTCCGGTCTCTTAACAGTACCAGAAGTCCACATCAGACCGCAAAATAGCCTGCTTCGAATCAGCGTGGTCTGACGGTGTGTGGCGTCATCAGGGAGTGTTGGGAACAGGTCGACGTGTGTTTCGCGGGTGCTTCATCTGGACCTCTAGAAAAAGTGCTCAGTGCTAATAGAAAAATATATTAAATAATTTGTATATTTTTTATTAGATTACAAGTGTTTTTTTCTCTGTTTATCTCTTAATACATATCAGGCCACCCATATGGACTACAACAGTACTGGCATTCATTTTTATTATTTTGTATTTTGAAGTTTTGCAAGTCCAATCGCATTTCGGACCCCCAAATGCTAATTGATTGACATGTAACCTCCATGTCTTACTGACCTAATGATGACATTCTCATTTTCTATTGGCTGTTTCTAAATGTGTAGTTATGGCCTTGCATAACTGATCATGTTCCCACCCTGAAATGCTACATACCAGTTTATGGTTTCGGCTTTCGGCCCCTAACTCTTGTTCAATTGAATAACACCGTAATTGTAGCAGACAGAAAGCCAGCAGCAAGCCTGCAGACATACGGCCTGTATACGCGAGATGCAGCCTTCTAATTTAATCGGGCACTAAATCATTGATAACAATAACATAACAATAACATATGTTGGGTGTATAATAGAGAGATTGATGATTAGAGATATGTTCATTACTGTTTTCCGAAAACTTACATTTCTTATGTCTATCTGCTGAGAAATATACTTATATTGTTTCATGAATTAATTGATCTAAAGGTGAACATTATAAAACATTATAAATCACTAATAATTATATTTGAATATATAATTTGCTAAAATCATGTTAATGTTGTTACTCAAAAAAACTTATTCTTTTTTGATTGTGAAATAAATTACATTTCTGATTTCTTATGCCAATCTATTTGCCTGTCCGACCTTGAAATGGCAAAAAACAGAATTCATGTTTCCATGCAGCTCATCATTATTCACTGAAGATGTAATAATGTCTCCTGCCCTATCCTAGGGCCTCATTCAAATGTGATTTGGCCCATTGAATAGGGCTCTTTATAGGCACATATATTTTTACAGCAGTTTTTAGTTAGTGAAGGCCTTGCTTTTGGATAGAAATTCACTAACTTAAAAACTGCTGTAAAAAAATATGCTATGTGCTTATTAAGAGCCCTATTCAATTGGCCAAATCACATTTGAATGAGGCCCTTACTCTTTAGAGTCAGCCCCAATTATTTTGGAAAAATATTCCTAATATTTCTTTAAACACTTAGGGCCTCATTCACTTGCGATTTGACCAATCGAATAGGGCTCTAAATAAGCACATAACATATATTTTTTAAATAATTTTTTAGTTAGTAAACATCTATTCAAAAGCAAGGTTTTCACTAACTGAAAATTTCTTTAAAAAAGATATGTTATGTGCTTATTTAGAGCCCTATTCGATTGGCCAAATCGCAATTGAATGAGGGCCTTATAACTTTGGATTTATAGAAGAGTACTATCAGCCTCCATTCAGTCATTGTGGAGATTGTGAATGTAGATATATAGCTATATTTTCTCTGTAGAAGCAGTTTATCCAAATCTCCTTTTCTTCTTGATCTTTTGATCATAAAAGATAAAGAAGGGAATATCACAACTACTAACTTTAAAAAGCCAACTGCTACTATTACCTTTTTGAACTGGTCCAATTTACATCCTGTACCTCTACAAAGATGGATACCAGTAGGGCAATGTTTGAAAAATTGCAGTGATGACATGGATTTCAAACTTAAATCAGATCAACTAAAAAAACAATAAAAAAAAGGGATATCCTAACAGATGTTTTTTTTGTTGTTGCTTAGTTGTTCAGTCACGTCTGACTATTTTTGACCATAAGGACCCTAATTTTTAATAAAAAGATCAACACCTAGACAATAAAGTTATTCACAACAGTCATTGCTTTTGTAGTATAATGATGTTTAAGTCAACAATTAATATATGATTTGGTTTCTGAATACAGTAATGAACATAGAGCCTCATTCAGTTGAGGCATTGGGAGATCCGGGCTGCGGTAATGGAGCCTGTAAGTTATTTTGCTATTCAATTGGCATCTTTTCGCTGGCTCCGATTGGGTTACGGGCTCCGGCCTCTGATTCATTGCAATGGATCTTTCACGGCCGCAAGACTTCTGAATGCTAAAATCTCAAATTGCTATTCAATTGCTCTGAGTCCCCCTTGCTAAGCATGCCGTCAAGGCCGCAAATGGCAAAAGTCGAACCGCAAGTTACGGGTTCCAAGAAGGACTCGCAAAGGGCTAAAAGAAATGTCCAGAGCACTTAAAATGCAAATAAAAATTAAATTCTGCAATGTACTATTCCATTGGCTTCATTCATATTTAATATTTAGTGATTTGCCGATCTGATTTAATAGCTCTAAGTCTTGCGGGCTACGTTACGGGCTACGGTTTTACACGTTAGGGGAATTTAATAGGGCTGTATGTTTTACCGATGTAATGTTGACAGGTTCCAATTCAATTGGCTGTTTCTAACCTGGGAGTTACGGGCTTGCTTAATTGATCATGTTTACGCCCCCAAAATGCTACATACGATAGCATGGTTTATGATGTGCGCTATCGGGCTGGGACTTGAGGGTTTGGCCAATTGAATAGCACCTCAGTAGGACCACAGACTTACACCCTACATCCCACGACTTGCGGGCTTGCAATTGAATGAGGCTCATATTCCTTAATCATCAACCTATATATTATACAACCAACATATAGGTACATAGTTACTCACAGCCTTATTAAATTGTGATTCGGCCAATTGAATAGGGCTCCATTTAAGCACATAGCATATTTCTTTACATAAGATTTTATTTAGTGAACTTCTATTCAAAAGCAAGGTCTTCACTAACTAAAAACTTCTGGAAGGCAAACAGAAAAAAAGCCACCTAAAACTTCGATTTTAGCCAGTCTAATAGCCCTTTTGCAAGCCTTGTTGATTTCTTTGTAATCCCGTAAAGCAGTCTCTGTCCCCTCTTGTTTGTATAATTTAAATGCCTGTTTTTTACTCTGTATCTTGATTGTAAAATCATTGTTAAGCTACATTGGATTCGATTTACTCCTATTACTTTTATTCCCACTTTGTATATGGTGATAAATATGTATATTTAGAATTTAAATGTTGTCCATATTGCTGCCCTTAGAACGTTCAAATCTGCCCTTTTAAAATGAAGAGTTTTCGTTGGCCCCTTAAAATTTTGTTTTTTTAATTCAATCTTAAATGAGACTGTGTTGTGATCACTGTTTCCCAAAGGTTGCCCTATTTCAACATTTGACACTATTTAAATTCTATTTGTGATAACTAAATCTAAGATATCTTAATTTCTAGTAGGTTCTTGTATAACCTCGGCCAGATAATGATCCCTGAGTGTACTCAAGAACCTGCTCCCCTTAGCTGAACTGCTGGTCTCATTTATCCAGTTTATTTCAGGGTAATTAAAATCTCCCATTATTAGAACTTGCCCATGCTTAGCTGCATTTCCAATCTGTAACAATAATAGTATTTTCTCTCTTTCAGCTATATTTGGGGGTTTATAGCATAGTCCTACTAATATTCTCTTGTAATTTGCTGCTCCGCTATTTAACTCTACCCACAAACATTCAACTTTATCACTAGTTCCACCATAAATATGTTATCTGACTACAGGTTTAAATTCAGGCTTAACATACAGACAAATCCCTCCTCCTCTTTTACCATTGCGCCATTCTTTCCTAAATAGGTCCAGTCCAGTCATCAGATTCATCCCACCACATTTCGGTAACGCCAATTAAATCCCATTTTTCATTAATTGCTAATAATTCTAACTCTCCCATTTTTCCTGGCAAGCCTCTGGCAATAGCAAGCATACACCTTATGTTATGAGTTTGTAGTTTGGTGGTGCCTGCCACTATACTAGAGTTACTTAGTACTACCTCCCTATTGACTATACTACCCCTCCCCATCTCCTCCCCTATGAGTTGTTAATTCATCCCTTATACCCTCTAAATTTTCTACCCCATTAATTATTTATAGTCCCTCCCCTCACCTACTAGTTTAAAAAATCCTCCAGCCTTTCTACCATCCTATCCCCTAGCACAAAAGCTCCCTCATCATTAAGGTGCAATCCATCCCTGCTGTAGCAATTGTACCTAAGTGAGAAGTCAGCCCAGTGCGCTAAAAACCCAAACCCCACCTTAGTGCCCCACATTTTTAGCCACAAATTAACCTCCCTAAGCTCCTTCTGCCTCCCTGGGCTAGCACGTGGCACTGGTATTATCTCAGAAAATACTACCTTGGAGGTCCTTGCCTTCAGCTTATTACATAGTTCTCTAAAATCATTCTTTAGGAGACTCCATCTTCCACTAACGTTGTCATTGGTACCAATATGTACCAAGACCACTGGTTCATTTCCAGCCCCTCCCGATAATTTGTCCATCCGATCCACAACATGCCGAACCCGAGCACCAGGGAGACAACAAACTGTTTGATTGCAGGGATCTGGGTGGCAAATAACCCTGTCAACCTTCCTAATAATAGAGTTCCCTACCACCAAAACCTGTCTGTTGCTCTGCCTATTCTGCCCTGCCTCTCCTCCAGTAGAACTGTTCTCCCGGCTGTTAGAGGGAACAGCTCTATCTGGCATTGCCATTCCTGAATGGACATCCCCAACAGTTTCACTCAATTTGGCAAATCTATATATATATATATATATATATATATATATATATTTTATTATTATAACCCCTTTTCTTTGTATTCCCTCCTTTTATTTAAACTCCTACACTTTTACTAGAAATCCACTTGCATACAGCCCCACACAGCTCACAAACCTTTATACTAGTTTACCACAGTCAAACCACATCCCTCTCACATGGGCACAATTAGTGCACTCTGCAATTTATCAGCCTTTACTTGCAAAAAGTAAAATTATTTTTCTTATTGTTTTTAGCGATTTAGTGTTTTTCGATCACTATGGGATAAATGTTGGAGATGCACGTGATGTTTTACTTATCTATGGTTTATACATGGGTTGATGTAACGCTATTTGGATAAAGCCACTAAAAAATACTGTTTTACCTACCACAGAAATGTGTAAGTCCAAGACCAAACTTACAGTGATCATGTCCTTATCCATTGCTTACATAGGGCCATATTTAATTGTCCACATCGCAATTACATGAGCCTGTAATGGAGCCCATAAATGTTACTGATATTCATTTGGCTACTTTTAGCTACTCATGTTCGATTAATGATTTACAAGCTCAAAATCACTGCGGTTGTCAAAAAACGAACTCTATCCTATTTCCTTTAATGGTTCAAGGTCACAAATGTTACCATTGCTAAAGACGCAAAATACATATTCAATTACAACAATTCAACAAGCCCACAATTGCCTTCAAACTCGTAAATGGCAAATGTATAAAAAAATTATATGAGTACTAAATAAGCACCTGTTCGTAACTGAGCACAAGCAAATAAACACACACTACTGTACTTAAATATACTGGGAAAGCAATGAAAGGCATTCAAAAGAACTGCACAACAATCTCAAACTCGTAAGTCTGCAATAAAAAAATAAAATACATTTTATTTCTGTGTTATATCAATCCCGGGATTTAATGGGCTAATACATATCATGGAACCCACATGGACTAGAACAGTTGCTTTATTGATTTGTATTGATTTCTACATTGCTGGATTGCAAATTTAATCACAAATTGTACTTCTAAACACTAAGTGATTGTAGTTTAAACTCCATGTTTTACTGACATCATTATGGCGGTCCAATTTAATATTGGCTCTGTCGACAATATAACGTACGGGCTTGCTTAATTGATGATGATCTTGCCCTGAAATTTTACTTACTGGTTCATGGTTTGCCTGTGGGGCTGTAATTGCTGGAATGAGGCAACTGAATACATCTAGATATGTAGAGAATTTGTAACCTGCAGACAAAATGTCAGTTTCCATGCCAGGGCCCTTAATGTGTGTATTATAACAGAGGTGGCTGTGATCCTGATTTGATTAGCGGTATAACTTAGGTTGTAAAGTCTGTTGGTGGGACTTAGATATGCTGTTGACTATATAGACAACAAAGTACAAAGTAGATCTTAGCCACTTTGGAAATATTTACGCCAACGACAATCACGCCCACATTCATCATGAATATCCTGAGGTTACCATAGAGTTGAAGATTATAATCCTCAATTAATGAGTTAATCTCATGCTCTAGCTACTACAGAAACGTGTATTTTTAACACCAGAGTTACTTTGATCAAGTGCAAAGTCACAATGAATATATTGTGGGTATAGTAGCAGAGGTGATTGTTATCCTTAATTGATCAATAATAAAAAAAACTATTTGTGTTTAGCATTGACAATACCTAACAATGTAAAAATTTGCTGAGTTGCTAAAAATTTGCTGAGTTGTTAAAAACGGCATTAAATTGCTTCTACTAAATTCACTTATGGTACACGCACTTTGCTTCAGGTGGGTGTTTAAATCCAACCCTCACCTATAGTTTGTTTCAATTGAAAAATCTGTCAGACTTTATTTGGTGGTAGATTAGCCCTAATGAAAGCAATCTAATCCTTCATGATATTAAAAAAAACAAATACAATTCTAATGGAGTTGTACCCCAAGTGTTAATAATAGACAGCTAGTACTAAGCCTCAGTTGTCCTGTTTACAAATAGTAGGGATATTAACAAGATTTGGGGTTGACATGAAAGTGTAACCTTCTAGATAGGAGGAATCCCTTTTAGCATCATAGGGATGTTTGTGTAGTTTATGATGGAAAAAGAAGTGCTTCTCTTTTTGTATATATTATTTTATTTGGTATGTTTTGAAGTAAAATTAAATATGTCTTGTTCCTTATGACACAGAACCAAACCTTCTGGAAGATCTACTTATATGAGATGCAACATATATAAAGGGAAACAGTTTATATATACAAAGTGTCCTAGTAGATGGGCTAAACAAGAATACAGGGGCATATTGGTACTTTTTATTATTACAGTTTTGGTTCCGTTTAGCTTTGTTATTTGTTTTTCATTTTATATCCATATAAGTAGCTTTTAACTCAGTCTTTTTTTTTATATATATAATTTTTTCCATTGGAAAGAGTTTTTCGGTAAACAATTTATTTTTTATTTGCACTATTGAGATATTTCTGCAGAAGGTGACTACAACCATGAAATGTAATGATGTTTGATTCTGGGGAGGGAAGCTATGGCAAGTCTGATCAATCTAGTAAAAAGTAATGATATTACGTTACCAACAAACTATGGTATTCCCAGTAGTAACATACACATGTGAGTGTTGGACCACAAAGAAGGATGAGTGCCATAGAATTAACATCTTTTATTTGTAGTTTTGGAGAAAACTGCTGAGTGTCCCTTGGACTACAAGAAGATCTAATCAATCTATACTGTAGGAAATCAAGTCAAACTGTTCATTGGGAGATATGATAGTGTGGCTAAAGCTTATATATTTTGGCCATATCCCTACAGAAGACCCTGATGCTGATAAAGGTTGAAGGAGAAAATCATTAAAGCAATGAACATAAACTTGAGGGAGTTCAGAGGGGCAGTGGCTGACAGAAGTGCCAGAAGTAAAAATTAATAATAAATAGTCCACATTAAAAAGATCAATAGAGATCTAAAAAGGTTGAACTTGGTGGACTAACTCTTTATTCATCCTCCAATACTATACTATTAATAATTATTTAATCAACAAATTAATTAATAACTAATCTGCATATTGCAGATCAGAGGAGATCTTAACAGGTTAAACTTGATGGACTGAAAGTCTTTTTTCAACCTTAATTACTATGTAACTATGTAACTAAGTGCTGCTGTCCATAGGGTCATGGAGAATAGGACACAAATGAATGATTGAACAACAATGTTTACTCGAGATGCTTTTAATATCCACCCATTTATTATCGTAATAACTAAAAATATATTTCTGTTTCTTATCACTTAGGAGATCCTCCTTGTGGTCTCCAGACACTTTCTATAATATCTTTTCAGTGTTATCTGACTGTACCCTCTTTCTTTGAATCTATGTTGAAGTTCTCTGCAGCCTAATACCATCTTATGATGAACAACTCCTTCTGACCTGACAATACTGCCCTATTGGTATGTCTGATATAAGAGAGTGGGATGATGTCTTTGTTCATGTGATAGATTACAGGATCCATTCCATGTGGGCATGTAGCAGTGAGAAAGGCTCTCTTGTAACCATGGGAGCTTGTTTCTCTATGGCATTTTTATCTTATGAATCTGCTTAAAGAGATTTGTCTCATAACAAGTACCAAGGATGGTTTCCCCATTGCTCTAGCCCTATACTGCTCACTGAATGATCCCACAATAACAAAGGAGCCTTTCTCTCAGGCACATGGACCCTGTGGATGGCAGTTAGGTGTGTGTCCTAGATCTTAATGTAGAGCAGGAAACCCAGGTCTAGATCAGATAATTAAAAAAGCATATTTTAAGCATTACCAAAGTAGTGGTTTTCATCACAAAACTAAACTAAGGAAGTTCACAGAGTATATGTACCGGTACATCTGTAGATTTCATTGGTAGACAAGTATGACACATGTTACTGCTCACTAACTGCCAGGGAAAAGCTTCAGATCTATTAAACACAGAAATATTGTTATTTCTTCTTTGAGTACACAATTGAAAAGAAAAGAAAACACTGTGGTAAATTATCACATATTGTTTTTCAGAAACAACAAAGAAAATAGTGCTTTTACGCGCACTTTAATAAGTGAATGTGTGATGCAGGCCTCTTTGGAAAATAAAGCTGTTAGATAAAAGTAAAGGCAGAGGGGTGGGATGATGGTTTGACAACCCAGGGGTGAGGGGAGCAGGTGTGCCCGATACTCTCCTGCTTTTGGCTACAGGAATGCCCCTAGATTGTCAGGGTTTGTGCTTATCCAGGACAGCAACCAGTTCAGAATGCCAGGAACGCAGGAACAGGAACAAGAGTAGGTCCCTTTAAAGTAAAACCGAGCAGGATACCAGTATCAGGATACAGCAGGAACAATCAGGGACAGCAGGAGCAGATGTAGGTCCCTTTAAGGTAGTGTCATGTTCTGGAGAGCCACTGGCCTTTTGGGGACTGTTGAAATGAGAGGGGATCTGAACCATCACTAGTGGGCAACAATTTATTCTACCTTTCTCTGTCAGATGTCCCCAGAGCTGGAGTATCAGGACTATGCAAGCCATGTTTCCTAGCTGGGTACCATTTTGACTGTTTTGTGACCTCCTGACTGCATAAACTCTCAGGTGTCTTAACAAAAATTACTAGAACTCAAACCCCCTGCTGTGAAGATTTGTTTTCCCTTAACTGACAAACTTTTATGTTTTTAAACAGTTGTATAAAATAAACCAGCCAGCTTCACATAGTCAGCTGATTCATTACAGAAGGAACAGAAAGTTCCATTTCTTATCCTGCAGTGACATCTTGTGGACATTTGTGGGAATTACATGCATCTGTGTTCTTTTCCTGGTCTGATTTCATGTGGGTGACTCCCATGGATCCACCTCTAAGGTGGGCAGGCCAAGCCCACTGTTTTCCCTGCCTTCTGATTGGCCTTTCATGGACCAATCAGCTACCTACATCTGGAAGCTCATATGTTATTGGGTAATGCTAATCTGAGCAGGGATTTTGAATATGTTCAGCCCACTATCATGTAAATCCTTTGTTCTGAAACTTCATAAATAGTGATGTCGCGAACATCAAATTTTCGGTACGCAAACCGCGGACGCGAATTCCATCAAATGTTCACGAACATCGGCAAACCGCCATAGACTTCAATGGGCAGGCGAATTTCAAAACCCACAGGGACTCTTTCTGGCCACAATAGTGATGGGAAAATTGTTTCAACGGGACTAACACCTGGACTGTGGCATGCTGGAGGGGGATCCATGACAAAACTCCCACGGAAAATTACATAGTTCATGCAGAGTCTGGTTTTAAGCCATAAAGGGCATAAATCACCTAACATTCCTAAATTGTTTGGAATAACATGCTTTAAAACATCAGGTATGATGTTGTATCGATCAGGTAGTGTAAGGGTTACACCCGCTTCACAGTAACAGACCAATCTCCCCATTTAATGCACCGCAAACAACTGCAAACAGTCCCTTTGCACAACCGCAAACTCCCCATTTGCACAAGGTTGGATACCAAGCTAGCCATGTCCCGTTCCTTGTCCTCACTGATGTCATTGAAGGTCTCTTCCTCCACCCAGCCACCAAGGGTCCCCGAAAGGGGGCAACAAGCCCCCTGGGACGCCTGCTGTGTTTGGTCTTCCACCTCCTCAAAGCCACCTTCCCACACCTTCCCACCTTCCCACTCTGACTCCTCTTCTTCAGACTCCCAGAGTCTGGGGGCTTCCACTGCCCAGCATGGAAGATTATACACAGGTCAGAGTCTGGGGGCTTCCACTGCCCAGCATGGAAGATTATACACAGGTCAGAGTCTGGGGGCTTCCACTGCCCAGCATGGAATATTATACACAGGTCAGAGTCTGGGGGCTTCCACTGTTAAGCATGGAATATTATACACAGGACAGAGTCTGGGGGCTTCCACTGCCCAGCATGGAATATTATACACAGGTCAGAGTCTGGGGGCTTCCACTGCCCAGCATGGAATATTATACACAGGTCAGAGTCTGGGGGCTTCCACTGCCCAGCATGGAAGATTATACACAGGTCAGAGTCTGGGGGCTTCCACTGCACAGCATGGAATATTATACACAGGTCAGAGTCTGGGGGCTTCCACTGCACAGCATGGAAGATTATACGCGTTGCCTCTGTCTGCGTTATTATAAGGTGTGTACTGTTAAGTAGTACTATTCCTATCGGTTTTATCCCTGTTACGTCCACTATTAGGGGACATGTATATGGCATGGATTTTTGGAACAGGGAGATGGAAAAAGATGCTTGGTCGGACCTCCTACTTCGAATTTGGGGCACTGCACGTGCAATCTAAGGTGCCACCATCATTCCTATCAGTTTAATACCTGTTACGTCACCTATCTTTCCTCCCAATAGCACATTCTATATGTCATCAACCGGCCTGTGTGTATTTAGAGAACCACACTTTAAGGCCCTTAACCTGGGACAAGGTGGCTTGGCTATCAGAATTGCCACAGAGCCTTAACAACTCGCCAAACCCCCTAATCAGACACCCACTATCATACTGGAAATGGGCCAAGAAACACACAGGTTTGTTCCCTGGATCCACCCAAATGACCCCAATTCTTGACCACCCTCAGGCCCCGAAACACATGAGCACAACATCACAACACTGGTGGAGGTCAAGGAAACTAGATAGACTGGGAGACTAGTTAGTAAAGGGCCAGATGCTCACCTATGAGGAACTGAGGGACAAGCATGAGCTCCTGCTGTCAGAACATTACAATTACTGTAGGCTGAGGCATTTCACACACTCCCTGACCCAGAAACAGGGGACACCGGTCTTAAATTGGTTCTCCAAAATTTGTAAAGATAAACCTCTATCAAGGGGGATCATTGGGTCGCTTTACAAATATAAAACATTTGTTACTGGTTGAAGCGACACTGGGGGAAGGACCGGAGTGGGGGAGCCCTGGAGACCCTTCAGAAGCAACCGGCGGCAAAATCATCCCAGGAAAGGAGAGGTCGCTCACTGAAGCCTGCCCTAGGGTAACCCAAGGGTGATTGCCCAGGTTAGATATTGTAAATAATAAGCTAATACTGCTGGAGGGATGATAGCTAATAGGACTTTGGTGTTTCCTGCAGATATACTCTTTACTATTGTCTGTTTTACCATGTTTTAGGTATCTCTTAAATTGCAATCACAGTAAAAAATAAGAAAAATTATTAACCTAAAAAGTAAAAATAAGAAGGAATAGCCAGCGAACTTTCACAAAATGTCTCTATTGTAAATATGTATTTTTGCACAACTGTTATGCAAGACTGTTCAAAAATGCTTTATTTTTCAATACATGCTGTACGCCTTGTAAAATAAAATAATTGAAATGCAAAAATTAGGTATTGTTGCAGCGACCATAAAAATTGATGTTAGTTTGCCAGGCAGAAAGTGCCCTAAAACATTGCGTCTTGAACCCTAGTTGGTGGCGGATAAGTCACGCAAGTCATCTGGCATTCAGGGATAAAATACAGCAGCGTGTGGACCATTATTAGCTCAAGGCAGCTCATCTATCAGGTCTTTTTTAATCAAATGTATCGCCCACTGTCAGTCCCTTCGGGATCCATCCCTCATTCATCTTAATAAAGGTGAGGTAACCTAGACTTTTTTGACCTAGGCGACTTCTCTTATCAGTGACAAAACCTCCTGCTGCACTGAAGGTCCTTTCTGACAGGACACTTGAAGCGGGGCAGGACAGAAGTTCTATGGCAAATTGGGATAGCTCAGGGCACAGGGCAAGCGTGCACACCCAGTAGTCAAGGGGTTCATCGCTCCTCATAGTGTCGATATCTGTAGTTATGGCGAGGTAGTCTGTTACCTGACGGTCGAGTCGTTCTCTGAGGGTGGACCCCGAAGGGCTGTGGCGATGCATAGGACTTAAAAAGCTCTGCATGTCCTCCATCAACAACACGTCTGTAAAGCGTCCTCTCCTTGCCGTCGTGGTCGTGGGAGGAGGAGGATTATGTTCACCTCTTCCGCTGTTAGATTGCCTTTGTGCTGTGACATCACCCTTAAACGCTGTGTAAAGCATACTTTTTAATTTATTTTGGTAGTGCTGCATCCTTTCCGACTTGTGGTAATTCGGTAACATTTCAGGCACTTTATGCTTATACCGGGGATCTAGTAGCGTGGACACCCAGTACAGGTCGTTCTCCTTCATCCTTTTTATACGAGGGTCCCTCAACAGGCACGGCAGCATGAAAGACCCCATTTACACAAGGTTGGATGCCGAGCTAGTCATGTCCCGTTCCTCGTCCTCAGTGATCTCACTGAAGGTATGTTCTTCCCCCCAGCCACGTACAACACCACGGGTACCAGATAGGTGACAACGAGAACCCTGGGATGCCTGTTGTGGTTGGTCTTCCTCCTCCTCCTCAAAGCCACATTCCTCCTCTGACTCCTCTTCCTCACAATCCTCTTCCAGCGTTGCCGCAGGTCCAGCAAGCGATGCTGATAAGGCTGTTTCTGGCGGTGATGGTGACCACAACTCTTCCTCTTCAAGCTCATCTACGGCCTGATCCAGCACTCTTCGCAGGGCACGCTCCAGGAAGAAAACAAATGGTATGATGTCGCTGATGGTGCCCTGGGTGCGACTGACCAAGTTTGTCACCTCCTCAAAAGGACGCAGGAACAAATAAGGAATGGATATCTGGGTCTCTTAATATTTCTCCAACGAAAAGACTGGGAAAATTTACCACCCGGAGATAAAATACTTAAAAAATACACGAGTGCTTGGGTAAAAATCAATCAAAAATATTCATTAATACCTTCTTCCAGTGGGGTTACACCCATATTATTATTAGATAAAATATATCCATCTCCAATATTAAAATTTATGATAAAAAAGGGAGTGATTTTGCTTAAAGAGCTTTTCCAAAATAATAGGCTACATCCCTTTGAACATTTAGTTTTAATATTTGGATTGTCATCCAGGTACTGGTTTGAATATCTCAAATTAAAAAAATTCTTAAAATCATTGGGTTTCAATAATCTCAAAAATGAAAATAATTCGGATTTGGAAAAATTGATCCTAACGGAAGATAAATCACATCTAGTGTCCAAGTGTTATAATATAATAAAGAAAAGTAATAACTTCAAAAAAACTATGAAAATGAGAGTATGGGAGTCGGAGCTCAAAGGAGAATGGCCAGTTGAAACTTGGATTAAAGCATTCACAATTACTGACAAAATCATAAAAAATGCTCCCTACAGAGAAAATTTCTTTAAACTACTTAATAGATGGTACTTAGCTCCGTATAACGTGTACCAAATTACTAGAAATGAATCTGAAAAATTGTGCTGGAGGGAATGCGGCCAAGTGGGGACACATCTACATGTATGGTGGTTCTGTCCGGTCATCAGACAATTGTGGGAGGATTGCTTTCAGCACATTAGACAGGCTTATGAAATTTCAATGAGTTTTTCTCCTGAAATGATTTTGTTTCATATATTTCCTGAAACCTGTTCTAATGAACTCAAGGCATTCTTAATACAGATTTTTATGGCCGTTAAGTGCAGTATTGCACTGAAATGGAGACAAAAAGTAACCTTCTCTGTTCCAGAAATATTTACTAAAATTGCTAAACTTCGTGCGTTGGAAATAGATCTTGAGGATATAAGTATTATTATGATTCCTAGATATAAATGGAAAATATGGGACAATAAGTCTAGTGGGTGAGTGTGACCAAAATTCCAAAATTAGCATTGTTCCGCCTCTTCCCTCCCCCCCGGCTCCCCCCGCTCCAGCGCCTCGCAAAAAAAAAAAAAAAAAAAAAAAGGACGAATAAGCCTACAGGCATTGCGCATGAGCCTCCAGTAACGTGGCAAAAAAATCCACAGCTCCGAAGAGGCTTTCCTAGCACCCCGGTCATACAAATACTCGTTAACGGCCTTTTCTTGTTGGAGCAGGCAGTCGAACATTAGGAGTGTTGAATTCCAACGTGTCGGGCTGTCTAAAATCAAGCGCCTCGCTGGCATGTTGTTTCGCCGCTGGATATCTGTAAAGTGCGCCATGGCCGTGTAGGAACGCCTGAAATGGGCACACACCTTCCTGGCCTGCTTCAGGACATCCTGTAAGCCTGGGTGCTTATGCACAAAGCTTCGTACAATCAGATTACACACATGTGCCATGCACGGCACATGTGTCAACTTGCCCAAATTCAATGCCGCCAACAAATTTCTTCCGTTGTCACAAACCACTTTGCCGATCTCCAGTTGGTGCGGAGTCAGCCACTGATCCACCTGTGCGTTCAGGGCGGACAGGAGTGCTGGTGCGGTGTGACTCTCTGCTTTCAGGTTAGTCAACCCCAAGACGGTGTGACACTGCCGTATCCGAGATGTGGAATAGTACCTGTGAAGCTGGGGGGGGGGGGGGGGGGGGGGGTGCCGTTGATGTGGAGAAAGACATAGCAGCAGCAGAAGAGGACTCAGCCGAGGAGGTTATGGAAGAGGATGGAGTAGGAGGAGTAGAGGAGGTGGCAGCAGACCTGCTTGCAAGTCGTGGCGGTGTCACCAACTCCTCTGCAGAGCCACGTATTCCATGCTTGGCAGCCATCACCAGGTTTACCCAATGCACAGTGTAGGTGATATACCTGCCCTGACAATGCTTTGCAGACTTGGTATCCGTGGTCAGATGGACCCTTGCCCCAACACTGTGTGCCAGAGGTGCCATTACTTCCTTTTGCACAATCGAGTACAGGTTGGGGATTGCCTTTTGTGCAAAGAAATTTTGGCTGTGTACCTTCCACTGCGGTGTCCCAATAGCTACAAATTTTTTCAACGCCTCAGACTCCACCAGCTTGTATGGTAAAAGCTGGCAGGCTAAGAGTTCAGACAAGCCAGCTGTCAGTTGCCGGGCAAGAGGGTGACTTTGTGACATTGGCTTCTTACGCTCAAACATGTCCTTGACAGACACCTGACTGTGGGCAGATGAGCAGGGACTGCTCAGGGCGAGACACGGAGTGGCGGATGGTTGAGAGGGGGCAAGCAGGGCAGCAGTGGTTGACGTGGCTGAAGATGCTGGACCAGGAGGAGGATGGCGGCTTTGACTTTGTGTGCTGCTTGTACTGATGTGTTGATCCCATAGGCATTTGTGATGTGACATCATGTGCCTTCTCAAAGAAGTTGTACCTAGGTGGGTGTTGGACTTTACACGACTCAGTTTCTTTTCGCACAGGTTGCAAATGGCATCACAGTTGTCACAGGCAGACACACGAAAAAATTGCCACACTGCTGAGCTCTGCAATGACGGCATTCTGGTGGTGGCAAAAGCATGCGTTGATTGGCGTGCTGTCTGGCTGACCCCGGGTGCCGATGCATGATGTGACTGTGCCACTAGCTATATTCGACGACCTCCCGCTGCTTCCAGCTTGTCTCCTCCTCCTCTCTGTCTCCCCATCTGAACTTTCCTCCTGTTCTTCTTCGCTTATAGCGGCACCCACGTGACATCCAAGGACGCATCGTCATTATCAACCGCTTCACTTGTATCTGACAACTCAACAAAGGAAGCAGCACCGGGTACAACATCATCATCATCATCAGAACGTATGTCCATGTGTGTAATGCTGCCTGACTGGGACATATCCCTGTTATCTACATCCTCTGGCACTAATGTTTGTGCATCACTCATTTTTTCCAACCGATCTGTAAATAACTCTGCTGACGGATCAAGTGAAGCGGCTGTGGTGCTAGTGTTGGTGGTGGCGGCAGGCGGGCGAGTGGTAACTGGATAGGTGCCCGAAGCTAAGCTGGAGGAGGATGGTGCGTCTAGGTTCCGAGCGGAAGCTGTAGAAGATTGGGTGTCCTGTGTTAGCCAGTCAACCATGTCCTCAGAACTGTTCAAGTTCAGGGTACGTTGCCTCTGAAAACTGGGCATTATTCTAGGGCCAAAGGGAATCACAGCACCATGACGACGACGGCCCCTGCGGGGTGGCCTGCCTCTGCCTGTCATTTATTTTACGATTAGTGGTACTATGCGTGCAAGCTACTGTGACACCAGATATGAGTGTCAGTGTGCACTGGCAAAAGTTGGCAGAGGAGATGCAATAGGCCTCACACACACGTCTGTAGGCAGGCAACTGATATTCAATCGATTACAGAAAAAAAAAGGGTTGTTTTATTTCACTGAACACTACGGTTGCACTAGATATGAGTGTCACTGTGCACTGGCAAAAGTTGGCAGACTAGATGCAATAGGCCTCACACACACGCCTTTAGGCAGGCTACTGATATTCAATCGATTACAGTAAAAAAAGGGTTGTTTTATTTCACTGCACACTACGGTGGCACTAGATATGAGTGTCACTGTGCACTGGCAAAAGTTGGCAGACTAGATGCAATAGGCCTCACACACACGCCTTTAGGCAGGCTACTGATATTCAATCGATTACAGTAAAAAAAGGGTTGTTTTATTTCACTGCACACTACGGTGGCACTAGATATGAGTGTCACTGTGCACTGGCAAAAGTTGGCAGACTAGATGCAAAAGGCCTCACACACATGCCTGTAGGCAGGCTACTGATATTCAATCGATTACAGTAAAAAAAGGGTTGTTTTATTTCACTGCACACTACGGTTGCACTAGATATGAGTGTCACTGTGCACTGGCAAAAGTTGGCAGACTAGATGCAATAGGCCTTACACACACGCCTTTAGGCAGGCTACTGATATTCAATCGATTACAGTAACAAAACGGGTTGTTTTATTTCACTGCACACTACGGTGGCACTAGATATGAGTGTCACTGCGCACTGGCAAAAGTTGGCAGACTAGATGCAATAGGCCTCACACACACGCCTTTAGGCAGGCTACTGATATTCATTCGATTACAGTAAAATAAGGGTTGTTTTATTTCACTGCACACTATGGTTGCACTAGATATGAGTGTCACTGTGCACTGGCAAAAGTTGGCAGACTAGATGCAATAGGCCTCACACACATGCCTTTAGGCAGGCTACTGATAATCAATTGATTACAGTAAAAAAAGTGTTGTTTTATTTCACTGCACACTACGGTTGCACTAGATATGAGTGTCACTGTGCACTGGCAAAAGTTGGCAGACTAGATGCAATAGGCCTCACACACACGCCTTTAGGCAGGCTACTGATAATCAATTGATTACAGTAAAAAAAGTGTTGTTTTATTTCACTGCACACTATGGTTGCACTAGATATGAGTGTCACTGTGCACTGGCAAAAGTTAACAGACTAGATGCAAAAGGCCTCACACACACGCCTGTAGGCAGGCTACTGATATTCAATCAATTACAGTAAAAAAAGGGTTGTTTTATTTCACTGCACACCACAGTGGCACTAGATATGAGTGTCACTGCGCACTGGCAAAAGTTGGCAGACTAGATGCAATAGGCCTCACACACACGCCTTTAGGCAGGCTACTGATATTCAATCGATTACAGTAAAAAAAAGGTTGTTTTATTTCACTGCACACTACGGTTGCACTAGATATGAGTGTCACTGTGCACTGGCAAAAGTTGGCAGACTAGATGCAATAGGCCTCACACACATGCCTGTAGGCAGGCTACTGGTATTCAATCGATTACATTAAAAAAAAGGTTTTTTTTATTTCACTGCACACTACGGTGGCACTAGATATGATTGTCACTGCGCACTGGCAAAAGTTGGCAGACTAGATGCAATAGGCCTCACACACACGCCTTTAGGCAGGCTTCTGATATTCAATCGATTACAGTAAAAAAAGGGTTGTTTTATTTCACTGCACACCACAGTGGCACTAGATATGAGTGTCATTGCGCACTGGCAAAAGTTGGCAGACTAGATGCAATAGTCCTCACACACACGCCTTTAGGCAGGCTACTGATAATCAATTGATTACAGTAAAAAAAGTGTTGTTTTATTTCACTGCACACTATGGTTGCACTAGATATGAGTGTCACTGTGCACTGGCAAAAGTTAACAGACTAGATGCAAAAGGCCTCACACACACGCCTGTAGGCAGGCTTCTGATATTCAATCAATTACAGTAAAAAAAGGGTTGTTTTATTTCACTGCACACCACAGTGGCACTAGATATGAGTGTCACTGCGCACTGGCAAAAGTTGGCAGACTAGATGCAATAGGCCTCACACACACGCCTTTAGGCAGGCTACTGATATTCAATCGATTACAGTAAAAAAAAGGTTGTTTTATTTCACTGCACACTACGGTTGCACTAGATATGAGTGGCACTGTGCACTGGCAAAAGTTGGCAGACTAGATGCAATAGGCCTCACACACATGCCTGTAGGCAGGCTACTGATATTCAATCGATTACATTAAAAAAAAGTTTTTTTTTATTTCACTGCACACCACAGTGGCACTAGATATGAGTGTCATTGCGCACTGGCAAAAGTTGGCAGACTAGATGCAATAGTCCTCACACACACGCCTTTAGGCAGGCTACTGATAATAAATTGATTACAGTAAAAAAAGTGTTGTTTTATTTCACTGCACACTATGGTTGCACTAGATATGAGTGTCACTGTGCACTGGCAAAAGTTAACAGACTAGATGCAAAAGGCCTCACACACACGCCTGTAGGCAGGCTTCTGATATTCAATCAATTACAGTAAAAAAAGGGTTGTTTTATTTCACTGCACACCACAGTGGCACTAGATATGAGTGTCACTGCGCACTGGCAAAAGTTGGCAGACTAGATGCAATAGGCCTCACACACACGCCTTTAGGCAGGCTACTGATATTCAATCGATTACAGTAAAAAAAAGGTTGTTTTATTTCACTGCACACTACGGTTGCACTAGATATGAGTGGCACTGTGCACTGGCAAAAGTTGGCAGACTAGATGCAATAGGCCTCACACACATGCCTGTAGGCAGGCTACTGATATTCAATCGATTACATTAAAAAAAAGTTTTTTTTTATTTCACTGTACACTACGGTGGCACTAGATATGATTGTCACTGCGCACTGGCAAAAGTTGGCAGACTAGATGCAATAGGCCTCACACACACGCCTTTAGGCAGGCTTCTGATATTCAATCGATTACAGTAAAAAAAGGGTTGTTTTATTTCACTGCACACCACAGTGGCACTAGATATGAGTGTCACTGTGCACTGGCAAAAGTTGGCAGACTAGATGCAATAGGCCTCACACACACGCCTTTAGGCAGGCTTCTGATATTCAATCGATTACAGTAAAAAAAGGGTTGTTTTATTTCACTGCACACTACGGTGGCACTAGATATGAGTGTCACTGTGCACTGGCAAAAGTTGGCAGACTAGATGCAAAAGGCCTCACACACATGCCTGTAGGCAGGCTACTGATATTCAATCGATTACAGTAAAAAAAGGGTTGTTTTATTTCACTGCACACTACGGTTGCACTAGATATGAGTGTCACTGTGCACTGGCAAAAGTTGGCAGACTAGATGCAATAGGCCTCACACACACGCCTTTAGGCAGGCTACTGATATTCAATCGATTACAGTAACAAAACGGGTTGTTTTATTTCACTGCACACTACGGTGGCACTAGATATGAGTGTCACTGCGCACTGGCAAAAGTTGGCAGACTAGATGCAATAGGCCTCACACACACGCCTTTAGGCAGGCTACTGATATTCATTCGATTACAGTAAAATAAGGGTTGTTTTATTTCACTGCACACTATGGTTGCACTAGATATGAGTGTCACTGTGCACTGGCAAAAGTTGGCAGACTAGATGCAATAGGCCTCACACACATGCCTTTAGGCAGGCTACTGATAATCAATTGATTACAGTAAAAAAAGTGTTGTTTTATTTCACTGCACACTACGGTTGCACTAGATATGAGTGTCACTGTGCACTGGCAAAAGTTGGCAGACTAGATGCAATAGGCCTCACACACATGCCTTTAGGCAGGCTACTGATAATCAATTGATTACAGTAAAAAAAGTGTTGTTTTATTTCACTGCACACTATGGTTGCACTAGATATGAGTGTCACTGTGCACTGGCAAAAGTTAACAGACTAGATGCAAAAGGCCTCACACACACGCCTGTAGGCAGGCTTCTGATATTCAATCAATTACAGTAAAAAAAGGGTTGTTTTATTTCACTGCACACCACAGTGGCACTAGATATGAGTGTCACTGCGCACTGGCAAAAGTTGGCAGACTAGATGCAATAGGCCTCACACACACGCCTTTAGGCAGGCTACTGATATTCAATCGATTACAGTAAAAAAAAGGTTGTTTTATTTCACTGCACACTACGGTTGCACTAGATATGAGTGTCACTGTGCACTGGCAAAAGTTGGCAGACTAGATGCAATAGGCCTCACACACATGCCTGTAGGCAGGCTACTGGTATTCAATCGATTACATTAAAAAAAAGGTTTTTTTTATTTCACTGCACACTACGGTGGCACTAGATATGATTGTCACTGCGCACTGGCAAAAGTTGGCAGACTAGATGCAATAGGCCTCACACACACGCCTTTAGGCAGGCTACTGATATTCAATCGATTACAGTAAAAAAAGGGTTGTTTTATTTCACTGCACACCACAGTGGCACTAGATATGAGTGTCATTGCGCACTGGCAAAAGTTGGCAGACTAGATGCAATAGTCCTCACACACACGCCTTTAGGCAGGCTACTGATAATCAATTGATTACAGTAAAAAAAGTGTTGTTTTATTTCACTGCACACTATGGTTGCACTAGATATGAGTGTCACTGTGCACTGGCAAAAGTTAACAGACTAGATGCAAAAGGCCTCACACACACGCCTGTAGGCAGGCTTCTGATATTCAATCAATTACAGTAAAAAAAGGGTTGTTTTATTTCACTGCACACCACAGTGGCACTAGATATGAGTGTCACTGCGCACTGGCAAAAGTTGGCAGACTAGATGCAATAGGCCTCACACACACGCCTTTAGGCAGGCTACTGATATTCAATCGATTACAGTAAAAAAAAGGTTGTTTTATTTCACTGCACACTACGGTTGCACTAGATATGAGTGGCACTGTGCACTGGCAAAAGTTGGCAGACTAGATGCAATAGGCCTCACACACATGCCTGTAGGCAGGCTACTGATATTCAATCGATTACATTAAAAAAAAGTTTTTTTTTATTTCACTGCACACTACGGTGGCACTAGATATGATTGTCACTGCGCACTGGCAAAAGTTGGCAGACTAGATGCAATAGGCCTCACACACACGCCTTTAGGCAGGCTTCTGATATTCAATCGATTACAGTAAAAAAAGGGTTGTTTTATTTCACTGCACACCACAGTGGCACTAGATATTAGTGTCACTGCGCACTGGCAAAAGTTGGCAGACTAGATGCAATAGGCCTCACACACACGCCTTTAGGCAGGCTACTGATATTCAATCGATTACAGTAAAAAAAAGGTTGTTTTATTTCACTGCACACTACGGTTGCACTAGATATGAGTGTCAGTGTGCACTGGCAAAAGTTGGCAGACTAGATGCAATAGGCCTCACACACACGCCTGTAGGCAGGCTACTGATATTCAATCGATTACAGTAAAAAAAGGGTTGTTTTATTTCACTGCACACTACAGTGACACCAGATATGAGTGTCACTGTGCACTGGCAAAAGTTGGCAGACTAGATGCAATAGGCCTCACACACACGCTAGCAGGCAGGCATATGCAATTAGATTACACAGAAAAATAAAATAAAAGAAAATAGGGCTTTTTGGGTTGCTGTCCTTGCAGCAGATATCAAAGGAGTCCTTCAGGTGTGTAGTTAAAGCTAAATACAAAGCCTGGCTATTTATTTCCCTATTAAATCAGCAGAAAAAATAAGAAAATAAAATAAATGATGTTCTAGCCATAAAAAGGGCTTTTTGGGTTGCTGTCCTTGCAGCATATATCAAGGGAGTCCTTCAGGTGTGTAGTTAAAGCTAAATACACAGCCTGGCTATCTATTTCCCTATTAAATCCGCAGAAAAAAAATAATAAAATAAAATAAATGATGTTCTAGCCCTAAAAAGGGCTTTTTGGGTTGCTGTCCTTGCAGCAGATATCAAAGGAGTCCTTCAGGTTTGTAGTTAAAGCTAAATACACAGCCTGGCTATCTATTTCCCTATTAAATCAAGAGCAGGTAGAATATATCTCCTATCTCAACGAATGCAGCTACAGAATGATTCTAAAATGGAGGCTGTCATATAGATGGAAGGCTCTGGAAGGGAGTGTATGCTGCTGATTTTCTGGAATGTGTCTGCTGACTGTAAGGTGCAGGGTCCAAGTTTCCTCAATGATAAAGAATAGGGGGCGGACCGAAAAGCCCATATGTTCGCCGTTCGTTGCGAACGCGAACATGCAAAAATCGCCGCAAATAGTTCTCCGGCGAACTGTTCGGGACATCACTATTCATAAATATTGTGCCTGTGACCAGAAATAAACATGCTCTGCTTAGGACACATAGACAATCATGTGTTTCATTTAGAGGGAAAGCTACTGAACTAAAATCACTTTGCTGCCCTGCATCTCTACTCCTCTACTCCATGTTGGACTCTGCTGGGTAGGATTGGACTAGCTAATCCAGTGACCTTGGTCTCCTGACCTGATGCTGATGATCCTGATCTGAATGCCAGGCACTGATAGGCCCATTCCTTCTAAGAAGATAGCCTGAGAGGGGGATTCTTTTAGCCAAAGGTAGGAATTTCTGGAGCTGAATAGCACCCCTCCCTGGAATCTTCACACCTGCCCTTATCAGAGCAGACCAATGGAGTGAAACAAAAACATGCAAATACCAGACCCTGCATAGTTATTGCTCTCTCTGTGGATTACTGCTTGTACCAGGTCCTATTCTGATTAAAAAGACTAAATCCCAGGTCACCAGTGTAAACATATAGAAGTAAAGTATATGTTTATTCTAAGGGGAAATAATTATCCTGACGGCTGGAATTATTGCTATTGAACCTACCTTCAATTCTGCCCCAAGGCACTGCTGCACATGCTTCCTGTGGTACACAGTGTGGTGGTGGCATGATGTCCTAGAATTCATTACTGATAAACAGGTATTCTCAAAGAACCCCATGACCTAATGCATGAGGAGTGGGTCATAACAGCTAGTGGCAGGTAGGTTCAGATCTCTGTTCAAAAACAAGTAGGATGACAAAGTATGACAACATGTCCGCTACTCAGATCAAGAAGCTATATTAGGGGGAGGCTTCTCCAGGCCGACAGGAAATGATCCAGGAGTTGGTACTGGATGATGAGTTTCAGCAAGCAGATGAAGCCCAGGAGACAGAGGAAGATGCCTTATCAGGCCCATCAGATCTGGTTCCTTTTCTTGAGGAATCAGCAGGAGAAGAGGACATTTATTAGATATTTCAGAAATGGAAGGCCACTATGCCGGGTTCAACTAATGACCAGCTAATGGCCCTTCAGGACTAGCTCAGACTTGAAGTCCGGGGGGAAGCCAAAAGAGAGAGAGACAGGGTCTGGAGGAGTAAGGGACCCAGTGGCAACCCGGCTAAAAACTGCTTACTGCAGTTTTAAGCATTTTGACAAGGAAAAGGGGGACATCCAGGATTTTAAGCAACAATGTGATTTACAAGAGATCGAATGGGTCAGGCTACTGGTCGGCAAGCTCAGTGGGAGAGCCAGTTGAGAGCAGGGCAGGATAGGAGTGAGGTCTTAGAGATTGTGTTTGTTTCAGTTCAGGTAGATCAGAGGAGGGCAGGATAGGAGTGATTTCTGCTTAGAGGAATGTTAACACCCTCTCCCAAAGAATCACTTGTAATTCCATATGCTGTGGAAAAGGGTGTTAACACATTTTGTTGACGTGTATGAATAGGGGACAAACAAAATACAGCAATTAAACTTAATTATGCATTACCAGAGGGCACTATAGAGCAGTATGTCTCTCTCAGGAAAGCTTTGACCCATTAAAGCTTTTAAATTTCACCCTTTTTAACAACCCTGGAGGATATAATGGGCATCCAAGCAGCAGCAGAAAGGGTATTTGCACAAAGATACACATAAAATAGTAATTTTCAAATGGCTAGTATAATTTTTCTGTCATGTATTTTTGCATCACAACACCTGACTTTTATATTTATTTACTCTTGCAGTTGATTTATATATTTCCAACTCACCTCTACTTTGTTTATGTTTTTTTCAGCCTTCACTTTTCCTCCTTCTCACTACCTACCTCACTTTTTCCTCTTCCATTCCCCTTCTTTTTCCTCAGACTCACTTTTCCCGTAAAAAAAAAAATACCATGGAGTGATTAAAATTAGATTGAAGTGAGGAGGAGGATGCCTGTGCTATGCAATGATATGATAGCGAGGAGGGAAGAAGCCTGTGTGATTTAGTCATATGATAATGAGGTGAGAGGAAGCTTGTGATATACAGTGATATGATAGAGAGGTGGGGGGAGTCTGTTTTATGCAATGATAAGATAGTGAGGTGGGAGGAAGCCTGTTATAAAGTTATATGTTAGGGAGGACGGGGAAACCTGTTTATACAGTGATATGATAGTGTGATATGAAGCCTGTGTTATACAGGGATATGATAGTGAGGAGGGAAGATGTCTGTGTGATGCAGTGATATGATTGTGAGGTGAGAGGAAGCCTGTGTTTTGCAGTGATATGATAGTAAGGAAGGGGAAGTCTGTTTTATGCAATTATATGATAGTGAGGTGCGGGGAAGTCTGTAATTTCGAAGTCATTCATGATTACAGCTTAAATACATTTCTCTGTTCTCATCTGAATCAGATTTTTTGACTGCATACATGTTGTTTATTTATAGTTATATGTATATAATAACAAGGGGAACATTGGGAAATGTCTAGCAGCATAAACCCTCATGTAGTCTGCCTTATAAAGCCCTAAGGTGGCCTTATGCTTATTCCAAGCATACTTCACGTATTGAATTGTGTTTGACTCTACCACTTCCACTGGAAGGCTATTCCAGTTATCTATTAATCTTTCTGTAAAGTACTACTTTATTTTCCCTTTCTCTTTTCATTTCTACCATTCTCTTTCAACTATCATTTCCTCTCCTTCTTCCTTCTATTATCCCTGCTCTCTGCAGATTCTCTACATATTATCATTGCATTTCTGTTATACTTGTTTGTTGTAAAAAATATTTTGGAGAACATTTTAAAATAATGGTTGAAAACAGCAAAATTATATGGTGATGTAAGATTGTACATAAAAAACATAAAAATTGCAGAAACATGCCCACAATCTCTGGCAGTACACACAAGTCTTGTAAAGATAAACAGACCTTAAAGCCACAGGGTAGGTGATTAAACAAAGGTTATCTACTTAATACTAAAAAGTCAATTAAATGATACAATACAAATGTATAACCTCTTTTTTCAAAATAAAAGCTCACAAAAATGTAAATAATTTGGCAAAATACATACATTTAAAAAGATGTTCTACATAAGTTTTATGCTAAATATTTGACCTTTTTAGTATTATGCACATAACAATTTTTTTAACAATATTTCTGCATGTATTAAAATAACCCAAACTTGCTTCACAATATATACTTTTTTTTTTTTTGCCCACTCCTTCAAATTCTTTTCCATCAAGCTGATTTACTGATATCATCAGAATTGAGGGATAATCTGTATTTCCTCTGATCACTGCTTCCATTTGTGGTTACGTACCATTCCTTTAATATTCTGACAACTTTTGTTTTTATTGTGTAGTGTGTCACTACATTGTGTTTTCTTCATACTATTTGGTTGGCCTGCCATCTCTTCCATTGCTACCTGTCTTGGGAGTAGAGTTGGATTGCACCATTCAGGGTCACAGTTCTTTGTCTCTTTAAACTTTGTAACCCCCCCCCCCCCCCCGGGTCCCACAAACACACACTCCACAGACTTTGTGGGTGTTTCTACGCCCAAGCTCTTTATGTGTGGGTTATATCATAAGAGAAACAGTCTTTTTATTTTTGTAAAACCATAGGTACCATCATGATTGTTATAAATAGCACAAATTTCAAATTTGACAGAAATAAAGAAGGGACAAATATCTATATTCTATATATCCCCAAAAGGTATATACAAGAGTCAATGCTGTATTATATAAACAGACTTTGTCCCTTCTTTATTTCTGTCAAATTAAAAATTTGTGCTATTTATAGCAATCATGAACTTCTAATCTTTCCACCCTCTACTACAGCTTCCACACCTCAAATATCTCTCACTGTTGACAACACCATCATCGCCCCTACCTCCCAGGCCCGTTGTCTTGGAGTTCTACTGGATCCCGCCCTCTCTTTTATTCCTCACATCCAAGCAATAACAAAATCATGTCAGTTTCACCTAAAAAACATCTCCAAAATTCGTCATTATCTTACAGAAGACACAGCTAAAATTCTAATTCACTCTCTCATCATCTCTCGACTCGACTACTGCAATTCCCTCCTTGCTGGCCTCCCCATCTCTCGTCTGTCTCCCCTCCAATCCATAATGAACGCCTCCGCTAGACTCATCTTCAATACCAAACGATCAGTGTCTGCAGCCCCTCTCTGTCAATCACTCCACTGGCTTCCCATAGCTTCCCGAATCAAATTTAAAATCATGACCCTAACACATAAAGCCCTCAACAACAGTGCACCCCCTTATATCTCTGCTCTTGTTTCAAAATACTCTCCCAACCGGCCCCTTCGTTCTGCTAACGACCTTCTTCTTTCCTCCTCTCTCATCACCTCCTCTCACTCCCGTCTTCAAGACTTTTCTCGTGCTTCCCCATCCATTTGGAACTCCTTGCCCCGCTCCATTAGATTATCTTCCTGCCTCAAAACCTTTAAGAAATTATTAAAAACACACCTGTTTAAAAAATCTTATCATCTTCAGCCTTAACATGTACAACTGAACATTCCACAGCTTAATAACACTCACACCCACAATCTACAGTACAACACACAGACCCCTCCACTTTACTGAACCAATTGCTTTCAATTGTATTTGTCACCCTCTTGTATCACACCTAAACCCTTAGGGCCCTATTAAATTCTCCCTCGTAGTTCTCTCGGTGCTCGCAAAAGGCAGTTTTCCTGCTGTTTGCGAGAACCGAATCTCTCGCAGCCTGCTTTACGATATGACTGCGAGAAAATGGCCGAGAATAGGCTCCGAGAGAGCTACGTAGCCTTAAATCTATGCACGAGTCTCGCATATCGTAAGAATCCCTACGTGGACAAAAAGTCCACGCAAGGGATCCGAAAGCCTCTACGTGCTGCCTCGGAACAGCCCGAGACAGCAGTGTGAGGCTCCCCCCTGCACCCTATACACATCCCCATGCTGCAGGGGTCTCTATCGGGACCCCTGCAGCACCCCCACATTAACCCCTTGCAGCGGGGGTCCCCGATCTGCATAGATCAGGCCCCCCGCTGCATTTAAAACTTTTAAATTTCCCGCCGCGGCTCCTTAAAGGGACCGCGGCACACTATTACCCAATCCCGGCCGCGGCACTTAAAATTAACCCCCCTCTATGCTGGGGGTCCCCATCGGGACCCCCGAAGTGTCCCCACATAAACCCATTGCAGCGGGGGTCCCCGATCTGCATAGATCAGGCCCCCCGCTGCATTTAAAACTTTTAAATTTCCCGCCGCGGCTCCTTAAAGGGACCGCGGCACACTATTACCCAATCCCGGCCGCGGCACTTAAAATTAACCCCCCTCTATGCTGGGGGTCCCCATCGGGACCCCCGAAGTGTCCCCACATAAACCGATTGCAGGGGGGGGCCCCGATCTGCATAGATCAGGCCCCCCGCTGCATTTAAAACTTTTAAATTCCCCGCCGCGGCTCCTTAAAGGGACCGCGGCACACTATTACCCAATCCCGGCCGCGGCACTTAAAATTAACCCCCCTCTATGCTGGGGGTCCCCATCGGGACCCCCGAAGTGTCCCCACATAAACCCATTGCAGGGGGGGGCCCCGATCTGCATAGATCAGGCCCCCCGCTGCATTTAAAACTTTTAAATTCCCCGCCGCGGCTCCTTAAAGGGACCGCGGCACACTATTACCCAATCCCGGCCGCGGCACTTAAAATTAACCCCCCTCTATGCTGGGGGTCCCCATCGGGACCCCCGAAGTGTCCCCACATAAACCCCCTGCAGCGGGGGGCCCCGATCGGCACCGATCGTGACCCTGCTGCAATTCAATTTTAAATTTCCCGCCTCGCGGGTCCTGAAAGGACCGTAAAGGTCCTGAAAGGACTCGCACTAAAAATATTAACCCCAGGCAACTATAATTACCCCATTAACTCATGGTGGTCAATCCAGACCACCATAAGGCTCTAATTAACCCATTAACTCATGGTGGTCAATCCAGACCACCATAAGGCCTAAATTAACCCATTAACTCATGGTGGTCAATCCAGACCACCATAAGGCTCTAATTAACCCATTAACTCATGGTGGTCAATCCAGACCACCATAAGGCCTAAATTAACCCATTAACTCATGATGGTCAATCCAGACCACCATAAGGCTCTATTTAACCCATTAACTCATGGTGGTCAATCCAGACCACCATAAGGCCTAAATTAACCCATTAACTCATGGTGGTCAATCCAGACCACCATAAGGCTCTATTTAACCCCATCAGTCCCATAAGGGTATATTATTACCATTATGGGCCTGTTACAACCCAACATTAACCACATAAGTGCCATGATGGTCCTCAAGGACCATCATGACACTAACTACAAACACTACACTATAACCCCCAATAAACCATTTAATCTAAACTAACCCCCCTCTACACTAATCTATTAACACTTACACTACCTACCTACACTACCTACCCCCTAATAAACCTCCCCACCACTCTAATTACAAAAAATAAAAAACCTACAGCACAGAAAACAAAAAACCTACAGTACAAAAAACAAAAAAACCTACAGTACAGAAAAAAAAAACAATTACAACCCCACCCCCCACTACAGAAAACAAAAAAATACATTACAACCCCACCCCCCACTACAGAAAATAAAAAAATTACACACCTGAAAAGGAAAGACAGATAAACACAATACAATACATACATATAATACATTACATACATTACATACAATACATGACATTACATATAATATATTAAATATAATATATTACATATAATATATTACATATAATACATTACATACATTACATACAATACATGACATTACATACATTACATATAATATATTAAATATAATATATTACATATAATATATTACATATAATACATTACATACATTACATACAATACATGACATTACATACATTACATATAATATATTAAATATAATATATTACATATAATATATTACATATAATATATTACATATAGTCCTAATCAAATACCCCCTATCTATCTAACATACAATCTATTTAATTTAAAATAAATCCTAACTATATCAAATACATCCCCCTATCTATCTAATATACAAAAAATCCTAACTACATACACAGACCATTATTCTAAAGTAAAATAAAATAATTACAGTCCTAACTACATACACAGACCCTAATTCTAAGCTAAAATCAATAAATTAAGACCACTTACCTTTAAGATGTTGCTTCAGATCACTAACCTATGGGTCAAACAAAAAATAAAAATTAGTACAAAACATTAACATCAAATAAATAAACATTCTATACATTCTAAATATTCAACTCACCTTTACAGCATGTCCAGTCACTGTTTAGCTCTTCCGGCGCGGCCCTGTTAAAAAAAAAACACAATACATGAATACATGAATACAATATATAAACAATAAATAAAATACACAAATAAACATCTAAATATACATTTCACTTACCTCCCCGCGATGTCCCCGGCCTTCTCTCCTTCAGCCCGGGCTGGGCCGCGGAACCATTCGCGCTCTAAAAAAAAAAAAGAAAAAAAACTAACGGAGGTCTGCACTGGCAGACCTCCCCGACGCTACTGAACCTCCCGGAGTCGTTTCCGGGAGGAAATTGGCATTGGCGGCTTGTGATTGGCTGAAAAAGCTGTCTATCAATTTCAGCCAATCAAAAGTCGTCAATGTGTGAGCCAATCAGGATGGGATACACCCCAATATCCCACCCTGATTGGCTTAAACACTTGTCTATCTTTCTGGGAACCAATCACAACGCTCAGATGCCTTCAGCCAATCACTATGGGATACACCCCCACGGAGTGATTGGTAGAAGACATCTGCGCATCCTGATTGGCTCCTACATTGACGACTTTTGATTGGCTGACAGCTTTTTCAGCCAATCACAAGCCGACAATGCCAATTTCCTCCCGGAAACGACTCCGGGAGGTTCAGTAGCGTCGGGGAGGTCTGCCAGTGCAGACCTCCGTTAGTTTTTTTTTTTTTTTTTTTAGAGCGCGGATGGTTCCGCGGCCCAGCCGGGGCTGAAGGAGAGAAGGCCGGGGACATCGCGGGGAGGTAAGTTCAATGTATATTTAGATGTTTATTTGTGTATTTTATTTATTGTTTATATATTGTATTCATGTATTCATGTATTGTGTTTTTTTTTTTAACAGGGCCGCGCCGGAAGAGCTAAACAGTGACTGGACATGCTGTAAAGGGGAGTTGAATATTTAGAATGTATAGAATGTTTATTTATTTGATGTTAATGTTTTGTACTAATTTTTATTTTTTGTTTGACCCATAGGTTAGTGATCTGAAGCAACATCTTAAAGGTAAGTGGTCTTAATTTATTGATTTTAGCTTAGAATTAGGGTCTGTGTATGTAGTTAGGATTTTTTGTATATTAGATAGATAGGGGGATGTATTTGATATAGTTAGGATTTATTTTAAATTAAATAGATTGTATGTTAGATAGATAGGGGGTATTTGATTAGGACTATATGTAATATATTATATGTAATATATTATATGTAATATATTATATGTAATACATTATATGTAATGTATGTAATGTCATGTATTGTATGTAATGTATGTAATGTATTATATGTAATATATTATATGTAATACATTATATGTAATGTATGTAATGTCATGTATTGTATGTAATGTATGTAATGTATTATATGTAATATATTATATGTAATATATTATATTTAATACATTATATGTAATGTATGTAATGTCATGTATTGTATGTAATGTATGTAATGTATTATATGTAATATATTATATGTAATATATTATATTTAATACATTATATGTAATGTATGTAATGTCATGTATTGTATGTAATGTATGTAATGTATTATATGTAATATATTATATGTAATATATTATATTTAATATATTATATGTAATATATTATATTTAATATATTATATTTAATGTATGTAATGTCATGTATTGTATGTAATGTATGTAATGTATTATATGTAATATATTATATGTAATATATTATATTTAATATATTATATGTAATATATTATATTTAATAAATTATATTTAATGTATGTAATGTCATGTATTGTATGTAATGTATGTAATGTATTGTGTTTATCTGTCTTTCCTTTTCAGGTGTGTAATTTTTTTTATTTTCTGTAGTGGGGGGTGGGGTTGTAATGTATTTTTTTGTTTTCTGTAGTGGGTGGTGGGGTTGTAATTTTTATTTTTTCTGTACTGTAGGTTTTTTTGTTTTTTGTACTGTAGGTTTTTTGTTTTCTGTGCTGTAGGTTTATTGTTTTTTGTAATTAGAGTGTTGGGGAGGTTTATTAGGGGGTAGGTAGTGTAGGTAGGTAGTGTAAGTGTTAATAGATTAGTGTAGAGGGGGGTTAGTTTAGATTAAATGGTTTATTGGGGGTTATAGTGTAGTGTTTGTAGTTAGTGTCATGATGGTTCTTGAGGACCATCATGGCACTTATGTGGTTAATGTTGGGTTGTAACAGGCCCATAATGGTAATAATATACCCTTATGGGACTGATGGGGTTAAATAGAGCCTTATGGTGGTCTGTATTGACCACCATGAGTTAATGGGTTAATTTAGGCCTTATGGTGGTCTGGATTGACCACCATGAGTTAATGGGTTAATTTAGGCCTTATGGTGGTCTGAATTGACCACCATGAGTTAATGGGTTAATTAGAGCCTTATGGTGGTCTGTATTGACCACCATGAGTTAATGGGTTAATTTAGGCCTTATGGTGGTCTGTATTGACCACCATGAGTTAATGGGTTAATTTAGGCCTTATGGTGGTCTGTATTGACCACCATGAGTTAATGGGTTAATTTAGGCCTTATGGTTGTCTGTATTGACCACCATGAGTTAATGGGTTAAATAGAGCCTTATGGTGGTCTGGATTGACCATCATGAGTTAATGGGTTAATTTAGGCCTTATGGTGGTCTGGATTGACCACCATGAGTTAATGGGTTAATTTAGGCCTTATGGTGGTCTGGATTGACCACCATGAGTTAATGGGTTAATTAGAGCCTTATGGTGGTCTGTATTGACCACCATGAGTTAATGGGTTAATTTAGGCCTTATGGTGGTCTGGATTGACCATCATGAGTTAATGGGGTAATTATAGTTGCCTGGGGTTAATATTTTTAGTGCGAGTCCTTTCAGGACCTTTACGGTCCTTTGAGGACCCGCGAGGCGGGAAATTTAAAATTGAATTGCAGCAGGGTCACGATCGGTGCCGATCGGGGCCCCCCGCAGCAGGGGGTTTATATGGGGACACTTCGGGGGTCCCGATGGGGACCCCCAGCATAGAGGGGGGTTAATTTTAAGTGCCGCGGCCGGGATTGGGTAATAGTGTGCCGCGGTCCCTTTAAGGAGCCGCGGCGGGGAATTTAAAAGTTTTAAATGCAGCGGGGGGCCTGATCTATGCAGATCGGGGCCCCCCCTGCAATGGGTTTATGTGGGGACACTTCGGGGGTCCCGATGGGGACCCCCAGCATAGAGGGGGGTTAATTTTAAGTGCCGCGGCCGGGATTGGGTAATAGTGTGCCGCGGCCCCTTTAAGGAGCCGCGGCGGGGAATTTAAAAGTTTTAAATGCAGCGGGGGCCTGATCGGTGCCGATCGGGGACCCCCGCTGCAAGGGGTTAATGTGTGGGGGCTGCGGGGGTTCCTATGGACCCCTGCAGCAAGGTGTTCATGTGAGGACACTTCGGGGGTCCCGACAGGGACCCCCGCATTGAGGGGGGGTTCATTTTAGGTGCCTAGGGGGGGGTTTGGAGTACCCCCCACGGCAGGGCTTATGTGGGGGACTGCCGCGGAGGTCCCTTTTAGGACCCCCGCAGCACTTGATGAGGAGTGGGAGCCTGCGATATCATCTCGCAGGCTGTCACTCCTCATGTACATTTACGCAGTGTAGATACGTACGGCCCTGCTGCGTAGCTCATACGTTGCTCGCAGCAGGGCTAATTTAATAGCATTGTAAGTTAGAGAAACTTTGCAGTACGTAGGGCTTAAGTAGAAGCCTCTTATTTACGAGGCTGGAATTTAATAGGGCCCTTAGATTGTAAGTTTGCGAGTTTTCAATCTTGTGTCAGGCCTTGGAAACAAGCTCTATGTACATTTGATTTTATGCTCAAAAACAGGGCCCTCCATTCTTTACAAGGTGTTTAATTTGTTTTCTGCTATGTACTCAACCCCTGTACAGCACTACGGAATATGTTGGCGCGATATAAATAAAGATAATAATAATAATAATAATAATAATAATAATCGGACTACTCTAGTCCTATCTATCTCTCTTCATATATTCGGCAGTATTTTAAGTTGCATTCTTTTTAACATTTGTTGTTTTACAAGTATTGAGGTTGCCACGGCAACCATAGAGCATAAATAGCTCCTCTGACACTCCTCCGGTAACCACTGATGAAATTTTCAGAAACGCGCGTCGGGTTGCACGCTCTACTACGAGGCAACGCCGCTCTATGACGTCACACGCAGACGCATAGGCACACATGGTAGTTTGGAGCTTAGGTGTTTCATAATAACATAGACCGACCATCTATATTGAAAAGATATATAAATATTATCAAAAATCAATCTCAAAACTATGAGTAACTGCAATAATGTGGAATTTGATAGTACATTCATAAGCTTCATAGTTCGAGTAGTAAAATAAATAATGATATTACTATTTTAGTAATGGACTTTTTCTTATAACGTATGACTGTATACAGATCCCTATACCCTCACACTTAGCACTTAGCACTAGCATTTTATCTATATAATAGTGCAATGTATATCCAATAACCATTATCTATTATAAGTTTATAATTATTATTAGCACTAGACACTTTATTGAAGTACAATATATAAGTGCAATATATAAGTCTGGTATTTAGATTTATATTCTTGCCACTTGATAATGTTACACAGAACTATATGTGTCACTTTATTTTAGAGGATTTATCACTTTGAATAAGAGGATATATAGGGACAACTTTAATAATTTCAGTCATAACAATTCCAGTTAATATATAAGTTAGTCCTCAGAATTTCACATTTCCCTACTCTCATTATCTCGTCAGAACTTCAGGATTTTAAATAAGAAGTTTTAACTATACCAATAAATGTTAAGTTTTATATTTTGCTGTTCTATATTGTCATTTGGGCAGAGGGTGTGCACCTTAACTTAAAAGGATACTTGTCCTGTCCCTTTCCCTTTTGTCATTTGTAAAACCATATCTCAAAAAAGGTTTCCTTGGGTCATAACACAATCAGCCAATCTTCCCTGAAAAACTGACTGCACAATGTGTTGAAGTCCACATTAATGATAGGGCCAGATAGGACCCTATAACAAGCTTGAAGCTTTTTTTCCCCATTTCAAGCTATTTTAGTGGGAGTTGTTATTTTACTGGTTTCCTGATGATAAAGCCAAATTAAAATGTGTCCTCAGTTACTTTCCGTTTTATATGAATGATAAAATTACCTGTTATGGTTAACTGATTAATTAACTGACTGTAAATTCCTAAATTGAGATACGTAAATGTTGTAATATTTAGTGTTTATAAAAATAACTTGTTATGTTAATTAGAATTATGCTCTTGGAGTTTGTAGTCCTTTCTAAGACCAAAATTCCTTCCAATGAAATGCTCTTTAATGGCCATAAAAAGAACTTCCATAATTTATCTTCTGCTCTAGCCAGTGAATTGCCAAGAAATCCATGATCTAGAATTGTGCTGTTACTGGCCGGATCCTTGCAGAGCTAGTCCAGCTAACCCCATTCCATCACAACAAGTCTGTGATAAGAGTCTGTTGATTTATATACAAATACCGACATATATATGGAAAAGGAAAATACAATCATACAAAAAGGTAATGTATCCTACCTTGCAATAGCATATTAGATTACATGATTTATAGAGATCTGTTTTGCTTGTGATTATGAAAACACTTCTGCATGGCTTTCATAACCTCTTTATTTCTTAAGCTGTAAACCAATGGATTTAACATTGGGACCACACCAATATACAATATAGAGAGCAGTTTGTCTTGTTCCTGAGAAAGTTCAGACTTAGGTTTCAGGTTCAAGATTAGAGATGACCCATAAAACATAATGACAACTGTAAGATGGGAGGAGCAGCTGGAGAACATCTTCAGTCTCCCTGTTGAAGTTTTCATTTTAAGGATAGTAGATATGATGCTTATATAGGAGGTCAATATCAACATAAAAGGAAACAACCCCAATAATACTGCTTCCACTGGTAAGAAAGCCTTAAAAGGTATTGTGTCACTGCAAGATAGTTTCAGCATTATCATGCCATCACAGAAGAAACTGTTGATGTAATTTGTTTTGCAAAATGTCAAACGAGACACCAGCAGAGAATATATCAAAGAATTCAAGAGACCAAAAACCCAAGACGACGTAATTAGCAGGAGACACTTCCTTGTGTTCATGATGAGATAATAGCGCAGAGGGATGCAAATGGCCACATAGCGATCATAAGCCATGGTGGTCAGTAGGATAAATTCGGTGTCAATGCAGAGTCCAAACAGGGATATCTGTGTGATACAACCTGAGAAAGAAATTCTGGTGTTACCTTCGACTGTCATGGCCAACAATTTTGGCAGTAAAGTTGAGACATAAATAATGTCCAGGGCTGACAAGTTACTAAGGAAGAAGTACATTGGAGTGTGCAGTTGTGACACCAGACCTATAAGTGAAATAATAATAAGGTTTCCAAGCACAGACAGAAGATACATGAATAAAATACCAATAAAGAGTGCAAGCTGCTCTTTTGTAGAAGAGAAAGAAATCATTAGGTAGAAATCTCTCAATAATGTAATGTTGTGTACATCTTCATTTGTGAGGTTTCCTTAGGGATTGTAAATGATATTTCTGATTAATTATTAAGAAGATATACAGTATAAACGGGTTATATTATAGTCCTGTTGTCTATTTTGTTTCTTCTGTGTACCTTTTTCCTATTTCAAACCTTGTACAACAGTTCACCCATATTTCTATTTGTTTTCCCGAACCCTAATTCGTTATGCTTCCCTTTCTTTTCATATTTTTTACATCTTTTACACTGTCCTTTTCTACATCAATCCACTGACCTACCATTTACAATTTGTTATGCTGTTTTGTTCTCTTTTAATTCTTGTTGTTGTATTTTCACTTTCCATTAAAAAAAATGGTCAGAATTGTTGGTTGGACTTCTGAACAGTCATTTTATAAGGTTAATTAGAATTGCAGTTACATTCCTAATTCTTTGCAAAAAATATTTAATAGATGCCCAGTTGTGTCAATAAAACTTAGCAAATGGATGATGTAGAGCCTCTCAATAATAATACTATAATTTAAAATTATTCTCTTGCATCATTGACAACCATAAAAATAATGTTAGGTAGGATAAGAACTAAGGATATAATGATAATCTATTGATAATCCCTTTGTATTGCTTTTAATACTTGCATTGCTGTAATTACTTACATAATGTAAAATATATTATAACATGGAGCACCTTTCAATTGGGCTTTCACATGTTACCGGAGCCCATGAGTGCTATTCAATTGGCGTCTTTTGGCAGGCTACAAACGGGTTACGAGTTACGTCTTGAAAACTTTGCAATGGTTGAACCCGGAACTTAGAGCCTCCTGAATCCCTTGATCTTTTACTTCCACAAGAGTTATGATGGCTAAAATCACAAAATGCTATTCAATTGCTCCAATTTCACCAAGCCGGCAAATGTTTTAACACCCGTAAAGGGCAAATGAAGGTGAAAATCCTGTGCTAGAGAGGACCCGCAAGGGGGTTAAATACCTATTGGTAGCACTGTAAATGTAAATAAAAAACCCATACTGCACTGTAAATAATGGGGAAAGTGATGAAAGACATTCGAATTAATTGCACAACAGTCTCAAGCTAGCAAATTGGCAGTATATAAGATTTATTTTTATTTTGCATTTCAGGCTTAAATCGATCTTGGGTATCAATGAGTTAATACATATCAGCCCACCCATATGGACTAGAACAGTATTGCCATTGCTATTCATAATTCTGTAATTTGCGATTATGCGAGTCGGATCGCATATCGGACCCCCAAACCTAATTGATTGACAAGTAACCTCCATGTTTTACTGCTGTAATAATGACGGCCTCATTTTCTATTGGCTGATTTTAAATAGGAGGTTAAGGCTTGCATAATTGATCATGTTCCTGCACTGAACTTCTACGAGCCAGTGTATGGTTTACAGAGTCGGCTTTGGGCCAGTAACTTGCAGGCTTGAGCAAATGAATAGCTCCGGAATAGGAGACGTACGGGAGCCCACAGCATGCACACAGACGGCTTACAACGATCGAGTTGCTTGCAATTGAATCAGGCCCATGTTGTTATCTATAAATAACAATTGAAGATATACTAAAAAACTAATACTAAATACAAATGCATCTCATATCAAATCTAAATATTAAATATATACTGATAATGCATGTTGATTTATTCTTCTTATTGGGTCTTATTTGTTTATTCTTCTTATTCTGGTCTTTTAAATTTTGAGTTTTTGAATTGATCCTTCAATTTAAGATAGAAAGCCATATTTATCCTGGATAATGTTAAACAACTGATTATACATTAGATAAGGGGTATAAAAGGTTATCCACCTTTTCACACAAAAGGCCCACTAAAACATATTTCTCACACAATGGACCAAAGAACACATTTATGCAATAGTGTTACATAAAGTGAATATATATGAAACCAAATGTCACATGAGTTTTTTTCCCTACTTTTTAACACAGAGAAACATTTCTTTTTTTTACACAAGTAGCAAGGTTTGTTGCCCTAACTTAAATAAGGTTTGTCATCTGTCAGTAAGCTGAAAACTAAATAGAGATACTATGTGATTGTAGCATATAGTGGACAGTACCATATTGTTAACTGATCTTGCTTAACATGATTTCTTTTTACACTGAAATATTTGTAAAATTTTTAAGAGAATTAAAAAATATATATTTTATGAATAATCTACATAAAATGTTAACAATTCACATAATATAATTTATTATTAATAATTTCTTAACAGCAAATTTTCGTATAAAATGCCACATCCTACAAAGCAAGCTTTAGAAATACTGTTGATCAAATAAAACATAAATATAGATATTTATATAAATCATTAATAAATAAGAAAATACCATCATACCATGTTTTCATCCCTATTTAGATGCTTAACATTTTATATGAGTACACAGTATTGTGGGCTATTACATTTTTTTAAAATATTCTCAAAGAAAAAAGGTGCGTGTTATTAGGTTGAGATTGAAGCAATGAGGTAGCAGGAAGGGGACAAAGGTAGAGAGTCCACATCTTAACATTTAAAGTTTCTGCATTTGTGTTACATTTAGTACAGTGGTTAGGTTGGTCCTCTAAGGGGACATGTATAAAACGTTTATGGGTAGCATTGGTGGATCTGGATCATACGTTTGACAAACCAGAGTAAAATGAAGAATTTCCATTAAAAAACAAGCAACATAACAGATAGAACTGATGGTTACATATAATAATCCCTCAGTTCTTATTGTCAAAATCAAATAGTAAGAGTGGAGCTTTACTAGAAAAAAATTGAAAAAATATCAATGATTTTCAGTATTTTTATAGTTCCATGCTACTATACTGCTATATTTCTTCAGAGCACTAAATCATGTTAGACTCAAAAAATAGTTTAATTTAAGTAGGCTTTTCATATATCTACCACCTTTATTAAAAAGTAGTATTTTCGGTCAATGCTTTTAAGCTTTAGACCGTTAAGCAATTATTGCAACAGATCTTCCTAGTTTGTCTCTATGACTAGCGTTGTAAGTATAGACACTTTCAAGATAATATTCTTATATTTTGCCCTGAATGAGCTTTTGAGTCTTACCTAATAATGCAGATCTGGCCATGGTTAGAAGAGTTGCTGATGTGTAAGAACAAGAAGGTATATTAAGGTTTTCCTGAGACCTCAGGGAGGTGCTTTCAAGGGAGCTCCTACATTCAGAGTTTGTTTAACTCACTGATGTACATTGTCTATGTTTATAGATTTTAAGGATGATAAATGATAAAAAGGAAACAAATAATGATTCAATTGACATTAAAACTCATTAAATTCCCAGGTTTCTGAATATAAACCACATGCATGTATTGGAAATAAGTAAAACTAAAATTAAAATGTTAAAATAAGAAGAATCACATAAATATTTGTGGATCTTACGAATGTTGGTTACAGTTATGATGTTGGCCACGAAATGTTAAAAACTGCGGGCCTCGCCAAGCGAGGGCCAAGTTGCCGGGCTGCAATGAGCGCCAAAGGCCAGTAGGATTGCGAGTCACTCAACACAGTAAATTATGACTTTGATGGCAGGCCGGTAGGACTTCTAGGCTGCAATGAGCGCCATAGGGCCTCGCAATAATGCCTTCTCAGGGTCCCTGTAAAAGTCCTCTGTCCCGTCAAAGATGTAATTTGCCCGATTACGCTCCAACGATGGAGGATGGAAAGAAACTGAAGACGCCCATAACCAAAGCCAGTAACACTTAGCGGAATCCAGTAACATTTAACTGAAGCCAGTAAAACGTAGCCGAAGCCCGTAACTCGTAAAAATGCGCAAAAAAGAAAAATAATGTACAAAATAAATAAAAAACTCACACACAACTCAGGGGGACAGCCAGGAGCCGGTGAGTGAGGTTGGAAGCTAATTTGAGCCCAAATTGCCACTTTCTGAAGATCGGCAAATCAAGAAAAAAAATAGCAGCCGAAAAAAAGTGCATTTTCTCAAACAGAAGGCGCTCATCGCGAGGCCCGTAAACTACACGGGAAGGAGGCACATAATGAATGCCGAAGGTGATTATTGCAAAGTACCAAAGTAGATAGTAGGAGGGGCTCGCAATGAGCGCCAAAGGTGCTTAGAGGGGGCTGACCCTCGCATTTTATGGCAAACAGCATAGCCAGCCTTAAAATTTTCTTCCCATCATTTTTGACAGGTAAGTCACTAGTTTATATAATAATTATATACTAGTAAGAGCAAGCAAGATCAACCTTCTAAAATGACTTTAACCTAGACATGTATCGGGGAGTATAAGCGACTTTCAGTACTTGATCAAGGCCTATGTTGTGTTCTGCACCTTGATTGTACTAGCCTTTGTAGTTGCCAATTCTAAAATTGGTTTGAACTCAGGTCTTCAGTCTGACTAGTATATTCATACCTATTCAGCATGTCCTACTCTTGCTTTTCATTTGGACCACTTAAAGCTCTCTGGACTCTCATTTCAGATCTCTGTGGAATCTAATCTTTCATTCTCAGTCTTCTAAATTTCCCACTTCGATACTTTTATTGGTATATTTATAACCCTAAACATGTATTTTTCATCCATTGAAATACTCTTATTCTGTGTATAATTTTACTTTTCAATTCTAGTTGCATCTGTTCATGCTATGATGACACTATTCCACACCCGACGCGCATTTCAACCAGTGGTTACACTTGAGTCATTAGGTGCCCAACTGATTAAAATGGCAGTGCTAGTATTACAAACTATTTCATTTCATTGTCATCTGGCATTTGCACATTTGCGAGTTATTTGCTGGGAGCTGGATATTATTACTAATATATGGGGTTAGTTATAGAATATATTTCTCCTGACCCTTAGATATTTATGAGAAAGATTACTATTGGTACTACTGTTTTAGAAGAAAGGCTTCAGAATGAAAACCATAGAAAATAAATATTAAAGCAATAGACATTATATCAGCGCTGCTTACGGAAATAAAAGGCTTAAAAAAGAAGTGGATGTACTCATTGGGAGCTATAAATATACGCAATTATACTTGAAGAATCATAGTTCTTATATATATATATTTATTTTTTTAAATACTGACTACTAAAAAGTACATGTAGTTTATTCTCCAATTAAAATATGTATTGCTCTTAAGTAACATCATCTAAAGTGGGTACATAATATCACTACCTCCTAATAAAGGGGACTGTGTGGCGTCAGTAACATGTGGATTGTCAAGAGTATCAAGTATTTACTAATGTATCCTATGGTCATTCAGGTAGTTCAGAACTAATAGTGATACTCTTTATGGTTACACATTGCTTTGAGTCATGACATAAATTCTTATAGTCACATATTACTCTCAGAAATATTAAACATCTGTATAGTGGATATATTGTGCAAAATAACTTTATAAAGAACAGGAAATATTTTATTTTGTTTCAAAACATGTCAAATACCATACTGTATACAAAAAGAGGAGCACCTCATTTACCAACATAAACTACACACACTGCTCTATGATTCTCAAAGGGATGCCTCCTATCTGGAAGGTGTTTGGGAAAAATCATACCCACAAACTACAATCTACTCCGAAACCCAGTCAGGATACCCAAAACACAGAGGCCTCAGATAATTTTTTTATTATTAGATTTTATTAATACAAAATGTGTGTCAGCAACAAAAAACAAAACACAGCTTTTATAGTAATTACATACAGAGTATATGGATTAACCTATTACTGATAGTACAATCCATTGCTTAAGCCAACAAGATATTGTTTATATTATGATATCCAATAAAATAATATGCATGCAGTTTGCACAAGCTTAGTCATATTTGGCATGTCACTATATGTGCGCAAAAAATATTACTGGTTATCTCTTGCTCATAGGGCAAATGCTGATCTTGACTATGGCCTTGTAGACTTACATAAATACATATTGTTTAAAATAATTGTTTATGGCTTCTACTGAGACTGCTAAATCATGCGACAGATTTAACTGCTTCATACCTTAAATCTTACAATGGAAAATTACTGGTTCACAGCTTACATCTTAGCCAAATCTCACATTTGCTGCAAAAGTAATAAATGCTATATATATATATATATATATATATATATATATATATATACATATATATATATATATATATATATATATATATATATATATATACTGTATATATATATATATATATACTAAAAATGTATGAATATTTGTATTTTACCACAACAAACGTTACACTCCAAATCTTGTTAATATCTCCACTATTTGTAAAGAGGATAACTGAGCACTAGCTGCCCAAAATTGACATTTGAGATACACCTTTATTGGAATAGTAAAAAAAAAACATATGATGCATTAGCATGTCTACACTAGGGCTAATTTACAACCCAAACAAAGCCTAATAGACGTTTTGCTATCAGAAACAGCTTTTTTGAATTGCTTAGATCAAAAATTATAACAAACTATTGGCAGGAGTTGGGTTAAATGCCCCCTTGAAGTAAAGTGTGTGCACCGGAAATCGATTTCCCAGAAATAATTTTTGTTATTGTCAATGCCAAACACAATTTTTTTTTTATTAAACACCATCAATACCTATATACTTTTTACTATAATGTCCAAGCATAGCTACACTACCTGAATCACTGTGTTCGTACTGACTGTTGGCATGATGTAGCACGGATGATTTTCTATGGTAACTTAAAAGCTATTTGGTCCGTAATTGTATATGCGATCTGGAGCATGTCCTGCAACCCATGCTTAGCAACCTATGCTAATAACCACTGTGATTGTCGTGGCTTTGGGCATGATCTCGAGTTTCTGCAGTTCTATGGTAACTAAGAGGGTACATTGTCCATAATTATAGGTGAGATCAGGAGCATATCCAAGTAACATCTTAAGATGTTCTAGCGTTACCCATGCTATAAACTACTGATTGATAGGAGATTGCAATCATTTGTACTCTACTAACCTCAAGATTGTCATAATAACTGGGTGTGATCACTGTAAGTGGAAAATGGGACATATGGGTCTTCATGGTAAATGGAACACTATCTTGTACATAGTTGTGCACGTAGTCCAGTCATAAAGCGATATGAATTATTTTTCAATTAATTTTATAAATCCCTGATAATAATAATCACCTCTGCTACTATACCCATAATATGTTCATGATGACTTTGGAGGTGATCACTGTAACTCTGGTTTTAAAAATATGCATTTCTGTGGTAGCTAGACCATGGCCATGAAGACCAAGGAACTCTCCAAACAAGTAAGGGACAATGTTGTTTAGAAGTACAAGTCAGGGTTAGGTTATAGATAAATATCCAAATCTTTGATGATTGCCAGGAGCACCATCAAATCTATCATAACCAAATGGAAAGAACATGGCACAAAAGCAAACCTGCCAAGAGACGGTCGCCCACCAAAAATCACGAACCGGGCAAGGATGGCATTAATCAGAGAGGCAGCACAGATACCTAAGGTAACCCTGGAGGAGCTGCAGAGTTCCACAGCAGAGACTGGAGTATCTGTACATAGGACGACAATAAGCCGTACACTTCATAGAGTTGGGCTTTATGGCAAAGTGGCCAGAAGAAAACAATTACTTTCAGCAAAAAACAAAATGGCACGAAAAGGCATGTGGGAGACTCCCAAAATGTATGGAGGAAGGTGCTCTGGTTTGATAAGACTAAAATTGAATTTTTCGTCCTTCAAGAAACGCTATGTCTGGCTCAAACCCAAGACATCACATCAACCAAGAACACCATCCCCACAGTGAAACATGGTGGTGGTAGCATCATGCTGTGGGGATGTTTTTCAGCAGCCTGGACTGGGAAACTGGTCAGAGTTGAGGGGAAGATGGATGGTGCTAAATACAGGGATATTCTTTAGCAAAACCTGTACCACTTTGTGCATGATTTGAGGCTAGGACGGAGGTTCACCTTCCAGCAGGACAATGACCCCAAACACAATGCTAAAGCAACACTTGGTTTAAGGGGAAACATGTAAATGTGTTGGAATGAATACTTTTGCAAGGCACTGTAAATAATTGCTTGAAAATACTTAATATTTATAGGAAGATTTTTTTATGTAGAAAAAGTGCTCGGTGCTAATAGAAAAATATATTAAATAATTGGAATAAAAGCTAATTCAATACATTGTATTTATTAAAGAAAGGTGCTAAACATGTTAGCCTGGGCCAGTACAATTAGCCAACAGTACCAGAATAAAGAGCAAATGCTTAGAGAAGCTATTGCTAACATATCATATATGCCCATTTAAATGTTAAACTGTATGTGTACATAGAACTTATTTTTTAAATAATATAAAATCGCTGCTCATGCTGCTGGTCTCTTAACAGTATCAGAAGTCCACATCAGACCGCAAAAGAGCCTGCTTCAAATCAGCATGGTCTGGCAATAGAAAATAATATTAAATAATTTGTGTATTTTTTATTATATTACAAGTGTCTTTTCTCTATTTATCTCTTAATACATATCAGGCAACCATATGGACTACAACAGTACTGGCATTCCTTTTTATTATTTTATATTTTGCAGTTCTGCGAGTCTAATTGCATATCGGACCCCCAAAAGCTAATTGATTGACATGTAACCTCCATGTTTTACTGACCTATTGATGACCGTCTCATTTTGTTTTGGCTGTTTCTAAATGGGTAGTTACAGCCTTGCTTAACTGATCATGTTCCCACACTGAAATGCTACATACCAGTGCATGGTTTACGGTTTCGGCTTCCGGCCCCTAACTTGCGGGCTTGTTCAATTGAATAACACTCTAATTGTAGAAGAGTTCAAGTTCACAGCAAGGCTGCAGACATACAGCCTATATACAGCAAGATGAGTTTTAATCAGGCTCTAAATTTAATCAGGCTCTAAATTACTGATAACAATAACATCTGTTGGGTGTATAATAGATAGATTGATGATTAGAGATATGTTCATTACTGTTTCCAGAAAACTTATATTTCTTATGTATATCTGCTGAGAAATGTACTAATATTGTTTCATGAATTAATTGTGAAATAAATTAGATTTCTGATTTCTTATGCCAATCTATTTGCCTGTCAGAACTTGAAATAGCTCGAACCAACATTCATGTTTCCATGTAGCTCATCATTTTTCATTGAAGATTTAATAATGTCTCCTGCCCTATTATACTCTTTGGAGTGAGTTCCAATTCTTTTGGAAAAATATTCCTAATATTTAATTAAACATTTATAAATGTGAATTTATAGAAGAGTACTATCAGTAAAGCCTTCATTCAGTCATTGTGGGGAATTTGATTGTAGATATATATCTACATTTTCTCTGTAGAAGCAGCTTATCCAAATCTCCTTTTCTTTTTGATATTTTGATCATAAAAGATAAAGAAGGGAATATCACAACTACTAACTTTAAAAAGCCAACAGCTACTAATACATTTTTTAACTGGTCCAGTTTACATCCTGAACCTCTACAAAGATGGATACCAGTAGGACAATGTTTGAGACTCAGAAGAAATTGCAGTGGTGACATGGATTTCAGACTTACAGATCAACTAAAAAATAAATAAATAAAAGGGTTATCCTAACAGATGTTTTTGTTGTTGTTGTTTAGTTGTTCAGTCACGTCCGACTATCCGTAACCATATGGACCCTTATAAATGTATTCACAACAGTTACTTCTTTTGCAGTATAATGATGTATAAGACAACTATTGATATATGATCTGTTTTCTGAATACAGTAATGAACATATTCTCTAATCATCAACCTATATTATACAATCAACATATCTTATTGTTTTTAGCGATTTAGTGTTTTTCGATAACTATGGGATAAATGTTGGAGATGGACGTGATGTTTAACTTATCTACGGTTTATACATGGGTTGATGTAACGCTATTTGGATAAAGCCACTGAAAAGATACTGTTTTACCTACCACAAAAAAGTGTAGGTACAAGACCAAACCTACAGTGATCATGTCCTTATCCATTGCTTACATAGGGCCCTATTTAATTGTCCACATCGCAATTACATGAGCCAGTAATGGAGCCCATAAATGTAACTGATATTCATTTGGCTAGCCCTGATATTAATTTGCCTTCAAACTCGTAAATGTTTGTAATTGAGCAAAAGCAAATAAACACACACTACTGTATTTAAAAATACTGTGAAAGCAATGAAAGGCATTCAAATGAATTGCACAACAGTCTGAAACTTGCAAGTCTGCAATACAAAATTATTTCTTTTAATTTGTATTTCTGTGTTATATCAATCCCAGGATTCAATGGGATAATACATATCATGGAACCCGCATGGACTAGAACAGTTGCTTTATGGATTTTTATTGATTTCTACATTGCTGGAGAGCAAATCCAATCACAAATTGTACTTCTAAACAATAATTGATTGTAGTTTAAACTCCATGTTTTACAGACATCATTATGACGGTTGAATTTAATATTAGCTCTGTCGAAAATATAGTTTACGGGCTTACTTAATTGATCATGATCATGCCCTGAAATGTTACTTACCGGTTCATGGTTGTAATTGCGAGATTGAGGCAATTGAATACATCTACATATGTAGAGAATTTGCATCCCGCAGCCAAAATGTCAGTTGCCATGCCAGGGCCCTTAGTGTGTGTATTATAACAGAGTTGGCTGTGATCCTGAATTCATTAGTGGTATAATTTAGGTTGTGAAGTCTTTCTGATGGGATTTAGATATGCTGTTGACTATATAGACAACAAAGTACAAAGTAGTGTTTTAGCTACCTTGGAAATATTTATGCCCATGACAATCACAGCCATATTCATCATGAATATCCTGAGGTTACCATAGTGGTGAAGATTATAATCCTAAATCAATGGGTTAAGGTTGTGCTCTAGTTATCACAGAAATGTGTATTTTGAAAACCAGAGTGCAAAGTCATCATGAATATATTGTGGGTATAGTAGCAGATGTGATTATTGTTATCCTGAATTGATCAATGATGTAAAATGTGCTGAAAAATAATTCATAGTGCTTTATGACTGGACTACGTGCATAACTATGTACAAGGTAATGTCCCAGTTATATGTCCCATTTCACACTTACACAGATCATGCCCACAGTAATTATGAGGTTACTAGAGGGCAGACAATTGCAATCCTCCATCAATCAGTAGTTTATTGGCTGGGTAACCTATAGCATCTTATGACATGACTTGGACAAGCTCCTGAATGCATCTACAATCACAGACCAAATAACGTCTTAGCATAGAAACGCATCCACTCTAGATCACGCCCATAGACAGCGCTAACACATTGATTAGTATTGTAGATATGCTTGGACATTATAGTACAAATGATATAGGTATTGATGGTGTTCAATATTTAAAAAAATATTTGTGTTTAGCATTGACAATACCTAAATATAAAAAAATATCTGAGTTGCTACAATTAAAAACGGCATTAAATTGCTTCTGCTAAATACACTTATGGTACACGCACTTTACTTCAGGTGGGTGTTTAGATCCAACCCTCACTTATTGTTTGTTTCAATTGAAAAATATTTATTTGGTGGTAGATTAGCCCTAATGAAAGCAATCTAATCCTTCATGATATTAAAAAAAATAAAAAATTCTAATAGAGTTGAACCTTAAGTGTTAATAATAGAAAGCTAGTATTAAGCCTCAGTTGTCCTGTTTACAAATAGTAGGGATATTAACAAGATTTGGGGTTGACATGAAAGTGTAACCTTCTAGATAGGAGGAATCCATTTTAGCATCATAGGGATGTTTGTGTAGTTTATGTTGGAAAATGAAGTTCTTCGCTTTTTGTATATATTATTTTATTTGGTATGTTTTAAAGTAAAATAAAATATTTCTTGTTCCTTATGACACAGAACCAAACCTTCTGGAAGATCTACTTATATGAGATACGACATATATAAAGGGAAAAATATTAATATATACAAAGTGTCCTAGTAGATGGACTGAACAAGAATACAGGGGCATATTGGTACTTTGATTATTACAGATTTGGTTCAGTTTAGCTTTGTTATTTGTTTTTCATTTTATACTTGTATAAGTAGCTTTTAACTCAGTCTTTCTCTCTTTTAAAAAAAAAAATATTTTTACCATTGGAAAGAGTTTTCAGGCAAACAATTTCTTTTTTGTTTGCACTATTGAGATATTTCTGCAGAAGGTGACTACAACCATGAAATTAAATGATGTTTGCTTCTGGCGAGGGAAGCTATGGCAAGTCTGATCAATCTACTAAAAAGTAATGATATTACGTTACCAACAAACTATGGTATTCCCAGTAGTAACATACACATGTGAGTGTTGGACCACAAAGATGGATGGATGTCATAGAATTAACATCTTTTATTTGTAGTTTTGGAGAAAACTGCTGAGTGTCCCTTGGACTACAAGAAGATCTAATCAATCTATACTGTAGGAAATCAAGTCAAACTGTTCATTGGGAGGTATGATAGTGTGGCTAAAGCTTATATATTTTGGCCATATCCCTACAGAAGACGCTGATGCTGACAAAGGTTAAAGGAGAAAATCATTAAAGCATTTACTTCAGGTGGGTGTTTAGATCCAACCCTCACCTATAGTTTGTTTCATTTGAAAAAGCTGTCAGACTTTATTTGGTGGTAGATTAGCCCTAATGAAAGCAATCTAATCCTTCATGATATTAAAAAAATAAAAAACAATTCTAATGGAGTTGTACCTCAAGTTTTAATAATAGACAGCTAGTACTAAGCCTCAGTTGTCCTCTTTACAAATAGTAGGGATATTAACAAGATGTGGGGTTAACATGAAAGTGTAACCTACTAGATAGGAGGAATCCCTTTTAGCATCATAGGGATGCATGTCTAGTTTATGTTGGAAAATGAAGTGCTTCTCTTTTTGTATACATTTTTTTTTCCGGTATGTTTTGAAGTAAAATAAAATATTTCTTGTTCCTTATGACACAGAACCAAACCTTTTGGAAGATCTACTTATATGAGATACGCCATATATAAAGGGAAAACGTTTATATATACAAAGTGTCCTAGTAGATGGGCTAAACAAGAATACAGGGGCATATTGGTACTTTGATTACCACAGTTTTGGTTCAGTTTAGCTTTGTTATTTGTTTACACTTTTGGGACCCGTATAAGTAGATTTTATCTCAGTCTTTCTCTTTTTTTATATATATAATTTTTACCATTGGAAAGAGTTTTTCTGTAAACAATTTATTTTTTGTTTGCACTGTTGAGATATTTCTGCAGAAGGTGACTACAACCATGAAATGTAATGATGTTTGCTTCTGGGGAGGGAAGCTAAGGCAAGTCTGATCAATCTACTAAAAAGTAAAGATATTACGTAACCAACAAACTATGGTATTCCCAGTAGTAACATACACATTTGAGTGTTGGACCACAAAGAAGGATGAGTGCCATAGAATTAACATATTTTATTTGTAGTTTTGGAGAAAACTGCTGAGTGTCCCATGGACTACAAGAATATCTAATCAATCTATACTATAGGAAATCAAGTCAAACTGTTCATTGGGAGGTATGATAGTGTGGCTAAAGCTTATATATTTTGGCCATATCCCTACAGAAGACCCTGATGCTGATAAAGGTTGAAGGCGAAAATCATTGAAGCAATGAACATAAACTTGAGGGAGTTCAGAGGGGCAGTGGCTGACAGAAGTGCCAGAAGTGCTGCTGTCCATAGGGTCATGGAGAATAGGACACAACTAATTGACTGAACAACAATGTTTACTCAAAATGTTTTTAATATCCACCCATTTATTATCATAATCACTAAAAATATATTTCTGTTTCTTTTTTTTTTTTTTTTTAATATTATTTTATTTATTTATTTATTTTAATAGATAAAGGACAGGCCTCATTTGTAACTATCAAACAATAAAATATTATATATCAAGTGCACTTAGTGTAAAATTATGATTGCTTATCGGATAGTAATTTTGTTTTTATAATACAGCCCTAAAAAATTATATCTTGGAAGTAGCTTTCAAACTACTGCCCACAGTGCTTTTTTTCATATGGGAAACACACAAAAAAGCAACACAACACACATATATTTAAAAAAAAATTCTAATGCATGTTCCACTTGTCCACTTACTTACATGCAGCCTCATGAATTCTTTATGCTTTAAAGGTACATATTAAGCTGACAGTTTCAGCCCATTCAGTATTAAGAGATTGCTGTGTCTTTTACTCAATTCAGATTCTATATTGTTACAGCCTGTTCTAATTTAACATTCTATATTTAACCCTCCTATTAATTACATTTTATCCTATTTTTATGGTTTTAATCCTGCTATTACTCTGTAGCTGTGGAATTTAATTTTGTACTTCCTTAGCCTGGCTTTATTTATTTATTTATTTATTTTTTTCCCCAGACAAAAGAATACAAGTACAAAAACAGAATGTAAATACAAAGTACAGAACAGACAAACAAACAATCGCAATTCATAACACACTTCTGATAATACTCTTTCTTCCTTCCTTTCCCCTCATGTTTTCCTCTTAACGGGGGAAACTTATACCTCCAGACCAGATTTAAACATCATATATATATATATATATATATGTACACCTATATATATACACATATATATATATATATATATATATATATATATATATATAAAGAAAAAGAAAATATTACATCTGTATCCCCTATATTATCACTTAGCTTCTTTGAACCCAGGGCTGTGAGTTCTGTTAGATACTTTGACAGATCTTAGCTCCTCTCTAATATTTGCATCTATAACTATGGCTTTTCGCCATCCCCCCACCCAAAATTAATTCCAACATTATGTGAGAGAGTTTTCCACTATATAGGGACCGGGGTCTACCCTCTCTTTCAGAGAAAGGTCTATTATTCTTTATCGCTTCTCTTTCTTAACTATCTGCCTTCCCACATTTTCCCTATATTTGTGTTTTCAGTAAAAACGTCTGTATATATAGGAACAGAAATCTTTCCTTTTTTACTCATACCTTTTTTTCCTTTCCTATGAATTCAAGGTATGCCCCCGTTTAACCTCGTTATATTTACAGAATATTTGACTATTATCTAAAGAAAACAAGAGAAGAAAAGGCGAGAAAAAGAAACACATACACCATTCACACTGTACCAGACCGATGCCTACCAATAAGTTGTTGCTGGAGAGTTTGGGTTCCTAATCTACCTATTATATGATTTATAGTCTTTTCCTTGACTACTCCCTTTTTTTTTCCTTCTCCCCTTCTACCTCTTTTATAATTACTGAATTATGATCCGTTTGTCTATACTCCAACAGAACTTACAAATTTATCCCACTTCTGCCAAGGGAAGCGGGTACCTGTTTCCATCAGCCAATTCTTGCCTATGGGATCAATAATCTCTCTATTTTCTCGTATTGCTGCCACCAGCTGTATTCTTGACGGAACATGGGTATTTTTCCATGATTTTACTATCAAACTTTTAGCTACTAACAGAATGTGACATATCAATATACCATCTGAACCACGGAATTCCTCCAAATTCCTATGGAACAGTACCAATGAAGGGGAGCACCTAATTTCTTGAGCTAATATTTCTTCTATTAATTGACACGCATCTATCCAAAACCTGTTTATTTTAGGGCACTCCCACCACATATGAAACGATGTTCCCAACTGATTACAGCCTTTCCAGCATGTTCTTTGATTTTTTGGGTCTATTTTATTCATACGTTCAGGAGAGAGGTACCAATTATTCGAAAACTTAAAAAACATTTCTATATACCTTGGTAGACCTGCTGCTTTTTTTACCATTCTTAAACTTTGGTACCATACCATCTCTTCAAAGGTTTCTCCCATAATTGATTCCCAATACATCAAACCTGAACTTTTCCTCAGTGAACGGTTCTCATTTATAATTTTATTGCATTTCGAAATAGTTCGTAAATTATCTCTTTTTATCACTAGATCTTCCATTTTAGTTGTTTTTAAATGTTGTGAGATCCTGTAACCGCAGGCTACTAGTCTTTTTTTAATACACTCATATTCTAGCCAAGTTAATTTTATATCTCCGAATTTCCTACTCATCCTTTGTAGGTCTATAAGTTGTCCATCTTCAAACAGTTTTGCTGTGGGTGTGTCACCCTTGATTTTCAGAGATGTAATTATTGGGTTAGAGCCCCCACGTTCCAGTGTATCAATTGGGGCAGCCAGTGAGGGAAGATTAATTAGCTGCATGGATAGTCTATTTCTATACCAAAATTTGGTTAAGGAAACCAAATTCTTCGGGAGATCTCTAATCACCGTCTCATTCAAGCTAGGTAGCCACAGCACGGAGTGGATCTTAATATTTCTTGATAAGGCCTCCTCGATTTCCATCCATCTAGGTTGTTCCTTTATCAAATTCCAGCTAATAAGATGTGCTATACAAATTTGTTGGTAAATATCTAATATACAGGGGCAGTTTAACCCACCTTTCTCGACCTTTTGATTTGCTATTATTTTTCCCACCCGGGGTTTCTTCCCACCATAGATAAACTTATCTAGCTGCACTTGTATTTTTTTGATGTAGTTATATGCCAGCACTCCCGGAATACATCTCAGACAGTAAGTGATTTTTGGGATGATATTCATATTGATAGCTGCAATTTTAGCTAACCATTATAAATTTAGTTGTTTCCAATTGGTCAAGGTAATGTTTATTTTATTAATGGTTTCATCTAAATTAGCTTTAATCAACTTACCCAGTTGGAATGAGAATTTGATTCCTAGGTGGGTGATACTATTTGAATGCCAGTTACACTGTAGCATATGCTCTAGAGCATCCCTATCTTCTATCTTTAATCCTCTTTTCAAAGCTACGGACTTAGTTTGATTTATTTTAAAGTAGGAGATTCTACTGAATTCCTCCAGAATGTCCAAGAACTTTTGACATGATGTCGCCGGCTCTGTGAATGTTACTACTATATCGTCCGCGTATGCTAATAGTTTAAACTCATGTTTCCCTATTCTGATTCCACTAATATCCGCCTCTTCCCTTATACGTATTGCTAGTGGTTCTAAAAACAGGATAAATAGAAGCGGGGATAAGGGACACCCCTGGCGCGTGCCATTGCTTATACTGAAAGATACGGATTCAAAATCCGGGTTGACTATGCGCGTCTTTGTTTCCCCATAAAGCGCTTTAACTGCCTTCAGGGCAAAGTCTCCCAACCCGAATTTCACCAAGACAGCCTCTAGAAATACCCAATTGACCCTGTCAAACGCTTTTTCTGCGTCTAATGACAGGGCCAATATAGGCATTTCCCTGGCTTTAGCATGCGCGAGTATATTTAAGAGCCTTCTGGTACTGTCCGAGGCTTGACGCCCTGGAACAAAGCCCGTTTGATCTGTATGTATGAGTTTATGGATGACCGTTTTTAGTCTGTTTGCTAAAATTTTTGAGTAGGTCTTCAAATCTATATTTATCAAAGTAATTGGTCGATAGTTTTTACAATCATCTGGGTTTTTATCCTCCTTTAATAGATTTATTATTTTAGATTCTGACATTTCTCTTGGGATCTCCCCAGATATTTTAATCTCATTATATACATTACATAGGGGTTCTTTAATCTCTGGAAGAAGAAGTTGAAAGAAGACTGCATCAAACCCATCTAACCCTGGGGCTTTGTTTCTCTTGTTACTGTTAATTACCTCACAGACCTCTAACTCTGTAATATTACTGTTTAGATAGGTTCTTTCTGGCTCCGAGATGGATGGTACATTTATCCCATCCAAAAATTTTGATATATCCACTTTAGTGGGACCTGTAAGTTGTGAGTCCTTTTCCAAATTATATAGCTTCCTGTAGAAGTTTTGGAAAACCTCCCCGATTTTATCTGGGTGATATTGATATTTTCCTTTCAGGTCAATTATTCTGGCTATTCTATTTTGCTCTCGTTGTTTTTTGAGTCTATTCGCCAAAAATTTCCCCGTTTTACTGCCGAACTTCAAATGGTTTTGACGATAGCGCCACAATAAATTATCTGCTTGTAGTTGCAGTATTGCCCTAATTTCTTTATTTATAATGCATATTTTATCACCTATCTCTTTGATATATTTTCCCCCCATTAATATGATGAAGCTTTATCAATTCCATATACAGCAGTTTTAGGGGTTTTCCTCTTAATTTCCTTCTTTCTGCTGATCTGGCAATTAATATACCTCTAATGAAGGCTTTGTATGTGCACCATATTGTTTTATATGAGCTCACGGTTCCTTCATTTATTTTGAAGAATTCCCTAGTTTTTTTTTTAGTTCTTTCATAAATTCCTGATCTTTTAGTAGTGATGTATCCAGTCTCCAATTCCTGTTCTGGTTTTTTTTTACTGTGTCATATAAAACCAAAAGATTCATTGAGTGATCCGACCAGGGGGCCAGTTCTATTTCTATTTTTTTAATCAAACTTATCGTGGCCCTATCGGAGAAAATGTGATCTATTCGAGATGACGAGGAAAATCTATTAGAGTAAAAAGTGAATTGACGGTCACTTGGGTGCATTAGTCTCCATAGATCAAAGTATTCCTTATCCTTCATTATACCTGAGAAATCTATTGCGATTTTACTTAAATTATTTAATGACGTCAACTTACATTTACCTTGTCTATCAAGCTCCAGGTCCATGACCATGTTAAAGTCACCACAGATCAGGAGGATCCCATACTCCACTTTTTTTATCTCTGCTAAAATTTTCTTTAAAAAGCTACACTGTTTTTTATTGGGAAGGTACAAATTGGCCAATGTTATTGGTCTACTTTCCACCTCACCCCTCCAGATTATATATCTCCCCATGGGATCTATTATACTGCCCTGTTCTTTAATATTGAGTCTCCTATTAAAAAGAATCGAGACTCCCTTAGACTTATTTTTAAATGTAGAGTGTATACTTTTGGAAAATATATTTTTTTAACAGATAGGATTCATTGCCCTTCTTAAGATGCGTCTCTTGTAAACATAAAATATCTATATTCAGCTTAATATAATTATTAAACGCAATTTTTCTTTTAGAGGGGGAGTTGAGTCCATTTACGTTATGTGACACTATTTTTAATCCCATTTAAACCACATAATCAAATCTAGCTGACTACAGCTCCCTTTTCCCTCCCATACAGCCTTTAAACCTACCGGCAGTTCATTCTGGTCTGGTACCTTACTCACACTCATTTCATTCATACCTAAACTTAAAATACCAAGGGTGGACCACACCCCTCCCACTTGGTAATACAAGGCTAAAGCCTGATGTATTTCTGTTTCTTATCACTTAGTAGATCCTCCTTGTGGTCTCCAGACACTTTCTATAATATCTTTTCAGTGTTATCTGACTGTACCCTCTTTCTTTGAATCTATTTTAAAGTTCTCTGCACCCTAATACCATCTTATGATGAACAACTCCTTCTGACCTGACAATACTGCCCTATTGGTATGTCTCTTATAAGAGAGTGGGATGATGTCTTTGTTCATGTGATAGATTACAGGATCCATTCCATGTGGGCATGTAGCAGTGAGAAGGGATCTCTTGTAACCATGGGAGCTTGTTTCTCTATGGCATTTTCACCTTATGAATCCACTTAAAAAGAATTGTCTCATACCAAGCACCAATGATGGTTTTCCCATTGCTCTAGCCCTATACTGCTCACAGAATGATCCCACAATTACAAAGGAGCCTTTCTCTCAGGCACATGGACCCTATGGATGGCAGTTAGGTGTGTGTCCTAGATCTTAATATAGAGCAGTAAACCCCGATCTAGATCAGATGCAGAGGAGATAATTATAGGCCATGGAACATAGTTCTTTTTTTACATGCATTTAAAATAGAATACTTTAAGAATTACCAAAGTTGTGGTTTCCATCACAAAAATATTAACTAAACTTACAGGAAGTTCACAGAGTATATGTACATCTGTAGATTTCATTGGTAGACAAGTATGACACATCGGCTGCCAGGGAAAAGCTTCAGATATATTAAACACAGAAATATTGTTATTTCTTCTTTGAGTACACAATAAAAAAAAAAGAAAACACAGTGGTAAATTATCACATCTTGTTTTTCAGATACAAAAAAGAAAATAGTGCTTTTACGCGCACTTTAATAAGTGAATGTGTGATGCAGGTCTGTTTGGAAAATGAAGTTGTTAGATAAAAGTTAAGGCAGAGGGGTGGGATGATGGTTTGACGACCCAGGGGTGAGGGGACCAGGTGTGCCCCATACTCTCCTGCTTTTGGCTACAGGAATGCCCTTAGATTGTCAGGGTTTGGGCTTATCCAGGACAGCAACCAGTTCAGGATGCCAGGAACGCAGGAACAGGAACAAGAGTAGGTCCCTTTAGAGTTAAACCTAGCATGATGTCAGTATCAGGATACAGCAGGAACAACCAGGGACTGCAGGAGCATATGTAGGTCCCTTTAAGGTAGTGTCATGTTCAGGAGAGCCACTGGACTTTTGGGGACTGTTGGACTGAAAGGGGGCTTGAACCATCACTAGTGGGCAACAATTTATTCTACCTTTCTCTGACAAAATGTTCCCAGAGCTGGAGTAGCAGGACTCCGAAGCAATGTTGCCTAGCTGGGTACCATTTTAACTGTTTTGTGACCCCTGGCTGCATAAACTCTCAAATGTCTTAACAAAAATTACTAAAACTCAAACCCCCTGCTGTGAAGATCTGTTTTCCCTTAACTGATATACTTTCAGTTTTTTAAAACAGCTGTATAAAATAAGCCAGCCAGTTTCACATAGTCAGCTGATTCACTGCAGAAAGAACAAGTAGTTCCATTTCTTATTCTACAGTGACATCTTGTGGACATTTGTGGGGATTACATCCATCTCTGTTTCTTTGTTCTTTTCCTACTCTGATTTCATGTAGGTGCCTCCCATGGATCCACCCCAAGGTGGGCAAGGTAAGCCCACGGTTTTCCCTGCCTTCTGATTGGCCTTTCATGGACCAATCAGCCACCTACATCCAGAGGCTCATATGTTATTTGGTAATCCTAATCTGAGCAGGGAATTTGAATATGTTCAGCCCACTATCATTTAAATCCTTTGTGCTGAAACTGCATAAATACTGTGCCTGTGACCAAAAAAAAAACATGCTCTTCTTGGGACACATAGACATTTGTGTGTTTCATTTAGAGGGAAGACTGCTGAGCTAAAATTACTTTGCTGCCCTGAATCTCTACTCCTCTCTTGGGAGAAGGGAATGAATACCGGGTGGGACTCTGCTGGGTAGGATTGGTCTCCTTGTCCTTTACAAGCCCCATTGAAGAAGCAGAGGATATCGGTTAGCTAATCCAGTGACCCTGGGCTTCTGAGCTAATGCTGATGATCTGATCTGCACCGATAGGCCCATTCCTTCTAAGCAGATACCATGAGAGGGGGATTCCTTTAGCCAAAGGTAGGAATTTCTGGAGCTGAATAACACCCCTCCCTGGAATCTTCACACCTGCCCTAATCAGAGCAGACCAATGGACTGAAACATAAACATGCAAACACCAGACCCTGTATAGTTATTGCCCTCTCTGGGGTTGTTAAGAGGGAACTTTCAGGACTCCTTCCTAGAAACTGTGTGTGTGGGGGGGGAGGGATCAAACAGACCTTGAGTGGACAAGAAGGGGTGGACTTTACTGGGGAAAGACTGTTTTTTTTATTTTTAAGGAAAAATAAAGAGTCAGTCTGTTTCGTACTACGCAATGGTATGAGTCTGCTGATGCATTAACTAACGGGGGAGATTACTGCTTGTACCAGGTGCTATCCTGATTAAAAGAACTAACTCTCAGGTTGCCAGTGTAAACATATATAAGTAAAGTATACGTTTATTCTGAGGGAAAATAATAATCCTGATCGTTGGAATTATTGCTATTGAACCTTCCTTCAATTCTGCTCCAAGTCACTGCTGCATGTGCTTTCTGTGGTACACAGTGTGGTGGTGGCATGGTGTCCTAGGATTCATTATTGATAAATAGGTATTCTCAAAGAACCCCATGACCTACTGCATGAGGAGGGTAGGGACCCAGGAAAGGTATCAGGATGATGTCCAATTATTTAGCTCATAAGCCCTTTCCCAAGAATGACAGTACACTTGAATTAGACTGAGACTGATTTCTTAAAGGAATGGACAGTATATTTGCAATGGTCCCATTCTAGGCTCAAATGACCTGGTGGAAATTGGTCTTAGGGTTCGGTGGATACTACCAGAGCTTAGGGGGACAAAAATCACACCACAAGACAAATCAACTAGTGGTAAAGTATTTCACAAGATCCATGTGCTCATTATAATACACTTTTGATTCAACTGGTTATGTGGCTAATTTCCATCAGGGTCCAATGACCAGACCCAAAAGTCCAAATGCCCTCGGGATAGTGATACATTTTACAGGCAGTAAAAGTATAAGATATATATTTAAAGTGTGGTAATGAGGAAACAATACAGCATATAATGTATGGACATAATAGACAGAGGATATATCCTATAGGGACAGAGAGAACAGATGTGTTTTCAGAGAATGTTTGAATATCTGAAGATTAAGGGAGTCTAATAAACGGCGTCAGAGAATTCCAACGTGGGACTTCACCTGTGGGTGAGCATAATTGCAGTTAATCAAAAGAAGATGAGAGGAGCAAAACATCAGCCAGGACCAGAGGGCATGTTGGACTGTGTATGGAGACAAGAATTGAAATATGGGAGGCATTGTGCTGTTGAGGGCATTATGAGCTTATATCCTTAAATCCTGAAAAGAAAAGGAGCCAATATAGTGAGCAACAGAGTGGAGCAGCAAATAATGAGTGATGGGAGAAGTGGATGAGCCTATCAAAATAATAAAAGCACAAGGTGAAAGGTGACATTTTTGAGTGTTTTATATATATAAGACAAAATTTTTTTAGAAAACAGGACAAGTATCCTTTGGATTGTAAGTGCACACCCTCTGCCCAATTTGACAATATAGGGTAGAACGAAAGATTATATAAAACGTAACATTTATTCATATAATTAAAAACTGTTGTTAAAATATAGTAATTCTGACGAGATAAAGATGGTGGGGGGATCAGAAATGTTTGTATGGGCTTCCTTATGAATTAAATACATAGGAATAAATTTAATATCCTCATTGTTAAGTGCATATAGTGAAGTGAAATACAAATGAGTTGCAGAAGCATAGGTCCAAAATCTTAGGCCTATGTGTTTGCACTTATATATATTGCACTTTTTAGAGAAAAGTGTCTAGTGCTTATAGTAATAGTGATAATTGCACTTGTCAATATTGCACCTTTTTTATGATTATTATTACTATCTAAAGTGATAAGTGCCAATATGATTGAATAAATAGATGAACTGTTATGATTCTAAATACAATAAATAAAGTGCTAGTGCTTGCTGAGGATAAAGGTATATTATATAGATCCTATATTAGAAGGTAGAGCCCTATATTGTAATTGTAATATCGATTTTGTATGCCCCCACACAATCTATGGAGCTGAGTAGCCTAGTTTTATCCACACTCTAGTATTCGTTTAATAATATAATATATCATTTGCTTGTAGTTTAATGTGGATACTATTAATAAATTGTTGTCTGTAGATGGTAAGTCTATGTTATAGCAGAGCGTCTCAGCTCCAAACAACTGCCTGCGTGTCGCCTATGCGTCTGCGTGTGACGTCATAGGTCGGCGTGGCGGCGTTGTACGTGCAACCCGACGCACGTTTCTGAGGATTTCATCAGGGGTTGTTTTATTAATAGTATCCACATTAAACTACAAGCAAATGATATATTATATTATTAAACGAATACTAGAGTGTGGATAAAACTAGGCTACTCAGCTTCATAGATTGTGTGGGGGCATACAAAATCGATATTACAATTACAATATAGGGCTCTACCTTCTAATATAGGATCTATATAATATACCTTTATCCTCAGCAAGCACTAGCACTTTATTTATTGTATTTAGAATCATAACAGTTCATCTATTTATTCAATCATATTGGCACTTATCACTTTAGATAGTAATAATAATCATAAAAAAGGTGCAATATTGACAAGTGCAATTATCACTATTACTATAAGCACTAGACACTTTTCTCTAAAAAGTGCAATATATATAAGTGCAAACACATAGGCCTAAGATTTTGGACCTATGCTTCTGCAACTCATTTGTATTTCACTTCACTATATGCACTTTGTTTCCCACTATTTACTATCACTTTAACAATGAGGATATTAAATTTATTCCTATGTATTTAATTCATAAGGAAGCCCATACAAACATTTCTGATCCCCCCACCATCTGTATCTCGTCAGAATTACTATATTTTAACAACAGTTTTTAATTATATGAATAAATGTTAAGTTTTATATAATCTTTCGTTCTACCCTATATTGTCAAATTGGGCAGAGGGTGTGCACTTCACACTCCACAATCCAAAGGATACTTGTCCTGTTTTCTAAAAAAATGTTGTCTTAAGTTAATTATATCCTCAAGTAGCACCCCTACACTATATCCTGAAATCTTTGGGTACCTGGAGCCACCTGTTTTCTTCTTTTTTGTATTTTATATATATAGACACAAATACACAAAATGTACTACACCTTAGGTGCGATACTATTGTTGTAGAGCTTATGGTGAACAATAAATGGTCTTATATGCTCATAATCACTTAATAAAAATATGTAAACAACAATTCCTAAAAGCAAGGCACCTTATAAAAGGTGCACCTGTTTGGATTGCCTTCATTGTTTAAATAATCTTTACAAAGAAGTATGAAATAAAGCAAAAATGTCCGTTATATGTGGACAATGCACCTGTAATGTCATTTTGTCCGTGTGTATAATATTGTCTCCAAAATGGTGGATAGTTGCACTCTAAAGGCGGAGGTTAGCTACTTCCTCTCTGGACACTGATCATGCAGTCTCCATTCAACTAATAAATGATAAGACAAAAAATAGTGATGGGGAGAAAATGCACACCACCTCCTAGTGCAACTCAAAAATTATATGTAATAGTGAAAGTACAAAAAAATAGATCCATTCACATTTTCAATGAGGTGTGTTTTGCGCCTCACAGGGAAATCCCTCCTGTAGATGATCACAAGGATCCATAGTAGAAATAGTGGTGTTCTCAAAGATAAATCCACTTCAGGCTGATAATGGTAGGTCACCAATCATTTATTTGCATTTATATGCATATAAAAAGCTCATAAAACTCATCAAAAAAGTGCATATATAAAAAACAAGGTAAAAAGATAAGATCAATATAATAAACAATCTTATTAACAGTAATAATCAAGCTTATCAAATGAGTTTCACCACAGCTGTGTCTTCCTCAGTGATATAGTAGTTTAAGAAGTGCTTGTGTCCATAAGCGAAAAAAGTTTAGAAATATAGAGTGAGGGTTTCTATGTACTCGTGGTTACTGAACAAGTAACCACGAGTACTGAACAAGTATCTCAATATACGTATAAGACTTAACTTTTATTGTTTTTATTTAAATTATTATTTATTTATTTTAGAAACAAAATCTTTGTTTATACACACCCAAAAGAATATAAATTTGTTTGCGCCACAGAATTTGCAAAGCTCTCTTTCTTCAGAAGGTCTGAAGGAGTTAACATTCCTAAGCAGTTGATTAGCTACACCTGGGTAGAACTGATTTAAGACTGAAGCTGGGGGTAAGGCGTGTCAGCTGAATGGACGGAGTTTGCAGTTGAAGATAGACACGCACACACAAAGGAGTGTTTGAGGGTTATTTGAGTTAGGAAAAGAGACATACAAAGAAAAGATTGCTCTTTTTTGAAGCTGAGAAAAGATACACAAACAGAGAGACAGCAGCTTGGAACTTATGATTGTCTGAAGCAGAGTGGAGACCTGAAGATCTGAATAATACAGGTTAGTGAATGTAAAAAAACTATTGGACTGTAATTTTTTGCTCCACTCAGGTTTAGCTGGATGAGAGCTGGATAGCGAGGGAAGTGTCTCTCAGTAAAGATAGTGCTCCAATGGAAGCTAGACCTGTTATTTTCTTTTACATGTTTTGTATTTTTATTGGGTTTGTAACCCTGGCTAAAATGTAAGTAAAATTTGAAAAAGTATTATAGCCTCCTGTATTGTATTCTTCAATTAAAGTGTAGGAAACACAGGAATAAACCTAGAAGAGACAGGTTCATTGACACAATATATACAGAAATAAATAATATAAAATTAGGCCTAGAATTGTTGACTAAGTGGAAATACATAGTTTATTATACCCTCTAATTATTGATGCTAATAGCTCTCTGTATACGCTGTACCTTAACTTTTCTCACTGTGCGTCAGACCTTAGAGTAACCTGCATGGACCTTTGCGATAATACAGACATAGCAGGAACTGTGGAGGCAACACTGCGACTAAAAAGGGTGGAGCAGTCTGCACGTCCTTCAAATAAGATACCTGGAACTAGTATACTTGTACTTAAATATCCTCTATCATTATAGCGCAGAGCTAGGTCAAGTAACATAAACACAACATATATTAAACTATAAGTGTATTAAGGGAAACATCACACGTCATTTGGACACAACTTGTGTATTAAGTTAGCTATTCAAAAATGACTATAAAGTCTCCCAAAATAGGTCCAAGCCTGGGGAAAATAAAGAGGGGAAAACAAAGGAGATCATAGGGAATAAATCAAAAGAAACAACAGTGTCCAATTAGGAGCAGTCTAAATTTAAAAAAATATGCCAGTGGACAGTGCTGTGAAATCAGTTACTGTACAGAGTACTGAATTTTATTTCCAATAAGACTTTTTTTCACAAAGCTATCATTAATGTGCAGGCTCTAGGGCTTTACTGTGGAACCAATTACAGTGCTGAATGTTATGTCCAATAAGGCCTTTATTTAAGTGACCATTTTAGCTGTGTAGGCTCTAGTTGAATAGTTCTCTAACAATGATAGTTAACGAAAATGCTAATAAAATTTATTGCACATTATCAATATACCTGTGTGACTAGTAACCACTGGTTCTAGCCACTAATACTGCCCTTCTAAATTAAGTTTTTTTTTTCACTTATTTTATTACCACCTGTGTGCATAATATCAATAATGTGGTGGGACTGGGAACTGGCACTGTAAAAAAAAATAATTCTGGCTATAGTATTGGAACAGGTGAAATGTTGTAATGGATATGGCCACTAGATAGTGATTGGCCTTTAAACAAATTGGCTGATGATGTTGACAGATACCTGATTGGTTGAATTGGACTTACTCAGACAATCTGCTCATTAGTCTAATTCTAAGTAGCTTATCTTTATAAATAGCACCACCCACATTCTGACTGTGTTACTCGTCCCCATTGTTCCCACATACATAAACCCTGCTGATTCCTAAGGTAGTATCCAAAGGCCTGACTGATTGGATGCAACTTTTTCATTTGATCGTCCAATTGGCTCTGTTCCATTGCTGACTTTTTTGGTAAAATATTTAGCATTGTGTACTTTCTTGAACTGACCCGAACAACATAAGTGATGGGCCTTGGTCTTCAAGACCAGCTATCAAAGACCTGATCAATGATTATTGATCTTCATTTCATGATCAGTCATCATGAAATAAAGAGCAAAATGCAGTTTTACCTGCCTTTGTAGTATGTTATACTAAATGTGCAGTCTCTTTTAGCTCTCATGTGTCATATATTGTGCCAGCACAGTACACTGAATATTTTAGTCATGTGGAACTGCAATATATGTGTGGTTAGATTATAAAGTGTAAACACTTATTCAAGGCTTTTAAAACGTCTTTGTTTCTCAGGCTGTAAACGAGTGGGTTTAATATTGGAACAACAGCAATGTATAACACAGAGAGCAGTTTGTCTGTTTCTTGAGAATGGTCAGACCTTGATTTCATGTTCAGGCTCAGAGATGTACCATAGAAGAGTATAACAACCACGAGATGTGAAGAGCAGGTTGAGAAGGCCTTGAGTCTTCCTGCAGACGTTTTTATCGTTAAGATGGTAGATATGATGTGCAAGTATGAAATCATGATTAGCATGAATGGTATCCATCCCAAAAGGACACATTCAACCGGTATGAAAATCCTAAGACATGTTGTGTCACCACAGGCAAGTTTCACAATAGTTTGGGCATCACAGAAGAAATGATTTATATCTGATAAGTTACAGAATGATAAGTTAGACATCAGTAGAGTGAACATCAATGAATTCAGGAAACCAAATAACCATGGAGCAGCTGCCAATATAGAACAAACCCTTTTATTCATGATAACAGAATATCGGAGAGGAATGCAAATGGCCACGTAGCGGTCATAAGCCATAGACGTCAGCAGAAAAAATTCTGTTACAAGACACACTGCAAACAGAAAAATCTGTGCCATGCAACCTGAGAAAGAAATTCTGTTGTCAGCTTTAATTATGATGGTCAGCAGCTCTGGAAGCACAGAAGACACATACATAATGTCCTGGACTGAAACATTGCACAAAAAGAAGTACATTGGAGTGTGCAGCTGAGACACAAGACATACAAGTGAGATAATAAGGAGGTTTCCAAGCATTGCTAAAAGATACATGAATAAAACTCCAATGAAAAGCAAAAGCCGAGGTTCTCCAGAAGAGAAAAACACCATTAGGTGAAATTCTTTTGGTGACGTGCTGTTCATATTTTCTTGGAGAAAAGAGAAATTGTTTCCTTAACTGTTAAGAAACTATTGTTTTTAATACATTTTTTTACACCTTTACAAAAACCTCTGGCATAGCATATTCTCTAAAGCTACTCAAACTGAAATGGCAACATTTGGAAGCACTAAAACAATAATTTAAATCATGATGAGAAATACCTAAAATATATACATGTTCTGTAAGAGTGTAATGTTAATGGGTCACATAACATCCAATAATTATGTGGAGAATATTCACATATAGCACTGATAAAGCAATGCAGTAAGGTACTGAAGCAATGTCTTAAGTCCAAATAAACAGAAAGTTTTCTGTACAAAGCATTTGTGTCTTTTGATTGGCTTCCTAGAGCCTGGCTGATGCTTATGGCTAAAGCTAGAACATTTTCTTCTTGCGCTCGGTTGCCCACTATAATAGCAATAATTCTGAACAAAGTACCATATTTTTTGCCGTATAAGACGCACTTTTTCTTTCCCAAAACTGGGGGGGGGGGGGGAGTTGGTGCGTCTTATACGACGATACACATTTTGCCTGCATTAAAACTGCCTCTTTCTGCCCCTCTTGATCCTCTCCCCTCCTGATTCTCCCCTTCGACCCCTCTGATCCTTCCCTTGGCCCCCTTTAGATCCCCACTACTGACCCCCCCCCCCCATTGGCGCTTGTGTGTGTGTGTGAAGTGTATATGTGTGTGAAATGTATTTGTGTTTGATTCAGAATATTTGTTTCTTGTTTTCCTCCTCTAAAAACTAGGTGCGTCTTATGGGCAGGTGCATCTTATATGGTGAAAAATACGGTAATTAAAGGATGTCCTGGGGGAAATAAAAGCACTGTCCTAACAGTAAATGTTTTCTAAACAGAGTACCATGTTTTGTCGGTGGAAAAAACAAAGCTAATGTATTAACCATACAGAACTTTTATTGCTCAGTGACTCAAGTGCGTAAAGGTTTAGAATCAGTTTAGAAAGCTCAATGTATACTATGTCCAGGGGACCCACTTGTCGCTTTTGAGGGGCCTCTTCCTGCAATTCTGGCTGTATTTCTCCCCACACTTTTTTATTTTGGGGTCTACAGTGTCCTGGGGCAGCAGGACCACATACCTTCTCATCAACCTGCTCATGGCATTAGCCAAGATGGCAATGTATAAGCACAGGAAGCAGTAGCTGGCTGAGGAGGTGCTATAGTCATGTGAGGCCATGTTCTGAGCACTGGTGAGCTCCTGTATCCGGGCTTTGTTCACTGGGAGGATGTGTTTACCTCCAAGTGATCTGTAGATGGCGTGCTCTGCTTGGTATCCCACATTTGGTTTCTTTTCATCTCACAGCCCTTATTTGGAGTTATTTATTTTACAGTTTACTTCTGTTTTAAGATCTGACATTTTTCCTCCAGGTGGGGATGTGACCAACTTGACCTTTAAAAAGGCCAATCTAAGTAAAGCTCTGGTTAATACACAATGTTCAGGGGAGATTATATTTGGGTAAGGGTCATAGGAGCTTAAAATAAATCAAAGTAAGTTTATTTTTTATTTTTCTGTTGATAAACCTTAGGTTGACTTGTTTGTTTAATTTGGGTAATTATTGGGCTAGTTTTATGTAGTTAAAATTTGAATGGAATGCATTCATGTGTTTACGAAGTAATCTGTACCTATCTACAGTATCTATCTATCTATCTATCTATCTATCTATCTATCTATCTATCTATCTATCTATCTATCTGTCTTTAGAATATGTGTAGTATTATATAATTATAGTGAGCGAGTGTATCTTAAGAATAATATATCATGAATAGCATAAAATCTGTTCTAAGTGCCAAAGGACAAAATAAAATTAAAAATGTTTATAGGCAGGTATAATAGATCTTTGCCCCTGTCATGTTTTTGGTAGATTGAGGCCTGCACTTTTATCAGCACCATCATGAGACAATCTTGTAAAACAGAAGAAAACAGCAGGAAGTGATCATAGGTCAAAGGGATGTTGAAATATTTTTTTCTTTGTTTCGTATTAAAGAGGGTATTTAATAATGGACCAGTGTGTGTTTCCTTTTTTCAAATGAATGTCTCAAGGCATAAAAAAAAATGACTCAAATGTTTAACTGATGCGTGGCCTTGCTCTTGTCAGCCAGTGCCGGTAATTGTCTGCCAATAAATTCTATGCATGCTCTACGCTCTTGCTGTTAGTTTCACTAAAGTTAAAATATGTTTAGCTTAAAAAAGGGCATGGGAGGTTACTGCATTTCACTAAGAATATACAGTCTGATTAAATTGCGGCCCCGTATCTTCAACATGAGCCTCACAGTGGCTGCGGGCTCTACATTTGGGCAAGTTATGTTGTTATTAAATTGAAAGGGGCCGGAGACGCAAAACTGCAACTGGTGCCGGGCACTCTCACATCTCGATGTACTCCCTAAGCCCTTAACCCTCAGGCCCTAACCCTAACCCCCTACACCCCTTGCCAGCCCTAACCCCCTACACCAGTTACCGCCCCCAACCCTAAACCTAACCCCCTAATCCTAACCCTAAGCCCCTAACCCTTACCTCCTACACTCCTTGGCGGCGCTAAGCCTAACCCCCTACACCACTTCTCAGCCCTAACCCTAAACCCAACCCCCTAACCTTAAGCCCCTAAGCCCCTACACTCCTTGTCGGCTCTAACCCTAACCTCCTAACCCTCTTTGCCTAACCCTAACCCTCTAACAGTAACTTCCTAATCCTAACCCTAACCCCCTACACCACTTACCGGCCCTAACCCTCTAAACCTAACCCGAAAAACCCCTAACCACTTACCGGCCATTTAGAGACAAGTAGATTGGGGTGTCGGCGGTGCACTTCCTGTGCGTGCACGTAACAGGATAGGTCCTATTATAGTGTACTATGCCCCTCTATATATTACAGACACACATCACACTGTAACATATAGGGATACAGCAGACTGTATATATAGACACACACCACACTGTAATATATAGGGGCACAGCACACTATAATATACATAGATACCTCACACTATACATTACAGTGTGCTGTGCCCCTATATATTACAGACACACATTACACTGTAATATATAGGATGTACATCACACTATAAAATACAGAGAATCATCAGACTATATATTACAGTGTGCTATGCCCCTATATATTACAGACACACATCATACTGTAATATCTAGCGACACAGCACACTGTAATATCTGGGATAAACAGAAACAGCCCACTACAACATACATATCACACTGTAATATATAGGGGCTCACATCAACATATATGGGGAAAAAAACACACTGAAATAGAGACACACATTACCTGGTCTCTTCCAATGCTAGTCTCTCCCCCTCTTCCTGCTCTGGTCCCGCCCCCACTACACTCCAGAAACATTTTTTTTAAAAGTGGATTTAGTTGGAGAACAGCACTGGGCCCTCCTAGAGGCAATGGCTGGTGCAATGCACCACTTGCACCGGTGGTAGCTCCGCCCTTGAATATAATATACCTATGTATCTATTTTACTTTTATGTACTCTATTTTGTTAAAAAATGCTTAAACATAACTTTTTTTAAAGCATGCTCTTTTAAATGCTTGAAAACAATAAATGTATTCCATGCACTCAATTTTAAATCATCACATACACGTAAAGCTAGCATTATACTTCTACTTAGCATAAATAGTTCAAACTGAGTAAAATATATATCAAATCATGAGATAACTAAACAAACAGAACATTTTCTTCAACAGAACCTCTTAATTTGTCCCATACATTTTTTGTATTAGAGAGAAAAAGTATTCTTAAGAATAGAGGAATTATAACCTTAACAAAGTAAAACATATATACCTGTATCGGGCAACCTATTTCATATGAAGAGTCTAATATGTGAGCTTACTATACCCATGAGTCCTTAAAAATGTGTTGTAGGAAAGGATTTAATTGGTAATAGAGGTATAGATAATGAGAATAAAGTACAACTGAGTTGTATTCGTTAGTTTTAAGATGGACATAAAAGATTATGTATTGATGAATATGGATATGCTCTCTCACTCAAGAGAACATCCTGGGGACTGCATGGGAAGTGTCCCGGGCCACCTGATGCCCACCACTGCTACAAATCTTCTAAAAAAACATTTTTAAATCTTGAAAATTGTCAATTTGCATTTTAAACACATATCAAACTGTATTGCATGTCAAAAACATATCAATCTGTACAATAAATATTGCATTTTATACGGTGTGGTAAAATCATTAGGTATTGCAGGGAGACTTTTAAAATATACTGTATTTTTTTTGCAGCCTTCAGTCACCTGTTTGGCAGCTTTTATGGATTTTAGCAAATCTGTAGGAATGTGTTTTAATTTAGCAAAAATTCATCTTGTTTTGCATTTGTATGTGTTGTTATGCTAAAAATGACCACAGCCACCTGAAAGCTGCCGATTGATGGAAAGTATATAATATAAAAAATATATAAGAAAGGTTATTTGCATGAATCACAAATACAACTAACATGGCTGATGTTTGACAAGATGTTTAATAATAGCACAAAAATACAACTTTGTGGAATGAGCCTTTTTAAAGCAAAATTCTAAATAATAGTGTATAAGAAAAAGTAAGTGGATAAAAGTTTAAAATCTACATAAAAGTCTTACAAATCAGTTATTATCTACCTTTATTATAATATACTATATGTAGTGTGACTTTATGAGGTGATTCAACTTTGCACCAATATTGTTATGCATAAAAATAAAACGTACATGTTAAAACCCTAATTCTAAAACAAGTGCTACAAATGACATTTTTAAGTCAAATAGGCAGAATTGAATTTATAATGTGGCGGCTTGCATGCATATTTCATACGTATATATTGTGAATGTTTCTGAAAATATCTTTCAATATTTATGTGTGATTATTGTAAATTTCCATTAAAAAGCACTGATTCTAATAAATAAGAAAACCAGAATGTATTTCTGTTAGTAATAATAAGTGAAGAATTATTTCACAGTAACAGTAAAACAATAAATGTAAAATTAGAGTAAGCAATATAACAGTTTCCCCATTTTTTTTCCAGAGAATATTATTTATTTCTGAATAAAATGAACATTTCAGTCCTACCTGCCAATCCAGACCTGTCTGTTCATAGATGAGCCTATGTCTGACACATAACTAGAATGTGTATTGAGGCTTTTATAACAGCTCTGAGAGATGATCCCAAAGGATCCCCTGCTCTACTCTACACACATTTTGTTTCAAAGTTTCCAAACTTACTGATGCCATTTTTAAAAATATACAAATAGATGATAAAAACTGTTGGAAAAGTAAAAATATAATGGACCAGATGTACTTAGGTCTCATGGCACCCATAGGAACTCCTGTAATGCTACCCAGGTGCTAGCATAGGAACTGGGGAATAGGGGGACAATGTCATACCCAAAGTTAGTCATTGTTAGGTCAGACAGTTGCCTGATACCATTAAAGTTTGATTTAAAAAAGTCCCAGCTCTGTGCAGAGGGAATTGGCAGAAGGTAGGTGAAGAGAAGATTGAAAAGGAGGGAGCTGCCTGCTGGTAAATGCACCAACCTCCGCTCTCCTTAAAATATCCAGCTTTTCTCCTCCCCCCTTTTTGTGGCTATATGCAGATTACTTATGTGATCACTTGAGGCTCAGGCCACAGAAAACCACACTGACAGATTTATTGTGACTAGTTTGAATTCTGTACTCTCACCTGCCATCCCTAAACTGAAAGTAGCTAATGTCTTCTATACTTGTCCACTAGTTTTTCCACCTCTAAGTAAATGAATGTGCTCTGCGAGGGCTGAGCAGGAGGTGGGAGCCCATTGCCTGCAGGTTTCATTACAGAAGAGGCTACAGGAGGATCAGGTCTGTGTGTGTCAATGTCTGTCTGTTATCAGTTAATAATTATGTCATTGGTTTGGGGACATAGTCTAGGTTGTCAGCTTGCTGATGTAGCAATGGTTTTGCCTTAGAGTTATGTTAAACAATGGATTTGTCTCATTACAAAGCTTAAGACCTATTTATTATATATTACTAGCAACTTGCCCATCGAAAAATGACGGCAATGAGATGTGTATGTTTGTAAATTTGTTTAGTTAGTAATATCCGTATTTGACATTTGTAAGGTTTTAGTTATGTCGAAATAAGTACAATTGTTATATTAAACATGTTTATTTTTGGAACATTTTCTTTTCTTCTTGAGTAACTGTTAAAGAGTTTTGTGGTAAAAGTATTAACATTTGAATGTAAGAACAGTTGAACTTTAGATTAATCAGTAGTGTAAACTTGAGCTAATGTTTTTTTTTAACATGGAACTTGTAGCTGAAGAATTGTTAACTTAAATATACATTGAATCCAGAGGAAGGCAAACAGTAAAAACCCTCTGAAAAGGAGCCAATTGTATCAAAGTGGTAAAAAAAAAATTCCTTCCTGACCCCATTAACTGGTGATCGGATTACTCCCTGGATTAATGTTTAACATGAAATACAACATTTACAGCATTTTACATGTCACTATACATGAATGACGTCTTGGTTGGGAATGTTTTTTTTTTTTGCAATTTTTTTTGGGGGGTCTTTCTTAATAAATTAAATATATTATAGCTTACAGTGGATATAAAAAGTCTACACACCCCTGTTAAAATGTCAGGTTTCTGTGCTGTAAAAAAATGAGATGAAGATAAATAATTTCAGAACTTTTTCCACCTTCAATGTGACCTATAAACTGTACAACTCAATTGAAAAACAAACTGAAATCTTTTAGGTAGAGGGAAATAAAAATATAAAAATAAATTAATATGGTTGCATAAGTATGCACACCCTTAAACTAATACTTGTTGAAGCACCTTTTGATTGTATTACAACACTCAGTCTTTTTGGGTATGAGTCTATCAACATGGCACATTTTGACTTGCAAGATTTGCCCACTCTTCTTTGCAAAAACACTCCAAATATGTCAGATTGCGAGGGCATCTCCTGTGTACAGCCCTCTTCAGATCACCCCACAGATTTTCAATAGGATTCAGGTCTGGGCTCTGGCTGGGCCATTCCAAAACTTTAATCTTCTTCTGGTGAAGCCATTCCTTTGTTGATTTGGATGTATGCTTTGGGTCGTTGTCATGCTGAAAAATGAATTTCCTCTTCATGGTCAGCTTTCTAGCAGAAGCCTGAAGGTTTTGTGCCAATATTGACTGGTATTTGGAACAGTTCATAATTCCCTCTATCTTAACTAAGGCCCCAGTTCCAGCTGATGAAAAACAGCCCCAAAGCATGATGCTGCCACCACCATGCTTCACTGTGGGTATGGTGTTCTTTTGGTGATGTGCAGTGTTGTTTTAGCGACAAACATATCTTTTGGAATTATGGCCAAAAAGTTCAACCTTGGTTTCATCAGAACATAACACCTTTTCCCACATGCTTTTGGGAGACTTCAGATGTGTTTTTGCTAAATGTAGCCTGGCTTATGAAGAATATGCGAGATTGTTGTCACATGTACCACACAGCCAGTACTTGCCAGATATTCCTGCAGCTCCTTTAATGTTGCTGTAGGTCTCTTGGTAGCCTCCCAGACCAGTTTTCTTCTTGTCTTTTCATCAATTTTGGAGGGAGCTCCAGTTCTTTGTAATGTCACTGTTGTGCCATATTTTCTTCACTTCATGATGACTGTCTTGACTGTGTTCCATGGTATATCTAATGCCTTGGAAATTATTTTGTACCCTTCTCCTGACTGATACCTTTTAACAATGAGATCCCTCTGATGCTTTGGAAGCTCTCTGTGGACCATGGCTTTTGCTGTGGGATGCGACTAAGAACATTTCAGGAAAGACCAACTAGAGCAGTTGAACTTTATTTGGGGTTATTTAGAGGCACTTTAAATGATGGCAGGTGTATGCTGGCTCCTATTTAACACGATTTGGAATGTGAATGCTTAATTCTGAACACAGCTACATCCCCAGTTATAAGAGTGTGTGCAGACTTATGCAACCACATTATTTTTTTTATTTTTTTCTTCCCTCCACCTAAAAGATTTCAGTTTGTTTTTCAATTGAGTTGTACAGTTTATAGGTCACATTAAAGGTGGAAAAAGTTCTGAAATGATTTATCTTTGTCTAATTTTTTTACAGCACAGAAACCTGACATTGTATATCCACTGTACCTCTCAGTTTGAATTTGCAGATTGTGAAGTTGTAAATTAGGAAGTAATTCTCTTCTGAAGTAACGGTAGCAGTGAACTATCCAGTCACACTGTTCATCATCTGAGGAGAAATGTAGAATTTTCTGGAAAGTAGGCAGTATTTATAAACTTTGAGGTGCTAAAATGGTGGGTAATAGCAATGTGGTACGTGCAGCATAGTGTGTGTTACGTGCCTTGTGAACTGGACTGGAGCGTTCGTTCCGTTTTGTGAGTAAGTGTAGTAGTTTTGCGTCCTTAGCCTCATTTTCGTTTTGTTTTGGCAGCCATTGTTTCTCTCACTAAGGTGATTTTCAAGTGTCTAAACTCTGTAATTTGGACTTAAATCGAGGTGTAACTTCACTTGCAGAGATCCTGGGTGCCCCCCCTTGCTGTGGGTAAGCTTTCATGTGTTTGTTGTGTGTATTGTGTTTGTAATGGTTTTTAGGTCGCGCGGGTTGCGCCCTTGTTTTCGGATGTCGTACGTCTTTTTCGGAAAATCCGTAGGTGTTTGGTGCTGTTTTGCGTTTTTAGAGTCCTGTAGCCTCGTTTTTGTTTTTTTGCCATTTTTTCTCTCGCTTAGGGGATTTTCAGGTGTCTAAACTCTTTTATTTCAAGTGGGATTGAGGTGTAAGTTTTCAAGGTCCTGGCTGCCTCTCCTTCCTTTTTATGTTTTTGTTGTGTGTATTTATTGTGTTTGTGATGTTTTCATGTGCGTGGGTTTCGGGCGTTAAGGTCGTATTTTTGCGAGGTCGTAATGGGTCGTAACGCGTCTCGTATTTTTGTGTCGTAAGTCCGTTAATTTTGCGAGGTCCGCAGTTGCTGGCAAGTTTGCAGCGTTAGCAACAACCTGCATGCTCACAACTATATATGTGACTAGTATTAATATCAGTTACCCCATTATTATTTTGTGTGTTATAAAACAAAGTATTTGGTTATTGATGATTATCTGTGTCATTGACTCATGGAGGACTGCCAGACTAATCACTGTTGTAATGACTACACTACGAGCCCCAATGGTACTTTGGTTATACTTGTTTTTTCAATTACAAGTGCTGTAATAACATATGTTGTTTTGTTATGAGAAAGGAGAAAACACAAAAGGAGAGAATGGTCCTTTAAGATAGAAGACCCCTTGTCCCACCCCTAGTCTCGGACACACTGCCCTATTCATTACAGAGGTTATAGTATGACCGCACAGTGGCACTGCCCATATAACCTAAAATCTAAGTAAGGGTCCCATTCCATTCCTTTGTGCAGGTGCTTACGGTTCAATTTGTACCTTGCTTCATGCAAGCAACATACTATGTGTAAGACCATTTTTCATCCCCAAATATACGCATACTAAACACCACCCATGGGACATTAGGGATTAAAATGAGGATATCGTGGCTGTCTATATAGACCCAGTGACAGTTATGGGCTAATCCTTAGGCTCCATGGGTGTCCTTTACGCACTTGGCTGTTTCAGTGTGAAACAGGAGTTTGGAGGCAAATTGAAGGTCGATTTCACACATATTACACAATAAAAACTGGCCTGGAAGTGAGTCAGGGAGATATGATCTTCAGATAGTGAACATATCGTGAAAAGACGGTATACACCAATTTTATTTCTACTGCAAAATCTCTTACTAATGTATCAAAATCTGCTTATATTTAAAAAAATAAAAAAATGTCAAGAAACAGAGAGACTTATTTTTCTAACTAGTTAAATAAATTAGAAAAACTATCTGAAACGTTAAAGTTCCTTTTATGGACAAGTAAGTTCTCTTACTAAAGTTCATCAAGATGTAATGTAATAATGTAACATGTCTAATAGCAATCTCCTCAGGCACTTCAGGCAGTTAAAACACCTAGTCCAACAAAATAGTATACTAATGCAAGAAGATATTAACCAAATTGCAATTGGTCGGAGTAATGTTTTCACAGTTTGCCACCAATGGAAAATAGTGATGGGACACCCACAGTTAAACAATATTTCCCCCACAAAGTTAATGCTATGTTGTAGGCAGTGAGAATAAAACACAATTATCAAGTATTGTAATTTATGTGTATTTACATGTTATTCAGAAATATTGTGTGATTGGTTTGTTATTTTTTTGGTTTTTATAAGCTTGAATCTATAACTTGATTTAACTAATGCATTTTATTTAGATTTTTTAATACACATACATTTTTCACCTCCTTATAATGAGGTTTTTAAAACTGCATTAAGGAACATAAGGACCATGAACCACAATGTGCAATTCTGGGATGTAAGGATTTTACCTGTCAGACTGTTCCTCTAAGCTAACAGGTTTACTGAACGTAGGATATCTCATGTAATTCTGTAGGCTTTTGGGTTGCTTTTATGATAGTGGTATATAGGATGCAATGTAATAGAAATTTGCAGTTCAACTTAACACATGTTGTGTTTGTATTTACGTTTATGTGTGGGTTGTATTACAAGAGTGACAGTGTTTGGATGTTTGCTATACTATATCTAAAAAAATGTTTCCGTACCTAAAACACTAAACTGGCTAAGGTATTGAAGGCCTTGTTGGGTGAGCACTAACATACTTCAATTATAGGGCCAAAAAATACCCCAAAACAAATGTGAAGTTCTCCTTTCCCATTGTTAGTTATATATGTAATACTTGTTATTTTATTGGTCTCTTGTTGATCAAGTCAGAACCAGAGTAGTTACTTCCCAGTGAATATGAAAAAATGACCTTCTATAGATAATTCATAGAATTATCGGATTTTATTACCTGTTTTACTGTGTATAAAAAGAACATACACGGTTATTAAATCAGCACTTTAGGTAGGATTCTACACTGCAGTCCTTTATAAACTACCATTCTCTCCATTGAAATGCTATTTTAAGGGCAAAAAAAGAGCTTTTAGAGTTTCTGTTGTACTCCAGTCAGTGAATTGTCAAGAAATCCTTGATCCAGAATTGAGGTGTTACAGGCTGGATCCTTGCAATGCAAGTCCAACTGACCCCATTCTATCACAGAAAGTTTATGATAACAAGTAGCTTTAAAGAGGCTCTTAAATTAAATATAATTTAATAATATATAAACAGTAAATACAATCATGCAAAAAGGTAATGTATTCTATTCTGCAATGGCATATTAGTTTACATAATGTATGGTGATGTGTTATGCTGGTGTTGTGTTATGTGTTATGTAAAATTTTCAAGCACTTTTGCATAGCTTTCATAACATCTTTATTTCTCAAACTGCACACTAATGGATTCAACATTGGAACCACACCAATATACAACATGAAGACTAGTTTGTCTTGTTCCTGAGAGAATTCCGACTTAGGTTTCATGTTCAAGATTAGAGATGACCCATTAGAGACGACTGCAAGATGGGAGGAGAAACTGAAGCATTTGGATGTGTATATGGCCCCCATATATAAAAACAAGATATATTGTAACCAAGACTCTCTTGTGATATTTAGTCATAAAATTGATAAGAGGCCAGATCCTAGAATCGAAGGAAGTTGGTAACCCTGGAACGGGGTAAGAGGGTCATAGTAATAAACCAGACCCCTGATACAGAAAGGTGTGAGGTGGGGGTGAAATCTTTTTGTGTTTGTTAAATAAATGTGTAAGAAGAATAACGTTGCCAGTCAGTCTGCTCTGCACTAAGAAACAATGTGATCTGATTTTCCTTGGTTCTCCATGAATGATGTCCTGATCTGAGTTGAAATGCCGGGTGCTAAAATGAATAAAGTCACAACCTGCAGATTGCTCCTGTAAGCTAAAGGCAGGAGAATTAAGGGTATGGGGACCCCTCATCTCTGGGTCATGGCATAGCGGTGAAGTACCATACAGCAGGATGGCTACCTACAAGGACAAGATGAAGGAACTAAGGCCAGAGAATGAGTATCGCAAAGGGGAGGACGAACTGGAGGCTTTTGATAACGTTGTGCAGGTCACTCCAGCCCCAGTCCCTGGCCCCAGATTATCTACAGGTGAGGAGGACAAGGTGTCCAGGAGGATGTGGAGGTCTGTTATGCCAGAGCTAACCACGGATCAGCTGGTGACCCTCCGGACACAAATAGTTTAGGTTATTCTGTAGCGTACAGAAGGGTACTTAACTGCCCTTCCTGTGGATGTGGAACTTCTATCCCCAGTGGAGGCAGAAAACTTCTGCAGGCTTGGCTATTCAGTTGGGAGGAACCCTGTCAGGTGGACAGGGATGAAGAGGACTTGTTACCTGACCCTTACCAACTAGGAGGTATGGACAAAAGTAATTACGCTCAAGCAGTCTGTTGTGGATTATGACCAGGACTGTGACAATATGGATGTACAAATGGACCAGGCCAAGCTAATTTTTTTTTGGCCGGGCCAGATGAGGACTGTACTATACCATGTGGGCACATACAAGAAGAAATTGAACATAGGACTCAGACTATGATATCAGGCCAGGCGGAGGGCCTGGAAGGGAGCCACCCTCATCCTGGGTTCTGGAAGGAACCAGAGATAGATTAGGAACCTAGCATGGGGTTCCTGTGGATAACTACGATCCAGGAGCCAGCCACCGATCCAGGGGCGAGCACAGAGAATAACCTTGAGACTGACCAAGGGGGGCAACCATACACAGATGGCCGCGGCACCATTGCTAACCAAGGGTAAGTCTTGATGAAAGCAGTGAGGTCCTGCCAGTGAACACCGTGACCATGGACTCAGAAGGAGGTGAGTCCTATGCCCAGGCAGTGGTTCCAGAAGAAGGAGGATGTGATTCGCTGATCCAGGTACAACCTACATGATTTCAGTCTTCAGACCAGGCCACAATATTGGGTGCTGGCTTCTAGATCCATCCAGTACATTCCTCCTTGGAATTACTATTTTTCTGGGATCTCCAGGGCTGTGTTTTACCCATACAGTGAGGAAGAAGGGGTCATTGGCCCTGGTTTTTGGGGGGTGGGATGGTGATGGCACCCATAGAACTTTCTCCTAGATTCGTTCCCACCATTTTTTGTGCCCAAGTAAGGAAAACAGCTGTTGACCATTATCCCTAGTAGCACCCTATTAGTTCATTAACTTGTCTCAACCTTGACTACCTTTTACTTTTTATTGACCCAAGTAAGCAAAGCTGAAATTGGTACTAGAAAAGAATGGCAAAAATCTGCCATGCGTACTCTGAATAAGGCCCTGTGCAAGTTGAGGCCTGGGGAAATTGTCTTCCACATTTTACTCAATGGCGTTTGGGAGACTATGTGGAATGTGGGCCAACCACAAGTGAGATCAGTGTGGCTTGAAGGACCTCTGAGGCATCTAAATATTAATCCCCTAACTACCATGGAGGTCTATATATAGACTCCCACGGTAACCTAGAATTAAAACCTGAAGTGCCTTGGAGGTCTTCAGGGAAACACTAAAAACAGTATAAAAAAAATTACAAGCTTCCCCAATAACTTACATAAAATAAATAACTCACTAAATTATCAAAACTAAAAAAGCTAAATTACAAAAACTTGAGAACAATACAATAAAATAAAAAGAATTTCATATAAAATAAAAAGTGCATATCCTCTTCAACCACAACACTCCCTTCCCCAAGCACTCTGGAAGAGATGGGTACGCTCTCCAAAGATTGGTGGATCTCAAGAAAGCTAGATAAGTTTGAGAGCTGGGTTAGAGATGGTACAGTGCTAAATAATGAAAGTTTCATAGAAATGCACAATCTTCCGCCCAGGGAATACTTCAATTACAATAAAATTCGCCATAATGTCTCCACTAAACTTCGTAAGTGGGGCCCGCCCAGTTCAACATGGTTCACGCTAATCTGTAATAAAGCCCCACTCACTAGGGGAATATTTGGGGAACTGTACGCAATACTCAACTCAAGTGACATAGCTAGCAAACCTAAGCATATTAAACATTGGGAACAGGATATAGGAGAAGAATGGGACATGAGTAAGTGGTCTAAAGTAAACCTGGAACTGACAAAAGGGTCCAGGTACTTTAGTCACATGGAAACATCAGCCAAAGTACTATTTAGAACCTATTACACACCAGATAGGTTACACAAAATGGACCCTAAAGTCTCTCCCGAGTGTTTTAGAGGCTGCACCACAGGAGGATCCTTCCGCCATATCTGGTGCGACTGCCCAATTGCCCAATCAATGTGGAACAAGGTGGCCGAACTGGCCTCTAACACACTAAAAACAAAAATACAACCCAATATGGGAACATGTCTCCTGGGGTTACCAGTACAAAACTTACGTATACATCAAAATAAATGGCTTCAATTTGTCATGCTGGCGGCAAAAAGCAGTCTGGCTGGTAATTGGCGGAAGAATACACTTGATGTCTGCTCCGTTATTAACAAAATTAACTTTATTATGACATATGAACATATGACGGCAACATTAAACGACATGGTGGATGTTTATAAAGAAATATGGGGTGACTGGAGTGGGACGGAACACTCATTCCAGATACACTGACGGTAGTGCACAGATCATGAGGGGGAGGCAGATAAATGCTGGGGCGGTCCGGGACAGAGCTCTCCATAGTACCTCATTTGAGGACGCTGCGGACGTGGAAGGTCGGTAAGGTAGTAAGTAAAACTGTATAAAGAAATTTTGAAAGGCACACGTTAATTTGTGATAAGTTATGTTTTATTTTTGTTAAATAAGGTTATCCTAACTTATAAATCAAATGACCAAAGCAGGTTACCTAGCGGATGCTAGATATATTTAGAGCACTTATATACGGGAAAATTATCTAACCGGTTGTATTCATAGACTGTTTTACTAATAGAAAAAGGAAAATGGTAGAGGTTGACACACAGAATTGACATGTATATTTTAACAAAGGCTAGCATGGATGTATATGAAGAAAACCATTGAGCGTGGGGGACCTGCGTGTCACTCCTTGTTTACAAATGTGCTTGTCTTGTGAATGTGAATGTGTCAATAAAAAAATGTCATAGAACATAATAAAGTCTTACATTAAAATAATTAAAATTTTAAACCTGTAAAATAAAAAATAAATAAAGAATACCCAAATGATGATCCAGTAATGATCATCCACACCCTGGTCCTCACTCTTCTGCCCTGGACTAAAGGGTTATCCATAACTGAAGAAGATCTTGTACTCTTCTTTCTTGATTACAGTCAATGGTCCTCTCTTCTGTGCCTGGAAATGGTCCTTCGAAAAAAGAATCCTACTAACCGACCTTCTCCTAGGAGGAGATCAGAGGCCATTGCCATTAAATAGAATTTTTTGTTGTGCCTTTTGATTGGCTGAAATAGGTGTCCATTGTATTTCAGCCAATAAGAATGGGTATTAGATGTCATCCTGCTCGATATTAATTTAAAATCTAATTGGATCAATCAGATTGTTCAGATTTTAGGTTAATATTTTGTGACTTTCATAACTTCTGTTTTATAACTTCTGGGGTTAATATTGGGGCTGGTCATGCCGCAAGGTTTGTTCTATGACCCCCTGACATCGGGGGGTTAACACTTTTTGCCACAGGGGTGCATTAGGGACCCTGTGGTGGGAGTAAACAGTTAGAAACAACTTGGGGACCCACATGAAACTGGGTTGATAGTTTAGGTGCCATGGAGGTCTCAATGGACCCCTATGGTTATAGGGATCTGGGGTGATTGCGTAACAGGGGGATTGGGTGTGAGTGGGGAGGGGAACCTCAGGGATTCTCTTCACGGCGTACGTGAATGGAGGAAATCTCCAAGGACTCTCATTGGTGGCAGAGGAGTTTGAGAAATTAATTGTAATTATTAATCTTCGCATTTTTGCATAATCCTATGCCTTGTAATTTACTCACAAGGCATGTTTCCGTGCATTTCTAATATTTACTGACTTGGGACTTCAACATATCACATTTAAATACTGATAATATTTTTTTAAATAGATCATCTTTCTGTACCCATCCCTTCATGCATTGGATGACTGTAATCTTATGTTTGCATGTATGTTAATTAGTGATTAATGTTGTAATGGACAAGTATTTACACTTTCTATGTAAAGTCTGAAGTTAATATCATTTTATTATTATTTATTATTTTCTTTTATTTGTATCGCGCCAACATAATATGTAGCACTGTACATGGGATAAGAACAAAGATAAATACATTAACAAACCATAGAAGATGGACATATTGGTGCTTACAACACCAACAATTTAAATTTAATGATGAAAAATCTAGCCTTATCAAAAACATTGTCATGTGACAATACAGATCATTACAGTGAAACAAGTGTGATTTAAGAATGGTCATATATGTAAATATCTCCAAAGTGTGTTCAAGCACCATTTTATATGTTATTATCCCCAAATTCCAAATCCTGCATGAACAACAGTAATACTGATTTTTGGGAGTTCAAACTTTGCCATATTAACATTATATTACTGTTCTGGATTAACAGTCCACTGAAGGGTTGTGAAAAGCTGTAAAATCACATATTTATTATTGGTATACATGTTGTCACATGTACAGCAGCAATGGTGTTGGACTGCGCCGGACAGGTGTACCCACAGCCTCATTGTGTTGTTGCTGGCCTTCCTCAACAGCTATTACATATTGATGCAATACCCATTGTCATGATTTGTCCATATATCTGCATGCTCCTGTGACTATAACACCCTGTTCCTTGCATGCTCCATTTGACAACCAGTGCATGGGCTGTGCTATATAATGATATATACACCAGTGGTGTTCACCTCCATGATGTATAAGCAGCCCTCATTTAGCCACAAAGTCCAGCCATTATCTCTCTTTAAGGCCAGAAGCTGCCAATATGTATACTTACTAAAACATATTATTATTTTTGGATATCTACATATTTATTTCTAGTGCAATTGAATGCTTTCCATGCTTTTTAACAGTGTAGTATCTATTTAACTGTTTTTAGATGTTCCCATTGTGTATAATGTCTTAAACATATGATTTAAAAATTAATATTTTTAAGTTGCACATTTGTGCCTAGGGATTGTTAAGCATAAAATTCCAAAGTAGTTCCATGCTTTTCTGTGATTTTTTTCAAGCATTTGTGGCAGCTCTTGAGTGTACATAAATATTTTCTCTATAAATCTGTGATATTACAAGTTATGAGTTCTCGGTAATGTTGCAGTTGACTTGCAACTTAGTGAAACTGTTTGAAAAAGCAACTTGTAATAGTACACATGCATGAAAATAAATGGATAGACATCCCATTATATCATGAGTAAGGGTTGTTCTAGAGCATTATTTTCAACTCACTTGCAATCATGAGAAAAGGGTCAATTGAATGACTACTTCTTAGTGGTGTTCCTAAATAAGATAGAGAATTGAATCAGGCCCAAAGTTGATTCTAAGAACGTTTTATTATGCTGTATGATGACATCTAATAACTTTTGGTAAATTATATCTTCTCAGATGTGTTAAACAAATACATTTTTTTTTTTAAAAGGGACAAAAATGTAGTTACATTTGGTATAAAAAAGATGTTATATAATGGAACTTGTAATACCTATAGAGAAATATGTTTGTTTATATGTTTATATATGTAAGTATGTTACAACATTTCAAATTCATTCTAAGACATAAATAGTACTGTATACACAAGCACACAGGTTTTGCCACAGACTTTGCAAAGCTCTCTTGAGTTCTAAATGAGTTAACATTCATGAGCAGTTTGATTAGCTTCACCTAAGTAGGGCAGATTGAAGACTGAAGATAAAGTTTGGCTGCTGAATGGACTGGGTTTGCAGTTGGTCTAAGCTGAAGATACACACACACAGATATTATAGATATTAAAGATATTATAACGTGTTCAAATGCAGGAAAAATAGGCACAATCCTAGAGCATACTGGAAACTTGTAAAATATGTATAGAAATAAATAGTACACTTATTTATTTGCATTTTGTTTTACCTGTGAGCATATTTTTAATAATGTGGATATTGTGGTGAGACTGGAAACACTGACAATGTAAGAAAAAAGATTCAGCTATAGCGGCAATTTAATGGCACAGTTGGTTTGATGTTATGCTGAGGATGTCTTCATTTTGGTTGGCTTGGATTTACTCACACTATCTTCTCATTGGTCTAATCCTTAGCTGCCTGTCTATATGAACAGCACCACCCATATTCTGTCTGTGTTACATTTCCCTATTGTTCCCACTTATATAAACCCTGCTGATTCCTATATAAAAAGGATGTGTTTTTAGATTTACAGGCATCCTGTCTTTGACAATCTCACCAGCACCATATACAAATATATACACCTGGGAGTTATCAGTAAAATATACAATAATTAATTGTACTTGGTATCAACTAAGATGACTAAGGCCCTCATTCAATTGCGATTTGGCCAATTGAATAGGGGTCTAAATAAGCACATAACATATTTTTTTAAATAAGTTTTTAGTTAGAGAAAACCTTGCTTTTGGATAGATTTTTACTAACTAAAAACTTCTTTAAAAAATATATGTTATGTGCTTATTTAGACCCCTATTCAATTGGCCAAATTGCAATTGAATGAGGGCCTAAGAACCTTATTAACATTGCTCATCAGAATATACCTAAGCCCACATAATAAGATTTAGATGTAACAAATAAAAGCACACAATACAAGTATATAACAATTACAGCCCTACTTATATCATTATCTAAATTTATCCATAAACAATAAAACCAGGCTTTACTATATTAAAGACAATTACTGAGGTTAATAACAAAAAGCACATGAGCCTTATACCTGATAAGACTGACACAACAGAAGAGATGTTTACATTTATCTAAGCATCAACATTCCTAAACTGAAATTCAAATACTTAAAAGAAAGATTTAAATTATTTATTAACATCCAATGCTTCTCTCAATTTCGGTTGCTTACTCCTATATCCATTTTGAGTTAAATTTTGGCCAGCCACCGGTGAGGTTCCAAGGGAGTATCTACCCATCTTTCTGGAGAAGAGTCCTAACTGGTGATGTGCAACATTTTCATTTGCTCGTCCAGGTGGCACTGTTCCATTGCAGACATTTTTGGGAAATATTTAGCATTGTGTACTTTCTTGTCCCTACCAGCCTAAGTCATGGCCCTTGGTCTTCCCTACCATCAAAGACCTGATCAATGATTGTTGATAATGATTGTTGATAGATGATCTACTGCAGATCTTGAGTAAATCAAAAGTAATCATTAAAAAAAGAAAACATTAAGTTTTACTTTCCTTTTTTTGTATGGCATACTAAGTGTGCAGTAGGTATAACTAGCAGAAACTTTGGGGGATTGAAGCTATAAATAAGCGTAAACTTTGTTAAATACGCCCGTACAATACACTGATAGATTGTAGAACTGCAATATATGTGTGGTTAGATTATAAAGTGTAAACACTTATTCAAGGCTTTTAAAACGTCTTTGTTTCTCAGGCTGTAAACGAGTGGGTTTAATATTGGAACAACAGCAATGTATAACACAGAGAGCAGTTTGTCTGTTTCCTGAGAATGGTCAGACCTTGATTTCATGTTCAGGCTCAGAGATGTACCATAGAAGAGTATAACAACCACGAGATGTGAAGAGCAGGTTGAGAAGGCCTTGAGTCTTCCTGCAGACGTTTTAATCATTAAGATGGTAGATATGATGTGCAAGTATGAAATCATGATTAGCATGAATGGTATCCATCCCAAAATGACACATTCAACGGGTATGAAAATCCTAAGACACGTTGTGTCACCACAGGCAAGTTTCAGAATCGTTTGAGCATCACAGAAGAAATGATTTATATCTGATAAGTTACAGAATGATAAGTTAGACATCAGTAGAGTGAACATCAATGAATTTAGGGAACCCAACAGCCAGGAAGCAGCTGCCAATATAGAACAAACCCTTTTATTCATGATAACAGAATATCGGAGAGGAATGCAAATGGCCACGTAGCGGTCATAAGCCATAGACGTCAGCAGAAAAAATTCTGTTGCAAGACACATTGCAAGAAGAAACATCTGTGCCATGCAACCTGAGAAAGAAATTCTGTTGTCAGCTTTAATTATGATGGTCAGCAGCTCTGGAAGCACAGAAGACACATACATAATGTCCTGGACTGAAACATTGCACAAGAAGAAGTACATTGGAGTGTGCAGCTGAGACACAAAACATACAAGTGAGATAATAAGGAGGTTTCCAAGCATAGCTAAAAGATACATGAATAAAACTCCAATGAAAAGCAAAAGCTGAGGTTCTCCAGAAGAGAAAAACACCATTAGGTGAAATTCTTTTGGTGATGTGCTGTTCATATTTTCTTGGAGAAAAGAGAAATTGTTTCCTTAACTGTTAAGAAACTATTGTTTTTAATATTTTTTTTACACCTTTGCAATAACCTCTGGCATAGCATATTCTCTAAAGCTACTCAAACTGAAATGGCAACATTTGGAAGCACTAAAATAGAGAAATACCTAAAATATATACATGTTCTTTAAGAGTGTAATGTTAATGGATCACATAACATCAGATTATACTGAGATATAGCACAACAAATAAATCCAGTAAGGTACTCAAGTAATGTCTTAAGCTCAAACAAACAGAGAGGTTTTAGGTACAAATAATGTATCTTTTGATTGACTTCCTAGAGCCTGACTGATGGTTATGACTCAAGTTAGAACATTTTGTTCTTGAGCTCTGTTGCTCAATAGAATAGTGATAAGTCTGGACAATGTGATTAAAGGATGTCCTGGAGGAAATGTAAGCACTGTCCTAAAAGTAAATGTTCACTAAACAGACTCCCATGTTTTGTGAGTGGGAATAACAAAGCTAATGTATTAACCATACATGACTTTTATTGCTTGGTGGCTCAAGTGTTTAAAATATTACAACCAGTTTAGAAAGCTCAACGTATACTATGTCCAGGGGAGGTCATGTTTGTGTAAGGTTATAGGAGCTTAAGCAAATTTATCTTTAATCTTCTGTTGATAAACCTTAAGTTCATACTTTTGATTAATTTGGGCAATTATTGGGCTAGGAAGTGACCACAGGTTAAATGGATATTGAAAGCATTTCTTTCTTTCTTTGCAGGTGAAGGAAGGTATTTGATAATGTATCACTGTGAAAAAAAACTGATTCATATGTTTAATTGATGTGTGGGCTTGCAATAATATAATCATATTTGTCTGACAAGGCAATTTGTTTCAAATTAGTTTTTCAATTATCTCTCTCAAATAGCATGTTGCATGGGGGCAGAAAAAAATAGCTTTTAAGTATGTATTTTAATAAAATAAAGCACACAAAAGCAAGGGGATACATAGGTATATTATATTCCTAGTAATATCAAGAAACCTTTTTTTCATGCAAAACGCAACTATGGTAATGTTTGAAGCATGCTCTAATAAATTCATGAAAACAATAAATGTATTAGTAGTTCAAACTGAGTAAAACCTAAATTCAAATCATGAGATAACTAATCAAACACCACTTTATTGTATATAACGACTTGAATTGTTCTGTACATGTTCTGCTATGACAGTTAATTAAGGTTTGACTTTGCATTAGTGTTGGGCTACAGCTTTGATTAAGAACAGATTTATTAAAAAATGCTAACAATAATCTATACCGGTAGTGGGAAACTTATTTCACGTAAAGGGAATAATATGCGACACCTGAGGCCTTAAAACTGCCTCACAGTGCTTAAAACCTTTTATTTTACTCAAAAAAAAAGGTAAATTTGAAGAAGAAAAGTAAATATTCAGTAATAGAAGAATAGGAAATGAAGATAAATATTTAAGAGTATAATTTAGTTTTATGTGTTAGATTTAGGATAGACAAAATAGTTGATTCATTGATGAAAAGGGGCATGCTTTTTATTTCATGACACTGCCTTGGGGCTGTATGAGAAGTGCAGAGGGCCACATGTGGCCCCATTCTACTGCTGCTATACACTATGGCCCCCATTCAATTCCATGCCCATAATTACAATGTCTGCAGCTGTAAGTCTGTGGGTTAGAAATTTGTTAGAATTACGTATGTATTCAAGCCCGCAATTAAATGGTTAAAGCCTAAAACCGTAAACCATGAACCTGTATGTAGAAATTCAGGGCATGGCCATGATCAATTAAGCAAGCCTGTAAGTTACAATTTAGACAGAGCCAATAGTAAATGAGAGCGTCATCATGACATCAGTAAAACATGGACTTTAAACTACAATTAATTTGTGTTTAGAAGTCCAATCTGAAAACGGACTCACAATCCAAAAATGTAAAATCAATAAAAATCACTAAATAAACTGTTCTAGTCTACGTGGGTGGCCTAATGTGTATTATCTCATTGATCCCTGGGATCAATATAACACAGAAATAAAACATTTTAAAAAAATATTGCAGATTTGCGATTTTGAGACTGTTGTGCAATTAATGCTAACGTCTTTTATTGCTTTCCCTATATTTTAAACTAACATTAGTGTGTGTTTATTTGCTTTTGCGGTATTACGAACAGGTGATTAACCCACTTGCGAGTCCTATCTTGTACTCATAGAAATTTTTGATACATTTGCCATTCATGGGTTTGAAGGTAATTGCGGGCTTGTTGAATTGTTGCAATTGAATATGGATTTTGCGTCTTTAGAACTGATAACATTAAGCATCAAAGGAGGCGATAGGACATTTTTAGGAGTTATGTTTTTGACAACTGCAGGTTTTTTTTGCCTGTAGCTCGCAAATTGATTGCAGGTAGCTAGAAGAGGCCAATTGAATATCAGTAACTTTTATGGAATAAATTACGGGTTCCAGTAATTACAATTTGGCCAATTGAATGGGGGCCTATGTATACCATCTAAAAACAATACATTTCAGGGACTGTAATACCAAATGTATTCATAGGAAATGGATATTGCAATCTTCAGCCATCTGCTTGGAGCTTATGGAGCTTAGCAAATCTGTGGGAATGTGATTTAATCAAGTAAAAAAGTAATCTTGTCTTGGATTTGTATGTGTTATATCGTAAAAAAATTGTGCAGTTTTAAAAGCTAAATACTTGAAAGCTGCTATTTGTATGAATCAAGAATACAACTAAATTTACTGATATTTGATGCTTAATCATAGCATAAAAATTACAACTTTGTAGTATTTGCCTTTTTAAAGCAAACGTCTAAATAAAAGAAAAGTAAGTGGAGAAAAGTTAAAAAAAAAAAGTTTTGCTGATCAGTTATTGTCTACCTTTATTATATTATATACTATGGGCCTCATTCTATTATCGGCCGTAAATCGGCCGCAAAGCTGCGATTCCTTGCGGGGCTCCAGTTACCTTGCAATTCAATTATATGGCGCAGCAAGGATATCCCCTTACGGCCGGCCGTATATCTTGCAACCGGCCGTAAGCTCTGAAAACTTTAAAAGCAAAAATAAATTCAAGACGGCACTGTAAAGCTCTGTAAATGCTAGGGATCATAATGGGGGACATGAGGATTAATAGCAACCCCCTCTCAAGCTTGCATATCAGCCCAAATCTGAGATTTAATTAACTGTTTATTTTCCGGCCGCAGCGTGGGCGGATCTGAGGTGCTCCAAGCCCTCTGGACTTTTTACATGGATATGTGACATAAATTAAAAAAATAATTATTTACAGATTTGAGTGTAGGGGAATGTTGTGCTATGAATGCTTACACCTACAATCACTTTATAGTCTCCTCAGAGTGCAGGATGGCTTTATTATGGCTTTGTTATGTGCTTAATTGTGTGCCTGCGGGACTTTTTTGCTGCAAGTAAGCTGCGGCTCGGTTTTAGCCTTGCAGAGGGGGTTCCCGGAGCAATTGAATAGCAACCAGGATTTTCTTGCGGCCGAAACTCTTGCGGCCGTTTAAGATCAAAGGCTTTCCTCCGGCGCGTGTGGCCGCAAGGGATAACAAGGCGCCGGCCGCAAGCCTGCCGGGAATAGAATAGCCGAATAGCTTGCGGACGGTCCTTGCGGCCCCGCATCTCCTACGGCCGATAATAGAATGAGGCCCTATATGTATAGTGCCTTTTTTGCACCATTATTGTTATGCGTGAAAAAAAACCTTACAGATTCAAAATATAATTCCAATGGTTTTCTACATATTACATTTTTAAGTATAATATGTGCAATTGAATTTATGACGTGGCACCTTGCACGCATATTTTATAAGTTGGCTTGTATGTACTGTATATGTTTCTGAAAATATCTTGCAATATAATAGTAACTATTTAATACTTTTGTGTGAATATTGTAAATTTGCATTAAAAATATTTTCTAATGAAGCTACTCCACAGCAAATACGCTGCCTCTAAAATCTTTATTAAGAAAACTAGAAGGCAATGCTGTTGGTTTTTAGTTATAATAAGTGAATAACTATTTCATTTTTATGTATCAGAGCAACAGTAGAACAAAAAAAAATAAAATTAGAGTAAGAAGTTTAAGTTCCCCGGTCATTTTATCAGAGAATATGATTTTATTCCATATAAAATGAATATTTCAGTCCTACCTGCCAATCCAGACCAGTCTGTTCATAGACGAGCCTATGTCTGACACATAACTAGGATGTGCATTGAGGCTTTTATAAGAGCTCTGAGAGATGATCCCAAATGATCTCTTGCTCTACTCTACACACACTTTTTTTCAAAACTTCCAGACTTTTTGCCATTTGTCATACTGATGCCATTTTTATTATATTTTTTATTTTAGTATTTTTTTATATACAACAGATGATAAAAGCTGTTGGACACATGGAAATATAATGGGCCAGATGTACTAAGGGCTCTATTACATGGCACCCATAAGAACTCCTGTAATGCTGGCCAGCAAGAAGTGTAGGAACTGGGAGGATAGCGGGTCAAATCCCCCAAGAATATATGACAAGGGAGATAGGACAGTGTCATACCCACAGTTAGCCATTAGAGTATGCCACCTTAATGTCGTTTAAGATCAGGCAATTGTCTAAATCTAAAATAATACTGTTGATAAGTAGAAAAAAAATGCATAATTGATAAAAACAGACTAAAAAAACTCATATACAGTATGTCAAATATTAATAATAAGTAATTTTGGGATGACTGAAAAAAGTGGTAACAATAGGTATCCCTTATGGGGGTATATGCACCTTTATCAGTACCAGTAGTTCCAACAAGGAATGAACCCCACTGTGAGGACAAATATGTATCTCCAAATCTCTTTATACACATCCCAATACAGCTTCCCTGATATGGCAAATTACTTTGTTAATCCGCAGGAAGTTGTACATTTTGACAGCTCTATAAAAGTTAAAAAACAAAACAAAAAGATGTGTAGTAACTCTATAAATGCTAAATAAGCAGTAAATAGGGAGTGTAAAGTGAGGCTTGAGTATGGATCAGCTAAACGCTTAGCTCTATATAACCATAAACTTCTGTATATCATGAGTGCACACAAACAATTCACAGCAGTAGTTAAAAAAACGGTAGTGACAAGCCACTACTTACTGGACAACCATTCTCCCCAAAAGGAATAATAGAGTACTTGCTCATCAGTAAGATAATCCCGATGGTCCATTTCACCCTAATTTGGGTTTACTCATGGGCTACTGATAATCAGTCTTACTTGGGCTTTTAAAGCCATTTCCGCTATACGCTGCGTAATAGCGTCATTACGTAGTTTTGCGTAGCGACGTAACCACACACCCAGCGCTTGCAGGAACGCACAACTCCTTCCATGGAACGCAAAATTAACCAGTATAGTGACAGAACTGGACATGAAAATGTGTAACCACGACCTGCTTTTTGAATTATTGTGCATTCAGAAAAGATGTATATTTATTGAAATTTTAAGCTCTCCTATGTATGTAGTAGTATTATAACTAGGTTTCGCAATAGGCTTCTCTCAGTGGGTAATAATAAATATTTATTTAAACCGGCTAAATGACTGAACAATTAACTTGAGTGAAGTATATGTGAATGTGTGTATGATGAATGGTGCTAAAATACTAAATGAATATAAGGTGTCACTACATATGTGTTGTCAAAACCAGTGACCATTAATGTGAACATCTACCAATGTTCAAAAACATTTTTTATAAAAACATTTGAAAAATATATAATTACATTAACAAATACTATGTGCATGGAAATAATCTGTGTATATAAATGTGATGTATAATAAGCTAATGACATATTATGTATAATAAGACATACAAGAAAATATATATATGAAAAAATAATTATGTGAGTGTGGAGTGTTTTAATCTAAACCACCAGTGAATAATGAGTGACCCTCTTGTAATGATAACAATTGAGAGGCCTAAATGAAATAAAACATCTTGACACAAAATAATTGCTCATCACTTATTTAATGAAATTTGAAGGGGTAAATAATTATAATCTAGAATATTGATCCAGTGAAATACATTTCTCAATGATATTTCAATTTCTGATATAATTGGACTTATTTACAAAAAAAGCAAACTATGAGAAACTTTCATTAAGTCCATAGGGACTTTGCGTGTTAAGTAAAAAGATCCATTTACTTTCTAATTTCAACAGAGCTTTATCAATGTCGCCTCATCTTGGTCCTACTGAGATCTGATCAATTACTGAGAACTTCATAACTTCAGATCTATTGCCATGAAATTGTTTCATATGTCTAGCTACAGAAGTGTCCATTTCTTTGGTGACTGTAAAGGGAAGGTTCCAAGATTCGTCTCCTCAATTGGCGTGAGGTTTTGCCTATATATATGTTTGGACATGGACATGTTATTGTATAAATAACATGAGTAGGGGATAAAATTCCTAATTGGATATTTGATGTTGGTATTTGGATCCATGAATTCTTTACTAGGATGAATGAACTTGCAGGCCTTGCATCTTCCACATTTGAATAAACCTTTCGTCGGTGAAAACCATGTTGTTTTAGTTGAGTTAGACGATTTGAAAAAGCTTTTCACTAATTCATCTTTAATACTTTTATTCTTGTGGTATGTAACACAAGCTTGTTCTGAGAGACTGGAGTGTAGTATGGGATCATCTTTTAAGATATGCCAATGCATATTTAACACCTCCCTAATTTCTTTCCAATCTCTACCATATGCCATAATGCATCTAATCTGTTGATCCTCCTGCATTTCTTTTATTGCAAACAGAAGGTCCTGTCTATTAGATTCCAAAGCTCTCTTATATGCTTTCTTCAGTATGCGATGGTGCTACCCACAAGCTTTAAATTTATTACATTGTTGATCCCGTAAGTATTACCGTAGTTTTAGTAAAGGTAGACATATGAATTTTACCCATTGTATCTTTAGCTATCGTTAGATCTAATAATTCAATTTTGTTATTATCCAAGGCATATGTGAATTTCAAACCCAATGGGTTTTCATTCAACTTTTTCATAAAGTTAATGAATTCTGGGATATCGCCTACCCATAAGACCAAAATGTTGTCGATGAAACAATGTCATAATAAAATCTTATCACAAAAATTTTGACATGTGTTTAGAGAACACATAGTTCGGAGCACAAGGTGTGCCCATAGCCGTTCCACTGATTTGGTAATACCAACAATTATTGAATACAAATAAATTCTTCGTTAATGTAAATCTGAGTAAAGATATAATAAAGGCATTCATTGCCCTATAATTGTTGGACTTCATGTTTAAATAATACTCAACTGCTAAAATACCTTGATCATGCGGGATGCTGGAATAAAGCTGTTTCACGTAAATGGATATCAAAATAGTTTATTTGGGAACTGTGATACCATCCAGTTGTTTCAGTAAATCTAATGTATCCTTCAGATACAACGGTATGGTAGACACAATTTCTTTGAGGTAATCATTTACATATTTGCTTATTTTCTCTGTAAGAAGACCGTTTCCAGATACAATTGGTCGCCCCGGTATGGGCACTTTTTGTATGTATCTTTGGCAAAGCATAGAAAGTTGCCACCAAGGGCCGTTTTGGAAACAAATAATCGTAGGTGTTCTGATCAATGATCTTGTCTTGCTTGGCTGAACTTAGTAATTGTTTTAACTCTTTTTTGAATTCATGTAGTGGATTGCTTTGTAAACCCACATATGTTTATGCATCAGATAGTAATTTGTTACACATTCTTAAATACTCTTGTTCCTCAAAAAAAAACAGTATTCCCTCCCTTACTCCTTTTCAATTCATATAAGGCTTTAAATGATTGCCTAAATCTATTAAAGCCTGATGAAAACAATAGCAACAAGTTCCGTGCAGAAAAGGGAGGGAGCTACCTGCAGGTTGGTGTACCATCCTCTGCTCTCCGTAAAATATCCAACTTCTGTCCCTCCTGTTTGTGGCTTAATGCAGATGAATTATGTGATAAATGACCACATAAGGCTCTAGTCACAGAAAACCACAGTGACATATTATGATTAGCATCATATCTGTGTTTCTACCATCCCCAGAATGAAAAGAAGCTTGTGTCTTTTGTACCTGTCCACTTGTTCCCCCAGGTCTGGTCTGTCTAGCTGTCTGTTGTCTGGGATATTTCACAGTCTGTTTCGTCCTGGCTAATGTCCTTTTTCAACTTCGATGGCTGCTCCTGCATCACTGGTGGTTCTCATAAACATAAGTTAATTCAGTATTTGTAGTGTACAGTTTTCAACTATGAGGAGACATTTTAATAATATAACAGTATATCAGTGAATTATGATGTAATTGATTTGGGGATTGAAAAAATCTAGACATTTCTGGCATATAGTATGACCACAAAATGGCACTGCCTAAATACCCTAAGACCACACTATTTGGATGTGAAGTAAGGGCCACATTCCAATCTCTTTCCACAGGTACTTACGATGCACGTTGTGCCTTAAGTTGGAAACTTATCAATCAAATTCTCTAAATGTCCCTGATTCATGAAATCACTGTTGAATAGGCAGAAAGTATATGATTTATCAAGTTACAATGACCCTTCACATTCATATTTCCATCCAAGTCACTCCAATCTTCATGCTTAATACGAATAACATACCATGCATAGGCCATTTTTTCCTTCCCAAATTTGTGCATACACTACACCACCCGTAGAGGCCTCTGAAAAATATTCAAACATCAGATCTGATGCTAAAAGCAGTCACCTCAGTTAAGTCAGATGTAAGGCACTATTTCTTATATACAACATAAGTGAGGGGAGAATACGGTAATTACAGCCTAAACTACACATACTTGGGGGATCTCATGGTTCACCCCTAATACCTCTACCCCCTGTCAGCCTAGGGGTCCCCAGGATTCCCCCATTGAGCTTGATGTAACTGAGTGGGACGTAGCTGACAGATGTGTATTGTGTATTGCTCTCTTAAGGGCCACGGAGAGTCGGATACAATTGAACGACTAAACAACAACAATAAATAGGGAATCCTGGGGATTCCCCCTCCAACACTGAAGGGAACCACAGGATTCCCTCTTCCCATGCACAGAAGTGAGGCCCCAGGATTCCATCACCATAACCCCCAATGCCCAATTATCTCAATACAATGGGTATCTATTGAGACCCCCTATGGCACATAAATATTAATCTAGTGTCACTGATATCCTAAAAATTAACTCCTGCCACTGGGGTCTCTAATGGACCCCCGTGGCACACACAATTAATGACTCATCAGCTCAAGCTCCTCTTCCATCCAGATGGGGGCCACCCCATCAGGTGGCCTCACTGCTTACCAGCTTGGTCCACTATCCACAGTTCTTTTGGCATGGCTGTCTATGTCTAGGATCCCAGTATCTTGGTATCTCAACTTGGCTGTGGATAATGCCTCGTATTCTGCCATCCCCTAACACATCGCCAGGGATCCTAATGATGCCACCAGCATCTTAAGAACTAGGACCAGCTCAGTCATCTTCCACTGAGCTGCCTCATGGGTCTTCAGATTAAAACACTCCATCAGCAGTACGAGGCTTCAGAACGTAGTACACCAAGCAAACTTCCCCAATAAACACTCATTTACACCTATGTGCCCCCAATAGGGCATACTTCTTTATTTTTCATACTGTTATTATACCATTTACATCAATACCAACTATGTAATCGTTTACAGAAAAAATAACATTTTGCAATCTGCAGGTATGGTCACATTCATATTTACCTTCCCAATTTTTTCTAACCAATCAAAGGAGTGTATCTTAGGCCCTCGTCATATTGGCCCGGCTATCTGGGGATCTACATGTTACAATCACTTGTTTTGGACAGAGATCAAGCCTCCTTGACCCCATATTCTTCAGCCCTCCAGGACTTGACTTCACCCCATGAAAAAGCTACCCACTGGGGAAAGGGGAATGGACGGCGGGCCTCTAAAGACTTTGCTGTATGGGCGAAAATTCATAATGCACTTCCGCATAGTTAGTAGGCCATCTATGCATTGATTAATTCAGGCTTGTATATCATGTCCTGCTTGGTCAAGGTCATTTAATCACACTTTGCCACCAATGAAACACATTTTCAAGTGTAATTCATATGTTATTCAGAAATATTGTGTAATAACTAATGCTTTCATTTGTTATTTGTTGTGTTTATACAATTTAATGTTTAACTTGTTGTTTTAACCAATGTATTTTACTGAGATGTTTGATTGGACATTCATTTTTCACCTTCTTATTATGAGATTATTATTACTGTATTTAAAAACATAAGTGCCATGAACCACATTATGCCATTCAGTGATGTAAGAAATGTCATCTAGACTAAAAGGTTCACTCTTTGTGGGATATCTCATGTGATTCTGTGTGCTAGGGGAAGAGGGTTGCCTTTCTTATAAATTTAAATGATGTTGCTCAGTTGTGTCTGACTCACTGTGACCTTGTGGACAACACACCATGCTAATCCACTTGATTTTCATGGCAGAAATACTGGAGTGGCTTGCCAGTTCCTTTTCCAGTGGGTCACAGCATACAGCTTCTGGTATTCACAGGTGGTCTCCCACCCAAGTACTGACCACTATGACCTCGTGGTTCTCTGGCTGGATTCAAACCCAGGATGCTGTGGTGAAAGCACCTGCACCCTAACCACTGCGCCACTAGGGAACCCACCTTTATTATAGGAGTGTATTAAATCCTCTGTGATAGATACAGTATTAGCAGTTCACATTAACACGTTTTATAGTTGTTTATATATTTACATTTATGTGTGGGTTGCATCACAAGTGCGACTGTGAGCATGATTCAATAGCAAACCTGCATCTCGGGGTACACAGGCCGTATGTCTGCGGGGTGATGCGGTCTTGAACTACAATTCCGGTGCTATCTAATTGAACAAAAGAGCAGGTTAGGGGCGGAAAGCCAAAACCGTAAACCATGCAATCATATGAAGCATTTTAGGTCGGGAACATGATCAATGATGCAATTGAGACTGTCATCATTACGTAAGTAAAACATGGAGGTTACATGTCAATCAATTAGAGTTTCAGGGTCCGATATGCCATCAGACTCGCAATTCGTCAATGTGCAAAATAATAAATGAATGAAGGAAATGTTCTAGTCCATGTGGGTGGCCTGATATGTATTAACTCATTGATTCCTGAGATTGATATAACCCTAAAAAGAAACATAAAAAAAAAATGTTATTGCACATTTGCGAGCTTGAAGCTATTGTGCAATTAATTCTAATGTCTTCCATTGCTTTCCCCATCATTTACAGTGCACTATTGATATATTTTTTTTCATTTACAGTGCTATATATATGTCTTTAACCCTTTTGTGGGTCCTCTCTAGCACTCATAGGATTTTCTTCTACATTTGCCGTTTACAGGTTTGCAGGCTTGAGGAATTGCATATGAGGAACATATGCAAATATTTACATGGGATGGTGGGAGAGAGAGAGAAATGACCAAATATACCAACAAAATCATATTGTGTCTACACTACATAGATGATATTTTAATATTATGGGAAGATACGATGGACCATGCTTAATGATATAATGAACTTAATCTGAGATTGATTCATCAGATGAGCCTACAAGAAATATAATTTTTGGATTTAAAAATATTCAGAAATGATAATGGAAGTATAGGCAAACACCTATACAGAAAAACTACTTCCACCAATCACTCTCAGAGCTCACATTTCCCGGCCACGAAGAGGTCTATACCTGTCAGTGAATTCTTGAGAATACGCCGTAATTGCTCGGATGAGATAACCTTTAGGAAACAAGTGAAGATTTTGACAGGCCGTTTAAAGGATAGAGGCTATAGTGGAACTTCATTAAAAAAAGTGTATCATCGTGTGTTACACACAAATAGAGACAATCTTTTAGTTCCCAAAAATAAGAGACATAATATGACACATTATCTTAGATTCATCAGTACTTTCAATTAACAGTGGATGGAAATAAATTCCATCTTGAATAAACATGCTCATGTTTTAAGATGTGATGGTCAACTTGATATATTTATAGGTGAACGTATTCAGACAGGCTGGAGGAAATCACAAACAATCAAGGATAGACTTGTACGTAGTTATTTCCAAAAATTTAAGCAGAAATCGACTCTACCCAACGATACTCACATGTGTGGGCACTGTAAGTTCTGCATTTTTATGAAAATGATTGATTATTTGGAAGACAGAACCAGCAAGAGACATACAATGATTGGTTTCTACAATTGTAGTACCAAAAATGTAATCTATTGTTTACTATGTCCATGCAATTTGCGCTACATAGGTTTGACCTCGAGGGCAATACGAAGAAGACTGGGGGAACATATGAATTATATCAAGAATAGTATGAAAGATTATGAGAGGGGTAAAACCTTAACTACAGTAGCTAGACATTTTCTTCATAGACATAATTGTAAACCGGAAATTAAGTGTACCATACTGCAACAAATTAACCTTGGAATTAGAGGTGGCAACTTAGAAGAATAATTATTGAGAGCTGAGAGTAAATGGACCACCTTACTCAATACTCTGTTACCATTTGGTTTGAATGAAAATATCAACCTGGCTGTTTTCTTGTAAAGATGATGGAATAAAGAGTGCATATTAATATTCTTAGATACTACATTTAATACCAAGTATATGCAGTTTGACAGTATTTTTAATACTCTATATAGCTATATCTCCTCTGAGGGAACATGTAGTTATCTAATTGATTAATAATGGTTTTCTACTTGTAAATAATATATTCACTCTAATTGCTAGTCAATGAGATATGATGTATTCAAATGTGTTGTTAAATGAAGGCAGATTCATCCTAGGCAGATTAGGATATCAGACCAATATAACAGATGGTTATTGCTTGTGAATGAAATGATAAGTTTATATGGGAAGTTGATAATTGTATATATTATAATTAACAAAATCTTAGCTATTATATGGAATTCCATACCCTATGACTCGTATAATGTATGTATAGTTTATAATATAATCGTATTGATAATAATTCTCTCCCTTGGGTGATCTGCTAATATGTTACAATATAATTTGCAATAATGTGTGATATATCTTTGATACTGCACAACATTAAATAATTAAGTGATAGAGAAGGATATAGGGATAACAGTATATTTGGTTTTTGCTTTTGGTTTGATGAGTGATGACGGATTGGACTCAATGTTTTAACATACCTCAGTATGACATATATAACGCTAAGTAATCAGACTGATCTTTAATTAATACTTTGGATTAACATTATATACATTATATCTAGTGGATACTGATATTGTCTGATATACTAGCTATTTTAATAACTGTATAATATATACCGTATTTATCGGCATATAACACGCACCGGCGTATAACACGCACTTCATTTTAAGAAGTGAATTTCATCCTCCTTCCTCAACCCCCCTCCTCAACCTCAACACCCCTCCTCAACCTCCCTCCTCATCCTCAACCTCCCTCCTCATCCTCAACCCCCCTCCTCATCCTCAACCCCCCTCCTCAACCTCCCTCCTCAACCTCCCTCCTCATCCTCCCTCCTCAACCTCCCATCCTCAAATCCCCTCAACCCCCCTCCTCAACCCCCCAATCCTCATCCTCCTTCCTCAACCCCCCTATCCTCAACCCCCCTCCTCAACCTCAACCCCCCTCCTCAACCTCAACCCCCCTCCTCAACCCCCCTCCTCATCCTCAACCCCCCTCCTCATCCTCAACCTCCCTCCTCATCCTCAACCCCCTCCTCAACCTCCCTCCTCATCCTCCCTCCTCAACCCCCCCATCCTCAACCCCCTCCTCAACCTCCCTCCTCAACCCCCTATCCTCAACCCCCTTTTCAACCTCCCTCCTCAAACCCCCTCCTTAACCCCCTCAACGTTGTGCATAGTAAGGTGGCAGGTGATAAGATTGTTTAAATGGATACATTTTTGTGAGATTTTCAAGGTTTTGAGGCAGGAGAATAGTCTATTGGAGCAAGGCAAGGATTTCCAGAGAAAAGTCCAGAAGGCGCAATGCAATATGAAATGTGGAAAGTCGAAGGTCGTTAGCAGAATGAAGTGGGTGGGTGGGGGAGTATTTGGAGATGAGAGCAGAGATAAAAGGGGGTGTGCTGCTGTTGAGGGCTTTGTAAGTTTGGGTCATCATTTTAAATTTTATTCTGGAGGCTATGGGAAGCCAATGAAGTGATTGACAGAGAGGTGCTGCCAACACTGAACATTGAGTACGGTAGATGAGTCTAGGGGAAGTATTTTTTATGTATTGAAGTGGGGAAAGACAGGTGGTGGAAAGGCCAGTACGAAAAGATTTGCAGTAGTTGAGACGAGATATGATGAGGGAATGTATTAGAATCTTAGTTGTGTCTTCGGTAAGGTAATGTCATATTTTGGAGATGTTTTTTAAATGAAAAAGACAAGATTTTGTTAGTGAATGTAGGTAAGGAATGAAAGAGAGGGCAGGGTCACATAGAACACCAAGACAATGGTCTTGGGAGGTGGGAGTAGTGTTGGCATTGTCGACAGTGAGAGAGATATGAAGAACTGAAGCTGTAGAAGAGAGTGAAAGTGTTTGGTGTTAGATATGTTTAATTTGAGGTGGTGGGTGGACATTCAGTACAAACTTCTGCTAGAATAAAGGGGAATTGATATTGTACTGTTAGGTAGATGTGAGTGTTGTCTGCATACAGATGATACTGAAATTCAAAAGATTTTATAATGGTACCAAGTGAGGAAGTATAAATGGAGAACCTTGGGGTATGTTATCAGACAGAACGAGAGGAGAAGAATACGTGCCACAGAAGGAGAAGCTAAATGTTTAATCTTGTAGGTATGATCTGAACCATGCGAGATCAGTGTCACAGATGCCAAGAGAGTGGACAATATGGATTAGAAGAGGGTGGCCAACTGTGTCAAAGGCAGTAGGGGGATCCAGAAGAAGCAGAATAGAAAAGTTACCCTTTGACTTGGCAGTGAGCAAGTCATTAGTGATTTTTTGTGAGAGCTGTCTCAGTAGACTGTTGGAACCAAAAGCCGGAGTGGAAGGTGTCAAAAAGGGAATTGGTGGAAATAAATTGGGTAAGGTGATTGTAGAGAGAGCAGCCACTCAAGTAATTTTGGAATCCAAGAGAAGTAGAGAGATAGGGCAATAAATGCAGAATCAGTGTCAGATTAGGGTTTCTTAAGAAGGGGTGTAATTATAGCATGTTTTATAGATGATGGGAATGTGCCGTTATTTAGGGAAAGGTTGAAGAGAAGTGTGAGAGCAGTTATAATTGTGGTAGAGAGGGGAGGTATGAGCTGTGATGAAATAGGATTCAGAGGACATGTAGAGTGAAGTCGTCATCCTCTGTTACAAAGTCAAAGGAGTGCATAATGGCTGTGGGATTGGGAAGGGTGCAGGCAGGGTGTTACCGTTTAGCTGAATGGAGGGAGTGTGTGAGCCACATTGATAAGAGTTTGTAGTGAATGTTTCCAATTTTATGCTTAAAATGGCTGGCAAAGTCTTCAGCCGTGAGACAGGAAGGGACAGGAGGTGGTGGTGGGCGGTGGAGAGTGTTGAATGTGTCAAATTAAATATACATATTTATATAAACCATCATCAAATAAGAAAACAATGTGTTATTGAATACTACATTTTACACAGATTTTGAGAGCTATCTACCATTACATTGACTTGCCCCAATGTCAATATTATTTTAACTTTATGCAGTGGATTTGTCTCCACAAGTTGAAAACTAATCCTGCTGGTGGTATAAATGCTTTATATCAAGTTGCCATCTTTATTTGGGTGTTCTAAATGTATTTGAGTTTATAGCTATTGTAAAGCTTTTGAAATGATTTCACAGTTCTTTCAAAGATCCATCAAAGAAAAAAGGATGAGTGAGCTGAGGATGAGAATGCGAAATGAGAGGTAACAGGAGGGAGACAAAATGAGAAAGTACACAGCTTTACATTGGAAAATGTTGCACTTGTGTCACATTTAGAACTGTGAACAGCTTGTTACTGTAAGGGGACATGTGCATTGATGGGTAGCATTGGTGCATGTGGATCATAGGTTAGACAAACCAGAATAAATGACGACCAACATAATGGATAAAACTGATGGCTACATGTAACTATCCCTCAGATCTTATTGTCAAAAACCTAAAAAATAATCATCCACAGTCTAATATTCTGCAAACAATAATTTCAAACCAAATACTGTATATATATATTACAATATTTTGAGTTATAATCTAAAATCTATATTTCTTGGTCTGCTTCACATTTTACTCCAAGGTCAATCAATTACTTATTTTGGATTCATAAATGTCCCCCTATGATGATACTTTGAATACATTCCATTCCAAAGATGCTGTTTATTTTTATTCTGAGCTTCACGATCATTTATTACAAATTTTCTCCTCTTGTTTTCTGGTTTGAAAAGGCTGAAGAAAATGTTTAGTTTTTTTTAATAATTTCTTGACAAGAGGAAATAAAGCTGCCTAATCCTGTTTTTTGTTTTACTCATTGTGCATTTTAAATTCCAACAACATTTTTTATTATTATAGTATGGTTTGGTTTGGTTTCTATTTTTATTATTAACCTATATTTGTAATGCGCCAACATATTCCGTAGCGCTAAACAGGGTAGATATAAGTCAAAAGCAAACCTAAATTACGAAATAATGTTTTTGAGTTTAAAGTCAAGCATACAAAATGCACCCAACAAGACTGAAAACTTGCAAACTTACAGTCTATTTTAATAATTATTTAATATTATTTGTATTTAGCACTACTATAATTTCAGGCTCCTATTCTGCTTTATTTCTACAGAGCACTAAATAATCTGAGGCTCAAAATAAAGTTTAATTTAAGTGGGTTTTACAAATATCTACTACACTCATTTAAAAGTATTATTTTCTCACAATGTGTTTCAGCAACTTTGGTCTCTATGCCTAGAGTAATAGGTATAGATACTTTTAAGATACAATTCTAAAAGTCTGAATGAAAGAGCTTTGTGTCTTACCTAACAATCCAGATCTGGCCATGGTTAGAAGGGTTGCTGTGTAAGAACAAGTAGGTATATTAAGGTTTTCCTTAGACCTCAGGGAGGTACTTCCAATGGAGCTCCTATGTTCAGAGTTTGCTTAACTGATGTCACTTTTATTATACAAAGTTTGTAGATTTTAAGTATTATAAAAAAAAAAGACTATAGCTGTACAAACAATGTATTAAAATAGGTAAAATTAAGTAAAAGTAAATCAAAGAAGTATGGTTTGCAAACAATGAAGTAAACGTATTAAAACATGTATTCAGCTCGTCCTACTCTTGTTTTTCTCTGGACAACTTCACACTCTATAGACTCAGATTTCAAACCTTGGAAAGTCTATTAATTCATTCTCAGCCATGTCTATTTCTCACCTAGAAACTACTATTACTATATTTATTACCTGATTAATGTACTTTCTACTGATTTGCACCATCTTCGTCTGTGGCTAACATAATTTAAATTTCAATATCATGTGTTCTTCCATATGTCTCTTACTATACTGTCCATATAAATGTGCATTAACAGAGGGTGGAAACTTAATCTGAATCTTAGAAATGTGGAAATATTTGTGACTCCAAAGGGATATCTGTGTGCTTTGGTCTGTAAACTACAGTATCTCTGTATTGACAATGAATTTTATTTTTGAGCCATATATAGCTATTTCCTGTTATCACGCTTTTAATAGTACAGAGGACGTAAGAGGCTGTTTTTTTTCCATCCCTCCTAGATACAACACCAAGAAGGGATGTTACTCTCCTCATAGGAGATTGGAATACTAAATTAAGTGTCACTATTCAACGCCACAGGTTGCAACCACCTGGAGGACACCATGGACGAACTGGCATCCAAGCCAGCGTGAGCTGTTCTTACAGCTCCCCAACAGTCTCAACTCTAAAAACTATGATTTTGTTTGTAATTAATTGCTACTTGGCATGCGATTTATGATTGGTGTTTAGCCTAGACCTCCCACTTGCTACTATGAGAGCCGAATCATAAAGTTATGAATAGAGTGTAAAAAATATGGAAAAAGTGCAATAGAACCCCCCCCCCCCCCTCCTAGTAACTCCAAGGCCCCAACCCCTTCAGCAGGGAAAATGTATGACCCTGTCCCCGTATCCCAATGCTTCTGTCTCTTTTACCAATGTTTACACCATCCCCCTTTCCCGGCCACTAAGCCGGCTAGATTAATCCGGTTGGGCCATCCAGCCATTGTTTGGGACTGACAATCAGGCCGATAAAGAACCACAGACATCTTTTCACCCCCCTCTGAGTATCCTATACTTGGATTAAGGACCAGTCCCCAATAAGGACAAGCTATTTTAATTGTGTAAGGGCTAGCCCACAAAGCCAGTCGGTGAAGTGTCTACTAGTGATACTCGTATGGCAAAACAATGATGGCGGTAATTCATAATGCAAAATCCTGTTTGTTTAGGTAAAGTAACCCACTGTTTTATTGTGTTGAGACTGTATAAAATGGCTGAAGTTTGTTTAGAGATTATACTCACTTTGGAACACATAATAATGTGATAATAGTGTATTTTACTGCGAAAAACCTAGTTGACTGCTTGCTGCTTGGTGACTTCCTCTATCCTGTCGAAGGGAACAACTTACTGGCTGTGATCTCTGGATATAAATAGTCCCCACTAGATCATAACAGTGGGGATCCAAAAAATACCTGGAGTAACAAACAAGTTTTGCATTGGAGTACAAAATTAAGTAGATCAGAGACTAGTAGAATTTTATCAAGATAATCGTCTCCACCCTCTTGCAACAGCTTTATGGACATCAACAGATAGACAATATAGAAATCAGATTGATTATATACTTTAGTAAAAAAAAAAATGGAGGAGCCCTATACAGTTCGATAAGATCTATACAGGAAGGATCTTAACAGTATTGATAGCCTCAATAGTTTGTCCAATGATCTAGAGCCAGACATCTTGAGGAGTAAAGTGTAATATGCCCTAGGTAGCCTTCCTGATAACAAGGCTGCAGGAGTTGATGGAATCACAGATGAACTATTCAGAATCCTACAAGATGATGATGTGAAAGTCTTGATTGTTTGATACCAACAAGTTTCCAAAACAGTGGCGTGTTGACTGGAAAATGTCAGTCTACATCCTAATCCAAAAAAAAGGCAATGCCAATGATTGCTCCAATTATTGACCAACTGCACTCATTTCACAAGCTTATTTGACAAGATCCTACAAGCTCGGCTGCAACAATATTTAGACCAGGAACTACCAGATGTGCAAGAGGCGCAAGAGAAAGCAGGAGAGTTCCAGAAAAAAAAAAACATTTACTTCTGCTTCATAGACTATTCTAAAGCATTTGACTGTATGGATCACAATAAAATGTAACAAGTTCTTAAAGAGATGGGAGCACCAGATCATCTTATCCGCCTACTGAGGAATCTATATGTAGACCAAGAAGCCACGGTCAGAACCAAACAGAATGGGTCAAGATCAGGAAAGGAGTGCAACAAGGTGGTATATTGTCACCTTATTTTTTCCACATATACGCAGAGTACATCATGAGTAAGGTAGGCTGGATGAACCCAAAGACAGAATCAATATTGCTGGGAGAAATATCAACAATCTCAATTATGCAGATGATACTACTCTGATGGCTGAAAGCGAGGAGGAACTAAAGGGCCTATTGATGTGGATGAAAAGTGCAAAAGTTGCCCTTCTGCTCAATGTTAAAAAACAAAGATCATGGCATACAGCAATCTCAGCTCCTGGTAAATAGGTGTAGAAGAAGTGGAGGCATTTTGCTTCTGGGGAGGAAAGCCATGGCACTTCTGGACAAACTAGTAAAAAGTAAAGATATTACATTAGCAACAAAGGTCCGCATATTTTGAACTATGGTATTCCCAGAAGTAGCATATGGATGTGAGAGCTAGATCATAAAGAAGGCTGGACTCAAAAGATTTGATGCCTTTGAATTGTGGCGTTGAAAGGAATTGCTTAGAGTCCCATGGACTAAAGGAATATCCAGGAAATCAGTACTTCAGGAAATCAAGCCAAACTGTTCACTGGAAGGAAGCTGAAGCTCATATGTTTTTGCCTTATCATGAGAAGACAGGATTCCGTAGAGAAGACTCTGGGAAAGATTGAAGGCACATGAAGGTGAGGGCAATGGCGGAAATGGATAGATGAAGTAATTGAAGCAATGAACATGAGCTGGATGGAGCTCAGAGTGGCAGTGGCTGTGCCTGGCGTGCTTCAGTGCATAGAGTCATGCAGAGTTAGACACAACTGAATGATTGAACAACAATAATTAAAGGAGCACTGAACTTTTATTGCCCTCTATATCACAGTTAAATGAATAAACTCATGGATTGAAATACAACAGCTATAAAGGCTCTGTTAAATTGCATAATAATTCTAAGTCTAAACACATTGCTATATAAATGTGTTTACTGTAATAAATAATATTTCACATACCTTTCTCACCTGTTGGAACAACTACTCAATGACAAGAAGGTACGACTCTTGTTTATGTTTTAAAATAAGCACAAATACCATGTTCCATCATAAATATATCGTAAAGATGTATAAATTATGGGAAATATTTCCATTCAATGATCTTGAGGTCTCGGGCAAACTGCAGGGGTAGCCAATATTGGATGTCAAGGTTTGGATTTCCATTGTGGTGGAGCAATATTGCCTTCTTTAAAGGACCACTGTAGAATGAAAATTATATATTTGTAAATCAAGTGTCTGGCTAAAACAAATTAATCAGGAAAACATCATAAAGGGAAATTTTAATTGGAAGGAAGATATAGATTGAAGGGTAATTGAAGGATTACATGGAAGTAGAGATAGGGAAGAGAGAAGCATGATCGGAGAGAGTAAGGAAAAAAATGATGGCAAAAGAACAGTACTCCATGGAAGTAATAGGCACAGAGAATTAATATATATGATATGTATATATGAATAATCAGATGATTGCAGTATAGTGATTTTTATTGGACAAACATATTAATTTTTTATGACAAGCTTTCGAGAATGGACTTCTCTTAATCAAGTACTGAAGAGATGCACCAAGAAAAGTTCCTATATCTGTTCAGAGTTTAGGATAGGACAAAGACAAGCACCATAAATAATGTCCTGTGGGCCTTTACATCAGCAGCCTCATTAAATTAGCCCTCATAGTTCCCTCGGTCCTCGCAAAAGACAGTTTTTTGCTGTTTGCGAGGACCGATTCCTCAATATGTCCCTCACAGCCTCCTTTGCGAGATGAGGTGAACCTCGCACCTCAGAAGAATCCCTAATGGCACAAAAAAGTGCCAGCTAGGGATCCTAAACCCTATACGTGCTGCATCGGAGCAGCCCGAAACCCCCGTCTAAAGCTTCCCCCGGCTCCCTAAACACATCTCATGCTGCAGTGGTCCCTATCGGGATCCCCACATTAACCTTTTGCATCGGTCAGGCCTGCGCTGCATTTAAAGATTTAAAATTTCCCACCGCGGGTCCTTAAAGGGCCCTCGGCACACCAATAGCCAATCACGGCTGCGGGGATACTGTAAGAAGCCCCACGGCACCTAACATTAACCCTCCCCTATGCTGGAGGTCCCCATCAGGACCCCCAAGGTATCCACATATTAACCCTTTGCTGCAGGGGTCCATAGGGACCACAGCAGCCCCTACATTAACCCTTGCAGCGTGGGTCCCCGATCGGCATCGACCGTGACCGAGTTGCATTTAAACAAGTTCAAATTTCCCGCCTCGCGGTTCCTGAAAGGACCTTTTGCTAAATAAATATTAATCCATGCTATGAGGGGTACTATAAGGCACCTAAAATTAACCCCATCACCCATGGAGCTCTATACAGAGCACCATGAGCACTTAATTAACTCTATAACTTATGGGGCTCTATACAGAGTCCCATGAGACTAAAATTAACCCCATCACTCATGGGGGTCAGTTTCGACCCCCCATGAGCCCTTAATTAACCCTGTCACTCATTATTATTTATTATTAATATAGTTAATTTATAACACGTCAACATATTCCGTAGCGCTGTACATAAATTATGGTGAATTCCCAAAGTACTTAGGATAGAAACTCGCAGACTTACAATATAAGGTAATGTGAGTGATAAAAGAGGGAGAGAGAGGTGATAAATGTGTTAGGGTGGAAGGTGATATGCTTCTTTAAAGAGATGCATTTTAAGTGTGGTTTTAAATGTTTTGAGGCAGGAGGATAATCTGGTGGAGCGAGGGAAGGAGTTCCAGAGACTCGGGTCAGCATGAGAAAAGTCCTGGAGGTGGGAGTTAGAGGAGGTGACAAGAGTTGTAAAAAGAACAAGGTCATTAGCAGAACGAAGAGGGTGGGGGAGTATTTGGAGATAAAAGCAGAGATGTAAAGGTGAGCATTATTGTTGAGGGCTTTGTAAGTTAGGGTCATGATTTTACATTTTATCCCTGAGGCTAAGGGAAGCCAGTGGAGTGATTGACAGAGAGGTGATGCCAACACTGAACGTTGTGTACGAAAGATGAGTCTAGCAGAGGCATTTATAATGGATTGAAGTGGAGATAATCAGGTGGTTGGTAGGCCAAGAAGAAGCGAGTTGCAGTAGTCTAGTCGAGAGATGATTAGAGAATGTATAAGGATTTTAGTTGTGTCTTGTGTAAGATAGTGACAAATTCAGGAGATGTTTTTTAGATGAAGAAGACAAGATTTAGTGATTGTATGTGAGTGATGAAAGATAGAGCGGGGTCTACTAGAACTCCAAGACAACGGGCTTGGGAGGAAGGGGTGATGATGTTGTTTTTGACAGTGAGAGAAATGTGAGGAATTGACGCTGTGGGAGAGGGAGGGAAGATTAGGAGTTCAGTTTTAGACATGTTGAGTTTGAGATGGTGGGTTGACATCCCAGAGGAAATACTAGAGAGGCAGTTGGAGACACGTGTTAGAAGAGAGGGGGATAGATCTGGCGCTGAGAGGTAGATTTGGATGTCATTTGCATAGAGATGATAATGAAGCCCAAAAGAGTTTATGATGGTACCAAGTGAAGTGAGGAAGTGTAGATGGAGAAGAGGAGGGGGCCTAGGACTGATCCTTGGGGTACACCAACAGACAGGGGGTGATGAGAAGAAGAGGTGTCTGAGAAGGAGATACAGAATTATTGATTTTGTAGGTATGATGAGAACCCACGAGAGAGCAGTGTCTCGAATACCGAAGGTGAAGAGGATATGGATTAGAAGTGGATGGTCAACTATGTCAAAGACAACAGAGAGATCTAGAAGAAGAAGAATTGAAAAGTGACCTTTTGATTTGGCGGTAAGCAGGTTATTGATGACTTTAGTGAGAGCTGTCTCAGTGGAGTGTTGGGGCCGAAAGACGGATTGAAAGGTGTCGAGAAACTGGTAAGGCGTTTATAGACGATCCACTCCAGTAGTTTGGAAGCCAGGGGGAGCAGAGAGATAGGGCGGTAGTTAGATGCGACATCAGAGTCAGATGAGGGTTTTTTGAGGGTGGTTATAACTGTGGCATGTTTTAGAGAAGATGTAAACATGCCAGTAGTAAGATAGAGGTTGAAAATATGTGTGAGAGCTGGGATTAGTGTGATAGAGAGGGGAGAGATGAGCTGAGATGGAATAGGATCCTAAGGATAGGTAGTGAGGCGTGTGGATGATAGCTGTTTGAAGACTTTGACCTCTGTAGCCAGATCAAAGCAGTTCAAAGTGGCTGTTGTATTGGAGAAGGGAGCTTCTCCAATAACTTAGTGTTGTTGGTTGGTTTAGAGGGTGGAGTGTGAGAGTCACTATGAGATGAGAGTTCATTGCGATTGTTTTGAATTTTATGAATAAAATGGTTGGCAAAGTTTTCAGCTGTGAGAGAGGAAGGGATGGGAGGAGGTGGTGGGTGGAGGAAAGTATTGAAAGTGGCAAACAGATGCTTGGGGTTAGAGGACAGAGTTGATATTAGTGTTGTAAAGTACTGCTGTTTGTCAAGGTTAAGGGCAGAGGAATAGGAGTGTAACATAAATTTGTAGTGGAGGAAATCTGCTAAAGTGCTTGATTTCCTCCATAGTCGTTCATCAGTGTTGGATGTATCGTGTTTGTGTAGTGTGCCATGGTTGTGGATGAGAGCGAGGGTATCTGTGTGGATATGGGGGCCAGAGTGTCAAGGGTGGAAAAGAGAGTAGAGTTGTAGAGTGAGGTGGCAGTGTCAGGTCAGTTAAGGTTGGTGATGGGGCTGAGAAGGGGTTGGATAATAGGGGAGAGCTGGGCAGGATCAAGTGCTCGCAGGTTTCTGTTCATGATGGTGGCGGGGTTGGAGAGGGGTGGTGAGAGGTAGATGTAGTAAGGTTGAAGGTAAGGAAGCGATGGTCAGATAGAGGGAGTGGACGGATGACTGGGTAGGAGGTTGTGCTGAGATTGGTGAAGATAAGGTCAAGAGAATGTCCAGCATGATGAGTAGAAGAATCTGTTAGTTGTGAGAGCTAAGGGACGAGATGAGTGCAAGCAGTTTGGCTGCTGCTGGGGAGGTGGGAGTGTCAACAGCAATGTTAAAATCTCAAAGTACCAGTGAAGGAACATTGGAGGAGAGAAAGTGAGGGAGCCAGACAGAAAAGTGATTAAGAAATTAAAATTCAATACAGACCCCCAGAAGCCCTTAATTAACCCCATCACTCATGGGGGTCAATACAGATTGCCATAAGCTCTTAATTAACCATGTCACTCATGGAGTCAATACAGACCCCCAGTAGCCCTTAATTAACCCCATCACTCATGGTGGTCAATACAGACCCCCATAAGCCCTTAATTTACCCTGTCACTCATGAGGGTCAATACAGACCCCCATAAACCCTTAATTAACTCTATAACTCATGGGGCTCTATACAGATCCCCGTGAGACTATAATTAACCCCCTCAGTCCATCACTTATGGGGGTCTATTCAGACCCCCATAAGCCTCCATCTAACACCACCAGCAGCAAGGGGTTAATATGAGGACACTTTGGGGGTCCCGCTGGAGACCCCCAGCATAGAGGGGGTTAATGTTTTCAAGTTCCAAAACTCCTTAAATTAGACTTTAATTGGGGGGCAATCTCACTGGCAGATGTTGTGGCTGTCCCCCATGCTGTGTGTGTGTATTTTTTTGTGTAAGTCCGTATTTAGTCATTGCGTGTTATTGTTTTTTTTTCTAAGTCCTGCGTTGTGGTTGTTTTTTTTTCAAAGTCTCTCTTCTGTGTTTGTAACCGCGTGTGAGACGCTTTAGAGCCTCCACCTCCGCAAATGCGGCCCCTCCCTTTGCGAGGGTCTGCATTTGCGGCCTGCAATAAACCTTTGGCTCATTGCCGCCGACGTTGGAGCCTCCACCTTCCGCAAATGCGTCCCCTCGCTTTGCGTGGGTCCTCATTTACGGCCCGAACTTTTGCTCATTGACCGACGTAGGAGCCTCCACCTTCCGCAAATGCGTCCCCTCGCCACGCGAGGGTCTGCATTTGCGGCCTGCAATGAGACTTTGGCTCATTGCAGCCGATGTTGGAGCCTCCACCTTCCGCAAATGCGTCCCCTCGCTTTGCGAGGGTCCTCATTTGCGGCCCGAACTGCTTCCCTCGCTTTGCGAGGCTTCGCATATGCGGCCTGCAATGAGCCTTTGGTTAATTGCAGCCGACGTTGGAGCCTCCACCTTCCGCAAATGCGTCCCCTCGCCACGCGAGGGTCCGCATTTGCGGCCTGCAATGAGCCTTTGGCTCATTGCAGCCGACGTTGGAGCCTCCACTTTCCGCAAATACGTCCCGTCGCTTTGCAAGGGTCCTCATTTGCGGCCCGAACTGCGTCCCTCGCTTTGCGAGGGTACGCATATGCGGCCTGCAATGAGCCTTTGGCTCATTGCAGCCAACGTTGGAGCCTCCACCTTCCGCAAATGCGTCCCCTCGCTTCGCGAGGGTCCGCATTTGTGGCCTTCAATGAGCCTTTGGCTCATTGCAGCCGATGTTGGAGCCTCCACCTTCTGCAAATGCGGCCCCTCGCTTTGCGAGGGTCCGCATTTGTGGCCCGAACTGCGTCCCTCACTTTGCTAGGGATGCAGTTGTTGCAAGCTCACTTTGCGAGCTCGCAATGCATGACGACAGCTCGCAGTTTGATATCTATTATATGTGATACTAATGTGATGTATCTTTTTTCCAGGTGCCGAGCCAGAGAACAGAAGAAGATGGACGGGGACATGATGGAAAGATAAGTTTAATACTGTATTTGTAATATTTATTTATTATATGTAATGTTTAATTCTGTACTAAACTGAAGTTTATTTTTTTCTTAGGGGGAGAGATCTGAAGGGTCATCTGCAAAGGTAAGTGGTTTTATTTATTCTATTTTAGCTTAGATTTAGGTTTATTATATAGATAGAGGGTAATGTATAAAGGGGGTTAAGTATACATAGGGGCTTATGTCTAGATAGGGGGTAATGTATTGTAGCTAGAGGTATTAGAGGTGTTCTTTTTAATTTTTTGTAGTGAGGGGGGTTAGTTTACATTTAGTGGTTTATTGGGTGGGAATAGTGTAGTGTAGTGTTTGTACTTAGTGTCATGAGGGCCTTGAAGGACACTCATGGCAATTATGGGGTTAATAATAGGCTTCTTATTGTTTTATGAGGGTCTTCATAGACCCTTATGGGACTGGTTGGGTTAAATAGAGGCTTACGAGGGTCTGTATAGACCCCCATAAGGGGTGGGGTTAGATTAAGGCTTATGGGGGTCTGAATAGTGAGGGGATTAAATAGGGCTAGATGGGGTTAAATAGGCCCAGTTAGGGTTTTTAGGTCCAGATAGGTTTTAATAGGCCCAGTTAGGGTTAGATTGGCCCAGTAAGGGTTAGTTAAGCCCAGTAGGGGTTATTAGGTCCAGATCGGGGTAAGCTAGGCCCAGTTAAGGTTAGATAGGGTTTAGTATGGGTTAGTGGGTATAGTTAGGGTAAAGGGGTTAATGGGGTATTGTTAGGGTTAATAGTGTAGTGTAGTGCTTAGACTTTGTCATTAGGGTCATGGAGGACCCTCATGGTACTTGTAGGGTTAATCTAGGGGTTAAGAGTGTCCTATTGGGGTCTATATAGACCCGATTAGACTGATGGGGAAAATTATAGTCTCATGGGGCTCTGATTAGAGCCCCATGAGTTATAGAGTTAATTAAGGGCTTATGGGGGTCTTTATTGACACCCATGAGAGACAGGGTTAATTAAGGGCTTTTGGGGGTCTGTATTAACCACCATGAGTGATGGGTTAATTAAGGGTTTATGGGGGTCTGTATTGACCCCCATGAGTGACCGAGTTAATTAAGGGCTTATGGGGTCTGTATTAACCCCCATGAGCGATGGGGTTAATTAAGGGTTTATGGGGGTCTGTATAGAGCCCCATGACGTATAGAGTTAATTAAGTGCTCATGGGGCTCTGTATAGAGCCCCATGAGTTATAGGGTTAATTAAGTGCTCATGGGGTGATGGGGTTAATTTTAGGTTCCTGGGGCTGTACTTATAGTACCCCCACGGCAGAGGTTAATATTTTTTTAGCGCAGGTCCTTTAAGGACCTGCAAGGTGGGAAACTTGAATTTTTAAATGCAGCGGGGTCACAATCGATGCCAATTGTGTACCCCCGCTGCAAGGGGTTAATGTGGGTGGGCTCCGTGGGTCACTATGGACCCCAGCAGCAAGGGGTTAATATGAGGACACTTTGGGATTCCCGAGGGAGACCCCCAGCATAGAGGGGGTTAATGTTAGGTGCCGCGTCTGAGATTGGCTAATGGTGTGTCACGGGTCCTTTAAAGAGCCGCGGTGGGGAATCTATCTATCTATCGATCTATGCCCGCTGCAAGGGGTTAATGTGGGGGGCTGCAGGGGTCCCTATAGACCCCTGCAGCAAGTGGTTAATGTGGGTCACTTTGAGGGTCCTGATAGGGACCTCTAGAATAGAGGGTTTTTTATTTTAGGTCCTGGGGGGGTACTTGGAGTCCCCCCCATGGCAGGGCTTGTATGTAGAACTGCCCTTCAGGACCCCTGCGACAATTGATGAGATGGGGGAGCCTGCAAGATCATCTCGCTTGCTGTAACTCTTCATGCACAGTTTCTTACACGTTGCTCGCAGCAGGGCTAATTTAATAGTGTCATAACTTTTTAAAATTTTAAGCACGTAGGGCTTAAGTACAAACCTTGTATCTACAAGGCTGGAATTTAATGGGGCTGCAGGTATGTATAAGAACAAAGCAGAGCCCCAATTAAGGGCCGTAAATGTCACTACAGTTGGGGGGGGGGTAAGAATAACATCAATTGAGCGTGTGGAATGTGGTATAAAACATGAGTCACAAAACATTTTGGTAATGAGATAAGAATCCTAAATCCCAGTACGTTTTAATTAAAAGAATGTAATAATTTTTAATTCAAAAGTTTTCTGCTTTTGGAGACTTTTGAAATGTCCTCTTAGTATTTTGATTTCCAGGTTTTGGATGCAGTGTTTTTTCTGGGTGAAATGATGTCCAACTGGTGTACAATAACTGTATATATAACTGTATATATATATATATATATATATATATATATATATATATATATATATATATATACATATATATATATATATTATATTATATCATGTATTATGCATATTTATATATATGCATATATATATATATATATATATATATATATATATATATATATATATATACCGTATATATATATTTATTCACACACATTCCAATACATTATAAACATTATACATAGAAGTAACAGCTAAGTGCTCCTCAGTATTTCAGGGCTTTTTTTCCCTTTTGTTTGCATTCTTGCTTGTTGAAGATATAGTACCAGCATTTCTCTTAAAAAATGAGCAAATGGTCTATATGACAATGTAGCAATACATATACAAATAATGTGTAATTCAGAAAACATTTGAACAAATAGAATAGATAATACATTTTTATGTCTCATAGGGGTCTATAGCCACCTTATGCTTATACTAAGATGGGGTAACCCTGGGGTCATGGGGCTAGCATGTAGGCGGGAAGAATCCCTGGGGTTCCCCGCTTTATATTGCATGGGAAAGGGGACTTGCTAGTGTTCCTCTGGCTCATAGTGCTTGTTTTTCCCAGTTCATAAAGGATATTTTGGGTAATCCTGTGGATCCTTGAGCACATATGGGAGAGGAGTCTTAAACACCCTGTATCATTTTTTGTATTATTTAACCAAAAAACAAGATTTCTAATATAATAATAATTTTAAATACATTCCAGACAAGTATGTAAGCTTCATTATTATTATTATTGTTTATTTATAACGCGCCAACATATTCCATAGCGCTGTACATAAGATAAGTTCCAGGCAAAGGTGAATACAAATCAACACATAGCAAAGCAAGGAGGGCCCTGTCTTTGAGCTTGCAATCAGTGTCCATGGTGCTTTCCCCAAAGCACCCTGCAGGATTCAAATTCGCAGACTTACAACCTAAAGGTATTGTGTGTGGTAAAGGAGGGAGAGAGAGGTGATGAGCGTATTAGGGTGGAGGGTGATACACGTTTTTAGGTAGGTTTTGAATGTTTTGAGGCAGGTGGAGGTCCTTTCCCTCTTCACCATCACAGTTCCGCCTCCTGCCAACAGATAGCGCTGACGATTTTAGCATATAAGGCGCGCCGGCAGAAGAGGCCTTGAGTTATGAGGCGTGCCCGAGTTATGAGGCGTGCCCGAGGCCCTGGGAGGCCGAGTGTCCGCCCCGAACTTACAGTAGCTATGGCCTAGTAGTCGATTCAGCGCCACGTCGGAGGGGAGAATAGTTCTTTGCCTTCCCTGGAACTTGATGGTGCCCAAAAACTCACAGTGCCCTCTGGGGGATGGCACCTGTAACTGCAGCTGTCAGTGCTGCAGAAGAAATGTGCAGGCAAAGAGGGATAGATCCCAGGAGGATAATTCATGTCCAGGAACTTCATATTTATAATGTGCAAAATGTTTAAATTGATAATGGATGTATTCAAACATTAAAGAACAGTAATTTGAACTAGTACATTTCATTTTGTCTTTTCTTTTAACATAATCAGTCATGATTCAGGGACCTATGGTAGATATAGGATCTATTCAATGGAAATGCAACAAACAATAGGATAGCACTCCCAACAGCACAGGGTTTGTATGAAGATTGTTTTATCGCTTTTCACATTTTCTATGCTTTCCTAGCCCTGTCTTTATTTTTTACTGCCCCTTGGCTTCTAACAATTATACACCTTGTTCTGTCAATTTGCCAGGGTGTAGAATGTATAAACATACTAGATAGTAAGGTTTTCTCAAATATGCTTTTATGCTCACTGTTTACACAGCTGCTAATATTTTCAGTTTATTAAATACCTCATGAACATGTTAAGTTATTCCCAAACTACAGTTGTTCTTAAAGCCCAATTAGTCTATACTTAATGGCACAGCAACCCTGTGAAAAATGCTATGTTAGTGAAAAAAAACAAGACATCTTATCATTAAACTAGCTATTTATTAATGGCTATAAATGTGTATTTTGTGTTTTTATTTTATATTATTATGTTTTCATGGAAAAACATTTTTTTCTGTTATAAAGTAATTAACAGTGTGAGCTTCTGTGAACACAAGAGCAAAATAACTGTCTGATCCACCTTAAATAAAGACATAATGGGTGTGGCGCTCACTCCCAAGTGGGAGAAAGATGGAGCCTTGAATTCTAAAAGTGTGATTGGTCAGTACCTTCAGTGGGCGGGGTAATGCTCAGGTATGTAAGGCAGATCAGCTTGTGATTTCTAATGTGCAGAAGCAAAGGAGGGAGAGGTATTGTTGTTAAGAGAACAAGTTTGAACTGCTGTTCTAGTTTAGAGTTAGTTATTGTGGTATTTCTCTCTCAGACTTTTTTTTTAACTGCAGTACATTTCTTGCACCACCAGGTAGTGGTGCAGTGCTCAACCCCATTATGATGGGATGTGGCTATGAAATAGACTAGATCCTGTTAGAAGAATATAAGAGTGTTAAATGTTTGGGAAGTCCTTTTTATAAGCCACATTTTTTTTTATTTTATTTTATTTTTTTAAAATGCAGCTCTTTCAAAGGCATTTGTCTTGTGCCTGTTTTTGTTTATTAACCTTTAAATCTTCTCAAGTAGCTTGTAGCTATTGCTAAAGGCTCTTTAAATCAATATATTATAGTGTTATCCTGTACTACTATGGGAATAAATTAAAGCAAAATGTTAAAGATTAAAGCCAGTCTGCTCATGCTTCTGTGCATGAGCAGTTATCAGGGCTGACCTAGTGCTTATATTACAGGGACCAACTGTTTAACAAGCAATTAGTGCTACAATTCATAGTTCCTCTACAAACATGCTTAGCAATCTCAATATTCTATAGAGAACAATAGGATGGTTCCAGGTAAATTCCTCTCCCACCCAAATAGAAGTCAACAAAATATGTAAGCTAATATTTACAGCATTAAAGGTGAACTGGTAGATTGAGCATTTTCTCTTTACAACTAAATACACAACTGAATCTTTCATCAGACTGACTTGTTGCAAAATAAACCAACAAAACTCCAATATATGACCCACTCTATTCCCTTTTTTTTTTTTTTTTTTTTTTTAAAGGAAAAGCTATCGTCATGGCAAACACTGGAATTAATGGGTAAGTAATATGTGACTGTCTAGCATTAAGCTGCTTCAATGTCTGTACCACTAAATGCAGGAAATACACCTCCTTAATGCATTGGATAACTTTGTTCAAATACTCTTCAATTGTAACTTAATATAGCCCTGAAGGATATGAGCAAGCACCATGTGTGGTTGGTAGTATAGCAAGTGGAAGGTATGGCACTTGCACTTCTGGAGCTGCTGCGTCTTCCACATGTAGCTTTTTCCTTTTTATTCATGAAACTGCCCCTCATGTGATAATATTTAACACAGAGCTGTTGGTTTTTTCCAACTCAAAATGACCTTTTTCCCTACCTATTTCCTACTTTTTCGATTTGGGAGTAGAAATTAACTTTTTTTTTTTTTGTCACTGTCTCTGTATCTGCTTTCCTGTTCAAAAGCTACTTAAAGATGTATATCTGGGCTAACTCTACTGGCTTTAAAACTTGTTGGGCAGTCTACCAATCTAGTACCAGAGGTTCATGATCTAGAAGAAGGATAGTTACATGCAATGGAACAGAAAATCTGTAAACTTTACTCAAGTTGATCTGAGTCTGCAATGTTTTTGCACCATTAAAGTTGAATGGCAACAAATGTGTATCATATGTAAAGGAGAAATATTACCCCTATAGGTTTGGTCGTATTGGACGCTTGGTGACCAGAGCTGCCTTGGAATCTGGCAAGATTAAGATTGTGGCAATTAATGATCCTTTCATTGATCTGGATTATATGGTGAGATAAATGGTGTTCTAACTATCTGAAACAGAACTGTTATACAGCTCATATCCTCATTTGTCTAAATCGCTTCTTTTATTCAGGTTTACATGTTCAAATATGATTCAACCCATGGCATGTTCAAAGGAACTGTGAAGGCTGAGAATGGAAAGCTGATTGTGAATGGCCATGAGATTTCAGTTTTTCAAGAGTAAGTTGGTTCTCAATGGGTAGAACAATGTGGTGTACAGTGTGTATAAAAGTCTCAAGCACCAAGACTTAAGCCAGTAACTTGCTGCCTCCATGTTTCATTTCATGTCTTTCCTTAGTCGAGACCCAAGCAACATTAAATGGGGTGAAGCTGGAGCAGACTATGTGGTGGAATCTACTGGGATCTTTACAACAATTGAGAAGGCTTCTGTGAGTATCAATCTTATATCCTCTCACGTTGATGTAATCAAAACAAACCTATTCTAACAATTGTATACATGGCTCCTTTCCCAGCTTCACCTGAAAGGTGGTGCCAAGCATGTTATAATCTCAGCCCCCTCTGCAGATGCACCCATGTTCGTTGTTGGTGTGAACCATGAGGAATATAAAAATACATACAAGGTTGTCAGGTAAGCATTTTTCTATTAAAAAAAAAATAAATAATAATAAAAAAATAAAAAAGTCATACGACTTGACAAGATGAACCTTTTTATTCTACCTATGATGGACAACTTTGTCCCACGAGATCCCTCAAAGACTAGGATTTGAGCCATCTTTGCACAGGCGAGGGACACTTACATTCATTTTTACTGAGCAATCAGTTGCCTATCGCTGGACTAGTATAAATATATATTATTCTGCAATAACATGTAGATCTTTTGTAACTTCAGTATTACTTATACATAAAAAGGAATGTAAAGATATAATCTTACTGTGGTAGTGGCTTATAAAAAATATTCATTAGTCTGTTCTAAAGACTTTTGCAGTTTCCATCTTGGTAGAGCTAGTATTAATATGAAATATTTGATTTGCCTGAATTTTTTTTAAAATAAAAATTATGATATCTGTCCTCCATAGTAATGCCTCCTGCACCACAAACTGCCTGGCTCCCCTTGCAAAGATCATAAATGACAACTTCAAGATAGTGGAAGGCTTGATGGTGAGTACTCAAAGTACAACTTCATGGATCTGTTAAAGTGGTCCAAGGGTCAATGCACCTCTACCTAATCCTTTGTCTCAACACATTTTAGACCACTGTTCATTCCTACACTGCAACTCAGAAAACTGTGGATGGTCCATCTGGCAAACTATGGCGTGATGGGCGTGGAGCTGCACAAAACATCATCCCAGCATCAACTGGAGCAGCCAAGGCTGTGGGAAAAGTCATTCCAGAACTGAATGGGTGAGATGTGGTGTGCAACTTGTATACTGTAGGGCTCATACGCATCCTATGAAGTTTCTATTGAGACCATACTAATCCTTTTTGTCTTATGATTATTCATACAGAAAGCTGACTGGAATGGCTTTCCGGGTTCCTACTCCAAATGTGTCTGTTGTGGATCTGACTTGCCGTTTGGAGAAACCTGTAAGTTTCTGATCTAATAACTTTAGCTGCGTAATAGCATTGAGCGGTAGCCAACATTTCATATTAAAGTAGTAATCTGTGCTAGTCGTGAATTTTTTTTTTTTTTTTTTGTTCTTGGATGGTTTTTAAATGCTGCAGTGCTAGCTTATAGCCCCCAAAAAGTGTATCTGTACCTCTGTTGGCTCCATTTCAACTGCCCTGCTAAACATTTATTATAGGGGTATAGAGCTGGAAAGATGTCCTGTCTATCATACATCTAGATTCCTACTAATGATTATACTCCGGTTTCTACAGGCATACTAAACACTAAAGGGAGACTCTTTAGATGGTTTCTTTTGGAACATTTACACTCTGCAGGCTGTGGTGATGGAGGCGTGGGGGGGGAGAAACATAACTGCAAAAATACTCTTAATACTCTGTAGTTCTATGAAAACACTGCAGCATTGATACATTAATACAGAGTTTAATCATTCTAAAAGTCTAACATGTTTTTGTGTGAAAAGGTTTGGACTTTTTTTTTTTTTTTTTTTTGTGCTACATCACTTAACTTGGTAGTCTCCCACCACAAATACACAACTAAGCTTTTAGTGGCAACAAACAGGCCTTTCTTTCCTTAACAAGCTGCAATTTTGTAGCTTAACGCTTTCAAACTCGTAAGGCTGTTCAGTGATGCACCTTATTTGGCAAGAGGCAGTCCCACAACTGTCCCATGAGCAGTTTCAGTGAGATTATAAGTGTTTGATTCTTGGAGAAAATATTTTGAGAACTGCAAGAGCAAATGTTTAAAGCGGTTCACTATCTTTCCTTTAAATTACCTTTACAGACAATTTCAATTAGATACACATTTCCACACACTCATAGGCCTCCATCACTAAAGTGCTAAAAAGGTTCAGTTACCACCTTGACATTAATCTATAGAAGGTACTTGGCTATCGCTAAACTTCATATCCTCTTGCTCTAGGCCAAATATGAGGACATAAAGACAATGATACGCGCTGCAGCTGATGGGCCGATGAAAGGGATTCTGGGATACACAGATGAACAGGTTAGTCCTAGTGAATCATGTTACAAAATAAAAACTTCATGATATGAACCACTTCCACATTGCAATATCTGACAAACCTTCTCATTTAGGTTGTCTCAACTGACTTCAATGGGGATACTCGTTCTTCCATCTTCGATGCAGGGGCTGGGATTGCTCTGAATGATAAATTTGTTAAGCTTGTGTCTTGGTAAGATGGGTGACTGGTATATGGGTTTGTAGAGCATGAGTTGCTGTACTCCGTAATTAAAATATTGCTCTTTTGCAGGTACGACAATGAATGTGGATACAGCCACCGTGTGGTAGACCTAATCTCCTATATGGCAACCAAGGAATGACCTGTCCAGTAAGACCTCTCCTTCCAGTGGCCCATAGCCATCCAATAAGATCTTTCTGTATACCCAATAAAAACTAGAAAACATTATGCCGGTTTCCTCCTTGTACTGTGTGAATTTTGGCAATCGAGGAATAACGGTTTGCCATTAATTAAGCACAACATTACTATTTATACATGGGGCTGGATGAACTAAATTAATTGCATGTCCACTTATTCCTGCTATCACTAAAGCATCCTAATGAGAGCTCCTAACTTCCTCTTAATGGGTATTACAATATACATACTAAACATCCCAAACAAGGTTGAGCTGTATTATACTGGTTGACCTGAAGTAAACAGTTCTTAATCCATTTCAAAGTTTTTAGTGTGACATGTTTATCCTATGTAAACCTTATGGCTTAAAAGTACAGAGCTACAGTAAGCCTTATAAGACTGGTCATTATGCACACCTTCATTTTTGTTCAGGAGTATTTTGCAAATGTTCTTAAAACTAAATTGGCCAGAACACTAATTTCCTAATAGGAAGCCACCAAGCATCCTTCAGTCTTAAGCAGCATATGTCTTAATCTGGAATGTAGTTGGGGGGGGGGGGGGGGGGGGTGTTCTGTCTCTATAATGACATTTTCAGAACCCTAAAATTAGGGGTGCTCCTTAAAATATACGTAGTCTACCATCACTTTATTTCTTAAACCTTTTGTTGCCCTGCTTAAAGGTAAAGTATAATAGGATCTATCCTATTTTGTTTGTGCCACATTGTGGTAAGAGCACCTGAATGCTGAATCACAACCCCCCCCCCCTAGTGGCAAGAATGCAGTACATAGGTTTACAAAGTTCACAATAAATGTTGTGGCAGGAGCCTAACACCCAACCCTAAGCCTAACCTCTCTCCCCCTCCAGCAATACATTTTTAAAACCCCATCCCCTCGAGCAATCCCGATTTTAGTACTACCTTTTGAGCAGTAGGTGATTTTGCTTGCGTCTGCAATGGTGGTGCAGCAGGGGATCACAGGAATGGCACAAAAAAGGGGAATGATCTTATAATGGTTTTTTGAAGTTACATCTCTATTGACTGGAAAAAATCCACACTTTAAAATGCAGGGACTATCCTTTATTTTATTTTTATTTTTTCTGACATACAAAAAATGAAGTTTTGTTAATATCTGCTTCATTAAACATATTTTGTATCAGTTACCACTTGCAAAACACAAAAACTACTCCAAACAGCTGCTAAAAATAAGGTTTAAAAATAGAATTTTTACTCTTGTGCTGTTAAAGTGTGTGTGTACACATTTTGCTAACTTTTCTGTGCATTAACACTAACCTTCTTAGTTGACCTCTGATTCATCGTAGTTGTGCCTGTCACTGGACAGAGAAAATAGAGATTACATTTATACTACTGAATATTTAGAATAAGTACAACTCTCCAAAGTATGAAAAGATAGGACTGGCCATTATTTTCCCAATATATCAGCCATTGAAAATGAGACTTTTAGTTGTGGAAAGTATAAACAAAAGATCATCAATATTATGTTGTTCAACTGACCTGAATTAGACCATGTCATTTTTTTTTTTTTTTTTTAAAGGCTCCAATTAGAGGTCTAATTTTTATTTGTTCGGGTGAAGATGGAATTGGTTATTTATCACCTCCCTCCTCAATTCCCCTGGTAAACTAATGCTGTTCATGTCACATGAGAATCTTCCTTCAAATGAGGAATCTCAGTCTCCAATACCCCTCTGAGCGGGAACTGCACCTTCCCTCCAATACTCTGAGCCTCCAGGAAGTGCCTGAGGTTACTTCGTGGATGCAAAGGCAACACATTTATTACATGGTTCCCTCACTTGTCGCCGGTTAATGTGGTGGAGAGGACTCCAAAGGGATTAAGTGTGACGAAGTGTCCTTCGCCACTTTGTCTTGGAGAGGACTGTTTGCCAGCCTCCTGCCCTGCGACTATGGCCCTGGTACATATTGCCCTTCAAACACAGTGTTCGGCCATACCAGAGTGTATGTCACTCATTCTGGCCCTTTACATACAGGGGGGGTCATTCGGTACTTGCCCTGTGTGAACCATGATACCACAGATAGCTATGCCATGGAGCCCATTCATATAATGAAAGACTATGGGAAAGACTTTAGCTACATGGCAATTGAACTGTGTGAAGATGATCTGAGCGCTATTCGGTAGTTTTGTGCGCTCAGATCCCAGTTGTAACGGAACCCATCACTGTTTTACCCTGTTTATGGTTGTTTAATTCTTGGTTAAAATATGATCCTAGTAATATACTGTAGATATATTGTTTTATGTTCTACAAAATATATTGGCTCAGAATATCACAGCTACTAGGCTAATAGATAATCCTATTACAGATAAGAAAGTCGATTGTATAAACTGTTTTCATTCTCAGATAAGAACAAAGAAGGATGATCTAATTAATGTCTGATTGTATCCAAGTTGCCAGGGAGGGGTGACCACACCTATTGTCCTATATGTGTATTGTGTGGGGGATATGTGAAATGTCTGTGTGTTATGTGAAAAACATACTTTTACTAACTTTTGACCCCCTGGTCTGATTCATGCCATTTTTTAATATGGTGTTCCCCTGGGTGAGAGATATTGAACGGTGCTGGACTTAAAGGTGTACCCCCTGTTTTTGGGGTACATCCAGAATGTGGTTAAAATTGTGTCTGTTTTAATTGTGTTACCTGTTATCTGAGGGGAGGAGACGTGGGGGTTGAACCATGTATCTAATTGGCTGTGATAATTATGTGGGTGTAGCCCTTCAGAGGGCACCATTGCATAAAAGGAGATCCCCTGTCATTAAAGTCATAGTTCTACTTGACCCTTCAAAACGTAGTCTCATCTCGTTATTGGAGGGGATGGCTCTATCATACTGGGGATTGCTATGCTTTTGCATACTCCCTTGAGCTGTAACTACTGAACGCTTGTTCCTGATGTGTCCTCCTTGGAGGAGAGGTCTTTCCCACACGGTCCTGGATGCTGGAGATTCATACAGGGTGGAAGGAAGACGGCGCGGCTCCAGTTAAACTACGGCGGTTGTGGAGTCTGTGGTAGTGTGGTGTCCGGTGCGGTGCCAGGAGATCTGTTACATTAAGTAATAAAAATCTATATAAAACACTGTTTAATTTGTGAATTTAAAAAAATGGTTTAGTTTGTGAGAATCTTTGCTGGCTGAACAGCAAGAGCAGAGTATTTATTTTGGCTGAGTTAGTAAAGGCAGAGTGGGGATATGAGGGGGAAAAATGGGATTGAGGAGTGCAGGATGATGGTTAAGTATAGGGAAGGACATGGGGAGCTGAATGGTGGGGGAAGGAAGTAGATACAGTAAGAGGAGCTGAATGGTGGGGAGATAATTTGAGAGGAGGGGGATGGAGGAAAGTTTGGGGGTTATAAGGTGGGAAAGAGGATGAGAGGTGAGAGAAGGGGTTTTGGGGAAAAGGGAGAGATTACACCTGAGATAGAGGGGGGGTTGGAAGGGAGCAGTGGGGGATGAATGAGGAAGAGGGTGCAAAGGAGTGGGAAAAGGGATGGGGAGAGAGAGGTGGTATTTCAGTAACTTTTGATGCAATAGCCTTCTTGATATTAACAGTTCACGTTATTGGCCCTAACTATAAAGAAATGAGCCCTTATCAGACTTCTAACAAAGAGTATTCAATATCATGACCCAGGATGTGCTAGTCCAGCTGCCACAGATGAGGTGCTCAATCTGGCCCTGCTGAAGCATCTTGGAGAGCAGTTTAAGCTGGCATCTGGCATGAATGGCTGTCTGCACAATCTCTCTTGCTGGGACATGTGAAGTAGCAGTGGAGAGCAGCTCTGACCGCTATCTTGCTCAATTTGCCTCCCTTGCTGATACCCTGTTAGTGGCATCTTTCAGCCACCTTTTAGCCTGGGGTCCACGTCATCAGCTTGCTGGGATGTGCCAGTCACTAGGAATAGCTTGATAGGGAGACTCTGAAGCTTGATTGTTCCTGGCGTAAGTTCTGTCAGCTTGTAGGCCTTCTCCTTTGTATAATGCTTTCCAATCTGATCCACCTCCTTCTTTGACAACAGACCCTCGATCTCTCACCAAATCCATCCATCTCATCGAAGGCTTCCAAATTCAGGTGTTGCCTTGGTCAATCAGGAATGGCCGCTAACCTTGCCTTTTGCTACACTGATGGGACTTCTTCTATCTGGATTTTGATCTTGATCAACTCTTTACTTGGCTCTCTGGAGGTCTCTCCTCTGGGCCTGGAGGGTAATTCTGATGTCCAATCTGACATTCTGTGGGTGCCCAACTCTGGCAGGGCTTCTCCAGCCCTTTGGCATCCTCCACTGTTTATCACCAGCAGAGGAAGAATTAATCAAGGAGGTCACTGTTGCTTATCTGCTGATCTTCTCTCACTGTGCCTGGCCCAGCATCGGAGACCCTTGGTCAATGATCTCCTCTATGGGTTTTTTTGATGGCTGCTCTGATCAAGCAGAGAAGCTTTGAGGACATCCAGATGAGACCTCTGGCATCTCAATCTCCCTGAAAGTCTTTTCCTCTTTCTCTAGTCGAATGGGACCCCACCCCACCCAGACCCCAACTCAGGGACCAGCTGCAGATCCCGATCAGTCAATGGTCAGATTATCTTTCAAGCTGGGTTGTTCTTCCAGTTCCCTGTGATGCTCCTTTGATACATCCTTCCTGGCCTTCAGAGTCCTTTTGTAACAACTTCCGGTGAATATCATACTGATCCAGCTGGAAGGAGGTGAAAGATCGGTGTGCTGTTTTCAGCTGCACCAGGTTATTTTACAGCTTCTCTAGTGCTACCGCTTCACACACCAGCTCTTCTAAACATTTGGCTAATTAGATTCCCAGCCATGTTGCAAGGAATTCCATTCACTGTTCCAATAGGACATCTATCCGTCCTTAAGACTCATCTTATTGCTACAATCACCTTTTCTATTATCCTGATGATCTTGAAGGAAAGAAGCATTGACACAAATTACTGTGAGCTTCTTTTTTTCCAAATAAAGCTTTCAAACTCAAAGGGTGTAGTACGCTAATAAACCGTAATTATGATTAGACAGGATGCAGTAATAAGTTTGTCCCAAGAGCTGTTTCTCTGGGGTTATACATTTTGATTAGCACTTGCAGTACTTAAACTGCTTTAAACATGTTTCACAGATGTAGGTTTGACTGTTTCAGGATCTTTTCGTAAGAGGAAATTACATTTCCTGCACCTTTTTCATAAAGTAAACCATCCCAGAGATATTCAGTTGTTTATGATGTATAATTGGTCTATTTTGCAGACACACAAATATACATAATCAGTTTGTTCAATGTTATCTTGCAGTTAGATACCTCCAAACATTTATTCAGCATACAATGAGTAAAAATGAGCATATTCACATGGCTGGATTTCACATTAGGCAGCCTCCAGGAAGATATTGTACCACTTGCACTACAGATATAATTCGCTCCTGGTTTAAAAGGCCATTTACCTAACTGCAACTGCTCTTCATGGTGTTAAAGAGCACAAGATAAAACAGATACAAATCTTATGGTTTAAGTCTATTTTTACATACAAGTATATCCTGCCTACTGGCTGTTACATGAATAATAATAAATAGCAGAATCCCAAGCTTGCTGTGGGGGAAACCTGTGATTAATAACAGATTGTTCCTGGAATCAGATTACACTGCACTGACCAGTTAACCAATAGCTGACATATGGGTCTGTTTAGGTGAGTCCAGCGTTCCATACACAGGTACATTTCAGGGTTAATTTGTTTTTCTTTTGATCACTGGAGGAGCAGTGTGCAGAGCACTGCTCTAAATTTTTCAAATTCCAGGCACAAGGGACCAAAAACCTGATTTTTGTTCCCTTTCTATTCCCTTCAAACTGGAAATGTACCATTGATTTGAATGGGACACACAACATGAGAAAGTGGGCAGACTATTACACATGTAAACACATCATTTATTTTAAATGATTTCTCCGTGAAAAATGAACGGATTTCAAAAATATAAAAATGATAAAACAATTATTTTAACATGCTTTTAGTAGATCCTTACTGTGATGTGATCCAAATTGTGCTGAAATAAGTGGCCCTTTAAGGTTTAAACTATTTTAATTAAGTCATCCAACAAACTCAGTAAACTCCTTCTTGGTGCCATTTTATGGGATGAGCATGTCATCAGTACAGTGAAGCCAAAGGTCAATATTATCTGTATGGACGCTGTTGTCTTCGGAGAAAAACGTTTCTCTCTCCCTCTAGCCAAGATATATATTGACAAAGGTGGGAGCACATGAGGCACACATTGCGGTGTCTCTCTTCTATACGTGGAAATGGTTATTAAACACAACATAGTTATGCTCCAAAATAAATTGGAGCATTCTCACTATAAAGTTGTTTTTATGTTGTTCCTCTTTTGATTCCATACTCACGAAGTAGTAAATAGCTGACCAACCAACGGCGTGGTATATAGATGTATATAAAAAATGAATGTCTCATGTAACCAAAAGTGTTGTGGGTTTCACTGTAATATCTTCTTGCTTGCCCAATACATCTATTGGATCTCTCATAAAAGATGTAGACTGATGACAAATTGTCTCAACCTGGCATCTAACTACTGGCTTGCCTGTTCACACAGGCTGCCCTGTCCAGATATAATAGGTCTCCAGGGAGGCTTAATTCAATTTTTATGCACATTTGGCAACATAGAAAATATAGCTATCTTAGGGTTTGAACCTTAAAAAATGAAATTCCTTCTGACTTATCAGGCAGTTCATTTTAGCATAATCAATCAAAGTCTTCTGTGAGGTCACCAAGGAGTTCGCAATAACACTGCATGTCATTTAGTGGTCTTAATGGCTCCTCAACAAGCCAAATAACATCATTCCCTCTCTTGTCCCTGGGCCTGAAGACTACATCTTCCCATGTTTTCATTTCACTAAGAGCCTTACATTCTCTTATATTGATGTGATAAACACTTATGGTATGTAATAGTTCTAATTGCTACGTTACCAATTTGACAAATACTTCCACTATGGGACAAACCAACATTGATGAATTCAATTTTGATATTATTTTAGTTTGTTGAACCAGTTTGATTCCTTATATCATAAGGTTCAATTTCGATTAACAGATCCATAAGAATTTCATGAGTTTGCTATGCTAATGTCTTCATTCCCCAATTATCATCAGATTTATTGAACTGTTTAAGGCAAAATATGCTTTATGGCAAATAAGTTTAGGTCCTTTTTTACTTCAAAATAGTAAAATTGGTCAATGGGAGAGAATGATATGCTTTTACATAGAATGTTCATTTGGTTAGTGGATAGTACATATTTTGATAAATTAATAATTTACAAATGATCTGCTATTACCATCTCTGAACCTTGAACTATCCCTTCCTGTTGTAGGGTCTGTGGACTGCCCTATAACCCCACACCTGTCTGTCTCTTAGGCTTCTGCTGTGATTCTGTTCTTTTCTGTACCCCTATCATGATTTGGGCCCTTTCTCTATAAATGTTCCTGGGCAGTTGCATAAAAAACTAGGTAGTAACGGAGCTTGTCGAATCAGTTGACCCTTGGATAATTTATTGGATTATCTTAATCAGTCAAATAAGTATTACAGTTAGATGATGATGGAACAAATATGGGGCCTGTCCTAGGTTTGTATGTGCTTATTTTATTGTCTCTAAATCTCCAAATGTAAACTTGACCAGATTCACAGTCTCTTAAATCCCTGTTAAACATTTCCCTCTTGTTAAAGATGACTTATTTTTTTTCTAACTCCTCAGACTTATTTATCTATTTATTTTTTGCATTTCAATTCTTCCAGAGAATTTAACCTTTTGAGACTCTTTTAGAATAATTTTTGATAAGGTCAACAATCTCCTTGTCTAATTTGTGCAGGATGTCAGATTTTTAATCTGAAAGGATAGCCAAAATGTTGTCAGAACAGGTGATGAGTGCTTGTACCCACCTTTCTTTATATTATTCTAAATCAAAAGAGACATATTGAAATATTTTGATTCTGAGACCCCTTGTAATAATTAGTTTAGCCAAATATCTGTTTTATGCACTTTTGTTCCAGAATGCACTTAAGTCTTTCCTTAATAAACCTTCTCATTTAAATAATCCAATGTTCCAGTCACTATAGTCTGTTCGATATTCAAAGTTGTTAAAGGCCTGCTCACCTTCTCTACTCTCCTATGGTGTCTGGTGATATAATCTTGGTTCTAATCTAATTCTGTCCTATTATAATAAAATGTCACGTGAGTAGCGTAATCAAGAAATGCTATATTAAATAGCCAAAATAATGCATGTGTGTGTTTGAATACAATGCAGAAAGTGTATTTCCCTGAATTCTGAGTAGTAAATATGTTTTTGTAACTTATTTAAATGTTCAAATGTGAACATAAATGTACTATTCAATTACTCACACACACATACAAAAAAAAAAAATATACATATATAATCACATTTGTAGTTGTGGACCAAGAACGCTGTTCGTAACATTTGCGAGGGACGCCTTTCGAGCTGTGTACGGTGCACGACTCAGGCTGGATAAGCACCGAAGGCGATGATCTGCGAAGCCTCGCAAAGCAAGGCGAGTCGTGTACGGTGCAGGACTAAGGCTGGATGATTTTGGCACTCATTGCAACCAGCAGCGCCATCACAAATGCGAGTACGGCGCAAGACTTAGGCGCAGTCGAACCGCGTACAGCGCAGGACTTAGGCTGGATGATCGCCATAGGTGCTCATCTGTGAAGCCTTGCGAAGGGGTGCAAGCCATGTACGGCGCAGGACTTAGGCTGGATGATTTGGGCTGGGCTGCAATGAGCGCCAAAGGCTCTCATTGCAGCTAGTGGCGCCATCACACATGCGAGCCTAGTAAAGCAAGGCGAAGCAGCCGCGGAGCACTTAGGCTGCAATGTGAGGAGCGCAACTGCTAGCCAAGAGCATAACTCTAAAAAACATAAAAAAAATAATTAACAAATATAATAACGCACTCACATACAGGACAGGGGGAGAGCCAGGAAGCCTGGGAGTTAGGTTGCAAGCAATTTTGAGAGATATTTGTGGGTTTTCGCAACTCCAAAATTGGCTAAGCAAGGAAAAAAATGACAGACAAAAAACGTAAATAATTCTGAAACTGGATGAAAACGAGGCTGAGCAAAGCCAGGCATGCGGGACTTAAATATATGCTGACGAACAGAGTAAGATACACAAACAATGCGGGACTTAGGTGAAAACACTAACACATGAACAGTAAGTGCAACACAGTAAAGACGATCACCAAGCAATCAGCGCGAGGAACGTAAGATCGTTCATTTTATAGTAACCAAGCGCGTAACTCCCTAAAAACTGCGCTCTACACTATGAAATAGAGGAAAATCGTTAAACTGCTCATGCACAAGTTTGTCCACGAGCTCTCACTGTAAAAATGCTGCAAACCTTCCAGAAATGTCTCACTTTCTCCTCAGATACTCAACTGTGTGCCTGCACGTTATCAGAGGATGCATTTTATTAAGAGATTGTTACCAATTAATGATTTTCAACAAATACATTGCAAGATAACATCAGTTAACTTGTGTGAATCATTAAAGACATGTTAAGTTAACTATATGATTTTAATAACATACATAAAAAGATAACCGGTAAAGCATTATTACTCATTAATTGATTAAATGACTTAGTAACTGATAAAAAAAATATATATATAGTAAAATATTGCCCGTCAAAAAATTACGGCAATGAAATTGTAAGTGAGCTCAGGGTGTTTGGTGTATATAATGTGGCGGATGTAGCGTCGTTCGTTTTCTATGTCGTGCGAGTTTTAGGTAATATTAGTTTTCTATGTCGTGCGAGTTTTTCGGAATATCCGTAGCTGTTTTGCATGTTTATGGTAGTGTTTTGCGTGTTTAGGGACATGTAACCTCGTTTTTGTTTTGTTCGGCGGCCATTTTTTCTCTTGCTTAGAGAATTTTTTAGTGTCTAAACTGCTTTAATTTCATTTAAATTGAGGTGTAACTTTAGTTTTCGAGGTCCTGGATGCTCTCTCTTGCTGTAGGTAAGCTTTTTATGTATTTGTTGTGTGTATTTGTTGGATTTTTGATGTTTTCATGTGTGAGTGTTGCGGCCGTTTATTGCGAGGTCGTAATGTGTTGTAAGGTGTCTCGTATTTTGTTTGCGTTACGACGTAAAGTTTGCGAGGGTCGCAGTTGCTGGCAAGGAGCGCTTTAGCGAGCCCGCAAGCGTGAGCAACGGCTCATATGCTCACAACTATATATGTGATATAGATTTTTCAATTAAATTACTTAACACATTGTACGCTGTATCTATTTGTATTGTATAACATATAGTCATTATAGAATAATGAATTCACAATTTGCAGCTGTCTCTCTATTTTACACTGACACACAATGTGCTGATGCTGCCTGTTCATTAACAGATTCACACATGGACATGAAGTAAAACACAGCAAATTAGAAGGATGCTTTACAGTAAGTGAAATATTTTACAAAATCAATGCCCTGCTTCTCCACTCCCCTGTGTCTCTTGGCCCACCCTCCCCTGTGCTTTTTTCACCCCCTTACTACTCTTTGTCTCTTTACACCCCTCTCCCTCCTCTGTGTTTCTTGCCCCCCCTCTTCAACCCACCTCTCCACCCCCTGTGTCTCTTCCAAACCATCTCCATGCCCTGTGTATCTTCCACCCCCTAATCTGTGTCTCCTACCACCCTATCCTTCCCCTGTGTCTATTCACCACACCTTTTCCTCCCCTATGTCTCTTCCCCCACCCACCTCTCTCCCTCCCCTGTATTTCTTCACCACTCCCTCTCCTCTATCTCTTCCTCCTCCTCACCCCTCTGTGTCTCTTGCACCTCCTATCCCCCCAGTGTCTCTTCCCACTCCTGTCCGCCCCCACCTGTGTGTCTTCACCGTCTTCTCCCTACCCTCACTCTTCCCTGTGTCCCCCTCCCCCAGAATCTTGTTCTGTACAAAGCACTCTCTATATTACATTGCAGTCTCTATATTACACAGCCCTCCCTCTCTATCACAAACTGCACTCTCCCTCTCTCAGACACATGCACTACACTCTCACACACACACTACACTCTCAAACACACACCAGTCTCCCACACACTGTCTCTATCAAGCACTCTCTCTATCATGCACTCTGCACTATCCCTCTCTATCACACACTGCTCACTCTCTCTGTATCACACCTTGCACTTTGTGCTCCTCCAAGTCACCCAGCAGGGTCACTTTTTACGCACAGTCACCACAGACCCGCAGGACTCATCTCATGACCCACTACACTGTGTACTATTGCAGTTAAACATTAACAAATTTATACAAATAAATTGCATATTTTATTTCAAAACAACTTCAGCTAAGTAAAATTAAATGATTACAGAAAATTACAATGCTTCATTACAGTCGGAGGACACGAAGAAAATACTTCTTAGAAATTCTCACACGCTCTTCTTCTTGTAAAGACACACTGCATTGACAACACTGGAAAAGTCAGACGAAGAGGTAAGCCACATTAAATGCTTACTTCAGAAAAAAAGTGGCTCATTGTTATGTTTCAAATAAACCTTCATATTTATAATTACAGATTTCTATGGCTGAGAAGCCTTAAACCGGCAACCAGTGTAAACAGCGTCTGGCCAACGAACTCCAAAAAATATGGAGACAAAAACAATTGGTGGAGAGTAAGAAAAAACTAAGAGAAGAAGCCAGACAACGAATGTCCAAGAAACGAGACATGGATTTGGACAAAAGTCTCCGTAAGAGACTTAGGAAACTAAAACATATTGAACCACAAACATGTGAAGAATATGGTAATGGTAATATTGTAGAAATGGATTCCTATGTTCATCTTCATTCACAGGAAAATCCATTATTTACACATATAAATGTCGAAACTCACAATTGTGGTACATTGAATGTGCTTTGTCAATTCAGAGTACAGAAATTCCAGTCAAGGAGTAACCTGCATTATTATTGCAAGGAAAAGCTATTGAACATAAAGGATCTTCCACATTCTATAAAGCAACCTTCCTGTTTTGGGATAAATATGACTTTGAATGTGTATGGGATCCTGAGAAGTGACATGCGTCTCTCAACCCAAGTTGCATACTTCTGTACTCAAGTTCAGGGCACAGTTCTCAGTCTAGGGGTTGAGTATGAAGTCTGATACAGAAAGAGGGGCGTGTGAGTTGGAGACTGTGCAGAAAGAGAGGATGAAGGGAGCCCCACAAGCTCAAAGTGTCACAGAGTTTGACCAAGAGTTAGCTTGAGTCAGCTGCTATCTGAGTCAGACACCAAACCCTATTTGGCTGTGTTGATGGAACAACAGACTGTTATGGAAGTATCAGTGAGAGAGTAAGAAGCCAAATGTAATAATGGAATGATGGAAAGTGTCCTCAGCAATGTGAGTCAGGAGCTGGCAGGGTTGAAAGTAGAGAGTCACAGCAGAGATGCGAAAGAACATGTCAAGTTGCAGAAGCTTCACAGTGCCCTTGTGAATCAGGAGGCCACAATCATTAGTTTAACACAGGAGATGGAGAAAAAAGCTTCCGGACAGTATATTCTAGCCCAAGCTTCACAGAGAGTCTCACAGAGATGAGTGCCCTAAAATGGTCAGGAAGCAGAAGGCTAATTTATTAATTCAGAATGGACATTCGGTCAAGTTACAGAACAGGTTACAGATGGTTCATAAAGAGAGCTGTATGGTTGGTTATGACTCTTTCTAAGCACACTGCTGTTATGAGTAGAAGCTGGGCTTTCAGCATAAACAGAACCTGAATCTACAAAATGCCATCCAGTCACTATGGGATGCCTTAATGCAGATGGCACAAGAAAAGGGGTAAACATGATACTGGAGAGGCATTGAGAGGTGATCGTTTACACTGTATGCTGAGGCTACTGGAAAGTGAATGGCAGTAATACAAGTCACATCTCTTCTACCATGGTCTTGGACGCTTGAGCTGCCTTCTGGAAAGAATGTAGAATGTAGTGAAAGAGCAGGCAGAGCAGAAGCTTCCGCAACTACAAGAGAGTCTTGCCAGTGTAAATGTGAAGAATTCACAGATAAGGCAGTCAGCATGGTACAGCAGATGTGTTGTCTCGAACATGCCCTAAGGCATTGGTCGCACAAAACACAGTGTCAAGCTGGGGAGGGGGATGTGTGAGTTTTGCAAGGGATTTGTATGAGCCACATATTTTACAGAGCTCCCTAAGAAGTGTGAAAGAGTGTGATTATCTCAAGGTGAGTATAGCTGATAAAAGACTGAAGCTGGCCATTGGGTGTGGATGATGATTCCCTGCAGCTAGAAGTGTTTGGCTGTGTTTTAAAGACTATTTGGGCCTACACTTGGCCAAGGCTATGAAAGAAACTCAAGGCAAAGTTTGCTTGGAGCAGAAGACATACTCACAGAAGTGTATGCTGTTTATTGGAGCTGCAAAGAGAAAAACACAGAGAGGTGTTTATAGAAGCTAAGAAAAGATTAGAAGTTTGTACAGCTGGCTTGAGAAGAGAAAAGGGACACACAGAGTGAATTGTACAAACGTGTGTCTTAAGCTAAGGGAAGACACAGTGAGACAGCAACATGGAACTGACGAGCTACCCACAGCAGAGCATGAAAAGCTTGACTTCTAAAGGATACTGGACAGTGATTATGAAAAAAAAACTATTGGAATATTTATGATTATGTTTTGCTTTTGCTCACCCAGGTTTAGCTGGATGTGATCAGATAACTAGGGAACTGTCTTAGTAAAGGTATTGCTTTGTGATATTGGTAAATAGAAAATAGTAAATTTGGAAAAACATTTAAAGCCTTGTGTAATTGTGTTCCTCCATCAAATGTGCCAGAAACAAGGGCAAAAACCAAGTGAAGACTGTCCAGCAGAGAGTTACAGCATGTATGTGTGTGTGTGTGTGTGTGATGCATGTTCAAACTAGTGAATGCTTGGAGGATCCTTACCAATGTGTTCATTTGGGTTGGCTAAGAAAATTGTTCCCACTGGCCCTGTAAATGTAAATCCAGCCCTGCATATTTATCCACATGGCAAAAAGTATCCCACAATATCAAATATCTCTAATATATTTTACTGTAAAGCAAAGCATCTAGTTAAGAAACTTTGCAAAGAGCAAGCTGCCAAACATTCTCCTAGGTTCAGTTTCACTTGATATCACCCACTAATCTATAGGAGTACTTGGTTATTTTGCTGACTTTAGATACAATTCAACTTGGTATCATTGGCTCTAGGCCAAATATGAGGACATAAATGCTATGATACATCCTGCAGTTGAAGGGCCAATGAAAGGAATTCCTGGATACACAGATGGACAGGTTTGTCTTGTTTGGAAATCGGCATTGCAATATCTCTTACTGAGAGAATTTCAGTGAAGTGTTTCCTAAAACTCAGTTAGGTTGTCTCGACTTCAGTGGGAATACTTGTTCTACCTTTGATACAGATGCTTCAATTGCTCTGAATAATAGCTTGTTACGTTTTTGTTTTAGTTATATGGGGATGACTGGTATATAGCATTGTAGAATGAAGTGACTGAACTCTAATTAATAAGTTGCTAAATTTCTGGTGTGACAAAGAATGTGGATACATCCACCATGTGGTAGACCTTATCACATACATGGCAACCAAGCAATGACCTGTTCCAGAAAGACCTTTCCATCCAGCTGACATGCTTGTATGGTTTCAAATGGAATAATTAACTTTGTTGAAACACACAGTGACTTATATACATGGTAGAACAAAAAAATCCTTTTAATTCACTGGATAGTTCTTCAGTTCTAAGGATCCCGAATGTGACAGCTTCATAATGTTCCTCTTATAACTGTCATTTAGAACAATATTAGGGTTGCAATATATTAATTAAAAAACTACACATAAAAATACATATCAACATTAGGCATGTCCGATATGGATACAAACAGCACAATGTAGTTAACCACATATTGGTGTGGTTAGCACCAGGGTGTAAATAAACCATGGATATCATTTCCATATTGTGCTGACCAAGTGAAGGGATTGCCTTGGAGAAGATTGGACTAGGCTTCTTTGGGGAAGAAAGAGAAGCAGATACCACAGTACTTTGTTACAGGCTTCTGCCGCATCAGGGTCGTTATCACAATCATTGCCTTTTTAGTCATCAGATGATTCAAGGACTAAAACTGGTGACTGGAGATCTGAGGTGCCTATTTGCCTTGAGAGACAACTTGCTGATGAGCTCAATCTTGCCTGTATCAGATAGTAAAGTTGAGAGTCTGCAGGGCTAGGCTCAATTTCAATATTTGACCATTATGCATAGCCACTTTCAGTACTGCTTGGCGATGACCAGCTGTCGTAGACCATCCAAGACTGATCATCCCTCTGCAGATCAGACAACCTGTACAACAGTTTACTCTCTCAAATATACCTAATTCCTCTGGTCCTGTCTCCCCAGTCAGTGCCTAGTTCTAACCCACCTAATCCACCTAAAGCAGGATCGTGCTTCACCTCCTGTTTATACTCACACGGGTCTGCCTATTCCCTTTACCTTTCCCCAGTTGGTAGCTTGTTTACCACAGGTTGGGCTGATTCTGGCTCTTCTTGTGTTTCGATGGTGGTGACTCATTTTGTATTGCCCATGTTACACATAATTGACAATCAATGGCTGCAAGTCCCAAAAATCCCCGGCCAGATGTCATCCTCAGAGACATTAAAGAACTGGCCATATGTTGCTGCAGGGTCAGACACCCACTCATGGGTGCCTAGGGATTTCCGCACACCTTATGCTTCTCCATTCCTAGGTGCTGAAGAGGCAGTAGTTGGCAAGGAGGAGTCACCCTAATGACCCTGTGACACAGCTGAGCAATAGGGCTGGGGTGCACTGGTCTAGGTGACCCAGCAGGGTGAAGACTGCTAGATGGGGTGGCACTCTCACTCCTCCTGGGTCCAGCAGGTGACTAGCCTCTTCTGCAGTGTTGAGTCATCAATCTTGAACTTTAATGGTTGGAGGGCAAAGCTGGAAAAATTCTCCATCCAACACAAAAACCTGTCCCTTTCACCACCCATCACAAGCATGATAGAGCTTCCACATCAGCTCCCCATACATGTCCTTTACACCCTGGGCCATATCCTGGGAATTGCTTCCTGTAATGTTCATGGGACACATGGTATTAGTCCTATGCAAGATGGTGAGGAATAGCCTGGTAGGCTGAGCTGGCTTGCCCACTAAGCATACCCACTAGAAGTCAGGTCCAGTCTTTGGGTTTGATTGTTGCATGGCATTTCAGGTCAAAGCCCTGCAGAAAGCTGTTGATGTCTGTCCAGCATTATTAAATCACTAGAAGGCTCTCTAGGCCAAAGTCCTGGGTATTGGGTCAGAACCAGTGGAGCTCTGGCTGTAATGCAGTGACTGGCTGGATTCCAGGCACCTGGATCACACCCTGGTGACCTCAGAGGTCCTCATCAACTCCTTTTTTGTGATCCGAATGACAGCCTTCCCTCAGTAGAGTAATCCCGTGGAGGTGCTTCCTTGCCACCTCGAGGTATGAGACAGGGAAGACTCATTACCACGGTCTTCCATAAGGGGGCCAAGAGCCCTTGGGACCCCTGATCCATATCCATGTTTTGCAGCTTTGATAGCAATGAACCAATCACTGCCACCAGTTTGTCATGAGGAGGGACCAGCTGGATCAACTAATGAGTGGATCCCAGTGGTTAGGTCCTCTCCTATATGCACAAGAACACACACACACAGAATATTATAGTTAAGATAAGGACAGCTGAATGTCCCCATTATTAACAATGGGCATCTTAGACTTGTCCTTGCAAACAATAATAGGAGCACAGTAAAGGAATTACAAAACTGCATATAAAAATACATATCAATATTAGGTATGTTTAATATGGGTATAATCAGTATAACAAGTGGATAGCCACACTACGTCTAAAACACACGGGCAGAAGTAGAATTCACTGGAGATAGGGGGTTTCCAGATATAGAGTCCAAACAGAGAAAACCATGGTTATTACAGGGGTAGGGCCAGTCTGAAAACAACAGTCCAGGGTTTCATGTTCTTCTTTTTCTGACCCATCAAAGGAATTCCCTTGAGAAAAACTGGGCTAGGCTATGAGGAAGAAAGAGAAGCAGGTATCACAGTACTTTATTACAGACATTTCCCTCATCAGAGTACCCTAAGTTTGTAGAAGGGTACATATAAGAAACATACATAAGGGAAACAAATATGGTAGCCAGTAGATTTGATTGCTGCCGGCACTGGGTAGCTACAGTTCATTGAGGGAACCATAAATTACAACATGTACTGTGACATACTGAAGCAGATGATCCCCTTCCCATCGGAGACTGGGCGGCAGGGTAGTATTCCAACATGATAATGACTCCAGACACACCTCCAAGACAACAACTGCCTTGCTGAAGAAGCTGAAGGTAAAGGTGATGATCTGGCCAAGCATGTCACCAGACCTAAACCCTATTGAGCATCTGGGGGGCATCCTCAAACGGAAGGTGGGGGAGTGCAAAGTCTTTAACATCCACCAGCTCCGTGATGTCATCATGGAGGAGTGGAAGAGGACTCCAGTGGCAACCTGTGAAGCTCTGGAGAACTCCATGCCCATGAGGGTTAAGGCAGTGCTGAAAAATAATGGTGGCCACACAAAATATTGACACTTTGGGCCCAATTTGGACATTTCCACTTATGGGTGTACTCACTTTTGTTGCCAACGGTTTAGACATTAATAACTGTGTGGTTCGTTATTTTGATTTTGATGGGACAGCAAATTTACACTTTTATACAGGCTGTACACTTACTACTTTACATTGTAGCAGAGTGTCATTTCTTCAGTGTTGTCACATGAAAATATATAATAAAATATTTACAAAAATGTGAGGGTTGTACTCACTTTTGTGAGATACTGTATGTCACTCACATTTCACGACCTCCTCCCAGAGGTATATTAATTGCACTTCAAGTATGTCCACTTGAACATCCAATCTTATCTCCACATGTAGCCGAGGACTCACTCTAAATGTTGTTTCCTTATAGGTTAGAGTTTTTTGGCAATCCACGCGATAGTGGTAATAATATTTGAGTGACTTGAGTATCATCTGCATATGAGGGTTTCCCCTGTTATGGATAACTGTTAGGGTCTTACACCCAACCCTTCTTTGGGTGACAGTTCAACCAGGGTAATTAACCTGCTATGCTGTCCCCTGTAGGTATACAGTCCCAAAGTTTTATGGGTAAACTCTTTCTCTATGTTCTTCTTACAAACCCAAGTCCTGGACTTTCAAATTCTCCCTTTGCAGTGGTCCATCAACTGTCACAGTGCAAAACGCAGACACACGCAGAACCCCCAAAATAGTCCAATAGTAAATACAAAGTAATAATACTTCTGAAAACTGCCTAACTATGCATTATATATATATATATATATATATATATATATATATTACAGTGTCCCTTTATGTTCCAAAGAAATCTTTATTTTAGCATATCATAGATTTTGCCCTCCCAGTTTCACTGTGCACAGTTTTTACTCTTAAACAAAGACAAAACCTTTAAACTGAAAAAAACAACACAAAAACCACCACAATTAAACAATAAGGTGAAATTAAGATATATGAACAGAAATAAACTTGTTTTGCACACTACACTGAGTTTAATACTCTAGATATTGATGACTACTCAGTGTCTTATTTGCTTATTAATTCACAAAAATACAGCTCTGTGAATAACAGAGCTTTGTATTTGACTTTGTAAAAATATATGTTTATTGTTAGGTCATTTATGTCTACTAATATCATAATATTCTGTAATAACAAAGACTAAGTTGTTTCTATTATTTCATTTGACCTTTAGTAAACTCACTTAGAGAGCCATTTGCAAAACATCTCTGAAGACATCACTAGTCAGAATAAGATTTACATGTCTGCCCATTGGGGCTTGTTAACCTATGCAATAATTGCAATGAATGTATCACAAGCCTAATGACTTGGGACTTTCAGCATACCTAGCATTTAATGAAATCAATCATTATCGTTGGGAGACTTAGCTCGCTGATTCATAATTAAGAACATTAGAAACATCTTTCTGTTAACACTTAATATTTCATAGTAAATATATTTATTTTATTATCATTGTGTTTTCATTGAAGATTTGTTAATATATCTTTGTTATGACAGACATATTTTTATATACTAAAAATGTCTAATTCCTAAAATGATTAAAAAAAGGCCAGAGCTTCTGAAATAAATTATTTTTGGAGTTTAGATCTCTCTCCAAAAGGTGAACGAGTCAACTATCAACAATGAATATTGTAACAATGGCTAAGCAAAAATTCACATACTCAAGCTTACATCTCATGAACTTTGTAATGGCCAGTCATAAATCTACAGTGACCTAGCTTTACTTTGATTGCCCCAACATTGAACAACACACTGTCTGTAATACATACATTGGGCTCTTCTAATGGTTATCTCTAAACCTATGAAATATATTTGGGATTCAGTGGGGTAATCTCAATAAGAATGAATATCAATCTATTGCAACACTTCACGGCAGCCCTCTGCCTGCTATTCTCTAAGATTAACATACTCAAGAAACAAATATCATGGATATGGGTCTTGCTATACTATACCTAATCAATTAGGCATCAACGTATTCATAGGTATAAAGATATTCATGACATGTTATCAATGTATAACCATAAGCACATTGATATGAAATTAGTTATATTTTTGGTAATAAAAACTTCTAAAACTTTAAGATTGTAAAGTTTAATAGCTGCTTAACATTTAGTAGAGAAGAGTTAGTTAATAGAGTTAGTTAATAGTAAGATTGTAACCATGCTTGTGTGTAATATACAAAGCATTCCTAATATATCCAGAAGATGTCCCAATTAAAATGGCTTGTCATGAGAAGCACAATGGTAGCTTAGATTTAGTGAATTCCTTTAAGGGCTGCAATGAATGTTTGGAGTCACGTGAGCTCATTGCAGGTGTTGCAGAAGCTTAGAGAAACTGCCTTATCGTAATTTCTATACATATAAATAAAAATTGGAAATTATATCAATTAAATGCTCCATACATGGATCAAGAAATTCCACCCGAGTTTTAAAACCAAACGTAAAATGCTTACTAAATGCAAAACTTTTAAAAATAGTTCCTATATCTTCTTGTACCTCATTCACCAGTAATAAATTGCAAGCTATTTAGGTAATTTATGAGACACATATATTTTATATGACACATTTCAAGAAGCTTCACATTTTAATAAGGGAGTCTGGTATATGAAGAGAGAGCAATGGGTCATAAGTTTCTTATCTGGATACCGTCCCACATTTCCACATTTAATAATAGGCATTTAAAGGAACAATTTTGTAGAATAAATATTTTTTTTACATGGAAAATGCACCAACTGCCTCATTTGAATATTTATTTTTCTATAAGCATCAGCAGCTTACACCAGACACAGCTTTTGTTCCTGTACTCAGGTCATATAGGGTTAACTTATTCCCTTATTAGATCAGCAATTCAAGGGTACAAAGTAGCGTACATCAAGTACTTTCCCCAATAAAGACACATGTACAACTATGTGTAACCAATAGGGCATAATCCTTTATTCGACTCTGTGATGAGTAACATGAACTTAAACATTACATCACCCTCCTGTTATCAAATCAGAAAGCAATGTGGTAGACCCTTTTACTATGGGCCGGCAGCCCGGGAGTCCACCAACTAACTAGTAGTGATTGGATAAATCCTAAGCTTGGGAGCATGGATAGAAGCTATGGGGTTAAACCAGTGGTGCCTGGGTGCTAGGTAGTCTGGCAGGAGACCACTAGATTGCTTAATGTTTAGGGAAGCTATGTGACTTGCAGGAGTTTTGCTTGGGATGAAAGATATGATATATGATAAAGTATCGGCATGAATCAGGGGCAAGTGCCCGTCAGTCTGCTAGGCTAGCCACGACTGTGACAAATTAGTATTTTCCTCTTCATCCCTCTAGTCCTGTCCCAACATGCATGATCTGGTCTTTGAGGTCATCTGACCTTTATTCAGGCTGGGTCCAGTGTTACTATCTTTATTATGTGCCATTTTGGGGCCGCTATGCCATTTGTTCCTTGGCCAGAGTATTTGACATGATTACATTGGCAGCACTGTGGGTAGTCTGGGCTGAGGGACCGGCATAGAAAGCTATGCAAATCTTGTGATTGAAGGCAGACATTGGATCAAAGGGGTATCAATTAAACCCCTGGGGTTTGCTCAACTATGGCTTCATTGGTTAACAAGACAGGTACCCATGCCAAAGACTCTCCTAACCACCCAGGGAATTCTGTCTGCAGCAGCGCAAAAGAGTACTGAAAACAGGAAAGGGCAAGGTGTATGCAAGTAGGGGTGGGCATTGGGGTCCACAGCTTTAAAGAGCCTGTACTTTAGATTTGATTCAGTTCTCCCTCCCCACCACACAGATGATAGACTTTAAACTCCTATAATGATGCTTGTTATGCACAGAATAGTAACTGAGGGCCATATTCTATCAGCTGCTCACAAATGCCTCAAACTTATCAATTTGGCTATAGGTATTTTTTTATAAATGTTTAGATGTATTCTATTGACTCCAGCTAGCAAATTCCGACCTCAAGGCTGAACTCTTAAACCCTGACTTTTTATCACATGATCATATGATCTGGCAATATATAAGCAAGCTTGTAATTTGCTTCTTAGACACAGCCAATAAAGTAAATGAGACATCAGTAAAACATGGAAGTTACTCGTAAACTGCAATCAGAGGCTAAGAATTAATTAGTGCCAGTAAGTAATATATATTGAGTCCTGGGATCGATATTACTCAGAAATAACATTTAAATTTTTTGAGCTTGAGACTGTTGTGCAATTAATTCTAATGTGTTTCTATGCCTTCCCATGCTTCTAAAGTACAGTGGTGTGTGTTTAATTGCTGCTACAGCTATAATAAGTGTTTGAAAAAGCTGTTGTGAGTCCTAATTTGTACTCTTAATATTTTTGATACTTTTTTGAGTTGTGGGTTAGACTTTATTTGCGAGCTAGAGCTATGAGTTGAAAGGAATATCGATTTTGTGTAACTTTAATTATTTAGAGCTCGTAATATTCCAGCTGTGCTAAAACCAATGGAGTTCTAAGAACAAATTTGCTGGTTTGGTAGGCCCATAGTGATTTGAAAAGCATAATGTTTTAGGTCTATGACACCAGCCTTACATAGGCTGCAATAAAGGGGAACTTGGCCTGAATGAAGACTGTTTATTAGGGTATGCATAACTTGTTTGATGGTGTTGAAAAGTGAAACTATCTATTTTGTTAACTTGACAGTGAAGTCACACACTTGCCATCACAGTTAAGTATTCCAAAAATGATGGCTCCTATTCAATTGGCCAAATTGTGGTTACAAGAGCCCATAATGAAGCCCATAAAAGTTACTGATATTTAATTGGCTTCTTTTAGCTACTTCAATCGATTTGCGAGTTACAGGCTCAAAATCAATGTGGTTGTCAAAAACGTAACTGTCCTCTCTATTTCTTTGATGTTTCCCTCCCACAAATATTACTAGTGCTAACAATGCAAATTCATTATTTAATTCCAAAAATTCAACAAGCCTGCAATTGCCTTCAATCTCTCTTAATTTATCATGATCATGCCCTGAAATGCTATGTACTGGTTCATGGTTTATGGCTTTAGACTTCAGCCCTATAATTGCATGCTTGTTTAATTAAATACCTCTGTAACTGTTGCAAATTTCTAAACCGCAGACATATGATGTACGGGCTTGGAATTAAGTAGGGGTCTGTATTTGTATACAGAAAGGGCTTGAGCATTTCCTTAAAAAATTCTGTACAAACTACAATGTCAGACCCTCTTCCTTACTGGCTTTAAGGCGTGTCATGAACATGCACAAGCAGAGTTATTGATCTCTAAGGAAAATTTTCCCCTGTACTTTTTAGAGCTAAAACATATTTATTTCAGAAAATTTGTAATCATATAATTGCATTCATGTTTTATAGAAAGTAAAAGACAGTGAAGGTTCTGTGCAGTCTCCTACACAAAAAGAGACTGGGCATGCTCAATGTGCAGGTGACTACAGAGAAGACAATGTACTACATGTCCTATCATAAATTAATGTTAATGATTTTGCGTTAACAAAATATTAGAATCTTTTTTTGTGTGTGTGGATGGATCAGAAAGGCTCAAAATGGAAACGCTCAGTATTAGTTTACTGTGGAAAATTATTGCTTTTTTTCATAACATGAAATTGATATTTATAATAATTTTAAATTATGATAATTTTTAATTATCCAGTGTTTGAAACTAGCTCTATGTCATTTTTAGACTTAACTACATGGTAGTAGATGTATAACTTACTTAAATATTTAAATAAGTAAAAATACAGGAGGAAACTTTGCAAAGTGATCTTATATCCACAATGACTGTTGTATTTTATTATTATTGCTTTGCCCAAAGCTAACTGATTGACTTTATTAAAATATTAGAAGGCGTTATTTTGAAGCTGTATAACTCATCTGTGAATAACTATATTAGGTCTCTGGAAGTCTTATTTGTAAAGATATCAGCGTTAAAGGGACATTGGAGTTTTCTGGATTTCACTAGGAATATGATATACTTATGTATCTATTTATGTTTATGCACTTTATTGTGTTAAGAAGTGCCCAAAAGCTCAGTTTTTATTCTTAAAGAGCATGGTAATTAATACATGCAGAGGTGTATTATATTACTAGTAAAAACTAAGCACCTTCAATTTCCCTTTTAATTTATTTCTACTGTTTTTTACACATATTAAAATCATTCAAAGAGATATTTCTAAAAGCAATTGGCATCATAACATCAAACCACGATTTACCATGTCTGCCCTAGGGAGCTTTTTAAACTGTGTACACTTATAGCAATGAAACCTTCTTTAAGTCTAATGATTAAATGTCAGTTAGTAAGTAAACATTTTATTCTCCTAAGGGGTTTTCACTGTGCTGTACAAATGATTAAATCTTCGGTGTCCAGAGGTTTGGGTTGTTGATTCTTAATTAGAATTCAAAGAAACATCTTTCTTTTAACACTTGCTTTTTTTACAGTAAAATATATTGCATTTCTTATTATTGTGTTTCAATGTAAATGTATGCATGTACAATTGTTTTTCATTGTATATTGGAACATGACATGTGAATTAATACCAAATATCTATGTAAAGACAACCACATTTTAATTAACACAGTCATGAATACTGAGTTGTCTTAGTTTTATTTTATTGAAATTTATTTTCTAAATTAATTTATTAATATTATTAATACTTCTGATATTTATTATTAAGATTCCAGCATATTGCATAGCTATCTTTACTGTATATTCTATGCAAAATTAATTACTTCCTAATATACAGATATAATATTTGTATTTCTTTTTTTATATGGTATGGTAGATTACACTACTAGACACCCTGAGGCAAATGCCCTAGCTAAAATGATTGCATCAACAGTTGCCTTAATTACCACATTTTCTAGAATGGGGTTGGCTAGGGAGATCCTATTAGCTTCCTAGAAGACGATAAAAAAAAAATGCTTCACTGTACTATGTGCCCTCAAGAAGTTGCAGCCCTATTTATATGGGAGGGAGTTCATTATCGTGACGGATCACAAACCTCTATACTGGTCACATAGGATGGTGGGAGACAAGGGGTAACTGCTTCACAGACCTTATTTTTTCCATAAAACATTGCTGAGGTAGTTCCCATCAAAATGCAGATGGACTGTCATGCCAGGAGCATTAGTAACCACAGCCTGTCAGGGATAATCAGTCAGTATCATCTCCTGCATGCTGGGAATTAAAGGGAGGAGTGTCTGTGAAGATCTATGGGTCTGCCTCTGGGTTTCCCCACACTGGAGATACCCACACCTCCTACAACAACTGCCCAGCTATTATTATAGCTACAAAAGACTTAGGGTGTTATAATAATAATTCCAGCCTCGTAAGTCCGACGTGTAGCACTTAAGGGGTGCATGCTTCAAATTTGCCTTACTTACGTTGCTAATAAATTAGAAAGCGATGCGAGCTACGAGCTAGAGAGGTTATCTCATAAACCAGTTCATGGCCATCGGACTTGCGTGTTCGAACGCAAACAATTAAGCAATCTCGTAGTTACGGGTTCAGATGGAGCCAATGGAAAAAGAGATTGTAAGCGTTATGTCACTGAAAAGGGGGAGGGTAGATTTCGCAGTCCAAAGTCAATTCCAGTTTGCGATTGGTCCCACAGGCCAGATATAATGCAATATTAATAAAGCAGTAAATATGATATTCTATTACATGTGAGTTACAGTATTTGTCGTAACACATTGATTGCAGGGATCGATATAACACAAAAAATAATCATGAAATAAACTATTTTTCTAAGCCGCGTGACCACATTGCAATTTAATAGCTGAATTAAACAATTAGCGGTTACGGGCATGACAGATCAAAGTATTTACGTGCGTGAAGGTCAACGTTGATCTCCACGTAGCTTATTCTCGGCCGTTCTGCGTGTTACCATTCAAAGTCCGATGCGAGCAACGTTACGAGGCATCTTAGCACGCAAATAGCCCTAAGATGACAGTTACGGGCTAAGTTTTAACATGTAGCTCCAATTTACTAGGACTGTTAATCGGTTAAAAGCTATTATCACTGTATTGTTTTTATGTCTCCAAAAGAAGGGGCGACACATCCAGGTGAAAGAATGTCCAAGACCTGATTAAAGGTTAGCAGACCGCTGTGAGCTAGGACACAGGGGACTAATGTCATGGCAAGTTAACCCCTTAAGAGATTGAATTAATTAGTGAAAAATACTCTGTCCAATCTATCTCTCAGATACGTTTGGAGATAGCATTAAGAAAACAAATTGCATTCTCTGAACAAAGTTTCTCCTTGCTTAACTACTGCTCTGGAGCTTCCAGAAATAGTTTGTATGCTATTTTTTGTCTCAACACTTTAGTAAAATTGCTTAATTCTTTATGTTTAAAAAATGTTTTAACAGACAGATCTGGGAAAATGTTAAGATTTTTATAATGTGCGTCAATTTTTTTTTTCAAATGCAGCTTTCATTATTGCTTCCTTATTTGCAAAGTGATGCACTTTCACAATTGCATTACATGGCAAATCTTTAAAAAAAATGTATAGTGGCAAATTATGTCATCTATCTGTAAATAGTTCACTTTGAGAGTCCAGCTTTACTAAAGTGAATAAAAATGTGGAGACATAACCATCTAAATATTTAACAGTGATCTTTACCTCTAATCTTGATATTATTACGTCTTAAAAAATCTTCCTCTCTAGAGAATTTCATTTTCAGGATTTGAACTTCCTCTCTTAAATTAATAACTTCTCTTTGCAATTCTTTGATTTGTTTAACCATATCGTCTTGAATGTTACTTATTTTATCTATTTTCTGTAACAGAGACTTAATTTTTTTTCGAGTTATTAGCTCAGATGTCAGTTCTAATTTTAATGAAACTTGAAATTCAGTTAGCAAAGCTTTCATAGAGGCAATAGTTATTTTTTCATCTTCTGACTCATTTACTATTACGTTATCCTCTGAAACTGTACACTCGTTAGCCTCTGGTTAAAATAGTGCTGATTCTAATTATAATTGAGAGCTTGTTTCTACTTGCACATTTGCATTAGTATTTGATTAGTATTTGTATTGGAGAAAAAAAAATCCAGGTGATTTAAGAGCATTTTTCCCCTTAGAAGATTGATTATCTTTATTTTTCATTGTGACCAGTCTAAATACACATTACTTAAAGTCAAAAGCCAGTTGGTGTCTTATTAATAGGGCTCCTACAGGATCCTACGTGAGCATATCTAAAACTGTAGCATGCCTGATGTTCCAAAACTAGACAACATCTACCAACATTTTGAATACTAAAATCTTGTAGTATCACTATGATGTAATTGCAGCAAAATTAAACAAACACAGAAAAGCACCAGTATATCATATACATAGTCCCATTACAAGTAGAAACAAGCTCTCAATTAAAATTAGAATCAGTAGAGTATTTTAGTGTTCTTTCAGTGAAAGGTACATCTTTTAAGATGCTTTACAGCAAAGAAACTGGGACATCAAGTGTTACAGTGCAAACTGTAAAGCCTTTTCTATGATTTCCTGTTCATTATTTCAATCTATGCCTTACTGTCCAGTGCATTTCTTCAATTATGTCCAGTTTGTAAGGTCATAATGGTTCCCATTTTCTGCAGGTTTACTCTTTAAGTAGGGCCATTAGTTCTCAACTGGGCCCCTCTGTCATTTCTTATATATATTCTTTTCAGTTATGGACAGCTTTTTTGTATCGGTCATTAAATCGTTGTGTGATGTTTTATTCAACCAGTTGAACCCTGATTGCTGGGCCATATTTTTATGCTCTCTTATAAAATCTACATAGCTTTATCAGCCAGTTTTAACGTATTTTGGAGTGCAAACTTTAGAAATCAAATCACATAGCTCTGCAAAGTCTTGTTTCTATTATGAAAGGTTCTTGATTAACATCCGCTAGGCATAGAAGCATTAATGTATATAGAAAGTGCTTATAGCTGTTTCTCATTACCTTTTTCTAGGCAATTCATTGCAGTCTAGACTTGGACCCACTGTTGATGTCCATAGATGTAGTGCTCTTCTACGTTGGCCACTCCAGTAGCCTTACCTATGGTCTGTTTGCTACATCCAATCCAGCCCAGGGTATCCCACATAAGCTCAGATTATTATTATTATTATAGTTCATTTGTAACTCGTCAACATATTCTGTAGCGCTATACATAAGTTAATTTCCAGGCAAAGACATATTCAGTATTAACACATTGCAAAGAATGGAGGGCCCTGTCTTCGAGCTTTGAATCTGGTGTCCATAGTGCTTTCCCCAAGCACCATGCAAGATTAAAAACTCACAGACTGACAATCTAAAGGTTTTGTGTGTGGTGCAGGAGGGTGAGAGAAGAGTTGTATATGTTAGGAATGAAGGTGATCGGCTTCTTTAAACAGATGAGTTTTTAGTGAGGTTTTGAAGGTTTTGAGGCAGGAGGATAGTCTGGTGGAGAGAGGCAAGGAGTTCCAGAGAATAGGGGCAGCCCAAGAAAAGTCCTGAAGGCAGGAGTGAGAGGAGGTGACAAGAGTGGGAGGAAGAAGAAGGTCATTAGTAAAACGAAGAGGGCGGGTGGGGGAGTATTTGGAGATGAAAGCAGAGATATAAGGGAGTGCACTGTATTTGAGGGCTTTATAAGTTAGGGTAATTATTTTACATTTTAAGGGAAGCCAGTGGAGTGATTGACAGAGAGGTGCTGCCGACACTGAACATTGTGTATGGTAGATGAGTCAAGTGGAGGTGCTCATTATGGATTGAAGTGGGGAAAGACAGGTGGTGGGCAGGCCTGCAAGAAGCGTGCTGCAGTAGCGAAGACAAGAAATTATGAGGGAGTATATTAGAATCTTGGTTGTGTCTTGTGTAAGGTACTGACATATTTTGGAAACATTTTTTTTAAATGGAGAAGGCAAGATTTTGTTAGTGTATGTGGCGGATGAAAGAGAGGGCGGGGTCCAGTAGAACCCCAAGGCAACGGGCTTTGGAGGTGGGAGTGATGATGTCGCTGTTGACAGTGAAAGAGATATAAGGAATTGATGTTGTAGTAGAGAGTGGAAAGATTAGCAGTTTGGTCTAAGACATGTTGAGTTTGAGATGGTGGGTGGACATCCAAGAGAATAAACTAGAGAGGCAGTTGGAGACATGTGTTATGAGAGAGGGTGATAGATGTGGTGCTGAGAGGTAGATTTGAGTGTCATCTGCATAGAGATGATACTGAAACCCAAATGAATTTATAAGGATACCAAGTGAGGATGTATAGATGGAGAAGAGGAGGGGGGCTAGGACTGAACCTTGGCAGATGCCAACAGACAGAGGGCAAGGAGAAGAAGAGGTGCCAGAGAAGGAGACGCTAAAAGTTTGATCTTGTTGGCATGATGAGAACCAAGAGAGAGCAGTGTCTCGAATACCAAGGGAGGAGAGAATATGGAGTAGAAGTGGATGGTTGACTGTGTCAAAGGCAGCAGAGAGATCCAGAAGAAGTATAGAAAAGTGACCTTTTGACTTGGCGGTGAGCAAGTTATTAGTGACTTTAGTGAGAGCTGTCTCAGTCGAATGTTGGGGCCGTAAGCTGGATTGAAAGGTGTCAAGGAGGGAGTTAGAGGAAATGAAGCTGGTAAGGCACTTGTAGACGAGCCGCTCCAGTAGTTTGGAAGCCAGGGGAAGTAGAGAGATAGGGTGTTAGTTAGATGCAACATCAGAGTCAGAAAAGGGTTTCTTAAGAATGGGTGTAATTATGGCATGTTTTAGAGAAGATGGAAACATGTCAGTATTTAGGGAAAGGTTGAAGAGGTGTGTGAGAGCTGGTATTAGTGTGGAAGAGAGGGTAGGGATGAGTTGTGATGGAATAGGGTCCAGAGGACAGGTAGTAAGGTGAAAGGATGATAGCAGGCTAGAGACTTTGTCCTCTGTTGCAGAGTCAAAACAGTTCATAGTGGCTGTGGGAATGAAGAAGGGAGTTGGCTGAGTGTTGTTGGTTAGTTGAGAGGATGGAATGTGTGAACTGTATTGAGAGGAGAATTTGTTGTGGATGTTTTCAATTTTTCTGCATAAAATGGTTGGCAAAGTCTTCAGCCGTGAGATAGGAAGGGACAGGAGGAGGTGGTGGGCGGAGGAGAGTATTGAAAACGGTGAAAAAATGTTTGGGGTTGGAGTACAGAGTTGATATTAGTGATGTGAAGTAGTGCTGCCTGGCATGGTTGAGGGCAGAGAAGTAGGAGTGCAACATAAACTTGTAGTGGAGGAAATCTGCTGAAGTGCGTGATTTCCTCCACAGTCGTCAGCAGTGCGGGAGCACCTTTGGATGTATCGTGTTTGTGTAGTGTGCCATGGTTGTGGATGAGAGTGATGGCATCTGCGTGTGGTTATGGGGGCAATGGTGTCAAGGGTGGAAGAAAGAGTAGAGTTGTAGTGTGAGGTGTCAGTGTCAGGGCAGTTGATAATGGTGATGGGGCTGGGAAGGGGTTGTAGCATAGTGGAGAACTGTTGTGACTCAAGTGCTAGCAGGTTTCTATGGGTAATGGTGGCCGGGTTTGAAGAAAGGTAGTGAGAGGAAGGTGTGGTGTGGTTGAATGTTAAGAGGTGGTGGTCAGATAGAGGGAAAGGATGGATGACTAGGTTGGAGGTGGTGCTGAGATTAGTGAAAATAAGCTTGAGAGAGTGTCCAGTATGGTGAGTTGAGGAATCTGTTAGTTGTGAGAGGCCGAGGGAAGAGGTGAGTGCAAGTAGTTTGGCTGCTGCAGTGGAGGTGGGAGTGTCGATGGCAATGTTGAAACTGCCAAGTACAAGTGAAGGAACTTTGGAGGAGAGTAACTGAGGGAGTCAGGCAGAAAAGTGATCAAGAAATTGAAGGGTGGCCCAGGCAGGCGATAGATCACCACAACACATAGAGATATAGGTGAGAAGAGGCAGATAGTGTGAACTTCAAAAGATGAGAATTGGAGGGAACACCACCTTCTTTGTTCCCAGGTCTAGGAGTGTGACTGAGGTGGAAACCACCATGACAGAGTGCTGCAGGGGAGGCAGTGTCTGAAGAGGAGAGCCAGGTTTCAATGAGGGCCAAGTTAAAACCATTAAACCATTTAAAAGAAAGGAATTTATGACAACCTTTCTAAGTATTGTGCACAGAGCTTACTCTCTGATTAGATACTTGTAATCTTTATAGTGCTATGGCACGTCATCACCTTTCACTTCAATATAGCATGTTCTTAATCACTCATAGCTCATTACGTGCAAGAAGATATATATATATATATATATATATATATATATATATATATATACTGTATATATATATATATATATATATATATATATATAAAATTTATTTTGAGACTTACCAAGCTTATATTCTGTGGCAGGGAACTTCCTTTGTTGGGCAGAAACCGGTGGAAAGAGGCTTATTATTCAGTATTTTTGGAATCTTTCGGAATAGAAGTGGGACAATTCATGCCTCATCAACCTCCATAGGTCACATTCATAACTGTTACAAAGAACTTTTAGGCATGTGACCCAAGGGAAATAACAAAAATGTCATGCAAATCTATAATTATATTATGTTACTGTTTATGGAAAATGTGGCACTGTTTCCATGTGTCTAACTCTGCAGTGTAGCTGATTAATCCTATATTCACTTACCTACTCTATAATTCATAGTTACAAAGTTACATACAGCCTTATTAAATTGTGATTCGGTAAATTTAAAAGGGCTCTATTTAAGCAGACAGCATATTTTATTTACAGAAGTGTTTAGTTAGTGAAGACCTTGCGTTTGGATAGAAGTTCACTAACTAAAAACTTCTGTAAAAAAAAGGCCGATAGTAATTAAGGTTGAAAAAAGACTTTCAGTCCATCAAGTTCAACCTGTCAAGATCTCGCCTGATCTGCAATATGCGGACCAGTCATTAATTAATTCGTTGTTAAATAATTATTAATAGTATAGTATTTGAGGATGAATGAAGAGCTAGTCCATCATGTTCAACCTTTTTTTTTAATCAGCTCTGTAAATCAGTGCAGTGTTTTCTGTCCTGTGGGCTGTAATCAGTGTCCAGGTGAGAGTGGGTGTGGCTTAGCCTGTGTAAAGGTATATCTGAGTGCATTTGTGTGGAGTTCTGTTTGAATCAGTTCTGTAAATCAGTGCAGTGTTTTCTGTCCTGTGGGCTGTAATCAGGGCGTCCAGGTGAGAATGGGTGTGGTTTGGCCTGTGTAAAGGTATATCTGTGTGCATTTGTGTGAGGTTCTGTTTGAATCAGTTCTGTAAATCAGTGCAGTGTTTTCTTCCTGTGGGCTTTAATCCGGGTCCAGGTGAGAGTGGGTGTGGTTTGGCCTGTGTAAAGGTTTATCTGTGTGCATTTTGTCGTGTTCTGCTGAATCCGTTCTGTGAGGCAGGGCAGTGTTTTCTGTCCTGTGCTCATTTATCATTGTACAGGTGAGTAGACGGGGTCTATTTTAAGAAGGGAAGAGCAAGCTTGGGAGCTTGCAGTCATTTCTAGTGTAAGTGTAGTTAGTCAGTAGGATATTGAATAAAAGGAAGAAATGCAAAGGAAAGGGGTATTATAAGAAAAAACTGAAAACAAACGTATATATTTTTTTCTGTTTTGCTTGTCTTAAGGTGTAGAAAAGCAATCTTTATACAAATACATTGATTTGTTTTCTCACTGCATTTTTGTAACTGATAATCATGAGTCAGTCCAGTGGCAACTTCACTCAGTGTACATCCTACCACATGTATGCACTACTGGAACAGATGATCCAGGGTCCATACCTCTGTGAGAGGTGTGAGCATGTTGCCTCTCTGGAAGCTCAAATTGAAGAACTGGAGAGGAGAATTACAGCACTTAGTGATATTGCTCCACTGGAAAGGGAGTTGGTGCTCACTGAACACAGTTTAGCTCGGCCTAGCATGGAGGGAGGAGCTGGGGCTAGTGAGGATGTCCAGGGAGGTAGCTGGGTTACAGTTAGAAGGGGAATCAGGGGGAACAGTAGGAGACAGGCCAGTTCTGAGTTGGCAAACACCAACATATTTGCCAGATTGAGTGAAACTGTTGGGGATATCCATTCAGGAATGGCAATGCCAGATAGAGCTATTCCCTCTAACAGCCGGGAGAACAGTTCTGCTGGAGGAGAGGGAGGGCAGAATAGGCAGAGCAACAGACATGTTTTGGTGGTAGGGGACTCTATTATTACGAAGGTAGACAGGGTAATTTGTCACCCAGATCCAAGCAATCAAACAGTTTGCTGTCTCCCAGGTGCTCGGGTTCGTCATGTTGTGAGTCGGGTGGATAAATTATTGGAAGGGGCTGGTAATGAACTGGCGGTCTTGGTACACATTGGTACCAATGACAAAGTTAGTGGAAGATGGAGCGTCCTAAAGAATGATTTTAGAGAACTAGAGAATAAGCTTAAAGCAAGGACCTCCAAGGTAGTATTTTCTGAGATACTACCAGTGCCACATGCTAGCCCAGGGAGGCAGAAGGAGCTTAGGGAGGTTAATGCGTGGCTAAAAAAGTGGTGCAGTGCAGAGGGTATGGGGTTTTTAGAGCACTGGGCTGACTTCTCACTTGGGTACAATCTCTATAGCAGGGATGGATTGCACCTTAATGATGAGGGAGCTTTTGTGCTAGGGGATAGGATGGTAGAACGGCTGGGGGAGTTTTTAAACTTGTAATTGGGTGGGAGGGACTATATAGAAGTTTTGGGGTAAAAAGGGTAGAGAGGGAAAAGGATGAATTAGTTACCCATGGGGGAGGAGATGAGGTAGGGTTACAATAGACAGTAGGGAGGTATTAATAGGGGCCTCAAATACAGTGGCAAGCACTTCACAACGGCAGAGCCAAATCAACATAAAGTGTATGCTTGCTAATGCAAGAAGTTTGCCTGGGAAAATGGACTAGCTAGAATTATTAGCAGTACAAGAAAGATGGGGCTTAATAGGCATTACTGAAACTTGGTGGGATGAATCTCATGACTGGACTGTTAATCTGGATGGTTATAACCTATTTAGGAATGATAGGGAAATTGGTAAAAGAGGAGGAGGGATCTGTCTGTATGTTAAGCCTGAATTTAAGCCTATAGTCAGAGAAGATATTTATGCTGCAACTAACAGCATCATTGAATCTTTGTGGGTTGAGCTAATTAGTGGAGGAGCTAATTCTAAATGCATATTGGTGGGAGTATGCTATAAACCCCCAAATATAGCTGAAAGTGAGGAAATACAATTATTGTTACAGATTGGAAATGCAGCTAAGCACAGGCAAGTCCTAATAACTTTGGTACCTCCCTTGTGTATACCGACGAAAAGAACCTATTTAGCTCATCTGCCTTTTCCTGGTCACTAATTATCAGATGGCCTGTGTCACATTGTAATGTTCCTATAGCTCTAAAATATCCTATCATCTGATATTGTATTATACTTGTTGGTGCATTTAGAGTGTTAGACTTTTTGATAAAGATTTTTAATCCCTTTTGTCATTACACTCAGAACTAGATCTACCTTTTTTTGGAGCCCCTGTGAGTGAATATGCATGGTATGCACAAACACATTTTTGCCTTTTCTGTGTGTGTAAGTTTCCTTTCCTGTCGTAACTCTCGTATTCTAGGTGGTTACCCCCTGGTAGCCAGTCTATGAACTGCAGTATTTCATTTCTTTTAAGCCAGGAAATATATTGATGAGTTGAAATGCATATTACAAAAGGGTTTAGACACTAAAGTATTAAAAAAATTAGAGTCAGAGTTTCTTAGCTCTCTGTGCCCCACATTTCATATAATATCTAAAAGTATACAAAAACCAAAAGAAACCACCTGCAATCTTGGTCTCATTAGATGTAGAGTCCCTATACACCAGTATAGAACATGTGAGAGGACTTAATGCAGTACATTATTTTTAGTCCAAAAGGGGAACTCACCTTCAAAATCATAATGAGTTCATTTTGGAACTTTTGAAATATGTCCTATCTCACAACTATTTTGTTTTCCTCAACAAATACTACCAGCAAGTATGTGGTAAGGCCATGGGCACAGCCTGTGCCCCCACATACGCAAACCTGTATTTAGGCTGGTGGGAGGAACAAAGGGTATTCATTGATGATATGGAAAAATATACTGTACATATTGATCTATGGGTATGTTTTATCGATGATATTTTACTGGTGTGGAATGGGACTCATGCAGAACTTGGTGAATTCATAGATCGATTAAATGATAATTAAATGGGGTTGTATCTAACATCGGATATCAATGACACTCATATCACTTTCTTGGATTTGAAAATAGAGAAAACACCTGATGGAAAAATTCTGACTAAAACCTACAGGAAATCCACAGCCACTAATAGTCTATTAAGGGCTGACAGCAGTCACCCAAAAACACAGATTGCAGGAATACCGGTTGGTCAGTACCTACGGGTAAAGAGAAATTGTTCAAGACAGACTGACTTTGAAGAAGAAGCCAGGGAACTTCATCATAGTTTCAAAGAAAGAGGTTATAACAAAAAGGTTCTAACTAAAGCATATCACAGAGCCAGAGATGTCACTAGAGATCAGCTACTAGTAGACAAGGTTAAACAACCTAATGCAATGGTGAGATGTATAGGCACATATAATGGGATGTGGCATTAGTGAAAGTTGATTTTTAACAGCCACTGGTCTATCCTCCTACATGATGAGGATTTAAGGCCATTCCTTAGACATAAAGCACAGATCACAAGCAGTCAACTAACCTTAGAGATATGTTATCATTTAGCCATCTGGAGAAGAAACACAAACCCTGTCCTTTAAGGCTTGTAAATATGTTAAAACCACAAAAAAGTTTCCAGCTTATGAAGAACATAAGACATTTCCAATTAAACAACTGTTAACCTGCAAATTAGAAGGGGTGCTATACCTAATGCTTTGCAAATGTGGCATGAGGTACATAGGAAAAACCTGTAGATAATTTAGAAGAAGAGTCCTGGAACACGTGTACAGTATCAAAAGAGAATATGATACACCAGTAGCGAATCATGTTACCAATAAACATAACAGAGATCTAAATGCCATATCATTCATAGCAATTGATAATATTCAAAAAACAATTAGGAGGGGAGACAATGAGAACTCTTGAAAAAGAGGCACGGTGGATATACAGTACAAGACCAAGAAGCCCAATGGTTTGAATTAAGGTTTTACCTTCTCTCCCTTTATTTAAACCTCATATAATAGCCTGGGGGATGGCTATGATAACAATTATTATTTTAACTTTTTGCTTCCAAATTTTATTTTACCCTGATATTCTATATCTTTATGTTGGGAATGAATAAGATGCGTTGTTATAACATAAGGATAAAATGGGCACCATCAAATATGACCCTTTACATCTTTAATTAAACAATAGAATATCATACTCTAAGGGAGTCTTGAAGATCTTATCAAATGTGGAAACCAGGAATCTTATTGTGAAGGCATTATGGTTCCTGTCTTTTCATTGGATTTCATCTTAATAAAAATATAGTGTACTATTAAATAATAGCAGGAATGAAATAGGTACTGTCTAAGTTCCTCAAAAATATGCGAACCATTTTTATATTGTGAAGGTATTAAGACAAATGTCATCTCATTGCTGCAATCTTTATATAAATATCATAATAATTACAATTGAATAGGCATTTTATACCCTATAACTTTGGGGATAAAATGGACCATCTAGGGCACAATAGTTGGAATATTTCAATTGTATGCACATATTCCTACCTAGAGATAATTATGGAGTTATATATAAACAAAAACAGGTAAGTCAGAGGTGCTCATCAGAGAACAAACCAACCTTAATAGATTAGTTCTATGACCATGATAAGCCACTCTGAGAGCAACCTCTTTTAGCTCACTTGTGCCCTTCACAGGGAGAAATATCCTGTAGTATATCAGTCTGGTCCCACTCAGAAGAGTGACCCAGCCCCGAAATACCAGGCAATTCTACCCTGAACAGGAGAATCAGCAAACCCCAGACGCGTTTCGGCCTTTATGGGCCTTGTCAGTGAGGTGCAGCTGAACTCCCTAAGGCACAGTGAGCAAGGGGTCCACGTCTGGATTCCCTATTACCCTTAGGGAGACTAAACCCTAAGAGTAATTTGCATATGTATATATATATATATATATATATATATTTTTTTTTTTTTCTGTGCATCTTTAATTCTTTGTGATGACTACATATTATATAGAGTTAATATATACTTCCCTTATATATAATATGACCATTCCTAATATATGCCACTTTATTATATTCTCTATCCTCCACCTTCACTATATTGTCCCACCATTGATCTGTACAATATATGCCTGTTTTTTTAAATAATGACTATTTGTAAACTTTCATGAATCAGATTTGATTTTTTCTGTTACCATGACAACCGCCTTGCTATAAGAGAGCCCCTGGAGGGGCAGGCAGTAACCCGTGATGAAATCCAGGAAACATGCGTTGGGTTGACGCTACGCTGCCTACACTCCCTTATTTGCTGGCCGATGACGTTGTCACAGTGGGTCTAGGCAGCACACGGAAACGCTGAGTTCCATTAGGATAGTTTTAACGAGACTATCTGCATCCAAAACTGTTAATAACCATCTATGAAATATTTATCAGAGAGGGATTCATTTATGGAGCAGCAGACTTTATATTAGCAATAGCACCATCCTCGTGACTTCCTAAATTTTTGGCTTTTTATATACAGTATATAAACAATAATCATGTGTATAGACCTAAATTTCAAAAAAAATATTAATAGTGCAATATATAGCACTTCTAGCACGTTACCATTGTGGGAAGATCCCCTAGTAACACTTGGTCACTTTACACTGGTCACTTTGTAGTTTGTTTGCACAACAGGACTTTTTTGGCACCTTACTCCATATAACAGTTATTCATGAACATCTATTTTGGTGTTTAAATCAACCACCTCTTTAAATAGTTGACCTATAGTAATATAAGTTATTTAAAACATATTTATCTTGCTGGGCACCTATTTTGTACAGATTATGTGCCACTCGTTTCTATCACTTCAACATTTCTGAAGTGAATGAGCTTTTGATTCCCACAACACCCTATTATAACAACTGATATGTGTGACTTGAAAGGCATAGATCCGTTATTACATAGTCTCTCACAAAACAAATATATTTTTCATAGTATGTATCTTGTTGTTCACTTTAAAATAATTAAAAGACACCCTGATAACTCTCTTCGATGTGTTTATAAAAACAGAAGCATCACTTGCTCCCAATATCTTTTTCCTTCTTTTACAAGCATACACTTGTGTCACTAGAACGTTTTTTGCATAGGCTGAGTGCCACATACATTAGCCTCATAACTTTTGGAATGCCTGCTTGATTTCTAATCAAGTGGTAAAACTAATTCCTGCTCTCCTCTAAGGACGCTAGCATGTGACGTCACAACCTGCACACAGTTACATATACAGTGCATATATATATATATATAGTGTGTATAAATATTAAACACCCTCCTTCTAAATTAAACATGCGTATATTATTATTATTATTATTATTATTTTTTATTTGTAACGCGCCAACATATTCCGTAGCGCTATACATAAGTTAAGTTACAGGCAATGACAAGTTAAAGATTCATACATTGCAAAGAGTGGGTGGCCCTGTTTTTGAGCTTGGAATCCAGTGTCCATAGCGCTTTCCCTAAAGCACTGCGCAGGATTGAAACTCGCAGACTTACAATCTAAAGGTTAAAGTTTTATGTGGTGCAGTAGGGAGAGAGTAGTGCTGAGCATGTTAGGGAGGAAGGTTATAGGCTTCTTTAAAGAGGTGCGTTTTTATTGATGTTTTGAAGGATTTAAGGCAGGAGGATAGTCTGGTGAAGCGAGGCAGGGAGTTCCAGAAAATAGGGGCAGCGCGAGAAAAGTCCTGGAGGCGGGAGTGAGAGGAGGTGACAAGAGTGGTAGAAAGAAGAAGGTCGTTAGCAGAAAGAAGAGGGCATGTGGGGGAGTATTTGGAGATGAGAGCAGAGATGTATGGGGGTGTGCTGTTGTTGAGGGCTTTATAAGTTAGGGTCAAGATTTTAAACTTTATTCTGGAGGCTAAGGGAAGCCAGTGAAGTGATTGACAAAGAGGAGCTGCCGACACTGAACGATGTGTACTGAAGATGAGTCTGGCGGAGGCATTTATTATGGATTGAAGTGGGGAGAGGCGAGTGATGGGCATGCCAACAAGGAGCAAGTTGCAATAGTCAAGACGAGAAATGACGAGAGAGTGTATTAGAATCTTAGTAGTGTCTTGTGTAAGGTAATGGCGTATTTTAGATATGTTTTTCAGATGGAAAAGACAGGATTTGGTTAGAGACTGTATGTGTGGGATGAAAGAGAGGGCAGGGTCCAGTAGAACCCCAAAACAACGGGCTTGGGAGGTGGGAGTGATGATGGCGTTGTTGACAGAGAGAGAGATGTGAGGAATTGAAGCTGTAGTAGAGGGTGGAAAGATTAGGAGTTCAGTCTTAGACATGTTAAGTTTCAGATGGTGGGCGGACATCCAAGAGGATATACTAGAGAGGCAGTCGGAGACGTGTACTAGAAGAGAGGGGGATAGATCTGGTGCTGAGAGATAGATTTGGGTGTCATCTGCATAGAGATGGTACTGGAACCCAAAAGAGTTTATTAGGGTGCCGAGTGAGGATGTGTAGATGGAGAAGAGGAGGGGGCCTAGGACTGATCCTTGGGGTACGCCAATAGACAGGGGGTGAGGAGAAGAAGATGTGCTGGAGAAGGAGACACTAAATGATCGTTTTATGTGTCCCAAACAGAACATGACTAATGTTGCAGTAGTTATTTTTATATCATTTTTGCACCAATCATCAATTGGGCAATTCCCTTGGTAAGCACAAGTTTGATAGCTTATGTCCCTTTTGAACTTACCCCATGTGTACCAGTTCTGTTTCCAAGGCCTGATGCCAGCCTGCCTCCATCCCCACATAGGTGCTGAGGGTTCTACAGCCCCAGCTATCTGTAATCTCTGGGCAGGATCTTGGCACAGCAGCGAACGGCGAACATATGCGTTTTTCGGTCCGCCCCTTATTCTTTATCATTGAGGAAACTTGGACCCTGCACCTTACAGTCAGCAGACACATTCCAGCCAATCAGCAGCATACACTCCCTTCCAGAGCCTTCCATCTGTATGACAGCCTCCATTTTAGAATCATTCTGTAGCTGCATTCGTGGAGAGAGGAGATATATTCTACCTGCTCTTTATTTAATAGGGAAATAGATAGCTAGGCTGTGTATTTAGCTTTAACTACACACCTGAAGGACTCCTTTGATATCTGCTGCAAGGACAGCAACCCAAAAAGCCCTTTTTATTTTATCTTATTACTTTTTTCTGTGTAATCTAATTGCATATGCCAGCCTGCTAGCATGTGTGTGAGGCCTATTGCATCTAGTCTGCCAACTTTTGCCAGTGCACAGTGACACTCATATCTAGTGCCACCGTAGTGTGCAGTGAAATCAAACAACCATTTTTTTACTGTAATCGATTGAATATCAGTAGCCTGCCTAAAGGCGTGTGTGTGAGGCCTATTGCATCTAGTCTGCCAACTTTTGCCAGTGCGCAGTGACACTCATATCTAGTGCCACTGTAGTGTGCAGTGAAATAAAACAACCCTTTTTTTACTGTAATCGATTGAATATCAGTAGCCTGCCTAAAGGCGTGTGTGTGAGGCCTATTGCATCTAGTCTTCCAACTTTTGCCAGTGCGCAGTGACACTCATACCTAGTGCCACCGTAGTGTGCAGTGAAATAAAACAACCCTATTTTTCTGTAATCGATTGAATATCAGTAGCCTGCCTAAAGGCGTGTGTGTGAGGCCTATTGCATCTAGTCTGCCAACTTTTGCCAGTGCACAGTGACACTCATATCTAGTGCCACCGTAGTGTGCAGTGAAATCAAACAACCATTTTTTTACTGTAATCGATTGAATATCAGTAGCCTGCCTAAAGGCGTGTGTGTGAGGCCTATTGCATCTAGTCTGCCAACTTTTGCCAGTGCGCAGTGACACTCATATCTAGTGCCACTGTAGTGTGCAGTGAAATAAAACAACCCTTTTTTTACTGTAATCGATTGAATATCAGTAGCCTGCCTAAAGGCGTGTGTGTGAGGCCTATTGCATCTAGTCTTCCAACTTTTGCCAGTGCGCAGTGACACTCATACCTAGTGCCACCGTAGTGTGCAGTGAAATAAAACAACCCTATTTTTCTGTAATCGATTGAATATCAGTAGCCTACCTAAAGGCGTGTGTGTGAGGCCTATTGCATCTAGTCTGCCAACTTTTGGCAGTATGCAGTGACACTCATATCTAGTGCCACTGTAGTGTGCAGTGAAATAAAACAACCCTTTTTTTTACTGTAATCGATTGAATATCAGTAGCCTGCCTAAAGGCATGTGTGTGAGGCCTATTGCATCTAGTCTGCCAACTTTTGCCAGTGCGCAGTGACACTCATACCTAGTGCCATCGTAGTGTGCAGTGAAATAAAACAACCCTTTTTTTACTGTAAGTGATTGAAAATCAGTAGCCTGCCTACAGGCGCGTGTGTGAGGCCTACAGCGCCTACTCTGCCAACTTTTGCCAGTGCGCAGTGACACTCATATCTGGTGCAACCGTAGTGTACAGTGACATAAAACAACACTTTTTTGACTGTAATCGATTGAATATCAGTTGCCTGCCTAAAGGCGTGTGTGTGAGGCCTATTGCATCTATTCTGCCAACTTTTGCCAGTGCGCAGTGACACTCATATCTAGTGCAACCATAGTGTGCAGTGAAATCAAACAACCCTTTTTTTACTGTAATCGATCGAGTATCAGTAGCCTGCCTAAAGGCGTGTGTGTGAGGCCTATTGCATTTAGTCTGCCAACTTTTGCCAGTGCACAGTGACACTCATATCTAGTGCAACCGTAGTGTGCAGTGAAATCAAACAACCATTTTTTTACTGTAATCGATTGAATATCAGTAGCCTGCCTAAAGGCGAGTGTAAGGCCTATTGCATCTAGTCTGCCAACTTTTGCCAGTGCGCAGTGACACTCATATCTAGTGCAACCGTAGTGTGCAGTGAAATCAAACAACCATTTTTTTACTGTAATCGATTGAATATCAGTAACCTGCCTTAAGGCGTGTGTGTGAGGCCTATTGCATCTAGTCTGCCAACTTTTGCCAGTGTGCAGTGACACTCATTTCTGGTGTCACAGTAGCTTGCACGCATAGTACCACTAATCGTAAAAAAAATGACAGGCAGAGGCAGGCCACCCCGCAGGGGCCGTCGTGGTCGTCGTGCTGTGATTCCCTTTGGCCCTAGAATTATGCCCAGTTTTCAGAGGCAACGTACCCTGAACTTGAACAGTTCTGAGGACATGGTTGACTGGTAACACAGGACACCCAATCTTCTACAGCTTCCGCTCGGAACCTAGACGCACCATCCTCCTCCAGCTTAGCTTCGGGCACCTCTTCAGTTACCACACGCCCGCCTGCCGCCACCACCAACACTAGCACCACAGCTGCTTCACTTGATCCTTCAGAGGAGTTATTTACAGATCGGTTGGAAGAAATGAGTGATGCACAAACATTAGTGCCAGAGGATGTAGATAACAGGGATATGTCCCAGTCAGGCAGCATTACACACATGGACGTACGGTCTGATGATGAGGATGATGATGTACCCGGTGCTGCTTCCTTTGTTGAGTTGTCAGATACAAGTGAAGCGGTTGATGATGACGATGCGTCCGTGGATGTCACGTGGGTGCCTGCTATAAGAGAAGAAGAACAGGAGGAAAGTTCAGATGGGGAGACAGAGAGGAGGAGAAGACAAGTTGGAAGCAGGGGGAGGTCGTCGCAAGTTGCTAGTGGCACAGTCAGACAGCATGCATCGGCACCCGGGGTCAGCCAGACAGCACGCCAGTCAACGCATGCTGTTGCCACCACCAGAATGCCGTCATTGCAAAGCTCAGCAGTGTGGCAATTTTTTTATGTGTCTTCCTGTGACAACAGCGATGCCATTTGCAACCTGTGCGAAAAGAAACTGAGTCGTGGGAAGTCCAACACCCACCTAGGTACAACTTCTTTGCGAAGGCACATGATGTCATATCACAAACGCCTATGGGATCAACACATGAGTACAAGCAGCACACAAAGTCAAAGCCGCCATCCTCCTCCTGGTCCAGCATCTTCAGCCACATCAACCACTGCTGTCCTGCTTGCCCCCTCTCAACCATCCGCCACTCCGTGTCTCGCCCTGAGCAGTCCCTGCTCATCTGCCCACAGTCAGGTGTCTGTCAAGGACATGTTTAAGCATAAGAAGCCAATGTCACAAAGTCACCCCCTTGCCCGGCAACTGACAGCTGGCTTGTCTGAACTCTTAGCCCGCCAGCTTTTACCATACAAGCTGGTGGAGTCTGAGGCGTTCAAAAAATTTGTAGCTATTGGGACACCACAGTGGAAGGTACCCGGCCGATTGTACTCGATTGTGCAAAAGTAATGACATGTCTGGCACACAGTGTTGGGGCAAGGGTCCATATCACCAACACTGCGCATTGGGTAAACCTGGTGACGGCTGCCAAGCATGGAATACGTGGCTCTGCAGAGGCGTTGGTGACACCGCCACAACTTGCAGGCAGGCCTGCTGCCACCTCCTCTACTCCTCCTACTCCATCCTCTTCCATAACCTCCTCTGCTGAGTCCTCTTCTGCAAGAGTCCATCTGACCACGGATACCTGGTCTGCAAAGCATGGTCAGGGCAGGTAATTCACCTACACTGCGCATTGGGTAAACCTGGTGACGGCTGCCAAGCATGGAATACGTGGCTCTGCAGAGGAGTTGGTGACACCGCCACAACTTGCAGGCAGGCCTGCTGCCACCTCCTCTACTCCTCCTACTCCATCCTCTTCCATAACCTCCTCTGCTGAGTCCTCTTCTGCTGCTGCTATGTCTTGCTCCACATCAATGGCACCCCCCCAGCTCCACAGGTACTATTCCACATCCCAGATACGGCAGTGTAACGCCGTCTTGGGGTAGACTTCCCTGAAAGCAGAGAGTCACACCGGACCAGCACTACTGTCCGCCCTGAACGTACAGGTGGATCAGTGGCTGACTCCACACCAACTGGAGATCGGCAAAGTGGTTTGTGACAACGGAAGAAATTTGTTGGCAGCATTGAATTTGGGCAAGTTGACATGTTCCGTGCATGGCACATGTGTGTAATCTGATTGTACAACGCTTTGTGCATAAGCACCCAGGCTTACAGGACGTCCTGAAGCAGGCCAGGAAGGTGTGTGCCCATTTCAGGCGTTCCTACACAGCCATGGCGCACTTTACAGATATCCAGCGGCAAAACAACATGCCAGCGAGGCGCTTGATTTTAGACAGCCCGACACATTGTAATTCAACACTCCTAATGTTCGACCGCCTGCTCCAACAAGAAAAGGCTGTTAACGAGTATTGGTATGACCGGGGTGCTAGGACAGCCTCTGCGGAGCTGGGGATTTTTTTGCCACGTTACTGTATGCTCATGCGCAATGCCTGTAGGCTTATGCGTCCTTTTGAGGAGGTGACAAACCTGGTAAGTCGCACCTAGGGCACCATCAGCGACATCATACCATTTGTTTTCTTCCTGGAGCGTGCCCTGTGAAGAGTGCTGGATCAGGCCGTAGATGAGCTTGAAGAGGAAGAGGAAGAGTTGTGGTCACCATCACCGCCAGAAACAGCCTTATCAGCATCGCTTGCTGGACCTGCGGCAACGCTGGAAGAGGATTGTGAGGAAGAGGAGTCAGAGGAGGAATGTGGCTTTGAGGAGGAGGAGGAAGACCAACCACAACAGACATCCAGGGTGCTCGTTGTCACCTATCTGGTACCAGTGGTGTTGTACGTGGCTGGGGGGAAGAACCTACCTTCAGTGAGATCACTGAGGACGAGGAACGAGACATGACTAGCTCGGCATCAAACCTTGTGCAAATGGGGTCTTTCATGCTGTCGTGCCTGTTGAGGGACCCTCGTATAAAAAGGATGAAGGAGAATGACCTGTACTGGGTGATCACGCGACTAGACCCACGGTATAAGCAGAAAGTGCCGGAAATGTTACCGAATTACCACAAGTCGGAAAGGATGCAGCACTACCAAAATAAATTAAAAAGTATGCTTTACACAGCGCTTAAGGGTGATGTCACAGCACAAAGGCAATCTATCAGCGGAAGAGGTGAACATAATCCTCCTCCTCCCACGACCACGCCTGCAAGGAGAGGACGCTTTACAGACGTGTTGTTGATGGGGGACATACAGAGATTTTTAAGTCCTATGCATCGACTCAGCCCTCTGGGGTCCACCCTCAGAGAACGACTCGACCGTCAGGTAACAGACTACCTCGCCATAACTACAGATATCGACACTATGAGGAGCGATGAACCCCTTGACTACTGGGTGTGCACGCTTGCCCTGTGGCCTGAGCTATCCCAATTTGCCATAGAACTTCTGTCCTGCCCCGCTTCAAGTGTCCTGTCAGAAAGGACCTTCAGTGCAGCAGGAGGTTTTGTCACTGATAAGAGAAGTCGCCTAGGTCAAAAAAGTCTAGATTATCTCACCTTTATTAAGATGAATGAGGGATGGATCCCGAAGGGACTGACAGTGGGCGATACTTTCGATTAAAAAAGGCCTGATAGATGAGCTGCCTTGAGCAAATAATGGTCCACACGCTGCTGTATTTTATCCCTGAATGCCGGATGACTTGTGTGACTTATACGTCACCAACTAGGGTTCAAGACGCAATGTTTTAGGGCACTTTCTGCCTGGCAAACTAACATCAATTTTTCTGGTCGCTGCAACAATACCTAATTTTTGCATTTAAATTATTTTATTTGAGAAGGCGTACAGCATGTAATGAAAAATAAAGCATTTTTGAACAGTCTTGCATAACAGTTGTGCAAAAATACATATTCACAATAGAGACATTTTGTGAAAGTTAGCTGGCTATTCCTTCTTATTTTTACTTTTTAGGTTAAACATTTTTCTTATTTTTTTCTGTGATTGCAATTTAAGAGATACCTAAAACATGGTAAAACAGACAATAGTAAAGAGTATATCTGCAGGGAACACCAAAGTCCAATTAGCTATCACCCCTCCAGCAGTATTAGCTTATTATTTACAATATCTAACCTGGGCAATCACCCTTGGGTTACCCTAGGGCAGGCTTCAGTGAGCGACCTCTCCTTTCCTGGGATGATTTTTCCGCCGGTTGCTTCTGTAGGGTCTCCAGGGCTCCCCCACTCCGGTCCTTCCCCCAGTGTCGCTTCAACCATTAACAAATGTTTTATATTTGTAAAGCGACCCAATGATCCCCCTTGATAGAGGTTTATCTTTACAAATTTTGGAGAACCAATTTAAGACCGGTGTCCCCTGTTTCTGGGTCAGGGAGTGTGTGAAATGCCTCAGCCTACAGTAATTGCAATGTTCTGACAGAGGTAGCTCATGCTTGTCCCTCAGTTCCTCATAGGTGAGCATCTGGCCCTTTACTAACCAGTCTCCCAGTCTATCTAGTTTCCTTGACCTCCACCAGTGTTGTGACGTTGTGCTCATGTGTTTCGGGGCCTGAGGGTGGTCAAGAATTGGGGTCATTTGGGTGGATCCAGGGAACAAACCTGTGTGTTTCTTTGCCCATTTCCAGTATGATAGTGAGTGTCTGATTAGGGGGTTTGGCGAGTTTTTAAGGCTCTGAGGCAATTCTGATAGCCAAGCCACCTTGTCCCAGGTTAAGGGCCTTAAAGTGTGGTTCTCTAAATACATACAGGCCGGTTGATGACATATAGAATGTGCTATTGAGAGGAAAGATAGGTGACGGAACAGGTATTAAACTGATAGGAATGATGGTGGCACCTTAGATTGCACGTGCAGTGCCAGAAATTCGAAGTAGGAGGTCCGACCAAGCATCTTTTTCCATCTCCCTGTTCCAAAAATCCATGCCATATACACGTCCCCCCTCTCTCTCCCCTGTTTCTCTAATAGTGGACGTAACAGGGATTAAACCGATAGGAATAGTAATACTTAACAGTACACACCTTATAATAACGTAGACAGAGGCAACGCGTATAATCTTCCATGCTGTGCAGTGGAAGCCCCCAGACTCTGACCTGTGTATAATATTCCATGCTGGGCAGTGGAAGCCCCCAGACTCTGACCTGTGTATAATATTCCATGCTGGGCAGTGGAAGCTCCCAGACTCTGACCTGTGTATAATCTTCCATGCTGTGCAGTGGAAGCCCCCAGACTCTGACCTGTGTATAATCTTCCATGCTGGGCAGTGGAAGCCCCCAGACTCTGGGAATCTGAAGAAGAGGAGTCAGAGGAGATAGGTGGCTTTGAGGAGGTGGAAGACCAAACACAGCAGGCGTCCCAGGGGGCTTGTTGCCCTCTTTCGGGGACCCTTGGTCGGCTGGGTGGAGGAAGATACCTTCAATGAGATCAGTGAGGACAAGGATCAGGACATGGCTTCCTTGATATCCAACTTTGTACAAATGGGGAGTTTGCGGTTGTGCAAAGGGACTGTTTGCGGTTGTTTGCGGTGCATTAAACGGGGAGATTGGTCTGTTACTGTGAAGCGGGTGTAACCCTTACACTACCTGATCGATACAACATCATACCTGATGTTTAAAAGCATGTTATTCCAAACAATTTAGGAATGTTAGGTGATTTATGCGCTTTATGGATTAAAACCAGACTCTGCATCAACTATGTAATTTTCCGTGGGAGTTTTGCCATGGATCCCCCTCCGGCATGCCACAGTCCAGGTGTTAGTCCCCTTGAAACAACTTTCCCAGCACTATTGTGGCCAGAAAGAGTCCCTGTGGGTTTTAAAATTTGCCTGCCCATTGAAGTCTATGGCGGTTTGCCGGGTTTGCCCGTTTGCAAACATTTTACCTTGTAAAAGGGGATTATAAGGGCCTAGGCCATAAAACCAGGGCTTGGGGAAGAATATCACACAACCATACATGTCAGCAAGTGACATAGTCCTTTGCAAAGCTCTTAGATTAGCCTTTGGGTTAGGTAGCCACATGGCTAGTGTCCATAAAAGTTAATTTGCCTTTAAAAAAATAAAGTTAATGGAGGCGTGGCCAACCAGGGACTAAGCAAGACAAATCAGCCTGTAGCCCCCAGGAGAGAAGCTTTATAAAATAATGTTATGCCCTACACACTGACCATATCACCCTACAAAGCATTGAATAAGGATCAGGAGACTTTACTGAGCAAAACAATACCACTTGATTTTGGTTTAAAAAAATGTTTGCCTCCCACAAGGTTGCGTCCATTCAACCCACCAACCTAACGATCGGGTCTGGTTAGAGGTACAAAGAGAAGGAGGGGGGACAGGATCCCCTAGAAAGAAGTCCTCTTAAGCTGAACAACACCCGCAGCAGCAGCAGCGGGGCCAACTGTGATGCAGCTCCTGAATAGAGGAGACCGAGAAAGCCTGAGCAAACATCCATGAAATAGAGTCCTTGTGACTGCAGGAAATGAGGAGAGTGGCAGCAGGTGGATTATAAAGGCGCAACCCCTCAGAAGCCTGCGGATGCAAAATCTCTTGAATCCAGGCCCGAAGGGTGAGGTGAGACACCTACCCCCAACCATAACGTGGCAATAAAGGTGAGCCTGTAGACACTTCAAAGGTACATAGCCAATGATTTTATGCCACCTTAACTATAAAAAAGAAAGAGCTCTTAAATGGATCAGAGAAGCCTTCCCTAGAAGACCTCATTTTACCCCTATCTATGTGCTTAAACCAGCTCACAATCATACTCTGATCATATAGAAGGGAGAGCAAATGCAGAAGCCATTTTCTCCTCAGGGAGGGGTCTATCAAGAGATTCAGACACCATTTTAATAATCCATTATACCAGTTCACAAATATACTACCTATATACAAGGGGATTAATAAGGTCTAACTGAGTCTAAGTGCCCTACACATTGAAATACATATGAGAGACTTTAAAAAAAAATCATAAATTCATCAAGCTAAAAGGAAACTCAAGCAGAGCAAAACTGATAGCATCCTACTGCATGTATACTCATCAAAAATAAAGCAATACTGCCACCCTGTGGACTATCACAAGAAGTACAGGCTTTTGAATTACTGACTCATTCAAGCCACTGCAATGAGTCTCTATTGAAAATGGATGAGAACCCTGAACAACCCCCTTGTCACATGGAACAAATCACCCACGAGGTAGAAGATCTTAGAAAAGATCTGTAATGATATAGGAATCACAAGGTTGTGGAGACCAGCAGCCAAGGTCAGCAATAATCCAGTTCAGCAACTTGTAGGTGAAACATTAACAAGCTTTATTGAAGTGATCAGGAATCACAATAATCTGGCAAGGTACATAAACAGGAAGTGCCTTATATAGACCAAGGACCAGACACAGCTGAAGAGACTAGTCACTGATGCTATTTCTAGCAGAGTCAAGGTTATCAGATCTCCAGGAATTTCACAAAGGCAGGCTGGCGCAGTGGTAGGGAAGAGGCCCAGCAGCCTGGGGACCAGGGTTCAAAACCCAGCAGAGTCAATTCCTCACATTACCCCCGCCTCTATAGGTTCAGCCTCTGGATGCTCTATTACCCGGAGATCAGGAGCGTGAATATTGTCCACTGGTTCCCACGAACTCTCCTCCTCACCATAGCCTTTCCAGCGAACCAGATACTGAAGCTTGTTGCGGAAGATCCTGGAGTCCAGAATTTTCTCCACCTCGTATTCATCCTCACCATCCCCAAGGACTGGAGGTGGGGCAGGCAGGGCTCGGCCAGAGAAAGTGTTAACATGGAAAGGTTTCAGCAGTGCAACATGAAACACCGGATGTATTTTCATGGAATCTGGAAGTTGCAAATTAAAAGTGACAGCATTGATCTGAGCGATGATCTCAAAAGGTCCCATGAACCTCTGACCCAATTTATGAGAAGGAACCCTAAGCTTAAGATTCCTTGTTGACAGCCAAACCTTGTCACCAACATGATAAACTGGGGCCTCCGTTCTATGCCTATCAGCAGCTCTCTTGTAACATTCCTGAGCCTTCGAAAGAGTCTCCTTCAACAGGTCTTGGGAATCTCGTAAGGTGGTTAGCCGATCAGTGACTGCAGGAATGGAAGTAGTAATTGGGAGACTCACTAGAAAGGTTGGATGGTAACCATAGTTGGCAAAAAATGGGCTCAAAGAAGTGGAGCAGTGTTGGGCATTGTTGTAGGCAAACTCCAGCCAGTCATCCTGCAGGTAACTAATATAGGACCGCAAATATTGCTCCAAAGCCTGGTTGGTTCGCTCAGTCTGTCCATTACTTTGCGGATGAAAAGCTGACGACAGATTTACATTAATACCTAGATTAGAACAAACATGTTTCCAAAAACGAGATGTAAACTGCACTCCCCTGTCAGAAACTACTTCATTGGGCACTCCATGCAAGCGAAATATTTCCCGAATAACCAGGTCAGCCGCCCACAATAACAAGAATGGTAGTGTGTTCCTTAGAGGGAGGTAGTTCCACAATAAAGTCCATGGATATAGATCCCCAGGGACGATGAGGAATCGGAAGAGGCTGAAGCAAGCCAACAGGGATGAGCGAGGAGTCTTATGTCTGGCACATACATCACAAGAGGACACATACTTCTTAACATCCTCATGATACTTCAGCCACCAAAAGGATCGGGCAAGTAGCTCTTGTGTCTTTCGGATTCCTGGATGACCTTCTGGTTTTGAGTCATGGTAACACGTAAAAGGTCCAGTCGCACTGACTCCGGAGCAAACAGACGTTGTTGAAAAATCCAAAACCCATTAAGCATCGTCATATGGAGATCACGAGGAGGATCACAAAGAACTGGGTCTTCAGCGTAGCCCTTTTTAATGCGAGACATCAGATCAGAAGGAAATGTAACTCTTATAAATATATCCTCCGGCAAGATGGTGGTCTTGGTTACGGTAGTATGGAGGGGGTCAGCTATTCTAGACAAGGCATACGCCTTACCATTCTTGGAGCCAGGACGGTATGTAACCAAAAAATTAAACCTCGAGAAGAATAGGGACCAGCGTGCTTGTCTGGCTGAAAGTCTCTTTGCTGATCGAATACATTCCAGATTTTTGTGATCTGTGAGGACAGTAATTGGATGGGTAGCTCCCTCCAAGAGATGTCTCCATTCGGTGAAGGCAGCTTTTATAGCCAATAGTTCTTTATTCCCTATGTCATAGTTTCTTTCTGCTGGCACCATCTGGCGGGAATAGAAGGCACACGGATGTAACAGCATCTTAGGTCCAGTCCTTTTAGACAGTATAGCACCAACAGCTGAATCAGAAGCATCAACTTCCACAATAAATGGTAATTCCGGCTGAGGATGTACCAGGACGGGGGCAGAGGTAAAAAGAGTCTTTAATCAGGAAAATGCTGTATAAGCCTTATCGGACCACTGAAAAGGAGTCCCTTTACATGTGAGTTCAGTGATCGGTGTAATAACGGCAGAGAAATTCTGAATGAAACGCCTGTAAAAATTGGCAAACCCCACAAATCTCTGAACATCTTTTTCATTCTTGGGTATGGGCCAGTCCAGCACAGCTTTAATTTTACTTGCGTCCATACTCAAATCTTTGGGAGTTATTACATACCCCAGGAATTGAATTTCTGTTTGTTCAAACTCACATTTTTCTAGTTTAATGTATAGGTGGTGTGTACGAAGGCGTTCCAGAACTATACGGACCTGTTTTCTGTGGTTTTCAAGATTATCAGAGAATATTAGGATATCATCCAAATATGCCACAACAAACTGATCCAGGAGATCTCGTAGTACATCATTGATAAAATGCTGGAAAGTTGCAGGGGCATTACAAAGCCCAAAATGCCCGTACCTGGTTCTGAAAGCTGTTTTCCATTCATCATTTGGTCTTATGCGAACCAGATTATATGCCCCCCGAAGATCAAGCTTCGTAAATATTTTAGCTGAGCGAAGTCTCTCCAAAAGTTCAGGAACGAGAGGCAAGGGGTAGCGTTTTTTAACAGTGATGTTATTAATGTCCCTGTAATCAACGCATGTTCGTAGGCTGCCATCTTTCTTTTCTACAAAGAATATAGGAGCTCCTGCTGGAGAAGTAGATGGTCGAATAAAGCCTTTGGCAAGATTTTCTTGTAAGTATTCACGAAGAGCTTTCAATTTATCCTCAGAAAGGGAATATATACGGCCAAATGGGATAGCAGCCCCAGGCAACAGCTCTATTGGGCAATCATAAAGGCCTGTGGGGTGGAAGCTGATCAGCATTCTTCTTATCACAGACATCTGCAAAATCCCAATATTGTAGAGGAAGCTTAGTCAAGTTTGTAGCAACCATTTCATTAATTGTTGTGGCAACAGGTGTTACCTTAGTGGGTTGACAATTCATTAAGCAGTGTTCTGAAGGAAAGGACAAAGTTCTGATCTTCCAATCAATCTGTGGGTTATGCAGAGCAAGCCAAGGTACCCCCAAAATCACTGGAAACTGTGTTGAGGAAATTAGGTGGAAAGAGATAGCCTCATGGTTATTCACTTCCAGAGTCAACTTTAAGGGCACAGTCTCATATGTAACCGGGCCTGACGTAAGTGGAGAACGGTCTACTGTCTCCATTAACACAGGTGAAGAATTAGGGATAGACTGAATTCTATTTCCTGCTGCAAATGTAATGTCCATAAAGTTTCTGCCTGCTCTAGAATCTATCATAGGTGTAGTTGAAATTTTCAATCACCACATTGCAACGTGATAGGCACCACAAAATGAGGATGTTGAGTCAACATAACCTCTTCACCATGAGCCAGAGAAAACAAGGGTTGTGTGACAGAATCCAGTTGATCTGAAATCTGGGATTGGTGTCGCATTTGTGCGACCTCAGCAGCCATAGCTATTGTTCTTTTGGATTTGCTAGGGCAATTGATGGCATAGTGCCCTGCACTACCACAATACAGGCATAAATTGTGAGTGCGTCGCCACTGTTTTTCTTCATTGGATAATGGCCCTCTTATTAGATTTACCTGCATAGCCTCAGGCTCAGAGTCTGTAGGCGTTTGTGGGATCGGAGTAGAAATTCTTGAATAGGAAATTGGAGCAGTACTTGGTCTAAAAGAGCCCTGTCTTTCCAATCTTCTTTCAGAAAGTCTCAGATCAATACGGATAGCCAAACACACAAATCCATCAAAGTCAGCAGGAAGATCAACACGAGCTAGCTCATCTTTTATAGCTTCTGAGAGACCTTTTCTGAAGTGGAACCTCTGGGCTGATTGGTTCCAGGTAGTATCAGCAACCCACTGTCTGAATTCAGCAGCATATTCAGCGACCGAGCGCCTCCCTTGATGCAAATGAAGGAGAGTGGCTTCTGCTGTAGCACATCGATTTGGGTCATCAAAAACTAGGCACATGGCCTCAAGAAAGTCATTTAGATTACCCAAGACTGGACTGTCCTGTTCCAGAAGAGGGGAGACCCAAGCCAGGGCTTCATCTTTGAATAGGGAAAAAATAAATCCCACCTTCTCTCTTTCAGGTTGAAATTGGTGAGGTAACATCATGAAGTGCAAACGGCATTGATTTAGGAAACCCCTACATTTTTTGAGATCTCCTCCAAACTTTTCTGGAAGGGGCAAGCGGGCATCTTGTGCAGGTGTAACAGTAGCAGCCGCAATATCACGTGCCCTGTAGTTGGTATACTCACTGTGCATTGACTGAACTTTATTTTGCAGTTCAGCTACCTGGTCCTGCAGCACTTGAAGGGTCTGTGCCTGGATCTGCACAGTTCTTGCAAATAAAGCAACCTGCTGTGCCAATGCAGAATCTGACCCGGCGGTCTCCATGAAAGGGCCAGATTATTCTGTAATGATATAGGAATCACAAGGTTTTGGAGACCAGCAGCCAAGGTCAGCAATAATCCAGTTCAGCAACTTGTAGGTGAAACAGGAACAAGCTTTATTGAAGTGATCAGGAACCACACAATAATCTGGCAAGGTACATAAACAGGAAGTGCCTTATATAGGTAAAGGACCAGACACCTGACCAGACACAGCTGAAGAGACTAGTCACTGATGCTATTTCTAGCAGAGTCAAGGTTATCAGATCTCCAGGAATTTCACAAAGGCAGGCTGGCGCAGTGGTAGGGAAGAGTCAATTCCTCACAAGATCTTTCTTCTCTGGGCTAGAGAACACAACTGCTAGAAGAAACCACCCATCACATCATTGAAGCACAGGAACATAACAAGCAGGATATTAGCCAAAATTCTTCTAAAATTTAAGAGCTAAAAAATAAGATTTAGGATCTGGAGAATTGGTCACGCAGACATAACATTCGTATTAGAGGGGTTCCTAAAAGCATAACAGACCGTATGCAATATGTGCAAGCTGTCATAAAATCAATCTTACTTACATGCAAATAAACTGAATTGGCAATAGAAGGGTCCCACAGAGCTCTAGGCATGGCAAGGGATCAGAACTTGCCAAAAGATATTATACTGCAATTTGTTCAACAAAGAGCTAGAGACTTAGTGCTCACAGCATCAAGAAAATCACCTGAGATAAAAGGCCCTGATGGTACATCTCTTCAAATATACATGGACCTTTCTCCAGCAACCCTTTCTAAATGCAAGCATATGAAACCCACCTTACGGACTCTAACACAAAGTAAAATCCTGTATAAGTGGGGTTTTCCTTTTGCACTTATATTTCCACATGAAGGTTACAAATACAAAGGTCAGTCCTTAGAGTAAAGCAAGGAACAACAAAGATTTGGACAGATATTGCTAGAAACAAAAGACCTGGAGCATCTACCAGTGTCATCACAACAGTTTCTAAGAAACAGCCAGCAAACACAGACTTCACCCCTAAGGGAAAACATGAATTTGCTAGTGCTCTGAGAGAATAACCTCAAGCTAAATTTTGTGATAATAACGATAGAGCATTGAAAGCTTGGACCATAAATACTCTATCAAAGGCTATCAAAGAAAAGGACTACATACCTTTTTACAAATGTTACTGACTGGATAATAATAGAAATATCTCAATTTATAATCTGTTAAATCTAGAATAAAATTGTAAAAGTGCTTATTGATTTACAATATTGACAGTTGTTAGCAAGTTAATGGAAATAATGGGCGTTCAGTTTGAAAGGGTCAAATTTGGTTAAGCTGTTACTACAGAGACAATAATATAGAAGCTGATAGAATAGACATGTAATATATTATGTTTAGTACTAAATAAAAAACATTTATAAGTACCCATGAAGGCTTTAATGAGGTGCATAGTATGCCACACCTCAAAGGCTCTGGGCCCCTAGAACCTACTTTAGGCTGTGTAAAATTAAGGTACTTTCACCCCTTAGGGTTTTGTAAGGTTTTTCCAAAAAGGGCCTTCTACCCTAAAAAATTGAATACTCTAATGAGTATAGGAAGAATTAGTAGGCATAGACCTAATGTTTTTTGTTTAAAATTCTTGTTGTTGATTTGTTGTTTACTTTATTATGTTTTTAAGTACTTTACTCTTGAGCGATCAGCTAGCTGCAGGAATGCTCGGATTGCGGGATGGGGGGTCAACTTCTGGACTCCGAGTCATGGACACCTCTTCAACTGATGATGGGCCTACCCCTGGTAATTTACACATCAGGAACACTTACACTTACTACCTAGGCTCATGACTAATGTAAATCACACTATATTAACCCACAAAGTGAGAGGGTTCAATTCCCCAACTAAAAGAAGCAAAGCTTTTATCTATTACAAACGATTTAAACCAGCAGTACTTTTTTTTACAAGAGATGCATTTTGCCTCCAATAAAGTACCTTCTTTCCTACATAAGGATTACCACCACATATTACACCTGATATAAAAAAAACTACAAAAGCAAGAGTAGCCACATTAATCAATCAAAACTTTCCATTTGTATTGGAAAAACACATTCAAAGACAAAGAGGGCGATTCCTTAATTTTAACAGGGACAATATTAAATATCAGAGTATCACTGGTAAATATTTACGCCCCTACCACCAAGCCACATAGTTCATTAATAAAACTGGTAAATACTCTGACCCATGGAGATATGGGCAAAATTATTATAGGGGGCAACCTCAATCTAGCTTTGCAGCCGTTTCTAAATAGGTCTGGGAAAGCATTGAGCATACGAAATTCTAAAAAACTTACAGCAATACACAGCGTTCTACAAAAAGACGCCTTGAGGGGGCATCATCCCACAGCTAAAGAATACACGTACTATTCCCCTATCCATAAAACCTATTCAAGAATAGACACTATATTGATCCACTCAACCTTATTTGAGCACTCAAATAACGCCCAAATAATCACTTGCCCTTGGACTGACCATTCTGCAATATCCCTTAGCGTGAACTTAGGCCTTAATCTCAAAACAAAACTCAGCTGGTGCTAAATGAAATGCTTCTCTCCAACCCAGAAATTCAAAACCAAATTGAGGAAGAATTCAACCTCTATTTTTCTCACAATGATACTCCTAATACCGGAATAGGCTGGACATGGGTAACACATAAAGCCTTCAATAGGGGTTCATTGATTAAGATAGCATCTGCTTACAAAGAACACGAAGACATGAAAGAAACTGCATTATTTAGAATATTACAAAACCTTGAAAAAATAAGTCAAAACAAACAGTCTAGTAACATTCAACTAGTCATTGATAATACCAGATTGGAAATGGATGCAGTTCTTGCAGAAAAAAACAAAAAAGCTATTAGAAGAACTTGACACAAATATTACACCCAGGTTAACAAACCCTCTCCAATGCTGGCCAGAAAACTTAGTTTAAAAAAAAACCAAACCCAAATATGTCAAATAAAAAACTTAGCAGGTATAATTACCATGAGCAAATCAAAAATCAAAGAAAACTTTCTAAAATATTTCCCGGATATTTAAGCCTCAAAATCTAAATCTAGTAACTTCATGATTCTCGATGTCCTTAACAAATATGACATACCAACTGCTTTTGTAAAGGAACTTGATATGCTTAATTCAGAAATTACCAATGAAGAGATAGTTAAGACAATTAACACTCTAAAATTAGGGACCAGACAAATACTCAAACATTTATTACAATACCTTCGCTAAACAGCTAGTACCTTATTTAGGTAGACTGTTTAACGCCATTCTTCAAGGAAAAACAATGCCCCCAGAGCTAAACTAAGCTAATTTGATTTTTTCCCTAAACCTGGGCGAGACCCTCTTAATGTTAAAAACTTTCACCCCATATTGTTGCTAAATAGGGATGTTAAAATTTTTGCTAAATTGATGTCAGTCAGGCTTTCTAGATTTCTACCCAGATTGATCCATAAGGATCAAATGGGTTTTTTGCCCTTTAGGCAAGCAGGGGACAATGACAGAAGAATTTTAAATGTTTATCACATAGCCAAATCCACAAAAAACCCCATATGTACGGTTGCCCTAGACCTGGAAAAGGCATTTGATTCAATTGAATGGCCATATTTATAAACAACTCTAGCCAAATTTGGAATCAGAAGTACTATAGAAATACAATAGTGTTTCTTAAATTACCAGAGGGGAACAAGAAACGGTTTCCCCCCTGTCCCCATTATTATTCGCTCTTGCTATAGAACCCCTAGCCCAGGCAATTAGGTCCACTATTATGATTCAAGGCATTAAAATTGTCTTACACCAATTCAAATGTTGCCTGTTCGTAGACTACATTCCATGTACACTCACAAATTCGGCTAGTTCTATCCAAGCTATAATGGACCTCTTAAAGTCCTTTGGACACATTTCAGGTCTTAAAATCAATATGGAGAAAACAGAAGCAATAGGTGCCCAACTCCCTCTCCAATTGATTTATTCGCTGAAGGAAAATATATTTCAGATCTTGATAAAGCCAACTTAATACCCTTATACAAACAATTAACTACAGATATCTTCAAATGGAATAAATATCAATTATCTTAGGCGGGGTGTAATAATGCTATCAAAATGAACATTCTCCCTAGAATATTATATATTTTTAGAACCTTACCAATTTGTATTAATTATAGAGATTTAGACAAATTCAAAAATGTGGTTCTTAAATTTATATGGCAAAACAAGTGCCCGAGGATAAATAAATCCCTCATGTTCAGAAGCAAAGCGTCAGGGGAACTGGCTTGTCCCAATCTAAAACAATATTTTAAAATAGCCCAAATTTCATTTATCCTGCAGCTACACTCAATAGAACATCAACCTATATGGGTTTTCATCGAAAATCTACAGATGAAACCCTTTAGATGGGACAACATCATATGGATCTCTACCCCTCCCCCTTCTTCCAAAACAGGATTTAACATCCCTATGATTAAATTATCATTAGATGAGTGGGTTTGGGCAAACTCCAGGTGTCAATTAAAACATGATCTTACCCCCTTAACCCCTACCATAGCTATGTCTCAAGTTCTTGATTGCTTAGGAGATGACTATAAAATATGGTGGCTTACCCGCAAATTAGACAAACTCGAAACCTGGCTACTAAATTTGAAATTAATGGATGGAACAATTTTAAACTAAATTTCAATTGCCATCAAAGTAATATTTTAGCTATAAAAAAATACGGTACCAGTATCCTAGGCAAACTATATGCAACCTTAAATCTACCACCGAAAAGTTAAAAACCTAGATATATTAAACAATGGGAGAAAGATTTAGGGGTTTCCTGGAACCTTCAACAATGGGGGAAGATAAGCTCAGAACTAACCAAGGGCTTGATTTATTTTAGCTACCTGGAAACAGCTACTAAAGTGCTGCACAGAGTATATTTTACCCCTGATAGATTAAATGAATTAACAGCCCTATTAAATTCCAAGCCTGTAGCAGCAACGTGAGACCTGCAACGGCTGGGGGCTTAAAATTTGGCCAAGTTACAGAGCTATTAAATTAGACCATGGCATGAGTTACGGGCTTGAGACACAAGCGTGTAAATCGTTTCTGCGCATGCAAGCTGTAAAGAGGGTGGACTATCCAATCAAGGTATAATGTAATGCGACACAGACAATAAAAAGCAGTCTAGCCGAATATGATTGACAGAAGGAGAATATAAATTTGCGTTCCACACGCCCATGACTGTGCTATATTTTCTTTTGAATTAGCAAGCAGGTCCCGGAACGATTTTAATCATTTATATTCTATTTCATGCGAGTTTACCCTTGATACTTGTTTACACATATTTACAGATTACACATATTTGCAAAAGACATAATTTAAAGAACATACATCGAGACATATAGAGCTAGGTCACACCCCACACACACACACCCCATCCCATCCCCCACGCCCCATCCCTTAACAGTTATTATTAACACATAGCACACACATTTTGTTCCAAAAGACATATACAGTTATACTCTTTTATTCCTATTTTACTTCTGGGAAATGATGGAGGGAGGAGAGAGGAGGGGAGAGGAGTGGAGAGTTGGGGAGGAGTAGAAGAGGAGAGGTGATGAGGAGAGAGAGGTGAGAGAGGTGTCCATGGGAAGTAGAGGTGGGGAGGAGGAGGTGAGGAGTGAGGTGGAGGAGAGAGAGGAGGTGAAGGAGGGAAAGAAGGGTGAGGATGGAGAGGAGGACGAACAGGTTGAGGTGGGCGAGGAGGGCTAGGTGGAGGAGTGAGAGGAGGGCGAGGATGGCGAGGATGAGGAGGGAGAGTAGGAGAGTGCAGAGGAGGAGGTGGGTGGTGAAAGGGGTGCCCTAGCACCAGGCACACATTGCAGAGGGACAGAGGGGAGGGGGCCTGATCCGGGGGGGGGGGGGGCAGTTCGGGAAAGGGACAGGCCCCAGGGGCAGGTCTGGGAGGCAAGGGTCCCCATGCATAGTCCAGAGGGCAAAATGATAAGGGCGAATGTCGTCTTCCTCTGTGCTATAAGTGTCGGCCCCGTCATTCTTGCAGCGGGGAGGGAAGTGAACCCAGGCTCAGGCTTGAAAGGAGGTAGCAGCAGAGGTTACTGCGGTAGGCACATTGCCAAGGGATGTGGGGTCTGTCAAGCACAGATTCAATGACATCAGGGCCAAGATGAGGAGGATGATGACTAAGGAGGACAAGGAGCGCACTGTGAACTATAATGAGTGGGAGAGGGTCAACAGGGACCTTCTTTAGACCGCTGCCCGCCTCTGGAGCTTCAGGCCCGGTGGCCCAGAAGGACCCAGCCTCCATGTCAGGTGAATATAGCATACATCGACATGCCACACACACACTACACATGTACATGATGACCAACAAGGAAATTGACATGTCAGCTCCACAGAATTAGCAAGGGATAGATGGATGCATTATGAAATCCATGAAGCTGACAAATCACTGTCATTCCTTGGCACAGCAACAGTAATCAAGCAATAGAGAGTCCATGTATTGGTGTACCCACTGCAGCCTATGCAGTTACAGAACGCAGCCGGAATCAAGATAGCATTAGGAGACAAGAACAATCAAGACCACGAACCAAGGAATAGATCAAATCTAGCATATGATAGCTAATTTGAGTTGCAATTAGGATAATCACCCAGGTTCAAGCCTAGATAGCTAGGAATGAACACATAACAATGTATTATTCATCATACTAATGACATATCCTTTTCTTTTATATCTTTTAGCATCCGGGAGGAGCTCTGGGTCCAGTAGCGAGCCAGAGGCGGGGCGTCGGCTCCATCTGAGCAAGTCCCCCCCAGCAGTATCAGGCGCAGGGGGGGGGGGAGGAAGGAGGAGGATCTGAAGGCCCTGGCTCGGAGGAGGAGGAAGTAATTTGGGCGGTGGAGTCATCATCCGGACCTCCAGCAACCCTGCCGAGAATTTCGCCAGGGCCCGCCAACTGAACATATGAAGCCCAGCACAGCAGCCATCCACCACCTCCTTCCCCCCACAGCAGTGCACTGACCTGGCCCCAACCACCACCGGGCACACCCACACCACCACAAGTTTTGCCCCAGGCTCAAGCTGGGCCCCAGACCCTCCCCACTCCATCACCGCCACCTCCTCACCAAGCAAAGCCCCATGGACATCCATCCCCACCACCACCAAGCCAGGCTGCGCAGGCAGAGATGCTGGCCATCATGCGCCAGCAATTGGACTGTCTTCAGGGGATCCAGGCTAGCATCTTCAGCAATCATGCAGAGCTCATGCCCAGACTTGCAAGGCACAATAGGGTGGAAAGGAGCTGCTAAGGATCAGACTTGTCCCCAGCCCTGCCTCCCTTACCCCAGAGGCATCCCCCATCCCCCTGGCCCCTTCTCTCCTCCCTCAATGCCTCCACAACATCACTTGTAATGCCGCTGCATCCCTGCTGGCCGCGGAGGATAAGGGCCCTGTGGCTAGGTGGAGGAGGACATAGGGGCTGCAGACATGTTTGTGCCTTCTCAACAGCACGCCTCAGTTTGGTTTGGGAAGCTTTGCCTCATCGGCAGTAAAAGCTTTGTATTTAAATACTACAGCACATATATCATCTCCACAATTTAGTACGGGGAAATTTTTAATAACTAATGGTACTCGTCAAGGTTGCCCGCTATCCCCCCTTCTTTTTATCTTATTCCTTGAACCTCTACTAATAACTATTAGAGAATCATCAGAAATTAAAGGAATTGAGATAGGGAAGGAGGAATATAAGATAATGGCATATGCTGATGACATTATAATAACAATAACAAATCCAGAACTTTCCTGTAGAGCCCAGCAGACTGCTCTTGAAGAATTTAGTAAATTCTCTTACTTTAAGATAAATCAACAGAAATCTGAAATAATTACTTGTAACATATAATTAGAAGAAAAAAAATAGGTTAGCAAACCTATACTTATATAGATGGAATTCCTCCCATATAGTACACCTGGGCATAAGATTCTCTGGTCACATAAATTGTATTTTTAAAGACAACTACAGTGAAATACTGAAACAAATTAGGAAAGTATTGAATGATTGGAGGTCTCTACATTTATCATGGATAACTAGAATAAATGCAGTATACATGAGTCTGATCCCTAAAATTACCTATATTATGAGGTGCCTTCCAGGCAAAATACCGGCTTATTATATCAAAATCATTCAAGAAACATTAGACGACTTTATATATCAGGGGAAAAAACCAAGAGTGAAGAAAACCATAATATGTAAGACATTTGAGAAAGGGGGATTAGGCTCCCCTTCCATCAATGATTTAAACATTAAAATTATACTTACACAAGTGGTGGGATATAATTACGTACAAAATACCCCAAGATGGTTAAAAATAGAAGAGGCCCTATGGGGAGAATCATCTATAAAAAAATATATTATGGACGGCTAAGTATAAAAAGAAAAGAAACTCAGATTTACCCCCTAATATCCAAAACATTATTAATGTATGGCATAAAAATAAAACCAAACTATCAATAGTACGATCTCCTTCTCTAGCAGCACCAATAGACTTTATTAATAACAATTCGAACGGATCAAACTTGTTACTATTAAAATCACATAACATCAGAAATGTGATAGACCTATATGATAAAGGTAGTCTATTGGAGCGAAAAAGAATTAAAGAGAAATTCAATATAGACAAGTTAACGTGGTTAGATTATGAACCCTTTTATTATTATTATTATTATTATTATTATTATTATTATCGTTTATTTGTAACGCGCCAACATATTCCGTAGCGCTATACATAAGTTAAGTTACAGGCAATGACAAGTTAAAGATTCATACATTGCAAAGAGTGTATGGCCCTGTCTTTGAGCTTGGAATCCAGTGTCCATAGCGCTTTCCCTAAAGCACTGCGCAGGATTGAAACTCGCAGACTTACAATCTAAAGGTTAAAGTTTGTATCTGGTACAGTAGGGAGAGAGTAGTGCTGAGCAGTGCTGAGCATGTTAGGGAGGAAGGTTATAGGCTTCTTTAAAGAGGTGCGTTTTTATTGATGTTTTGAAGGATTTAAGGCAGGAGGATAGTCTGGTGAAGCGAGGCAAGGAGTTCCAGAGAATAGGGGCAGCGCGAGAAAAGTCCTGGAGGCGGGAGTGAGAGGAGGTGACAAGAGTGGTAGAAAGAAGAAGGTCGTTAGCAGAACGAAGAGGGCGTGTGGGGGAGTATTTGGAGAGCAGAGATGTATGGGGGTGCGCTGTTGTTGAGGGCTTTATAAGTTAGGGTCAAGATTTTAAACTTTATTCTGGAGGCTAAGGGAAGCCAGTGGAGTGATTGACAAAGAGGAGCTGCCGACACTGAACGATGTGTACTGAAGATGAGTCTGGCGGAGGCATTTATTATGGATTGAAGTGGGGAGAGGCGAGTGATGGGCAGGCCAACAAGGAGCGAGTTGCAATAGTCAAGACGAGAAATGATAAGAGAGTGTATTAGAATCTTAGTATTGTCTTGTGTAAGGTAATGGCGTATTCTGGATATGTTTTTTAGATGGAAAAGACAGGATTTGGTTAGAGACTGTATGTGTGGGATGAAAGAGAGGGCAGGGTCCAGTAGAACCCCGAGACAACGGGCTTGGGAGGTGGGAGTGATGATGGCGTTGTTGACAGAGAGAGAGATGTGAGGAATTGAAGCTGTAGTAGAGGGTGGGAAGATTAAGAGTTCAGTCTTAGACATGTTGAGTTTCAGATGGTGGGTGGACATCCAAGAGGATATACTAGAGAGGCAGTCGGAGACCTGTGCTAGAAGAGAGGGGGATAGATCTGGTGCTGAGAGATAGATTTGGGTGTCGTCTGCATAGAGATGGTACTGGAACCCAAAAGAGTTTATTAGGGTGCCGAGTGAGGATGTGTAGATGGAGAAGAGGAGGGGCCCTAGGACTGATCCTTGGGGTACGCCAATAGACAGGGGGTGAGAAGAAGAAGATGTGCCGGAGAAGGAGACGCTAAATGATCGTTCTTGGAGGTATGATGAGAACCACAAGAGAGCAGTGTCTCGAATGCCGAGGGAGGAGAGAATGTGGAGTAGAATTGAATGGTCAACGGTGTCAAAGGCGGCAGAGAGATCCAGGAGAAGCAAAATAGAAAAGTGGCCTTTCGACTTGGCGGTGAGCAGGTCATTGGTGACTTTTATGAGAGCTGTCTCAGTGGAGTGTTGGGGCCGAAGGCCGGATTGGAAAGTGTCCAGAAGAGAGTTAGAGGAGATGAAACTGGTGAGGCGGTTATAGACGAGCCGCTCCAGCAGTTTGGACGCCAGGGGAAGTAGAGAGATAGGGCGATAGATGCAATGTCAGAGTCGGATGAGGGTTTCTTGAGAGTGGGTGTAATTATGGCATGTTTTAGAGATGATGGAAATGTGCCGGTGTTTAGGGAAAGGTTGAAGATATGTGTGAGAGCTGGGATAAGTGTAGTAGAGAGGGGAGGGATGAGCTGAGATGGAATAGGATCTGAAGGACAGGTAGTGAGGTGAGAGGATGATATTAGGATGGAGACTTCATCTTCTGTTGCAGGGGTAAAGTAGTCCAGAGTGGCTGTGGGAATGGAAGGGGGGGGGGTAGATTGGGTGTTGTTGGTTAGTAGAGTTAGTTGAGAGAGTGAAGTGTGTGAGCCATGGTGGGAGGAGAGTTCATTGTGGATAGATTGAATTTTATGTGTAAAATGGTTGGCAAAGTCTTCAGCCGTGAGACAGGAAGGGATGGGGGGAGGTGGTGGGCGAAGGAGAGTATTGAAAGTGGCAAAAAGACATTTTGGGTTAGAGGACAGAGTTGATATCAGTGATGTAAAGTACTGCTGTTTGGCCAGGTTGAGGGCAGAGGAGTAGGAACGTAGCATAAACTTGTAGTGAAGGAAATCTGCTGCAGAGCGTGATTTCCTCCATAGTCGTTCAGCAGTGCGGGAGCACTTCTGAATGTAACGTGTGTGTGTAGTGTGCCATGGTTGTGGATGAGATTGAGGGTGTCTGCGTGTAGTTATGGGGGTGTCAGGGCAGTTGAGGTTGGTGATAGTGCTGAGAAGAGGTTGGAGCACGGTGGAGAGTTGGGTAGGGTCGAGTTCTAGCAGGTTTCTGTGGGTTATTGTGGCTGAGGTTGAAGAAGAGTGATAGGAGGAAGATGTGTTGAGGTTGAAGGTAAGGAGGTGATGGTCAGATAGAGGGAGAGGTTGGATGACTAGGTTGGAGGTGTGGGTAATATTGGTAAAAATAAGGTCAAGAGAGTGACCAGCATGGTGAGTTGAAGAATCTGTAAGTTGTGAGAGGCCGAGGGAAGAGGTGAGTGCAAGTAGTTTGGCGGCTGCTGAGGAGGTGGGGGTGTCAATGGCAATGTTGAAGTCACCAAGTATCAGTGTGGGAATGTTGGAGGAAAGAAAGTGTGGGAGCCAGGCGGAAAAGTGATCGAGAAATTGAGAGGAAGTACCTGGGGGGGCGATAGATTACAGCAACACGTAGAGAGATAGGAGAGAAGAGGCGGATAGTATGAGCTTCAAAAGACAAAAATTGGAGGGATGGGACAGGGGGTATGAGGTGGAACGTACAGCGAGAAGAAAGTAATACACCCACACCACCACCTTGTTTGTTCCCAGGTCTAGGTGTGTGACTGAGGTGAAAACCCCCATGCGAGAGTGCTGCAGGGGAGGCAGTATCAGAAGAGGAGAGCCAGGTTTCAATAAGAGCCAGTAGATTGAGGGAGTTGGTAGTGAAAAGGTCGTGAGTGAAAGTGAGTTTATTGCAGATAGATCGTGCGTTCCAGAGAGCACAGGAGAAAGGAAGAGTGGAAGGTTTGTGACAAGTGATGGGTATCAAATTTTGTGTTTTTCTGGTGTTTTCTGCCCTTGGAGTAGAGCGTGGCTGAAAGCAGGTAGAAATGAGGGAGGGACCTGGGTTAGGGGATATGTCTCCAGCAGCTAGCAGAAGGAGGAGTGAGAGTGAGAGAATATGGGAGTGGGACTTACAGTGATGTTTCTGCTTATGAGTGTTGGGGAGGGGATGAGATTGTGATTGGAGGAGAGAGAATAGCTCATGGGAGCAGAGAAGAGGAGAGGAAAGCAAGGAAGGTGAGATGGTTATAGTATTGGAGGTGTGATACGGATAGGCTGCAAATGATAGTCTGAGAGAGAGGCAGTAGAAGATGAGGAGGAGAAAAAAGTGAGAGAGCATTTCGACACAGTGTGTAGGTGTAGGGAGTAGATGAGATAAAGGTGTGAGAGTAAAAGAAAAATTGTTAGTGACCAAGATGGGAGAGTAGCTGGGTTGTGTGTAATTATTTTTTAAAGATGGATGCTAGAGGCTGGAACAGAGAAGAGATTGTGAGATATAGTTTGTGGCTAGCCAGTATTTATGCATTTAAAAGGAGCATTTGGTGCAGACAGATGAGAAGGTGTGAAGGGGGCGGGAGATTGTGGTGGAGAAATACAGTGTGAAAGCTTACAATTTAACAGAGTAGTAATAAAGTTTATATGTGAACAAAAATTATATCAGATATGGATATTTATAATTAATGTTACAGGAGGATACAGTAGAGTCAAAGGTGAATCAGTTAGATGGCTGTAGATACCTTGTGGCAGTGTCTGTAGGAAGCCAGGTGAGTTTTTTAAAGATGGATGCTAGAGGCTTGTGGCAGTGTCTGTAGGAAGCCAGGTGAGTTTTTTTAAAGATGGATGCTAGAGGCTGGAACAGAGAAGAGATTGTGAGATATAGTTTGTGGCTAGCCAGTATTTATGCATTTAAAAGGAGCATTTGGTGCAGACAGATGAGAAGGTGTGAAGGGGGCGGGAGATTGTGGTGGAGAAATACAGTGTGAAAGCTTACAATTTAACAGAGTAGTAATAAAGTTTCTATGTGAACAAAAATTATATCAGATATGGATATTTATAATTAATGTTACAGGAGGATACAGTAGAGTCAAAGGTGAATCAGTTAGATGGCTGTAGATACCTTGTGGCAGTGTCTGTAGGAAGCCAGGTGAGTTTTTTAAAGATGGATGCTAGAGGCTTGTGGCAGTGTCTGTAGGAAGCCAGGTGAGTTTTTTAAAGATGGATGCTAGAGGCTGGAACAGAGAAGAGATTGTGAGATATAGTTTGTGGCTAGCCAGTATTTATGCATTTAAAAGGAGCATTTGGTGCAGACAGATGAGAAGGTGTGAAGGGGGCAGGAGATTGTGGTGGAGAAATACAGTGTGAAAGCTTACAATTTAACAGAGTAGTAATAAAGTTTCTATGTGAACAAAAATTATATCAGATATGGATATTTATAATTAATGTTACAGGAGGATACAGTAGAGTCAAAGGTGAATCAGTTAGATGGCTGTAGATACCCTGTGGCAGTGTCTGTAGGAAGCCAGGTGAGTTTTTTAAAGATGGATGCTAGAGGCTTGTGGCAGTGTCTGTAGGAAGCCAGGTGAGTTTTTTAAAGATGGATGCTAGAGGCTGGAACAGAGAAGAGATTGTGAGATATAGTTTGTGGCTAGCCAGTATTTATGCATTTAAAAGGAGCATTTGGTGCAGACAGATGAGAAGGTGTGAAGGGGGCGGGAGATTGTGGTGGAGAAATACAGTGTGAAAGCTAACAATTTAACAGAGTAATAATAAAGTTTCTATGTGAACAAAAATTATATCAGATATGGATATTTATAATTAATGTTACAGGAGGATACAGTAGAGTCAAAGGTGAATCAGTTAGATGGCTGTAGATACCTTGTGGCAGTGTCTGTAGGAAGCCAGGTGAGTTTTTTAAAGATGGATGCTAGAGGCTTGTGGCAGTGTCTGTAGGAAGCCAGGTGAGTTTTTTAAAGATGGATGCTAGAGGCTGGAACAGAGAAGAGATTGTGAGATATAGTTTGTGGCTAGCCAGTATTTATGCATTTAAAAGGAGCATTTGGTGCAGACAGATGAGAAGGTGTGAAGGGGGCGGGAGATTGTGGTGGAGAAATACAGTGTGAAAGCTTACAATTTAACAGAGTAGTAATAAAGTTTCTATGTGAACAAAAATTATATCAGATATGGATATTTATAATTAATGTTACAGGAGGATACAGTAGAGTCAAAGGTGAATCAGTTAGATGGCTGTAGATACCTTGTGGCAGTGTCTGTAGGAAGCCAGGTGAGTTTTTTAAAGATGGATGCTAGAGGCTTGTGGCAGTGTCTGTAGGAAGCCAGGTGAGTTTTTTAAAGATGGATGCTAGAGGCTTGTGGCAGTGTCTGTAGGAAGCCAGGTGAGTTTTTTAAAGATGGATGCTAGAGGCTTGTGGCAGTGTCTGTAGGAAGCCAGGTGAGTTTTTTAAAGATGGATGCTAGAGGCTTGTGGCAGTGTCTGTAGGAAGCCAGGTGAGTTTTTTAAAGATGGATGCTAGAGGCTTGTGGCAGTGTCTGTAGGAAGCCAGGTGAGTTTTTAAAAGATGGATGCTAGAGGCTTGTGGCAGTGTCTGTAGGAAGCCAGGTGAGTTTTTTAAAGATGGGTGCTAGAGGCTTGTGGCAGTGTCTGTAGGAAGCCAGGTGAGTTTTTTAAAGATGGATGCTAGAGGCTTGTGGCAGTGTCTGTAGGAAGCCAGGTGAGTTTTTTAAAGATGGATGCTAGAGGCTTGTGGCAGTGTCTGTAGGAAGCCAGGTGAGTTTTTTAAAGATGGATGCTAGAGGCTTGTGGCAGTGTCTGTAGGAAGCCAGGTGAGTTTTTTAAAGATGGATGCTAGAGGCTTGTGGCAGTGTCTGTAGGAAGCCAGGTGAGTTTTTTAAAGATGGATGCTAGAGGCTTGTGGCAGTGTCTGTAGGAAGCCAGGTGAGTTTTTTAAAGATGGATGCTAGAGGCTTGTGGCAGTGTCTGTAGGAAGCCAGGTGAGTTTTTTAAAGATGGATGCTAGAGGCTTGTGGCAGTGTCTGTAGGAAGCCAGGTGAGTTTTTTAAAGATGGATGCTAGAGGCTTGTGGCAGTGTCTGTAGGAAGCCAGGTGAGTTTTTTAAAGATGGATGCTAGAGGCTTGTGGCAGTGTCTGTAGGAAGCCAGGTGAGTTTTTTAAAGATGGATGCTAGAGGCTTGTGGCAGTGTCTGTAGGAAGCCAGGTGAGTTTTTTAAAGATGGATGCTAGAGGCTTGTGGCAGTGTCTGTAGGAAGCCAGGTGAGTTTTTTAAAGATGGATGCTAGAGGCTTGTGGCAGTGTCTGTAGGAAGCCAGGTGAGTTTTTTAAAGATGGATGCTAGAGGCTTGTGGCAGTGTCTGTAGGAAGCCAGGTGAGTTTTTTAAAGATGGATGCTAGAGGCTTGTGGCAGTGTCTGTAGGAAGCCAGGTGAGTTTTTTAAAGATGGATGCTAGAGGCTTGTGGCAGTGTCTGTAGGAAGCCAGGTGAGTTTTTTAAAGATGGATGCTAGAGGCTTGTGGCAGTGTCTGTAGGAAGCCAGGTGAGTTTTTTAAAGATGGATGCTAGAGGCTTGTGGCAGTGTCTGTAGGAAGCCAGGTGAGTTTTTTAAAGATGGATGCTAGAGGCTTGTGGCAGTGTCTGTAGGAAGCCAGGTGAGTTTTTTAAAGATGGATGCTAGAGGCTTGTGGCAGTGTCTGTAGGAAGCCAGTGAGTTTTTTAAAGATGGATGCTAGAGGCTTGTGGCAGTGTCTGTAGGAAGCCAGGTGAGTTTTTTAAAGATGGATGCTAGAGGCTTGTGGCAGTGTCTGTAGGAAGCCAGGTGAGTTTTTTAAAGATGGATGCTAGAGGCTTGTGGCAGTGTCTGTAGGAAGCCAGGTGAGTTTTTTAAAGATGGATGCTAGAGGCTTGTGGCAGTGTCTGTAGGAAGCCAGGTGAGTTTTTTTAAAGATGGATGCTAGAGGCTTGTGGCAGTGTCTGTAGGAAGCCAGGTGAGTTTTTTAAAGATGGATGCTAGAGGCTTGTGGCAGTGTCTGTAGGAAGCCAGGTGAGTTTTTTAAAGATGGATGCTAGAGGCTTGTGGCAGTGTCTGTAGGAAGCCAGGTGAGTTTTTTAAAGATGGATGCTAGAGGCTTGTGGCAGTGTCTGTAGGAAGCCAGGTGAGTTTTTTAAAGATGGATGCTAGAGGCTTGTGGCAGTGTCTGTAGGAAGCCAGGTGAGTTTTTTAAAGATGGATGCTAGAGGCTTGTGGCAGTGTCTGTAGGAAGCCAGGTGAGTTTTTTAAAGATGGATGCTAGAGGCTTGTGGCAGTGTCTGTAGGAAGCCAGGTGAGTTTTTTAAAGATGGATGCTAGAGGCTTGTGGCAGTGTCTGTAGGAAGCCAGGTGAGTTTTTTAAAGATGGATGCTAGAGGCTTGTGGCAGTGTCTGTAGGAAGCCAGGTGAGTTTTTTAAAGATGGATGCTAGAGGCTTGTGGCAGTGTCTGTAGGAAGCCAGGTGAGTTTTTTAAAGATGGATGCTAGAGGCTTGTGGCAGTGTCTGTAGGAAGCCAGGTGAGTTTTTTAAAGATGGATGCTAGAGGCTTGTGGCAGTGTCTGTAGGAAGCCAGGTGAGTTTTTTAAAGATGGATGCTAGAGGCTTGTGGCAGTGTCTGTAGGAAGCCAGTGAGTTTTTTAAAGATGGATGCTAGAGGCTTGTGGCAGTGTCTGTAGGAAGCCAGGTGAGTTTTTTAAAGATGGATGCTAGAGGCTTGTGGCAGTGTCTGTAGGAAGCCAGGTGAGTTTTTTAAAGATGGATGCTAGAGGCTTGTGGCAGTGTCTGTAGGAAGCCAGGTGAGTTTTTTAAAGATGGATGCTAGAGGCTTGTGGCAGTGTCTGTAGGAAGCCAGGTGAGTTTTTTAAAGATGGATGCTAGAGGCTTGTGGCAGTGTCTGTAGGAAGCCAGGTGAGTTTTTTAAAGATGGATGCTAGAGGCTTGTGGCAGTGTCTGTAGGAAGCCAGGTGAGTTTTTTAAAGATGGATGCTAGAGGCTTGTGGCAGTGTCTGTAGGAAGCCAGGTGAGTTTTTTAAAGATGGATGCTAGAGGCTTGTGGCAGTGTCTGTAGGAAGCCAGGTGAGTTTTTTAAAGATGGATGCTAGAGGCTTGTGGCAGTGTCTGTAGGAAGCCAGGTGAGTTTTTTAAAGATGGATGCTAGAGGCTTGTGGCAGTGTCAGGAATCTTAAATTGTCAGGATATAAGACTCTAATATGAACAAAATGTGGATAATGGAGGAATATTTACTTAAGGGTGAATCGTTTCATATAATTTCTAAATTTACTAACATAATTGATGAAAATACCCCCTTGGATAAAAGCCTGGGAATATTTGCCTGGGAAGAGGATATGAAAACTACAATTTTAGAAGAAGACTGGATTAAAATATTCAACACTGTTAAGAACTCATCAATCAATTCCTCATATAACGTAATGATGGTAAAACTAATTCATAGATGGTACTATGTTCCTATTAAATTTAAAAAAATATATATTAATTTAGATGGCCTATGTTGGAAACAATGTGGATTACCAGGCACAACCCTCCACGTGTGGTGGGACTGCAAAAAAATAAAAAAATTCTGGACGAGACTAAGTCAAGAATTATCCACTCTTGTGGGCAAAACAATTATCTGTAATCCTCTAGAATTTATTCTACATATGCAATTGGAAAGATTTCCTTTAGGGGAAAGATATTTAATATCACACATATGCCTTGTTGCTAAATGGTTACTTTTGAAATACTGGAAACAACCACAGGTGCCGTCCTGAAAAGAATTAGAGAACGCTGTCTCAAATAATAGGGAGATGATAAAAATAGAATCAGCCGATAATGTATGTGACAAAACTCCTAAAGCCACACATTTGATAAAATGGCACCTCTGGGACCAATATTTGCTATCAAGTTAGAGAGTTGGTGGATGTGGGTGTTTTCCTGGTAACGTCTCCATGACTTTTCCCCCCTTTTTTTTTTTTTTGTGTGGGTATCTGTGCAGATCTTAGGAATACAAGTAGAAGTAGGTTGAGAAAGTAAGATTCTGCACTTGTAATGTTGATGTTTTTCTGTTATTTGTCTTTGTATATTGCAAACATATTGTTATATTGGTCTTATTTTTCTTTTTTGTATAAAGACGTATTTATATAAATAAACTTTCTAAAAAAAAAAAAAAAAAAACAGCACGCCTCAGTGACAATCTATTGGTTACAATGTTAACCTAATCTAGCCTGGCTACAGAGTCTTGAATATTGGCCTTTGTGATGGTGATATTTTGTATGCAGGTAGACATTCCTTCAATGACAGCCCCTCTTAACATATAGCTCCCACAATCGTAAAGCTATCATATAGCCAGATAACTCAGACAAGATTGTTGTTAGCTTAAATGTAGACTAATACCACTATGGCGGTGGACGTGCAAAGTCTCACATTGGCATGTTCATGGCAGCCAGCATTAATATATGCACTAGTGAAGCATGTGATCCTGACCTCAATATCGGTCTGAGAACAGATCCTTGGGTATGATGTGAGTAACAGTGAATCTGGCTGCTAACCTTTGTTTCATTTACGTATTAATATCATATTGCTGATTACCCAGAGACCTAGATAGTAGTTAGAAAAGGCTTGCAGATGGGAATCAGGTGAATTGGTATATTGGCACAGTTACAGTATTTAGCACTGTACTGTACATGCATGTTGATTCGTTTTTTATCCTCCTCCGACCTTTTTTTAGTTGACCACTTTTTTTGTTGTTGTTTTGTAACCACACTGTATGTGTGAAACTGGATTGGATTACATAGTCCAGGGGTTGAATCATCTGTTTCATTGAGCAGATCTACACAAGTTGTAAGTGCTATGCACATTAATGGTTTCTTCAATTAAATGGAGTGATTTCTGATTATCCTTTTTTTCCTCAGATTCTGGTTGCAGTGGTGTAGTGATCACGTGTGACCCTGGTAGGCGCTATGCATCATGCTTATTCTAGACTATAAATTTACCCCCTGTAGGTATCCCCTTTTCCCCCCAAGCCTCTTGCTCTCTCGGGATCCACTCTCACCACACCCTTGATAATAATGCACAGTCTTGACCATTTCTAATTGTGCTCTGTGTATAAAATAAATCTTTGTTATACTGTTGTAACAATTGTTACAACAATCATTTCAATTGTTTGGGTTAGGGAACATCCACATGCATCACATTAGTGTCACATTTCTATACATATATATTGTGATATATCTGCTGTCACACTCTGGGTTCGTGCCCTTGTATCTGGCACCATAATGGAGTACTCAGGAGCCCTTTTTAAATATCATCAGTTGTATTTATTTGAGTATAACAAAACAACATAAATTGTGCAAAACAAAAGCCTAGCTTCAAAAAGAAGCACTGACTAACTCTTGGCTGCAGTTCCCTCACTGTCCAAGATAAAGTCCAAACAAAAGCTTGCTGGATATCAAGTCTCACTTGTAGCAGGGGATTTCCACAGCTGACTCTGGAGTCCTCTGTCCAGAACCCAGCTGGGCTTGCTTGATTAGCCTGCTTTGTTAATCCTGTCATCCCCTAGTGGACACAGGGCTCTGCTTAGTCTCTCTCCCACGTATACTCCATCAATGACTCAATATACATATACTGTTACAATATATATATATATATATATATATATATATATATAAACTAATGAGCCCTAGTTAACATGCAATAGATCAGTACATATAAAAAGAACAATAGACATAATAGCATTAGATATCATATAATACTAAATGGAGATAAGAAAATATTTTTTCTAACTAAATGCAGAATTCCAGAGGATAGCATGAGACAAGGATACATTCTACAATGAGCGATGTAAAGAGATTGAAGAGGATAACCGAATGGGTAAATCAAGAGATCTCTTTAAGAAAATTGGAAATCTAAAAGGCACCTTTCATGCAAAAGTGGGAGTGATAAAAGACAAAAATGGTAGGGACTTAACAGAAGAAGATGATAAAGAAGACATGGCAGGTATACACTGAAAATCTATACAGGAAGGATTTTAACAGCAGTGATGACCTCAATAGTTGGTCCAATGAGCTGGAGACGGACATCTTGGAGAGTGAAGTGAGATGGGCCCTAGGAAGACTGCAGGAGGTGATGGAATCACAATTTAACTATACAAAATTCTACAGGATGATGCTGTGAAAGTGTTACTTGCCTTATGCCAACACATTTGGAAAACGAACAATGAAAAAGGTCAGTCTGCATCCCAATCCCAAAAAAGGCAGTGCCAAAGAGTGCTCCAATTACTGAACAATTGCACTAATTTCACATGCCAGCAAGGTAATGCTTAAGATTCTACAAGCCCGACTCCAACAATATATGGACCAGGAACTACCAGATGTGCAAGCCAGGTTCTGCAGAGGAAGAGGAACAAGAGATCAAATTGCCAATATTCGCTGCATAATAGAGAAAGCAAGAGAGTTCCAAAAAAGCATTTATTTCTGCTTCAAAGACTATTCTAAAGGCTTTGACTGTGTGGATCACAACAAAATGTGGCATGTCCTTAAAGAGATGGGAGTACCAGATCATCTCATCCTCCTCCTAAAGAATCTGTATGTCGACCAAGAAGCCATAGTCAGAACCAAACATGGGACAACACAATGGTTCAAGATTGGAAAAGGAGTGTGACAAGGTTGTATATTGTCACCTTATTTATTCAACTAATATGCAGAGTACATCATGCGTATGGCTGGACTGGATGAATCCAAAGCCGGAATCAATATTGCTTGAAGGAATATCAACAACCTCAGGTCCGCCAATGATACCACACTGATGGCTGAAAGTGAGGAGGAACTAAAGGACTTATTAATGAGGGTAAAAGAAGAGAGTGCAAAAGTTGGCCTGCTGCTCAATGTTAAAAAGACGAAGATCATGGCAAACAGCAATCTCACTTCCTGGCAAATAGACAGGGAAGAAGTGGAGGCAGTGACAGATTTTATTTTCCTTGGTTCCAAGATCTCTGCAGATGGTGACTGCAATCATGAAATTAAAAGAAGTTTGCTTCTGGGGAGGAAAGCTATAGGCAAGCTTGAACAAGCTAGTAAAAAGTAAAGATAATAAACTATCATCAAAGGTCCACATAGTTCGAACTATGGTATTCCAAGTAGTAACATACAGAGGTGAGAGCTGGAACATGAAAAAGTCTGAGCACTGTAGAACTGACGCCTTTGAATTGTGGTGTTGGAGAAGACTGCTTAGAGTCCCTTGAACTGCAAGAAGATCCAATAAATCAATACTTCAGGAAGTCAAGACAAACTGTTGACTAGAAGGTATGATCATGAGGCTGAAGCTCAAAGATTTTGGAAAAAGTTATGAGACAGAAGGATTTCCTAGAAAAGACTCTGATGCTGGGAAAGATTGAAGGCACAAAAAGAAGGGGATGACAGAGGCGGAGATGGATAGATGAGGTCACGGAAGCAATGAACATGAAATTGATGGAGCGTAGAGGGGCAGTGACTGAGAGATGCACCTGGCGTGCTGTGGTCCATGGAGCCTGGGGGTGATGTTGCAAGCAAAATACACCCATATTTGGCGTTTTAGTCACTAAGCAAAGAAAAAAATGGCGGCTGAAAAAAGCAAAATTTTAGAAACAACATGAAAACGAGGCTCAGCCATGCCAGTCTCACAAAACGTACAAAATACACAACCCTGAAGACAGTAACACTTACAACAACAACGCCAGGCACGCAGGACTTTGAAAATAAAACCAACGGCACTCACTGCGTTCCACAGAAACATTCAGCACACACACACAGAGGAGAAAGACACAGGGAAGGGACAGGTTAACAAACCCTACAATGAGCGGACCATACAGTAGGCTAGAATAAAGGCTCCCAAAGAGCGCCGAAGGCTATCATTGTGCGGCTCACGACAAGCTCTGCAAGCAGGAGAGGCTTGCAATGAGCGCTGAAGGTGATCAGTGCAGAGCAGGAAACTTGAAGTACATGGGGGGAGAGGCTTGCAATGAGCACCAAAGGTGCTCAGAGGACCAAAAGCCCCACATTGTGTGGCAAACAGCATTGCCAGCCTTACAATTTTAATCCCGTCATTTTTGACGGGCAAGTTCCTAGTAATAATTATGAAGGGTTAATACACAGGCTGGATACTATCAAGGGAACACCCAGGAGAACAAGCCACAGTCTTCAGGGTACTACCAATACCAACATTTATATCATTATCACTGAGGAAGCCGTCAGCAAAACGGTGAAACGCGTTTGATGAAGTGTATTTATACATAAATATCATCTCGAACACCTCCACCAAAGTGGAGACATACTTTTTGTGCACCAACACATCAAAGTTTTTATAGGTTTTAAATCTTTTAGAGTTTGTTTTTACTTTTTATTTTTTCTTTGTTTTATCCGTTGTATATGAAATACACCAAAGAAGGACTACTGTGTATATTTTATCTGCGACATTCTATAAATAAAACCTGTTTATCAACCCTGGTTTCCATCTCATTGATTTGGGGTGCGTTTGAAGGATCCATGGCTGTTTAGACACTATCATTACAGCAAAACTGCAACATCAACAGGTGGCCATATCAACGGTACTAGTCTACCTCACTGCCACCAGGATTTTTGCACTGTGAGTTCAGATCTGAATGGCAACCAGCCAATTGATAGATACATAGCATCTATCTATCTGTCCGCCATCAGTACAGTGTATATATAAGCAGAAAAAATCTTTAGGGAATAAAGCCCATTAGTGCATAACACTCTAAATATATATAACAAAAAAAGAGGGCAATAGTAAAATATAAACTTTATTGGTTGAAAAAACCGACGATTAAAACTTTAAAAAGGGAAAGAATAAAAACTGTACAAATACCTTTGAACAGAAAAACTGCAAACCTAATGACCACTGGACAACTGTCACTCATTAAGTGGGGTTTGAGCAGTATTATAAATGAGACACAGAGAGTGTCTATGTATAGGCTTGTAGTACTATGCAACAAAAGGTGTAAATCATTAGAATAGTGGGCCAAACCTTCCTAAGTTACCTTGTGCTATAACTATATATCTCTCCCCAGTAACGGCTGTGAAACCTAGTATAACAACAAAAGGAAGATATAGGAGGCTTGGTAGTATGCTTCTAAACAACAGATTTATTTGCATACAAAAAATCCTCAGTTTGGCTCTTAGATCACCAGGTACTTCATTGCCTCTTATTAGGGTACAATGCCCCTATTATTTGAATGATATAGGTATAATTCAACCATTCAAACGATATGGCTCTTAAATGTCCAGATATTGCATTACCTCTTGTTAGAGTATAACACCACAACTATTTTGGTGGTGTAAGCATAATTTGGGCCATTCTGAACAAGCTCACTCTCTGTATACTCGCATATAGTATAACAGCGTCGCCCTGTGCTGAAGAGATTCGCGCTGCCTAGTTGCGTCGTGCGTAATAACGTCACGTTACGCTAGCCTACATCCTGTCTCATTCAGTGTATATATAAATAACATTTCTACATAAGAGAGCCAAAATAAATAAATAAATAAATAAAAAAAAATAAAAAAAAGTATAGTTAGACACAGTTTTGTGTCAATTTTTTTATTGTATGAAATTTGTAATGCATATTAAAGTGTTTTTATTCATTATTAATATTATTTTTGATGTGTGTAATGCTTTAATTGATGCATTCACATACTTGAGTGTATATATTTCCATGCAGTGCATGAATTATCTGTTTTGACTCATAGTCCACGTATATATAGAGTTCAGTGTGATATAAAAAATGATCTGAGTAATTTGGGGACATTATAGACTGTATTTGTATTTTCTACTATCCTATCAATTTTATGTACTTTGTATTTATTTATATTTTTTAACATACATTCTTTTACCACATGTTTTTTTATTATTTATTCCCTATATTAGAATATTAATATTGATTTTTCCGTCAACATATACACACACACATATATATATATATGCAGTTTTCTCTATATGTATGTATATGTTTAAACTATATATATATGTATGACTGAAGTGTTTTAGAGTATATATTCTTCATTTATTGAATTTATCATAATTAAGACCGAAAACTCCATAATAAGTGCAAGTAATATTTGGGAATTATAAGGTTCTAATATATTCAATTTGGTCTATAGGAGGGTGCTGTGGTCAGATCAGTTGATTCAACTAGGAGGATACTGATCTTTTTGTCGTGTTAATCTACATAAGAGAGACCAACATTGAGAGCTTCAGACCAAACATTATCCCATAACATTGGGACTACTGAAGGGATTGTGCGCTTTTTCCACTCCACCTTTGCATTTAATACACAGGCCAGTGATACTGAGGGCCTAAAATAAATATTACAGGTGAAACTGGAGTGTGTTGCCAGTTCCTTCTCTAGTGGACTGGGATTTGTCTGACCTCTCTGCTATGACATGCCCAACTAGAGTGACCTTACATGGTATAGCTCACAGCTTCATTGCAGAATGCAAGCATCTTCACCACTAACACTTAGCAATGCTGAAGGGGACCAGGGGAATATAAACAACACTAATCTACTCTAACCCATCAGGAGGGGCCGCAAAAACACATGGAGGCTGTGCAGAGGCACTTGGAGCAATAGCCAACTCATCTCCATTAGGGGTAATCTCTGCTACACCCATCCTGGAAAGACCCATGCTATTGCTGGTGCCAAGATGTATAGCCATTCCCAATTGGTGACCTCCCATTATGTTCTGCTATTCATCAATTTGCATTAGTGGTGGTGGTGAAGGGACTTGTGTACCTGAATGAAACTGTAAGCTATACAATCTAGGGCCAGTGTAGGTGGGCACCCATCCTGGAAAGACCCATGCCATTGCTGGTGCCAAGATGTATAGCCATTCCCATTTGGTGACCTCCCATTATGTTCTGCTATTCGTCAATTTGCATTAGTGGTGGTGGTGAAGGGACTTGTGTACCTGAATGAAACTGTAAGCTATACCATGTAGGGCCAGTGTAGGTGGGCAGGTGATAGCAGAGAGGCCAGACAAACCACAGTCCACTAGAGAAGGAACTGGAAACCCACTCGAGTATCTTTGGCATGCAAAACTTGGAGAACAGCACAGGCAGTGACCTAGCTAGATGTGCTGCAGTCCATAGGGTTACAGAGTCGGACATGACTAAAGGACTGAATAACAAAGAACGAAATGTTCCCAGAGTACTTGATAAATGTGATGTGTCTGTGAAATTTGGCCACTATTTGTGTTACCAAATGTGGATGTGATGAGCAAGATGTATATGCAATCATATATATATATTCCAGGGTCCACAATAGAGCTTCTGTGAGTTTGAAAGGGTTAATATGACATGAGTTTCATGTTTTTGGGTTGCTAGATAATCAAGTAACATGTTTTTAATTGCTTTCTGCATGTTGCAGCATGGCTTTTCATATTGGCATGTGCATGACCATTCCACCATAAGATAAAAAAATAATAATTAAAATGCATTTTTTTTGGGGGGGGGGGTTATTGTGCAAGTAATTGAAATGCCTTTCCATGCTTTCCCCATATTTGAAAGTGCACTGGTGTGTTTATATGTTCCTTTACAGTGTTTAAAAATTGTCTGTAAACCCTTTGCAGGTCCTATATGGAGGCCGTAATGTTTTGGCCTTCATTTGCGGGTTACAGGCTTGAATGCTAGGACGTTTTTGGAAATTTGCTACAATTTAATAGCAAAATTCAAAGGTTGCAGTTACGGGCTTGAGAGAACCAAGGGCGCTAAGAGATTTTCTGCTTTTTTCATCCTTAAGCTGCAAGTCGTGAGCGGCTTGCTTTACAGGGCCAATTTATTAGCCGCAAATCTTGCGGCCAACGTTACGGGCAACGTTTTTCAACGTTGAGGGAATTTAATAGGACTATAAATCCACTTGCCTCCTCAGAGTGCTTTAGGAACTGTAAAGAAAGAGAAACATTTCACCATATATGGTAGGATTGCCCAATAGCACAAACTATGTGGCTGAATATCACCAAACTAACGTCCACGGTTTTGGAAACCACAATAAATTCATCAATGGAACTGTGCCTTTAAGATTTATCGGAATCACACATAAATAAACACCATAATAAATGGCTACAATTTGTCATGCTGGCTGCGAAAAATCCAAACGCTGGAAGACACCAACATAAGACAATGAAGAGATTGTCAAGAAACTGAATTTTATAATGATTTATGAAAAAAATGACACATACACTAAACAACACACTCCCTAAGCTCTTAAAAATTTGGGAAAGCTGGGTTAACTCCATATCAATAATTTAAAGAATTATGAACCCTAACTTATCATTTATAAGCTTTATATAGAGAGGTGAGCCTTGGGCTGCAGGGCGGATCCTTACTTGTTATCCTATTGGTGAACTTTTCAAGCATTACGGGCGGTACAGGGAAATCTCAAGGTAGTGAAGAAGCAATCCAATAACCCTTGAATAGACATTGCTAGGGATAGTGTGTTCAAAAGTTCATATTTCGTTTTTAAATAATCCCAGCATTTTAAATTAATCTTGATAATCAATGGGATATTTTGTGAACCTTTTATTTCTCTTTCTCTTGTCCATAGCAAATCCAGTAGTGTTCTTTTACCCATCAGGGCTTGTTCAGAATCATACCAACTAGGTGGTTCGTTTGCCATTCCCCAATTAGCTATATATGTTAATCTTATAGCCTGATAATAGTCTCTTAAATTTGGTGATGCTAGATTTCCACTGTTTATATAGCCATCTATTAGTTTTTGAGATCTCTTGTGGGAATGAGTTACTCATTATAAACCTTATGGAAATGTGAAGTAATAAACACCTTACTTGCTGGTTTTACATGTTTAATAAAGTTGAAAAAGGAAAATGGTTATGTTGGAATCACAAAGTTGTTAATTAAGTTTTGACCTGTAAGTCATTTGTTCATTCTGAAATGCAATTAACAAGTGTGATAATAATAAAAATATTGAAACCAAAAATAAATTACATGAATCCAGGGGGTTATACATGCCAATTCTTAATCAATTAAAACATATATAAATCATTTTCCCATGTGCTTTTCAAGCCTCTACTTGATGGTGAACAGCACATCTTGAAATTAGTCTGTTTCCGACATCATTACATCAGTAAAACATGGAGGTTAAATGTCAATGAATTAGTGTTTAGAGGTCCGATATGTGATCAGAATCGCAATAGAGCAATTTAAAAGTCAGTAAAAATGAATGAAGAAACTGTTAGAGTCCATGTGGGTGGCCTGATATGTATTAACTCCTTGATTACCAAGATTGATATAACATGGAAATCAAACGTCAAAGAAATAATTTTTGATTGCAGATTTGTTGTGCAAATTACTTCTAATGTCTAACATTGCTTTCTCTGTATTTTAAAGTGTAGTATTGATTCTTTTTTTGCATTTACAGTGTAATGAACAGGTATTTAACCTCCTTGTCAGTCATTTCTAGTACTCGTAGGATTTTTGCCTGCATTTGCCATTTATGGGTGTGAAAGAATTTGAGGGCTTGAGAAATTGTAGCAATTTAATAGCGATTTGCGATTTTACCGATTGCGGGCTTGAAAGATCAAAGGCTTAGCTGGGTCCGAGTTATGATTTTGACAACAGTTGATTTTTCCACCTGTAACCCGCAGATTGATTGCAGGTAACTAAAAGAGTACAATTTAACCTTTGTGGGCTAAATTATGGGCTACAGTAGCTACAATTTGGACAATTTTGAAGGGGCCATTGTTTTCATTCCTCCTTGATTACTTATTTGTAAAAATTAATTACCAAGTTAAATGATCATGTAAGTTATAATATTTGTTATGAACATGAAATAGTTGTGAACAATGTGACACCTAATTTTTATCTGTAAGAAATGTCAGTCTGTACCTAAAATATACCTTCATGTCTTTACCTTTATAAGCTGTAAGTGTAGAGCATTAATATTGGAAGAACATTTTCTCTGATGTTGCTTGACCTGCATATTGACATTAACCTTATCCTTAGCCTTAATCAAGTAGCTTTCCCCTCTTTTGTTAAATTCAGCCTCTAAACTAGAATTTTGACAAAGGACTCAATGGCCAAAACAGATAGTTTATTCATTTGAATATTTGAAATAATAAAGAAGGAAATAAAAGTCAAGCAATAACCATTTATTAATTCCTCTTCAATCCATTCCTTGTACAAATGAATCACGTTCCCTAAATGATCTTATAATTAATAATATTTGTTATGCACATCAAGAATGTGAACAACTTTAAAACTTAAATTGTAGCTTTAAGCCGTTTGAATGTCCTAATAAAAGATGCCTTCACGTCTTTATTTTTTAAGCTGTAAATAAGTGGATTTAATATGGGAACAGCAGCTGTGTTAAATAAAGAAAACACCTTATTAGACTCCATGTTTTCCATCGACGTCGGTCTCAGATATTGACAGACCAGAGTTATGTAGAGAAGTATAACAACTGTAAGGTGTGAGGAACAGGTGTAGAAGGCTTTACGTCTCCCTGTACTTGACTGGATGTTCATGATGGTTTTAATAATGAAAAAATAAGGGATAATTGTGAGAATACAGGGTACACCACTACCAATAACTCCGTCAACAAGTCTATAAAACTCCAAAATACTTTTCTTGCTGCAAATAACTCTACTAAGTGGTACAAGGTCACAGAAGAAGTGATTGATTATGTTAGATTTAAAGCAGGAGGAACCTGATATTAAAATTACAAAAGGTAGGTTGCTGGTAAAACCCAACATATAACAAACTGTGGCCAACTGAACGCAAAGTCTATTGTTCATGACCATATGATAATGTAAAGGGTTACAGATTGCCACATATCGATCGTAGCTCATGGCTGACAGTATTGATAACTCATCAATTGTTATTAAGGCAAAACTATAAAACTGTGCCATGCACCCAAGAAAGGTAATTGTATTATCTCCTGATATGAAGCTAGTGAGACTCTTGTGAAGAGTGACGGTGCTGGAGGACATATCTAGGAATGACAAATTTCCCAGGAAAAAGTACATCGGTGTATGTAGCTGAGGATCTAGGCAGACAAGCAGAAGGACGATCATATTACCACAAAGAGTAATGACATAAAACAAAAGGACCAGAAGGAAGATCGGAAGCTGCAGTTCAGGTGAATCGGAAATGCCCTTGAAAATAAAATATGTCACTGTGGTTTGATTTTTCTCTTCCATATTTGCAAGTCTTTGTTGTTACTAAAGAAATTACAGATTACATGTTTGAATTAGTTGAACTGAGTAATGCTCAAGAAGTGCTACATCTTTATTAAGAGTATCTAAATAATCTTGAATGATTCATACTCGCACTAAATACAAAATATTATTTTAATTCACATAGACTTTTCATTTCTTACCCTTTTTTATTTTTCAACCAAAACACAGAAAATAGACAAATTTTATATTGTAACCTAATACTGACAAAAAGAAGAAAAGAACTTCCTAAATCCAATCAGATCTTACGGCCACAAAATGGTGATAATAATAACTGATAAAAAAAGATCAAAGTAGTAAAATAAAAAAAATCTTTATTATTACTCTTAAAAACAATATAAAAAAAACACAATTGAATAAAATTCAAAAATACATATGATCTCCCGAATGAATAGCCAATGAATAATATCAGAATCTTTTTCCACATACATGAAATAAATAAATACCAATTTCAAACAATTGATTAGATAGTAATAATAGCAGAGATAGCACATAAAATATAATAATAAATAGTATACTAGGGGCCTCATTCTATTATCGGCCGTAAACCGGCCGCAAGGCTGCGATTCTTTGCGGGGGTTCCGTTACCTCGCAATTCTATTAAACGGCACCGCAAGGATCTCCCCTTACGGCCGGCCGTATATCTTGCATCCGGCCGTAAGCTCAGAAATCTTTAAAGTCAAAAATAAATTCAAGACAGCACTGTAAAGCTCTGTAAATGCTAGGGATCATATTGGGGGACATGAGGATTAATAGTAACCCACTCTCAAGCTTGCACATCAGCCCAAATCCGAGTTTACATTAACTGTTTATTTTCCGACCTCAGCGTGGGCGGGTCTGAAGTGCTCCAAGCACTCTGGACTTTTTACATGGATATTTGACATATATAAAAAAAAATTTTTTTTTACGGATTTGAGTATAGGGGAATGTGGTGCTATTTTTGCTAACACCTACAATCACTTTATAGTCTCCTCAGAGTGCAGGATGCCTTTATTTCTGCTTTATAATGTGCTTAATTGGTGCTAGCGGGACCTTTTTCCTGCAAGTAAGCTGCGGCTCGCTTTTAGCCTTGCAGAGAGGGTTCCCGGAGTAATAGAATAGATACCAGGCTTTTCTTGCGGCCGAAACTCTTGCGGCCGTTTTAGATCAAAGGCTTTCCTCCGGCGCAAGGGATAGCAAGGCGCCGGCCGCAAGCCTGTCGGAATCCCCGGCCTGAGGGGAATAGAATAGCCGAATAGCTTGCGGCCGGTCCTTGCGGCCCCGCATCTCCTACTGCCGTTAATAGAATGAGGCCCAAGGTACATAGGTTATAGCATAATATCTAGGTATTCAGATGCCAATGCAGTAAGGTGCTATTAGTGAAAAGTGCATTAATTAAATCACAAAGTGCAAAAACTACATGATAATGTCAGACATAATTATTCCAACATGTTTAAACTGGAATAATTGCCCATGTAGATATTTTGAATAAACAATATATTGAAATAATAATACCTATAATTATTGTTACAAGACATTCTATTAATCTTACTTATAATTTCCATGTCATTTATGTTTCATTTAGCCGTTAATGTCATGTGATATTAGTTTCATATTCAGCTGCAACAATATGAGAGGGAAGGCACTAAAGAAGTAGATAGAAGAATATACAGTGTGACCGTTGCAGGATGATACATTGTGAACATGGCAGTGCAGAAGAAGACAAGCTATTTAGTGGACATTGATAGTGAAGGAGCTTCAAAGGTACCTGTAATATTTGAGAAGCTGCTGGTTATTCAGATATGTAGAGTTTCAGAGGCTTCACAGATGTGTGCAGTGGTGTACGATGTAAGAAGCTTCAGAGTACAAAAGAGCTCCAAAGATAGATGCTGTCTGTGAGAAGATAGTAAAGGTATCGAGGCCTAATCAACTGCCCAAATCACAATTACTTTAACCCATAATGGAGTCTGTAAATGTTATGATTGAATGATATTTAATTGGATACTTTTTGCTACTCGCAATCCAATAGCGAGTTACAGGCTTAAAATCGCTGCGGGCTGTCAAATCCGTAACTCCGTCCTTTCTCCTCCATTGATTTTTCCAGCCCGCAAATGTTAGCAGTGCAAAAGACGCAAAATCGATATTCAATTTCAACAATTCAATAAGCCTGCAATTGCCTTCAAACCCATAAATCGCAAATGTATCAAAAAATGATGAGTACTAGATAGGACTCGCAAGTGGGTTAAACACCTGTTCGTATAACTGCAGCAGCAAATAAACACACACTACTGTACTTTAAAATACTGAGAAAGCCATTAGAATTAATTGCACAACAGTCTCAAGCTTGCAAATCTGCAATACAAATAATTATTTGTAACGTTTATGTCTGTGTTATATCGATTCCAGAAATCAAGGGGTTAAAACATATAAGGCCACTCACACAGACTTAAACAGATGCTTTATTGTATTTCAAGACTGCTTTAGTGCAACCTGATCTGCAAACATGACTTATTTGGGTGTATTAATGCTTAGCCTACAATTGCAGGTTAATTGTAACCTCCATCTTTTACTAACGTCATGATGACGGTCTCATTTACTATTGGCTCTGTCTAAAAAGTAATGTATGGGCTTGCTTAATTATTCACATGATCATGCCCCCTGAAATGCTAGTTACGAGTTTGTGTTTTGCATGTACAGTCTGTAAGCCTGTAATTACGGTTAGAGACAATTGAATACATTTATATGTTTAGAAAATATTTGACCCACAGTCAAAAGTTCAATTTGAGTGTAATTATGGGCTTGCAATTGAATAAGGCTCATTGTTGGTAGTACTGGTATGCATAATTGTTGCTTGAGTGAAAATGTATAATAAATATGTAAATGGTACTAGCTCCATTGTATTTATTGAATTCTATTGTATCCTTGTAAATTGAAGTATGGAAGATTTTGGTGCTCTATAAATAAGAGTTATTATAATTATTATTATTAATAATAATATTGTGATTAATTTGTAATGCACTAACATATTCCATAGCTCTATGCAGGGAGTAAGTAACATATAACACATAACAATAAGTGGAGGGCCCTGCCTTTGAGTTTAAAATCTTACATATATGCAGCCGCATTAAACTCCCCCAACGTATAAAACCGTAGCCCGTAACGGAGCCAGCAAGACTGACAGCTATTACATTGGCCCGTAAAGCTACCCGCAAACGATTTGCGGGTTACAGACGGAAAAACCCTACAGACTGTCGAAATCTGAACTCCGCTGCCGCAAAGCCTTTAATCTGTCAATTCCTTAAATGTTACATTCACAAATCCCTATTAAATTGCTACAAATCCACTGGTGTTCAAACCCGTAACTTGCAAATGCAGCCAAAAAGCCGACAGGTGCTAGAGAGGACCCGCAAGGGAGTTAAAGTCCTATCCGTAGCACTGTAAATGCAAACATTATCACACTACTGTACTTAATATTAAAAAAACAGTGATGTTAGGTATTAAAATTAATAGCAAAATATTCTCAAGCTTGCACATTTGCAATATAAAATCAAAATGTTTGATTTCCGTGTTATATCGATCCCGGCAATCAATGTGTTATTACATATAATAAATTTGAATATATTATTTACTGATTTATTAATATTGCATTCTTTCTGAAATGCGGGTCCGATCATAACTTGTAATTGCAACCCGTAAGGCTTTGAAATCTAACCTCCATTTGTCAGTGACATAACAGTGATCTCTTTTACCATTGGCTCCGTCTAAAACCTGTAACTACGGGTTTGGCTAATTTATCATGTTCATGGACATTTATGCAACATGTGCAAGAATGGTTTACAGGCTTGTGGCTCTGGCCCGTTGGTCGGGGCATGGTTCAATGTAATAGCTTTGTAAATATGCATAATTTCAAGCCTGCAGGCTTTGAGGGTGTACAGTTGCCGCTACAGGCTTAGAATTTATTATGGCCCATGGTCCTTTAAAGCACCTTATAAGATTGAAAACGCACAAACTTACAATGTAAAAGGAATGAGAGAGTCAGAAACTTCTGCTAAGATAGAAGATTCAAATTGGGAAAGACCAGGAAGAGAGAGAAAGATGGGAGTGATAAAAAATGAAAATGAAGAGAGGACAATTATGCTGCTGTAAGACAGGCATAGAATATATCTGGGCACAAGATTTAGAAATGATGTTTACATGTAGTAGGAGGCAGTATAAGTCTGACATGGAGGCATTGTGAAACAATAGTGCTAGTGTGCAGTTTAGTATCTTTACCTAGTGCATGTTTTGTGTCAAAGCACAGGAGAGAGCTCTGAATGGTAATCAGGATGGGTATAGTGGGTAGAGAAATAGAGAGGGGGAGACATGGAGGGAAGGATACAGATGGAGCAGTTAATATATGGAAAGAAATAAGACATATGAGAAGGAGGTCTTAGCAAGTTAAGCAGGTAGTAAAGCTGAGGGAGGGTGGCTTGAGGAAAGCTAGACAGGGCATCCTAGTTACAACATTTTGAAAAAGATTGAAATTTTTGCTAGAAATAATTTCTATCTCTAAAAAAAATTATAACAGGCATATATTAGTAGTAATAGTATTAGTGATATTGGCTCCTGAGGTGGGTCAACCTCCAAAGTCCTGTTCATACCTCCAGGTGTCCAGCAAGCTTTAGAATTTCTTAGTTATCCAAGAGCAGAGGAGGCCTGGATGGTGATTAAAAAGGCTCCTGAAAGAAGAATGATAAATTGTGTGAGAGAAAGGGAGACATGGATGGAGGGATACAGCAGAGAAAGGGAGAAATGAGAAAGAGATGGAAATAAATTGAACATATGATAAAGAAGAGGTCTTAGCACGTTTTGCAAGTAATTAAAACAGAGACAGGATGGCTTGAGGAAAGTCAGACAAAGCATGTTAGTTATTAGATGTTAAAATGTTTTCTAAGGGATTGTAGCTAGAAATAATTTCTATCTCACAAAAAAGTATAAGAGGCATAAATTAATAGTAATATTAATAGTGATATTAACCCCTGAATTTGGTCAACCTCCATAGTTCTGTTCATACCTTCAGGTGTGCCGCAACTTTCAGAATTTCTTTAGAGTTACCAGAGAGAAGAGGCCTGGATGGTGATTAAAAAAATGTTCCTGAAAGAAAAATGAAGTGTTGTGGTGATAGATAGATAGATATAAAGCAAGGGATAGAACAGAGAGAAAAAGGATAGAGATATGGAGAAGTTAATATATGGAATGAAATTTGACATGTGAGAAGGAGGTCTTAGCAAGTTAAGCAGGTAGTAAAATGTTAGCTAGATATAATTTCTATCTCACACAGAATGATAATAGGCATACAGTGGCACTCATATTAATAATGATATTGGCTCCTGAGATGGTTAAACCTCCATAGTCCTGTTCATACCTCCAGGTGTGCAGGAAGCTTCAGAATTTCTTAGAGTTACCCCGGAGCAGAGGAAGCCTGGGTGATAATCAAAAAGGCTCCTTAAAGAAGAATGATAAATGGTGTGAGAGACATAGAGTGAGGGATATAGCAGAGAGAGAGAGAGAGACATGAGAAAGTGATGAAGCAGTTAAGAGATGGAAAGAAATGGTCTTGGCAAGTTATGCAAGTAATGGTTGGTTACACAGATGTTAAAACATTTTTTAAGGGATTGAAATTTTTGCTAGAAATTATTTGAATCTCACACGAAATTATAACAGACATACATTAGCAATAAAATTAATAATGATATTGACTTATGACATGGGTCTACCTCCATAGTCCTGTTCATACCTTCAGGTGTGCAGCAAACTTCAACATTTCTTACAGTTACCCCAAAGCAGAGGAGACTTGGAGGGTGATTAAAAAAGGCTCCTGAAAGAAGAATGCTAACCAGTGAGAGATACAAAGAGACATGGAGGGAGGAATAGACCAGAGAGATGGAAAGGAAAAAGAGATGGGACAGTGAAGAGATGCAAATAAATTGGACAGATGAGCAAATTATGCAAGTAATAAAAATATGGATAGGGTGGATTGAGGAAAGCCAGACACAGCATGGTTAGTTGTACAGATGTTAAAACATTTTGCAACGGATTGACACTTTAACTAGAAATAATTTGAATAATTTGATTGACATTTTAACTAGGAATAATTTGAATGTCACACACAGGCATTTATTAGTAGTAATATTAATAATGTTATTGGCTCCTTGGATGGTTCAACCTCCATAGTCCTGTTCATACCTCCATGGCCCTCATTCAATTGCAATTTGGCCAATTGAATAGGGCTCTAAATAAGCACATAACATTATTTTGAAAGAAGTTTTTAGTTAGCAAACATCTATCCAAAAGCAAGTCTTTCACTAACTAAAAACTTCTTTCAAAAAAATATGTTATGTGCTTATTTAGAGCCCTATTCAATTGGCCATATTGCAATTTAATAAGGGCCCATGTGTGCAGTAAACTTCAGAGTTACCCCAGAGCAGAGGAGGCCTGGAGGTTGAATAAAAAGGCTCCTCCAGGTATGCAGGAAGATGCAGAATTTCTTATAGCTTCCCCAGCCACAAGGACGTTATAACTGAACAAGTTTGGAAACATTTAGAAACTGAAAAGCTTATCATATATGGTGCCATAAACTAGTTATAACAGCTGTGATTTAGAGAGTCCGCACTTACCAGATGTCAGTTACATCCATCCTATGCCCCTCAAATTCATATTTAGTTCAGAGGTTTAAATAGGATTTTAGCACATCTGAGACTGTTTCCCAAGAGCTAATGAAAACCCAAAAGTATTTCCATAGAGGTATGAAAATCTCAGAAGTATCACATTTCAACAGATTGCATGTTATGTATATTTGCTCCCATGTTTTCATTTATACATACAGTTTTGTGTATGTCAAAGAAATATGTAGCAACAACCCTGATACATAGTTTAATAGTTTAATGTTCAGTTGGATGTGCTAGTGAATGGAGAGCCAAAGTTAAAAATAATTTGGGACCCCATCAATTTTGCATATATTGTTTGTCCAATGAGCTGATGCAGACATCTTGGAGAGAGAAATTAGATGAGCCCTAAGAAGTCTTGCGGTTAATGCTGCGAAAGTGTTGCTTGCGTAATGCCAATGAATTTGGAAAAATCAACAATGGCTAGTGACTCGAAAAGGTAAGTCTATATCCCAATCCCCCCAAAAATGCAATGACAAAGAGTGCTCCAAATATTGAACAATTGAACTAATTTCAAATGCTAGCAAGTTAATGCTGATGACTGAACATAAGAGGAAATAAAGGGCCTATCGATGAGGGTTAAAGAAGAGAATGCAAACGCTGGCCAGCTGTGTAACATTAAAAAAGATGAAGATCATGGCAAACATCAATCTCAGTTCCTGGCAAAGAAGAAAGAAGTGAAATATTTTATTTTTCAAGATCTCTGAGAGGGTAACTGCAGCCATGAAATTAAAAGCCATTTGCTTCTGGGGAGGAAAGTTATGGGAAGTCTGGAAAAACTATTAAAAAAATAAAGATATAACACTAACAGCCACCTACAACTTACCCAAGAAGGGATCCGAGATAAGCTCGGAAACCCGCATTAACCGAAGGGGACCCGAGATAAGCTCTGAGCCCTGCATTAATCCCACATTAACCTTTGCAGTGGGGGTCCCAATTGCACGCGATCGGGGACCCCGGCTGCAATCAAAATTCCTGTGTTACAGGTCCTTAAAGGACCGTAAAGGTCCTTAAAGGACCTGTTATAAAAGAAAAAAATATATACACTGTCACCCTGTCAATCATGGGGGTCAATATAGACCCCCATAAAACCCTCATTAACCCTGTCACTCATGGGGGTCAATATAGACCCCCATAAGCCCTTCATTAACCCTGTCACTCATGGGGGTCAATACAGACCCCCATAAGCCTCTATTTTACCCCATCAGTCCCATAAGGGTATATTAACACCATTATGGGCCTGTTACAACACTACATTAACCACATAAGTGCTATAATGGTCCTCAATGACCATCATGACACTAAGTCGAAACACGATACTGCACTATACCACCCCAATAAAACATTAAATATCAACTAAACACCCTCTACACTAACCTATTAACATCTACACTACCTACCCCCTATCAACCCCCACCACTCCAACTACATTACAGAAAATAAAAAAAACTAAGTCACAAAAAATAAAAAAAGGAACATTACAGAAAATAAAAAAGAAACATTACAACCCCCCCCTCACTACAAAAAAAATAAATACACACCTGAAAAGGAAATACATATAATACAAATACATACAATACAAATACATACAATTACAATACAATTACATACAATTACAATACAATACACCCCTATCTAATATACATCACACAATCTATCTAAATAGCATAATCTAATATACATGCTATCTATATAATAATACATCCCCAATCTATCTAAATAAATACCACAATCTATCTACAATACATCTTATGCTATCTATATAAAACGCATACTCCTAGCTAACATACAATAAATGCTATCTATATATTAACTAATATAAGTCTAAGCTAAAATAAAATAATTAAGACCACTTACCTTTGCAGATGTCCATTGGGATCAGCCAACTACGGAAAAAAAAAAAATTAGTGCAACACATTTACAGTTCTAAAATAAACATTCTATACATTCTATACATTCTAAATATTCTACTCACCTTTCCGGCATGTCCCGTCCTTATTCTTTTAATCCTTCTCCGGAGCGGCACCTGTTAAAAAAAACACAACATTAATACACATACATCAAAATAAAATAAACATAATCTACATTCTACTTACCTCCCCGCGATGTCTCCGGCCTCCTCCGGATCCTCTTCTGCCACGCCCTGTATAAAAAAAATAATATATATATATATATATATATATATATATATATATAAATATATATATATACTTACATCCGCACTCCCGGACATCCCGGACGCTAATGAGGCTCCAGGAGACTTTTCCGGAAGAAAATAAGCAATGGCGCCTTCTGATTGGTTGAAAACGCTGTCTATCAAATTCACCCAATCAGGAGGCACCACTGTGTGAACCAATCACAAAGGGATACAGCCTAAAATCCCACTCTGATTGGATAATGCACCTGTCAATCTTTATTTAAACCAATCACAAGGCGCAGATGCCTTCAGCCAATCACAATGGAATACACCCCCACAGGGTGATTGGTTGGAGCCTCTGCGCATTCTGATTGGTTGCACTGACAATAGCCAATCACAATGGAATACACCCTCACGTACTGATTGGTGAAGGATTTGCGCATTCTTATTGGCTACTGTTAATATCAATCAATATTACAGCCAATGGGAAGGCGCAGATGTCTTCACCAATCAGTACGTGGGGATATATTCCATTGTGATTGGCTGATGGCAATAAAGCCTTAGGATTGGTTCAAATAGAGATTGACAGGTGTGTTATCCAATCAGCGTTGTATTTCGGTATGTATACTTTTTTCATTGGTTCACAAATGGGGTCTTCTCATTGGCTGAATTTGATAGACAGCCTTTTCAGCCAATCAGAAGCCGCCATTGCCAATTTTATTCTGGAACACTCCATAGGAAGTTCTTAGCGTCGGCGACATCCAACAGGGCGGATGTTTGTCGCTTTTTTTTTTTTTTTTTATTTCATGCGCGGATGCTTCCGGAGAAGACGAGAAGGCCGGAGACATCGCGGAATGGTAAGTATAATGTAGATTGTGTTTATTTAACTTTGGTTTATGTTTACTAATGTAATGTTTTTTTTTACAGGAGTAGCGCCGGACAAGACGCAAAGATGGACGACGGAACATGGAGGACGTGACATGCTGGAAAGGTGAGTATAATATTTAGAATATTTAGAATGTTTAGAATGTTTAGTTATTTCATGTAAAGGTGTTGTATTAATTTTTTTCATCTTTTTTACCGTAGGTTGCTGATCTGAAGAAACATCTCAAAGGTAAGTGGTCTTAATTATTTTATTGTAGCTTACAATTAGGGTAGCTATATATATATATATATATATATATATATATATATATATATATATATATATATAGATAGCATGTATTGTATATTAGATAGATAGATAGGGGGATGTATTATTATATAGTATTGTATATTAGATAGTGGGATGTATATTACATTATATAGTGGCATGTATATTAGATAGTGGCATGTATATTAGATAGGGGTGTATTCTTTTTAGTTGTGTTGAATTGTATTTTATTTAATTGTGTTGTATTGTATTTTATTTAATTGTGTTGGATTGTATTATATGTATGTATTATATGTATTTCATTTTCAGGTGTGTAATTTTTTTTAAATTTTGTAGTGAGGGGGGGTTGTAATGTATTTTGTTATTTTCTGTAATGTTCCTTTTTTATTTTTTGTGACTTAGGTTTTTTTTTGGGGTTCTGTAATGTACATTTTTTATTTTTGGTGATTTTAGTTTTTCTTATTTTATGTAATGTAGATTTCTGCTTTTTGAGGAATTTAGTTACTTGAGGCACACAATACACTCACATTGTGTGACAAACAGCATTTCAACACTTTATTTTATTGACCGTCATTTTTTGACGGGCAAGTCGCTAGTAATAATATAATGATAGGAGATGAAGTAAATTATGAATTGAAAAATCAGAGGTTTATCATTATAAATGTAACATTGGTAAACGTATTATTAGTTTATGCTCCAATATATGTATCCTAGGATAAGATAAAGCAAATATTGATCTAGTCACTTATAAGAGACATAATTGTGTAATATTATAACTGTTTAAAGCCAATCTTGCTGCTTTAGCAGGAATAAAAATTAATGAATTATACATATCCATATGTTGTTCTAGCCCCTGCATAAATTAAATTCTGCATTTAATTAATTTTGATTTATATACCATCCCTAGGCCATTACAGAGTTATGCATATGTAAAATGTCCTATCTAGTTAGGGACAAGTTTAGGCTAAGTGTGTATGATGAGAGAATGTATGTTTGAAAGATATATGTAAAGTCTTATATGACAGATCTTGAATGTTTGGATTTTTTTTTTTGTTTGTCACAGTTGCCCCCCATTTCAGAAGAAGAAGACTATGAGTGCCTGCAAAGAGGAAGAAAATAAACCGAGAAAGTAACAAGTCAAGATATGCTGTGATTCCGCACCCAAGACAAGAAATGAGCCAAACTCTTGTATGTATCTGATACACAAATGCAAAAGATCTGTGAGAAAGTCACATACTCCTTGTTCTGTGTCTGGAAATCTGCACATGATGGGTCATTGCCTTGACCAGAGCATCTCATATCCAGAAGTAATCTTTTTATTTTTTAACAACTTTTTACCTCGGAGGGGTCTGGCTAACTGTGATGCTGAAGACTGGGTTTATATGAAGATTGTCTGAATCTATGTTTTCACTGTTTTGTAATTCTTACTTTTTTACACTCTTTCCCAGCCCTGTCTTCCTTTTGTACTGTCCCTTCTAACATTTCTTCACCTTGCTCTATCAACTTGCTAGGATCTAGTACGTACTAATATCTGATAAAGGAGAGTGACTAGGGAAAGAGGAAGTTAATCTGCATAATCACTACATAATATCTGGGTTATTAGTAATAAAAGGGCAAAATTATATTCCAAATGGTGTTTGTGTAGTTTTATAATAATTGTTGTATCTATGTTCCAGCTGAAGTTAATCATTATGATGATCTTGCTCCTGGCTATTGATCACATCCATCATACCTATACCTATTAGGAACAAGAAAACAGGCATAAGGCAAAATTGGTTCTATGGTCTAGGTATTGGTAATTAAATGGTTTTGTACTGTTTAGTAAACATTATGTGAAGCTATTTTATTTGCATTTACCATTATTGTTTCTTTCTGTGCAATGCCGGACTAGTTACACTAACATTGATAAAATGTGTAACATTTATCAGCACTTATAAATGTTTTCATCCATTTCAATGTAACTCTTTATTGGTTGTGTGGACTTGATCAAACAGATAATACCTTGTTTTTCTGTTTGCCTATGCTTTATAATCACCAATTGTAAGACTCTCATCAAACGTGCTTTTAACACCTGGACTATGAACTCTGCACAAAGGACTCCATTATTGAAAAAGTACCAGCCTTGCTGTAGGAACATCACATGGAACATAAACCATACTGGGTTATCCACTCTGTGGCTCTACAGGGCGCAATAAACCCATTGCCATTTTAAGGTGGAATCTTTTTACGTCTAACCTCAAGGGATGTCCTCTTGTCAGTTAAAAGCCTCTTGGCACAAAAAGCTCCCTTGACAAATCTTTATACCGACCCTGGATGTATTTATATAAGGTAATCATATCTCCTCTTAGATGCCTTTTTTCTAGAGAAAATAAGTTTATTTTGGTTAGTCTTTCTTCATAACTTAGCACCTCCATTCCCCTTATTAGTTTTGTTGCCCTCCTCTGTACCTTTTCCAGCTCTGAAATTTCAGTTTTATGAAGTGGTGCCCAAAATTGTACTCCATATTCCAAATGAGGGTGTACTAGAGATTTGTATAGTGGCAGAATTATATTTGCTTCCCTTGCTTCTATACCCTTCTTAATACATGGTAATAATTTATTTGCCTTTGCAGCTGCTGCTTGGCTTTGAGCACTTTTACCTAGGTGGTTGTCCACAAGCACTCCCAAATCCCTTTCAATATCTGATACCCCCTAGATTTGCTCCACTAAGATTATAAATTGCATGGCTATTTTAACTTTCCAGATGCATAACTTTACATTTATTCATATTAAATCTCATCTGCCATTTAGATGCCCATTCCTTAATTTTATGTAAACCCCTTTGGAGGGAAAGCACATCATTATCTGATTTAATTACCTTGCACAACTTTGTGTCATCAGTGAAAATGGAGACAATACTTTCCAGTCCCACCTCTAAGTAATGAATAAATATGGTAAAAAGGAGAGGACCTAATCCTGAATCCTGAGGAACCCCACTTACCACATTAGTCCAATCGAAGTATGTTCCATTTACAACAACCCTTTGCTTCCTGTCTTTTAGCCAGCTCTCAATCCATGAGCAGATATTTACTGCAATTCCTGTATCTCTTAGTTTGCACAGTAGTCTCCCATGTGGCAACGTATCAAAAGCCTTTGCAAAATCCAAAAAGACTACATCCACTGAGTTGCCTTTATCCAGGTTCCTACTAACCTCTTCATAGAAACTAATTACATTTGTTTGACATGAACTATCCCTCATAAATCCATGTACTTATAATCCTGTTCAAATAGGCATATTATTGTAACTGATCCCTTATTAACCCTTCTAAAAGCTTCCCCGCTACAGAAGTGAGGCACACTGGTCTATAATTCCCCTGGTTTGCTCTTGCTCCCTTTTTAAATATGGGAATCATATGCTTTTCTCCAGTCATCTGGTAGAGACCCTGTGTTAAGGGAATCTTGAAAAATTAAATATAATGGTTGGCTATTACAGAACCCAGTTCCCTCAGTACCCTTGGATGTATTCCATCAGGACCCGGGGCTTTATTAACTTTTTTTTTTCCAAACTCTTTTGGATTACTTTCTGTGTTAACCAATTATTCGGCAAAGGTAGTGTAGCCCCATTATGTTGCAGTTTCCCAACCACTGGTACCTCTCTTGTGTATACCGAAGAAAATAACCAATTTAGCTCATCTGCCTTGTCCTGGTCACTAATTTTCAGATGCCATGTGTCACATTGTAATGTTCCTATAGCTTCCTTCCTCGCCTTCTTCCCATTAATATACTTAAAAAATATTTTAGGGTTAGTCTTACTCTCTTTTGCAATTAATTTTTCATTTTCTATTTTAGCCAGTCTAATAACCCTTTTGCAAGCCTTGTTGATTTCCTTGTACTCCCGTAAGGCAGTCTCTGTCCCCTTTTGTTTGTATAATTTAAATACCTGTTTTTTACTCCGTATCTTGATCTTTATATCATTGCTAAGCCACATTGGATGTGATTTACTCCTTTTACTTTTATTCCCACTTGGTTTATGATGATAAGTATGTATATTTAGTAAGGATTTAAATGTTGTCCATTTATGTTCAGTGTTTTTACCTATCAGTTCTTTGTCCCAGTCTATACTTTGTATTGCTGCACTTAGACCGTTAAAATCTGCCCTTTTAAAATTAAAAGTTTTTGTTGGCCCCTTAAAATGTATTTTTTTAAATAAATCTCAAATGAGACTTTGTTGTGATCACTTTCCCAAAGGTTGTCCTATTTCAACATTTGATACTATATCAATATTATTTGTGATGACTAAATCTAAGATAGCTTCATTTCTAGTAGGCTCTTGTATAACCTGGGCCAGATAATGATATCTGAGTGTACTCAAGAACCTGCTCTCCTTAGCTGAACTGCTGGTCTCATTTATCCAGTTTATTTCAGGGTAATTAAAATCTCCCATTATTAGAACTTGCCCATGCTTAGCTGCATTTCCAATCTGTAACAATAATTGTATTTCCTCACTTTCAACTATATTTTGGGGTTTATAGCATACTCCTACTAATATTATTTTGGAATTTGCTGCTCCGCTATTTAGTCTACCCACAAACATTCAACTTTCTCACTAGTTCACCCATAAATATCTTCTCTGACTATAGGCTTAAATTCAGACTTAACATACAGACAAATCCCTCCTCCTCTTTTACCATTGTCCTTATCTTTCCTAAACAGGTTATAACCATCCAGATTAACAGTCCAGTCATGAGATTCATCCCATTCATGTTTCGGTAATGCCTATTAAATCACATTTTTCATTAATTGCTAAAAATTCTAACTCTTCCTTTTTTCCTGGCAAGCTTCTGGTATTAGCCAGCATACACAGTATGTTATGAGTCTGTAGTTCTGAAGTGCCTGCCACTGTACTTGAGTTACTTAGTAATATCTCCCTATTGACTATACAACCCCTCCCCCATCTCCTCCCCAATGAGTTGTTAATTCATACCTTATACCCTCTACACTTTCTATCTCATTACTTATATCTAGTCCCATTAAAAGCTTTATTTTTATATATTTGAATCAACATGCATTCATATATATATCCAAGCTCCTCTTTTGTACTTTTCCACTGAAGTATGTAAGGAAATGTGTTTACCAGCCATTATATGTGAAATATGTCTTAATTTAAATGTCCACTTCTCCATCTCAGTCTATAACAGATTTGCGTACATCCGATTGCAAAGAGTCTGCTAACCTTTATGTAACCACAAGTAAACAACAAATGACGGACAACGTGTCATATGACAAACTAGTATTGCAACATTTTCTGCTTCTGTATGATGCTTTCTGCCTTATAAGTACGGACGCCATTCTGATTTAAAATCTGAACTCATTAGTTTAAATGATGCTTCCTTGTGTTTGTCATTATTTGACCTCTGATTTCCCAGAATTCTGCAGCTGTAAATAGAGGGACTAATTGAGACTGAGGAAGATTGATAAGTCTGGTTTATTGATCCCGGGGTCAAGTGCTTTCAGACAGCAGAGCATATCCTGCTATTCTAACAAAGATGGACATCTCTGCAGAATATTTCAATTAAACACATACTTCACACCTGCCAAGCCCAACCAGCTGGCTTATCCTTCAGTCAAGTACTAAGTCAACACTCTTGAGATAGTGACCCTGGCTATTACATAGCAGCTGCTCTCTTGCACATACACCTGAGATGATCTGTTTGACATGCAGGCATCTGTTCATAAAGAAACTAATAGTGCATCATGACCTGATTGGTGACTACTAGATATTTCCCACACAGAGGGATGCCTTTATTGGCTACTTAAGAATGCAAATTGTCCTGATTGTGGAATTTCAGTTTACATATAGGTTTGCGCCCACCGGTTAAATAAAATGCACAATTCTCTGAATGTTTTTTCTCCACTTAAGAAACTGTATAAATATGTCCATAGTTCATAATAAAGAGAGTCAGTTCTGGTTTTCACATAAACAAGGTGTGAGTCTTTTTCCTGTGTGCCTGTGGAGTGGTCCTGTTCTGAGACCATTGGTATCATATTTGCATTCACATCTGCACATATTCTTGGGCGTTGTCTCTATCCTGAAACCATCTTTTCTGCCAGAAGTAATGGTCCTTCTGCGGTAGGTTTGATCTAGGTTCTTATGAAGCCCCGTTGAAGAAGCAGGTGGTGACAAGAGATATTTTTGGAGGCTGTTGAAAAAGGGTGTGAATTATCTTGACAGAATTCTACTAATGTCTGACGTGCTTAATTTCTCCAAAGTCTTTTCCCTACCTTGAGCTAGTCAGTTGCTCCATGTTAATTTCTGACTGTGGCTTCTTAGTCACATACATATTCCTAAAGAGGCGGATGAGATGGCCAAACTTTCTAGTTATTCCAGGTATATTTTGGTTCCCTATTTTAGCATTGAAATCTCCTATGTTGAGAATAACATATTTTCCATGTGTTAAATCTACGAGGTGTTGAATATTCTTATAGAATTTGACAACTTCAGTCTCATCACCATCCATTGTTGAAGCACTGACTTAGATCACTGAGATGTTAAATGGCTTGCCTTGAATTCAAATTGCAATTATTTTGCAACCTTTGGGTTGTAATCAAGCACTGTTTTGGCCACCCTTTGATTCATTATGAGGTCCACTCAATTTCTTCTGCTGGATTCTTGGCAACAGTAGAATATCTCATGTGCATTTTTAGAGGTTATAAACCTAAATTAAAGTCATAACATCATGATTGTGTTCCCTAGAAGAATGTATTTGCTCAGCTCCCTCTTCTCTATGTCCACGATTAACTACCAGCAGTCCTTCGTATTACATACTGGTTATAGCAGTTGGTCTCTTGGGAACCTCCTCCTCCACTTCTTTCAATTAGCAAGGGTTCACCCTGTGATCTATAATAACTCCATCCAGAGCTGCCTCCTCCAGCAGCTCCATTTCTAGCTTAATCTCCTGGTCGATCAAAAGGTTTATTCCTCATTGCTGCTGTACCTGGTTTGATTCCACTTGCTAATGGTGCCGGTCTGACAGGCTACTCCAGCATTGCACAGTCCCAATGCTACACTCTGCAGCATCTCCTGGAGCCCTTCAAACAACCCCATCCTTAAGTAGGCATCACAAGAGCATCACATTGTCCTTCCAGCATGATCTCCTCCCATGCAAGCACCCCCTAAGAATTACATCCGCTAGCCCATGACAGACTCCACTCAGCAATTTACCTAAGCATTTCTTCTCCTTCATCATTCTCTAATCTAGGCAACCATACTCTGCTTCCCCCTGATTATCTCCGCTGGGCATTCAGGACTCAAAGTAGCTCTGATGTCTGGTGTAGCTCTTAGCCTTCTAGGCAATGACCAAATCTCTACAGGGCAGGAAACCTCCCTTGGAGTGGATGGGCTTCTCAGTCACCAGCTTCTATTCAAGGACCATCAGGAGGAAGCACAAGAATAAAGGGGTTAAAAATAACAGAGCTTATTTCCTCTAAATAAAAGACAGAACACAATGATTATGTTCCCTAGAAGAGTATCTTTTTTTGTGAAAAGTTGGAACTTCTATAGGCAAACAGAATAATACAGCCTTGGTTCCATCCACAAACATGATTTAATTACCTGCCCTTAACCAGTCAACTCAATAAGCCATCTGTAATACTTCAACTGCCAATCTGGGGGTGTATGGGAATTAATCCCATCACAATGTGAACTGGTAATTACATCAGAAAATTAAAAACATTCAAAGTTGCATTTTAAACTAGTCAACTAAAATCTAGTATTTGAATTTCATATCTAGAGCTAGGATAATCCCATCAGGCAGATTATTATCAAGATTGTTCAAACATTCTGTGTAAAGATCGCCTTATTTGTCCTCCACAGCCCCTATTATACACTGGTATTGTAATAGCCGTAAAGACAGGGACATGTTTCAGGTTATGTTTTGTGTTTGTTATTCATTTTTCACCCTTAAAGGTCCCCTTAATTGAGTACAATTACGTAATGATCTCCTAAAAGCATGTTGAAATACATTTAGATTTTTGAAATATATGCATTTTTTCACTAAGAAATCAAATACATTTAAACTGTATTTACATGAATCACCGACATGCACCCACCCAGAAACAAGCTCCAGCTGCATTTAGTGAGCAAAAAAAAAAAAAACAAAGACTAACCCTCACCACATCTAATTGTACAGGATGCCGGAATCACCGAAATAGGTTAGGTATTGGATTATTTTCATTGCATTCCTTAGTTCAGGGAAAACTTGCTATAAATCTGAATGCTTGTGGTCCCTGTATGGCTTGTATGGGGTTGTCTGGGGTGCTAACTGAGACATCAGGCACAGATGATATGCTGTTTCAACTAACTAATGTTAAGTGGTGTAAATTATTTTCTAAATGATACCCCTTTGATCCACTGTCTGAGATTAACTACAAATGTGCATGTGTTCTATGTCAATCAGCTCAGACCTCCCATACACTACTATGTGAAGCTCATTGATAATGTCTAGTGGAAACACACCATCCGGTAAATCAGTGCTCTAAACCCTGATCGCTCTCTACCTCTGCCAAGCATGACACCACCTCAACAAAGGTCTGATGACCCAGGGAGGGGGGATCTCAAGTGGGCAATCCTTCCAAAGCATTTCAAGCCCGTCGTAGGGGTCTTATGTCTCACTGGCAATACTGACATAACCCCACCCAGCCCCTTCTGGAGGGACCAGGTGATTAACTACTAACCTGATCAGGGAGACAAGCACAACCAGAGATCCTTCCCCACTACCCTATACTTGGGATTTAAACCAATCAGCATCCAGCTCAAATCCACGGGCCAGTCAGATCAGTGTCGACCAGGTATGCTTCCAAATGACTGATTGACCAACAGGGGGATATTTGAAAATATCCAAAGTTGTAAATGACATATTTGTTCATACAAATATTTTATTGTTCTTTTATTTTAAGAAACTGTTTAAAAGGTGATTCTGAGAATAATGGTTATGCTTGCTCTGGGACACGTAGTAATGGTGTGTTTCTTTGAGGAGGAACGCTTTTATTACTTTTTTCATCCCAAATAACTGTGGCTGTCCTGAGTGCAGGGATTAAAAGATCAATGATAATCTTTGGTTCCAAGCCCACTGAAGAGCAGATTTTGACAAGCAGGTTGTAGCAGTGGAATGCCTTTCCATGAGAACATGATGGCTGCGTATGATGACCTACCCACAGCTGAGTTCCAGGAACAGATCACAGTTCAAGGTATTAAGATGCAGGGTCCCAAGACATGCCATACTATGATCCAGGAATTTTGACATTTAGATGAAGTTGGCCTACATATGGGTCGACCTGAGGAACTGGCTCTTTTGTCCAGCAACACAACCCTGAGGTGATTAGGAGATTCCCGGCTCAGCTTGTGGCTATTCCTGGGGAGCTCACCCAGATCAAGACCTTCATATGATAGATCATCCTCTCTGGGAGGTCCAAAAAGAGAGGGACTGGTTATAAGTGTCTACATCTTCTCGACACTCCACCAAGGAATTGAGGGATCAACTCTCCAACCTAGTTAAAGATGGACAGAGCAGCTTCATGCATTGTGATGAGGATCAAGAAGATATTAATGGCTTACTTCAGTATTTTTGAGAGGCAGTATGAGCTACATCAGATCTCTCAACAAGGTTCTTTTCATCTGGCTCAGTGGCCGTGCCAATGTAGCCTACTGGGCAATTCCCCAAGACATTGTAGAATACTATGAGGTAGTTCTGCAGTTACTATTGGATCCGTGTGCTATCACTGCTGACACCTACTGGAGTTCTGCATCTTGACCATGTGACAGTAGATGAGGGACAGATATATTCGATCCCCGTTGCCCTTGTGCATATCAATTGGGGCACCAGCAAAGGGCTTTGTGAAGTCGGGGTGATGTCATGACTCACTGCTGATGTGCTACTGGGGAAGAAATTTTGATTAATGGAGTGCAGCTATATAAACATTGTCACTCAAGCACAAGCTGCCACCCAAGCCATGGGATCTCCCGAAGCTGAGACTGTGGTACTTCCACCATCTGTTTAACCTGGAGTAAGTCCATTAAGTGCTTGAGTGGTTGGGGTTACTGGGCCAGTGTAGCTAAGTTACAGAAGGAGTTGCAGGAGGATAACACCTTGGGGAAATAGCTCATAAAGCAGATAGCAGTGAACTGGTTTTAAGGGTTACTTTATAGAGCTGTTAATGGGGAAAACAAACTCTCAGCCTTAGGGAAATCAAAAGAACAGCTAACTGTCCCCAAAAAGTTTAGGATTTACTTGTTAGGATTTCCCCATGATATCTCCCTAGCGGGACATATGGGAAGCAAGCACACCCAACAATGTTACACTTAGGTATTCTACTGGACATGCATTAATAAGGACATGTGACAGTACTGCAATAATTGTGTTTTGTCGGAAAGATTAAGCCACAAAGGTCAGGGAACCAGGGCCCCATTGCAACCTCTACCCATTATCTATACCCCTGTTCAGTGTGTGACATAGACATAGTGGCTCTTCCAGCTCATCCTAGCCAAACAGGGAAAATATATATTCTGACGGTGGTAGTCTATGCCACCAAATACTCTGAAGCTCTAGGCAATATTTCTGCTACTACTGTGGCAGAAGCCCTGATCTGTATATTTTTGAGAGTGGGATTCCTAGGATAAATGCTGTCTGATCAAAGCACTCAATTTATAGTCAATCGAATCCAGCAATTGTGGCAAATCTGTGGTATTCGTCAGCTCGTCCCCTTACCGCCTTGTGAGTTGTGCGAACAATTTAACGGGACACTCAAATGAATACCTTCAGATTTTAAAGAACAGGAGTGAAGTTGGGAGAAATTGCTGCACCATCTCCTCTTTGCTTATATGAAAATCCTTCAGGAGTCCTCTTCGGACATAAAGTGAGAGGACCCCTAGATGTGGCATGGGAATATGAGCACAGTGAGGAGCTAGTAGGTACCTATGCATTATAATTTTATGAGTGATTAACCACTCTTACTAGAGTAGTAGTTATTTCAGCAAGCCCAATGAAGACAGAAACAAAGCATTCTGGTAAAGTGAACAAAAAATAGGTAAACCTTTATTTATACCAGGAAATCAACTACTGCGCTTTTAAAAATCTGACGCTCAATTTTGTTTTATATATAACCATCTAGTTCTTTACCACAAATCCCAATAATCGGTTAATGTTATTTGAAAGGATATATCTGCTAATATACCTTAGTAGACTCAATACATAATCCCAATGACATTGTTTATTAGATATCAGAAAAAAAATGTACATTACAAAAAAAAAGCTGTGACAAAAAATAAAAAAGGAACATTACAGAAAATAAAAAAATACATTACAACCCCCCCCCCCCCCCCCCACTACAGAAAAAAAAAATTACACACCTGAAAAGGAAATACATATAATACATACAATACAATACATACAATACAATACACACGAATAAATACAATACAATTAAATACAATACAGGGAGTGCAGAATTATTAGGCAAATTAATATTTTGACCACATCATCCTCTTTATGCATGTTGTCTTACTCCAAGCTGTATAGGCTCGAAAGCCTACTACCAATTAAGCATATTAGGTGATGTGCATCTCTGTAATGAGAAGGGGTGTGGTCTAATGACATCAACACCCTATATCAGGTGTGCATAATTATTAGGCAACTTCCTTTCCTTTGGCAAAATGGGTCAAAAGAAGGACTTGACAGGCTCAGAAAAGTCAAAAATAGTGAGATATCTTGCAGAGGGATGCAGCACTCTTAAAATTACAAAGATTCTGAAGCGTGATCATCGAACAATCAAGTGTTTCATTCAAAATAGTCAACAGGGTTGCAAGAAGCGTGTGGAAAAACCAAGGCGCAAAATAACTGCCTACGAACTGAGAAAAGTCAAGCGTGCAGCTGCCACAATGCCACTTGCCACCAGTTTGGCCATATTTCAGAGCTGCAACTTCACTGGAGTGCCCAAAAGCACAAGGTGTGCAATACTCAGAGACATGGACAAGGTAAGAAAGGCTGAAAGACGACCACCACTGAACAAGACACACAAGCTGAAACGTCAAGACTGGGCCAAGAAATATCTTAAGACTGATTTTTCTAAGGTTTTATGGACTGACGAAATGAGAGTGAGTCTTGATGGGCCAGATGGATGGGCCCGTGGCTGGATTGGTAAAGGGCAGAGAGCTCCAGTCCGACTCAGACGCCAGCAAGGTGGAGGTGGAGTACTGGTTTGGGCTGGTATCATCAAAGATTAGCTTGTGGGGCCTTTTCGGGTTGAGGATGGAGTCAAGCTCAACTCCCAGTCCTACTGCCAGTTCCTGAAAGACACCTTCTTCAAGCAGTGGTACAGGAAGAAGTCTGCATCCTTCAAGAAAAACATGATTTTCATGCAGGACAATGCTCCATCACACGCGTCCAAGTACTCCACATCGTGGCTGGCAAGAAAGGGTATAAAAGAAGAAAATCTAATGACATGGCCTCCTTGTTCACATGATCTGAACCCCATTGAGAACCTGTGGTCCATCATCAAATGTGAGATTTACAAGGAGGGAAAACAGTAGACCTCTCTGAACAGTGTCTGGGAGGCTGTGGTTGCTGCTGCACGCAATGTTGATGGTGAACAGATCAAAACACTGACAGAATCCATGGATGGCAGGCTTTTGAGTGTCCTTGCAAAGAAAGGTGGCTATATCGGTCACTGATTTGTTTTTGTTTTGTTTTTGAATGTCAGAAATGTATATTTGTGAATGTTGAGATGTTATATTGGTTTCACTGGTAAAAATAAATAATTGAAATGGGTATATATTTGTTTTTTGTTAAGTTGCCTAATAATTATGCACAGTAATAGTCACCTGCACACACAGATATCCCCCTAAAATAGCTAAAACTAAAAACAAACTAAAAACTACTTCCAAAAATATTCAGCTTTGATATTAATGAGTGTTTTGGGTTCATTGAGAACATGGTTGTTGTTCAATAATAAAATTAATCCTCAAAAATACAACTTGCCTAATAATTCTGCACTCCCTGTACACCCCTATCAAATATACATCCCCTATCTAATATACAATACTATCTAATATACATCCCCTATCTATCTAATACACAATAAATACTATCTATGTAATATACATCCCCTATCTATCTAATACACAATACATACTATCTATATATTATACACCCCCAATCTATCTAATATACAGTACATGCTATCTCTATATAGCAACCCTAATTCTAAGCGAAAATAAAATAATTGAAACCACTGACCTTTGAGATGTTTCTTCAGATCAGCCACCTAGGGTAAAAAAGATTAAAAAATTACTACAACACGTTTACATAAAATAAATACACATTCTAAACGTTCTAAATATTCTACTCACCTTTCCAGCATGTCCCGTCCATCTTTTCTTCTCCACGTGCCTGTTAAAAAAAAATTACATTAATACACATACATAAACATAAAACCAAGTAAAATAAACATAATTTACATTGTACTTACCTCCCCGAGATGTCTCCGGCCTCCTCGTGTTCTGCCCCGGATAGGCCCTGGAAGCATCCGCGCTCTAAAAAAAAAGTAAAAAAAAAAAAACACACATCCGCACTGGCGGATGTCCCTGACGCTTATGAGCTTCCTATGGAGTGTTCCAGAATAAAATTGGCAATGGTGGATTCTGATTGGCTGAAAACGCTGTCTATCAAATTCAGCCAATGAGAAGACGCCAATTGTAAGGCAATGAGAAAGGGATACACCCCAAAATCCCTCTCTGATCGGATAACGCACCTGTCAATCTTTATTTGAACCCTGTCTTTATTGCCCTCAGCGAATCACAATGGGATACACCCCCACGCAGTGATTAGCTGAAGACATCTGCGCCTTCCCATTGGCTGTAACACTGATTGACATTGATTGACAACAGCCAATGAGAAGACGCAAATGCCTTCACCAATCAGTACGTGGGGGTGTATTCCATTGTAATTGGCTATTGTCATTGCAACCAATCAGAATGCGCAGATGCCTCCAGCCAATCACCCTGTGGGGGTGTATTCCATTGTGATTGGCTGAAGGCATCTGCGCCTTGTGATTGGTTTAAATAAAGATTAACAGGTGCATTATCCAATCAGAGTGGGATTTTAGGGTGTATCCCTTTCTGATTGGCTCTCACATTGGCGCCTCCTGATTGGGTGAATTTGATAGACAGCGTTTTCAACCAATCAGAAGGCGCCATTGCCTATTTTCTTCCGGAACAGTCTCCGGGAAGCTCATTAGCGTCGGGGATGTCAGTGAGTGCGGATGTGTGTTCTTTTTTTTTTTTTTTTTTCAGGGCAGGGCAGAAGAGGAGGAGGCTGGAGACATCGCGGGGAGGTAAGTACAATGTAGATTATGTTTATTTTCTTTTGTTTTTATGCTTATGTATGTGTATTAATGTTATGTTTTTTTTAACAGTGGCCGTATCGGAGAAGAAGGACGGGGACATGTTGGAAAGGTGAGTAGAATATTTAGAATGTTTAGAATATTTAGAATGTTTATTTATTTACTGTAAATGTCTTGCACAATTTTTTTTCCCCTAGGTGTCTGATCTGAAGGGACATCTGCAAAGGTAAGTGGTCGGAATTATTTTATTTTAGCTTAGAATTAGATTATTGTATATATACATAGCTTTTATTGTATGTTAGCTAGGGGTATGTGTTTTATATAGATAGCATAGCATGTATTGTATATTAGATTGTGGTATTTATTTAGATAGATTGGGGGGAGTATATTAGATAGATAGGATGTATATTAAATTGTATTTATTGTATATTACATAGATTGTGTGATGTATATTATATAGATAGGATGTATATTAGATTATGGTATTTATTTAGATAGATTGGGCGATGTATATTAGATAGATAGTATGTATTGTATATTAGATAGGGGTGTATTGTATTGTATTTCATTTTATTTGTATTGTATGCATTTGTTTTGTATATATTTTTATTGTATGTATTTGTATTTTATGTATTTGTATTGTATGTATTTCATTTTCAGGTGTGTAACTTATTTATTTTTTTGTAGTGGGGGGTTGTAATGTGTTTTTTTATTTTCTGTAATGTTCCATTTTTTATTTTTTGTGACTTAGGTTTTTTTATTTTCTGTAATGTAGATTTTTTATTTTTTGTGATTTAGGTTTTTTATTTTATGTAATGTAAATATTTTATTTTTTGTGACTTCAGGCTTTTTTTTTTCTGTAATTAGAGTGGTGGGGGTTATTAGGGGGTAGGTAGGTAGTGTAGGTGCTAATAGGTTAGTGTAGAGGGTGTTTAGTTGATATTTAATGTTTTATTGGGGGGGTATAGTGCAGTGTAGTGTTTATACTTAGTGTCATGATGGTCCTTGAGGACCGTCATGGCACTTATGTGGTTAATGTTGGGTTGTAACAGGCCCATAATAGTCTTAATATACCCTTATGGGACTGATGGGGTTAAATAGAGGCTTATGAGGGTCTGTATGGGCCCCCATGAGTGACAGGGTTAATTAGCGGTTTATGGGGGTCTGTATTGACCCCCATGAGTGACAGTGTTAATGAAGGGCTTATGGGGGTCTATATTTTGCCCGCCATGAGTGACAGGGTTAATGAAGAGCTTATGGGGGTCTGTATTGACCCCCATTAATGAGGGGGTTAATTAAGGGCTTATAGGGGTCTGTATTGACCCTCCTGAGTGACGGGGTTAATTAAGTGCTTATGGTGGTCCGTATTGACCCCCATGAGTGACAGGGTTAATGAAGGGCTTATGAGGGTTTATATTGACCCTCATGAGTGAGGGGGTTAATTAAGTGCTTATGGGGGTCTGTATTGACCCCCATGAGTGACAGGGTTAATGAAGGGCTTATGGGGGTCTATATTGACCCCCATGAGTGAGGGGGTTAATGAAGTGCTTATGGGGCCTGTATTGACCCACATGAGTGACAGGGTTAATGAAGGGCTTATGGGGGTCTGTATTGACCCCCATGAGTGACAGGGTTAATGAAGGGCTTATGATGGTCTATATTGACCCCCATGAGTGACACAGTTAATTAGGGGTTTATGGGGGTCTATATTGACCCTCATGAGTTATGGGGTTAATTAAGTGCTTATGGGGGTATATATTGACCCCCATGAGTGACAGGGTTAATGAAGGGCTTATGGGGGTCTATATTGACCCCCATAAATGAGGGGGTTAATGAAGTGCTTCTGGGGGTCTATATTGACCCCCATGAGTGACAGGGTTAATGAAGGGCTTATGGGGTCTATATTGACCCACATGAGTGAGGGGGTTAATGAAGTGCTTATGGGGGTCTGTATTGACCCCCATGAATGACAGGGTTAATGAAGGACTTATGGGGGTCTATATTGAACCCCATGAGTGACAGGGTTAATGAAGCGCTTATGGGGGTCTATATTGACCCCCATGAGTGAGGGGGTTAATGAAGTGCTTATGGGGGTCTGCATTGACCCCCATGAGTGACAGGGTTAATGAAGGACTTATGGGGGTCTATATTGACCCCCATGAGTGACAGGGTTAATTAATAGTTGATGGGGCTCTGTATAGAGCGTGCGATCGGGACCCCCACTGCGATGGTTAATGTGGGTTTAATGCAGGTCTCCGAGCTTATCTCAGATCCCGTGGGGTTAATGCGGGTTTCCAAGATTATCTCGGATCCCTTCTTGGCTAAGTTGCACATTGCTGGGCAGCCCTGGGCTTTGAGCCTCGTTTTCGTTTTTTTCAGCGGACATTTATTCTCTCGCTTAGGGGATTTTCGTGTTTCTGAACTCGGGAATTTGGACTTAAATGGAGGTGTAACTTCACTTTCAGAGGTCCTGGGTGCCCCCCATTGCTATGGGTAAGCATTTTATGTATTTTCTTTGAGTATTTGGTGTGTTTTTACTGTTTTTAGGTGCGCTCGGTTCGGCTGTTATGGTCATATTTTTCCGAAGTGATAATGTTTTTTTCTAAGTCGTACGTGTGGGGGTTTGCGCCGTTAAGGTTGGTTCCTAGGTCGTTTTTTTTTTCTAAGTCGTGCGTGTATGTGTGTGTTTTTAACCGCTTGTGAGGCGCCTTTGAGCCTCCACCTAAGTAAATGCGGACCCTCACTTTGCGAGCTGACGTTGGAGCCTCCACCTTCTGCAAATGCGGCCCCTTGCTTCGCGAGGGTCCGCATTTGCGAAGCAAACTGCATACCTCGTTTGCGAGGGATGCAGTTCTTGCGAGCGAGTTTGCAAAGCGTGACGACAAATCGTAGTTTGACAACTATTATCTGTGAACAAATGTTTCACTCCCCAATAAATCATCACAAATGAAGATGTACACAACATTAGTTATTGAGAGAATTCTATCTAGTGATTTTTTCTCATCTGCAAAAGAGCAGCTTGCATTTTTCATTGGGATGTTACTCATGTATCTTCTGTCTGTGCTTGGTAACCTGGTTATTTTACTTGTATGTCTACTTGTATGTTGGGACAACTGCAAACTCCAATGTACTTTTTCCTGTGTAACTTGTCCGCCCAGGACATTGTATTTGTCTCAGAGTTACCTCCTATATAAGCATCATATCTACTATACTTAAAATGAAAACCTCAACAGGAAGACTTAAGATGTTCGCCAGTTGCTCCTACCATCTTAGAGTTGTCATAATTTTATATGGGTCATCTCTAAATCTGAACTCTCTCAGAAACAAGACAAACTCCTCTCTATATTGTATATTGCTCTAGTCCCAATGAAAAATCCATTAGTGTACAGTTTAAAAAATAAAGAGGTTATGAAAGCTATGCAGAAGTGTTTGAAAAAAATAGTTTAAATAACGTAATCACAAGCATAGCAGATCTCTATAAATCATGTAATCTAATATGGTATTGTAGTAAAGGATACATTACCTCTATGTATGTCTGTATTTATGTTTTCAATATAAACGTTAATATATATAGTTTTAGGAGCCTCTTTAAAGCTTTTTGCCCTTTAAAGAACATTTCATTGGGTTGAATGATTTATTATCCTTGCATGTTCCTTTTATACACATATTAATCAATAAAACCTTCAAACAATGGGTAGGGTTGGCCATAACATCCTTACCAAGCCTGACTGAAGAAAGCATATTGTAACAGTAGGGATCAGCGAGTAGGTAGTTAATGGGAGTTTAATGATCTCTAGTATAAAGGTGTCCAGCCAGGATGGGTGGTCTGATGTTTATTCTGTCATATCTTGCCCTGGAATGCTGTCCTCCATATTGGGTTACTTTAATGATATGTTAAACACATACATAATTAAATTCATAGGAAAATGCTCTTCTGCAGCATAATTTCCCCTTACAAATATAACAAGTATATTGTCTTTTAATTGGAAGTGAAAACTTTTATAATAGCTTTTGCAGTTCATAGTAATATTGGCAGCTCTTCTTCTGTCCGCGGTGGTACTATGAGGATCTGGTGTTCTTCCCAGATTATCTTTCCAGTCCCTGCAATTTCCATCACCAGAGAAAGGACATTTGAATAATGAACTGTACATCTTGTTAACATCCTGATGGAATTATCTAGCTGTGGACACGTAATTAAAATAGGATAAGTGACTTAACTAGTTTAGAACGGAACTGTAAATCTGTGTAAGCATGTGATATAATTATCAGCTCACCCTAACATGATATTGTCACAACCTACTTTCGCTATATACTTTCTCCAGCCAGGCCCAGCTCAGGAGTACTATCTCCTGAAGATAGGATTATTCATTCTGGCCTTGCTAGCTGGTGGGCTACTTTATCCACTTATGTGTTTTTGAATCATTGCTGCCTTGGTCTGAGAACCAGGTAAACAACTCATCATAGTCCACCATTGTTTGTCGTGGAAAGGGAATGCCATGGCTGCCACCACTTATCACTGCATTTGACTTGTAAGGGTCAGCAGGACCAATCCTACCATCAGTCTGAGCCCCACGAAACAGGGTGATATTCTTGCTTTTCCCTCAATAAAACACACTGTTACTATTTTCCCAAAAGAGAGCACCATCTTTATTTTTTGGACCATCTTTTATACCATAGCACATACAATAGAACAATAGTAGATTTTAACACAAGTCAAAATAATTTAGCAAGTTTTGGAATTGGTATTTAACATCTTCTGGTAAGTATTACTCTGATTATTAGTTAATTGGTGCAAAATTCAAGTACATGCACCAGGGGAGAAGCTACGTGTTTGCCCGAAGGGGTAGATTGGCGCCATTCAGTTTACATAATACAATATCAGCTCAACATAACCTGTTTATCAATAATCAAGAGGTTACGAACACTATGACCAGCTGGTTAGATAAGGAATTGGCCATTCTTATAGGCTGCTGGAGGTCGACAAGTTTGTGTGAGGAATTAATTGAACCATGGAACGCTTAATTATTATTATGTTTTATTTGCAATGCCCAACATATTCAGTAGCACTGTACAGGGGAAGAGAATAAGGAACAATACAATATTAACAACTTAAAAAAATGGAAGGCCCTATTTTTAGCTTAAAATCTTTGTAGAAAGTACTTTTTCCTAAAGCACCCTAGAAGATTGGAAACTCGCTACTTACAATCGAAAGGGAACGGAAAAGACCAGAGGAAGAGCAGGTAATGAGCAGAAGGGTCAGGAAAGAAGTGAACGTTTGCAAGGTAGAAAGGTTTTTTGTTTAGTGGGAGCTGGAGGGGTCAAATAAAAAGTATTTTCAGGTGCGTGACTGTAGTATGTTACATGTTATCTGACTCTAATGGTGAGATAATATAACCTGCAAATAGGAAAGTCAGGTGATTTGACAGCTATATAGCTGCAACAATTGGAGGTGGGTGGGAGGTAAGTGGGTTTGAAGGATACAGGGTAGGTTAGGAGCTGGGAGATGAGTGAGAGCCTGAGATTTTGGGTGGAAAGACAAAGGTAAAGCTGGGTTGGAATTCTGGGAGGTGTTCAGTCTAAGAGATTTGGGGAGAGTACATGTAGGCATACCAAAGGGGCACATTTCAAACACATGGATTATGGACAGTTTATACAAAAGAAAGAGGAAGTATGACAAAATATGCATGTTGATATAAGCGATGTACCTCTTCTTAGAGACAGAGTGGGATAAAAGAAGACAGGAGATGAGTGCAACATACAGAATAGGTTAGGAGCCAGGAGATGAGTGAGGCCCTCTACTTAGAGACAGAGAAGGATAAAAGGAGACAAGAGATGAGTGTAGGATACAGAGTAGGTTAGGAGCTGGGAGATGAGAGGGGGCCTCTTTTTAGAGACAGAGTGCGATAGAAGGAGCCAGGAGAAGAGTGCAGGATACAGAGTAGGTTAGGAGCCAGGAGATGAGAGAGGGCCTCTTCTTAGAGACACAATGGGATAGAAGTAGCCAGGAGATGGCTGCAGGATACAGAGTAGGTTAGGAGCCAGGAGATGAGTGCTGCATACATTGTAGGTTCGGAGCTGGAAGATGGATGAGGGCCTAAGAAGGTTGAAGAGGGCCTGCAAGATATGGGGAGTAAATAAGGGTCCAGGCCTATTTGATCTTTAATTATGGAATGGAATCACTGTGTGTGGGGAGTCTAGGTTACTAGTTAATTCATAGAATACATTTGTGATGACATACTGCTTCTGTTTGGCTTGATAAGAACTTAAAAAAATAAATAGTTTTAATGGGATATTTTGTATCCGGAAATAGCGCCGCTTAAAAGTAATAAAATTTGTGCACTATATAGAATAAATCAATTGTATAAGGATGAGAATAAATTAGTATCACCACCAATATAAAGCTCTGGTCATAAAAAGTACCCTAAACAAAGGGTTAACATGTTCAAAAGTGATTAATCAATAAAGTGTAATCCTCATATATCAGAATAAACTGATGTACCTGAAAAAATCAGGATATACTGATAATCATAGGATTGTTCTATATAAAAAGCACTATTAAAGAAAAAAAACTTATGTTTTAAAAAAACGAAATATAGAGTAAAACAGAGATCATAAATAAACTGGAGGTATCTATATATATGTCACAAAGACACTTGGGACACTATAACATGAAAAAATTATGAATGATACCAAAAGCTCAAAATAGGACTTGGGTTGTCCACTTTATAATGTCAGTTATTTCAGATTTTTATATCACTACACCATTAATAATAAGAGTTGCAGTATATCTCCTTGTCTTATTTTCTTTTTGTGATTAATTAGACATTTTATCTGGAATCATTTAGATCTATATATTCAGTAAATCATTGAATTTTGCTTTTGTTAGCCCCTGTTAACATCGGGAAAAATTAAAGTTAGTTGTCTTTCGAAAATGTTCACTGTTAGTTTAATTAAAGCTACACAGTTGTAAAATAGAGCAATGACGCAGTGACGCCAATGGAGTGACGTCATTGCGTCAAAGACGCAGTTACGCAATACACATCATTAAACCCGGAAATAAACTGGCTTTATAAACCAGAGAGTCCAGCATAGAACATAGCCTCAGAGAAAGTCCACGAGGATGGACGAAACGGCCCGTTGGCACTGATATCAGCAGTTATAGAGGACAGAGACCACTGGAGGACAAACCAGACACAGTCAATTGATGGGACAAGCCACAGTGATACACATAAAGCATAGTAATTGAACAGCAAGTATACTAAGTGTGGCAACGTTTTGCCAATACACTATACTGGTATGTGTTATCTGCAGCTTTTGGTATCATTCATTATTTTTTGATGTTATAGTGTCCCAAAAGTCTTTGAGACATATATATATATATATCGATACCTCCAGTTTATTTATGATCTCTGTTTTACTCTATATTTCGTTTTTTTTAAAACATAAGTTTTTTTTCTTTAATAGTGCTTTTTATGTAGAACGATCGTATGATTCTCAATATATCTAGATTTTTTCAGATACATCAGTTTATTCTGATATATGAGGATTAAACTTTATTGATTAATCACTTTTGAACATGTTAACCCTTTGTTTAGGGTACTTTTTATGACCAGAGCTTTATATTGGTGGTGATACTGATTTATCCTCATCCTTACACAATTGATTTATTCTTTATAGTGCACCAATTTTATTACTTTTAAGCGGCGCTATTTCCAGATACAAAATATCCCATTAAAACTATTTATTTTTTTCAGATTATAGTGGTGTTAAGCACCAAGGGTATAATAGATATAGATCATACTTTTTCCTTCTTGATAAGAACTTAGTTCAAACCTACCCAGTAGGACCATCTGTTTTTTTTATATCCCTGATAGCAGGAATAGAACCAACCCAGCTTACATCCACCAAAGCACCCTGCAAACCACAGGAACCAGGAGACCCACCCAGCAACTATTACTAACTGTAACAGTCCAATGCAGGTTCAGCAGGTTCAGCAACAATATTCCCAGTAATAAGGATTATTATTCACTCACATCAGTTATGTAGTCTAAATTGATAACTCCTTTATTGATGGTGGTACAGCATATTTATGCACAACACAGCCCAATCAATCTTCACCAGCCCCCACCCGGACCATTTTGGGAGGCCTGTCCATCAAGTGATGCTACTGCCCTACTCACCCCCTGGTCCACTTACTATCAAGGCTAATTGTCCCTTTGGCCCTGGCTTTCCAGGGGATAGCCAATCAGATCAGGAGTGGAGACACTCTGCCCGCTGATGTGCGTGATCCTCCATATGCCCCAGCTTGCTTCCTCATTCATGTCTAAGTGTCCATTGTCCACTGGCGATGGCCATATTCCTCCAACGTATGGTATGGATACCATACAACCAAGCACCTCGTAAATGGTAAACAAATGCACCAGGAACCATGGTAATACACTTTTTGAAACTCCCTGGGAAAATGCAACATTTCAATAACAAACATGACTAGTTACCACTGTTACAATTATTCAGATCACCCCCATATTGTGGTCCTCCCCATCCCACAGGGCACACATTAAGAAGAATGTAGCTGTCATAGTTCAAGTATTCAGGCTGGGAGTCGAAGGATGAAATAATATCAATAGTTCTTGTCAAGTCAGGGCCCCAATTGTCCAACACTCCTACAAAGCTTTGCCCCCCCCCCCCCCTATCAGTTACAGTGCTTACAGCTTTTTATTACTCCCTTGTTCCTGGGTACATACATAACTTCAAGTAAAACAATGGCAATGAAGTAACAGTTCCCCTTCCTAAACACATTCAGTGCTCATCCCAACAGAGTAAACATAGTCTCCTTTTAATAGTCAAGTTGTTCCTGTGCAATGAAAGAGCCTTGGGAGATGGCTGATGATGGTTATTAACTCCCGCAACCCAAGATTTACCAGGGAGTTAGTGAAGAGGGCAGATTGAGTTAAGTGATTAAAATTAGGTAATTGAATCATGTTTGTGGGTTGAACTACAGTTTTATTGTTCTGTTTGTCAATAGTGTGAACACTAACCTCTTGGAATTGTATCTCCTGGAACCCAAGGGTAGAAAAAAGGTCCTGCTAGGCAGAATATATTCCTGAGAGTTGTAGTTCTCCCCTGAAAAGACAAGTGGATTCCTCCCTCCTCAACCAGCTGATCCCACATGTGCTTAGTTCCAGTGTTCCTGTGTTTCAGAGTTCTATGGTTCCAGTGTTCTTGTAATCCAGTTTTCCTGTGTTCCAGATCCTTCAATTTAGTATTTCTAGTCCCCTCTGGATCGCTACCTTCTTGTGGTCAAGGGGCTTGTGTACTTCAAAGAAGCTTTGAGATATACCATACAGGGTTCACCCAACATGGCAGGTGATTGGAGAAAGGTCAACAAATTGTGATCCACTGCAGAAGGAACCGACAACCCACCCCAGTATATTTGCTAAGATAACCTTCTGAAAAAGCACAACCAGAGACATAACGATATGGCACCAGAAGATGAGCTCCTCAGGTCAGACGATGCCTACCACATTATTGGAGAAGAAAGGAGGACGAGTAAGAGCAGCACCAGATCTAATGAAGTGTTTGGGCCAAATTTGAGAGGATGTCCTGCTGTGGATGTGTCTGAAGGGGAAAGGAAAGGTCACTGCTGCAAAGAACAATTCAGCATAGGAACCTGGAATGTTAGAACTATGAACCAAGGTAAGCTGGTCAGACACAAGATGACAAAATTAAACATTGATATCCTTGCAATTAGTAAACTTAAAGATGTTACTCTCATCATAGAAGATTAGAATGCTAAAGCAGGGAACCAAAAGATAACTGCAATAACAAGTTTGGTCTTAGAGTAAAAGATTAAGCAAGTCAAAGATTAGTAGAATTCAGTCAAGATAATTATCTGTTCATCTCAAATTCCCTCTTTGAACAGCCGCAGAGACAACTCTACACATAGACATCACCAAATGGACAATAAAGAAGATGGAGGAGCTCTATGCAAGACCTAGAGCAGACTGCAGCTCAGATCACAAGCTTCGTATTGCAAAGTTCAGAATTAAGCTGAAGAAAATCATAAGACCAAGCAGATATAAAATAATAGTAATAATAGAATATACAGTGACGCAAAATAATACATTGAAGGGACCAGACATTGTAGATGAATGCCGGAAGAACTTTGGACAGAAGTTTGTGACAGTATTCTAGAAGCAGCAACAAAGAATATTTCCCAACAAAAGAAAACTAATAAGGCAAATTGGCTGTTTTTTCAGGCTTTGAAAGTAGCCCAGGAAACAAGGAAATCTAAAGGTATTAGAAACAGGAAAAGATTTGTCTAACTGAATGCAGAGACAAGGAGACATTATCTAATGAGCAATGTGATGAGATAACAGAATGGGAAAGTCAAGAAATTGGGGCTCTCAAGGGAACCTTTCACGTAATAGTGGGCATTATAGAAGAAGAAAAAATAGTAGGGGCATAACAGAAGCAGGTCAGATAACGAAGAAGGACTACACAGAAGATTTATACAGGAAGGATCTTAGCAACCGTGATCACCTCAATAATTTGTCCAACCAGCTGGAGTCAGACATCTTGAAGAGTAAAGTTAGATGATTCTGTAACTGTGGTGCTTGCCATATGCCAACAAATTTGGAAAACTCAACAGTGGCCAGCAGACTGGAAAAGGTAAGTCTGAATCGCACTAATTTAAGGTAAGTCTGAATTGCACTCATTTAACATGCCAGCAAGCTAATGCTTAAGATCCTACAAGCTCAGCTCCAACAATACATTGATTGGGAACTACCAGATGTGCAAGCCACATTCTGCAGAGGAAGAGGCACAAGAGATCAAATTGCCAATGTCCTCTGGATAATAGAGAAAGCAAGAGAGTTCCAGAAAAACATTTACTTCTGTTTCAGACTATTCTAAAGCCTATTCTAGAGAGATGGGAGTGCAGATCATCTTGTCCGCCTTCTGAGCAAAAGGACCATATATGGAACAACAGAATGGTTAAAAATTGGGAAAGGATTACAACACGGTTGTATATTGTCATATTATTTTTTCAACTCTTATGCGGACTACATCATGTCTAAGGACGGCTGGCTGAATCCAAAGCCTGCTGGAAGAAATATCAATAACCTTAGATTTGCATTGATACCATGGCTGAAAGTGAGTGGGAACAAAAGTACCTATTAATGAAAGAAGAGATGCAAATGTTGGCCAGGATGTAAGGTCTACCTTTCACCGCCCTGAACTCAAGGACTATTTTGTTGTATCATGGACTATTTTCCTATGACTGTAATAACCGGTGTAATGTTAGGCCTCAGGCACTGATCCTATACCCCAGATCCCCAGGAGCATGGCCTATGGGTATTAAGGCCTAATAGGAATTGTTTATATAATGCTTAGTGTTCAGGGTGTGGTTAGGACATGATACTGTTATGCCGAGCCTTTTAACATGTACCATTTAACATGTAATGCTACAATGTTTAGAATAGTGATTTGATTTAATAAGATAACATTGTATAAGGTTTAAATAATGTATTTGTGCTAGAAGTACACCATAGGATATAAGTGGCTATCCTTTGTCCCTTATGGTGACGGGGTGAGAAGGTCACAGTGGGAAGAGCTATCCCTTGAAAGAGGGAGGTGCATTATGAGGGGGATGTGGGTGAAATATTTTTGTGTTTGTGACATATTTCTGTGCAAGTACAAATAAATGGACAGTCTGTTTTTGACATGCTAAGCAATGCTATGTCTCAGTCTGAGTTGGACATTCTAACAAAAAGGATGTCTTTCTGTCTCTGATGTTATGATTTAATTCTAATCAATGGGATGTAACAGAGTTTATTAACTTTAATAAGCAGTAACTTTTTGGCTGAGTTTGCAACCACTGATGTTCTTGTTTCCCTTGACAGGTATTTTGCTGGGTGCTAAGATCTTGAACACAAAAAAGCAGACCTAGAGGGAGAAAATCAAAGTGCCTGTGGTCCCTAAAATCTAGGGTCATCACAATCATGGAGAATCAGACATGACTGAATGCTTAAACAACAACAATAAGTCCCTTAAATCTATTATTTACCTCCACTGCATATTCACAGGGGATATTATTTATTTGGTATCTGCTTGGTCTGATGATTTTCCATATTTTCTTCAGTTTAATTCTGAACTTTGCAATGAGAAGTTCAGGTCTTGTTTACAGCATAGTGCTCCTCCATCCTTGGCTATAAAGTGTATAGTCAATTTGGTTTCTATATTGTCCATCAGGTGATGTGTGGAGCCGTCTCTGAGGCTGTTGGAAGAGGGTCTTTACTATGACCAGAGAATTATCTTGACATAATTCTACTAATCTCTGACCTGCTTCATTTTAAGCTCCCACACCAAACTTCCCAGTTATTCCAGGTGTCTTTTGGTTCCCTACTTTAGCATTCCAATCTCCTATGATGAGAGAACAATTTTATTTGTGTTGTATCTAGGAAGGTGTACAAGATGGTGGGACTAATATAATCAAAAATAAAGGTAATTTTATTAATTAAATGACAGTGGCGTATCTAAAAACAGGGAATGTATAAAACGAGAACAAAGGGAATAAAAAAGGGCAGATGTAAAGAATATTAGAAAACCCTAAAGCACTGGTATTGTGCAATGTATAACTCTTAAGTGAGTGGGTATTACTATTCACACCTAGCGGGCAAGCCAAAAATATAATAGTGAGATATCAAGGCATAAGAGCCCTATCTTCTCATAAGAAATATATATATAAAGCAACCTTATGCCTAAACAAATGTCCTCCAAACATCTAGAGGGTTCATTAGACAAAGCAATGTACTTGCATAAAGATAGGGTATAAGTCACTGTATGTCTTGCTGACACACCTAAAGTACAAAAATAAAGGTACAAAGAGATGGTACCTATATAAATAAAACTTAAAGGGAGCTCTACCTAAAATACAGACAAAGTCGTTATAGCAGCTATATATTGCACAGCATCGAGTCCAAGCTGTGTCTATATTCACTTATTAGCATCTGACTTCGGTATGGCACATAAAGTGCCTAAAGATGTATATAAAAGGTAGAAGCAGTCACCCAAAAATTAGGGTTATAATAGGAAATATCAGGTACTTTCAGACATAATATACCACTAAAGGGATATAAGGGGCTTTAAACTAGGCCGTAACTATAGCAATACTCTCAGCCCTCTACTTGTTTCATGTTGCCTAGGCGACATCTACCTATATAAAGCTCCTTGAGACAGCGTTATACAATTTCCCTTTGACAAAGACGTTGTACGTCGAAACGCGTCAGGCTCCTACTGCGCACGTCATCACGTCAGACGTGCGCATGCGCATTGCAAACCTGGCAGTCGAGCTCTTTTGGAACCGCAAACTTGCTATAGTTACGGCCTAGTTTAAAGCCCCTTATATCCCTTTAGTGGTATATTATGACTGAAAGTACCTGATATTGCCTATTATAACCCTAATTTTTGGGTGACTGCTTCTACCTTTTATATACATCTTTAGGCACTTTATGTGCCATACCGAAGTCAGATGCTAATAAGTGAATATAGACACAGCTTGGACTCGATGCTGTGCAATATATAGCTGCTATAACGACTTTGTCTGTATTTTAGGTAGAGCTCCCTTTAAGTTTTATTTATATAGGTACCATCTCTTTGTACCTTTATTTTCGTACTTTAGGTGTGTCAGCAAGACATACAGTGACTTATACCCTATCTTTATGCAAGTGCATTGCTTTGTCTAATGAACCCTCTAGATGTTTGGATGACATTTGTTTAGGCATAAGGGTGCTTTATATATATATTTCTTATGAGAAGATAGGGCTCTTATGCCTTGATATCTCACTATAATATTTTTGGCTCGCCAGCTAGGTGTGAATAGTAATACCCACTCACTTAAGAGTTATACATTGCACAATACCAGTGCTTTAGGGTTTTCTACTATTCTTTACATCTGCCCTTTTTTATTCCCTTTGTTCTCGTTTTATACATTCCCTGTTTTTAAATACACTGCTGTCATTTAATTAATAAAATTACCTTTATTTCTGATTATATCAGTCCCACCATCTTGTACACTGAATTTTGGGGTGGAAAACACCCAGGGAAATCCAAATCCTCACTTTTCTTTCATATATAGTGATTAGTGGTTTAATCCACAAAGAGGAACCTATTTACTTAGTATTTTGAACTCTACCCAAGTGACCTAGAGTCTTTACTCATTTTATCATTGAGCTCAGTGTAGGGAGCAAGTGGATTGTGCCAATCCTCTTGTAAGATGGCAAATTCCACTATAAATAATATAGACGTGGACTCACTTCAAAAGGAAGCTGATGAGAGTTTTGGCTCTAGGGCCCAGTCCACCATAGCTAATGAGAGGAACATCAAAGATCAATTTGGTGAATTGTTAAAAACTGCTAAAAAGCAGCTAAGATCTATATGGGAAATCAGCAGCCTACAAAACTACCTAAAAAATCAAATTGTCCCTAGAGGACTTAGAATAAATATAAGTCCAGCAAGTAACCCTATTGAATGAAACATTCACAAAGAAGTGGCAAGAAATATTGGTGAAGTGCTCATTTGAGCTTATGTCCCTTATAATTGAGACCGAACAGCAGAACTTAGAAATTATCAAACCTAAGTTGGCACTATACCAACAAGAGTTTGGTAAATTCAGTGAAGTATCTGAGTATAATGTGTTCTGCACAAGGTTGAATGAAAATATAGACAGATTCAAGAAAGAGATTAAAGAACGCAAACAAAGGAAATTTTGGAGGGATCAAACTGATTTAAAAACTGGCAGGATATTTAGAAGATTCCCAAAATTGAATGACAAACAAAGAAGTTCTGATAATAGCTCCTCAGAATTTGAGAACTCTGATAATGATGACTTTCATCCTTATAACACCAGGACAAGACGAGGAAATTATCCTCAGAAAAGAGAGAATTATGAATCAAGAGCCAATTTACAGACTAGAGAGAATTCTAGATTTAATGAACAACAACAAATTTTTTTAGAGAGAGGCAGGATCCCTGTGAAGGGGTCAGGCAGGACACTCAGATCCAAAGGAAATATGAATGCTTGACACCTAACCCCCCTAACTCTCTAGCTATAAATTCCCAGATAGTCAATTTGTCCAACTTTCCCCTCAATATACATCATATCTCATTGTTACAAAAAGGTCTGACATTTGTCCCAACATCCAGATCAGATACATTCACACATATAAAAGATTTAAACCTCTTCGCTCGCAAGTTAGCACTGCACAAATTCTACAAATTGAAGGAGGAGAGGGAATGTATGAATCTGGGTGTGGGAAAGGAAGACATAGAAACTTTATAATCTCTGTTATCTTTACTTAAAGAGAATGAACCAGCTGAACCTATGAGTAAGGTCAAATCTAAAACCTGGAGAAAAAAGAGCACTTTTACACCAGGAATGATGGATTATGCCAATATCTGGGTCTTTTTACAGCAGACTACTATAGAGATTGAGAATATAGACTATTACAAACTGAAAAGGGAATTCAATTTGACTAATAATGAATTTATAGCATTGAAAGAATTATAGAAGTGCAAGGAGATACAAATTAAGCCCGCCGATAAGGGAGGTAATATTGTCATTATGAATAATGATGAATATAGAGATATGTGTAACAGAATTTTGGGTGACAATAGCACATATAAGGTGGTCCAAAAAAATCCAACCAATGAGTATAAAATATCCTTGAAAACTATTTTGGATAATGCAATGAAAGAAAACCTTATTGATGAGCAAACCTATAGGTTTTTATACCCCAAATTTCCCACTATCTCAATTTTCTATTCCCTCCCTAAAATACATAAAAAGAAATCACCTATTCCGGGCAGGCCTATTGTATCGGGCACTAATAACCTGTCCCACAATGCCAGTATATTTATTGATTACTATCTGAGAGAATTGGTAGAGAGCCTACCCTCTTATGTCAAAGACACCAATGACATTTTAAAGCAGTTGGATGATCTCTATATACCTAACTCTTCATGGCTAGCTTCTATTCATGTAGAGGCCTTATACAGCAGTATACCGCATGAATGCGGTATAGAGGCCCTTGGTTACTTTTTAAGTATGAAAGGTGTTATTCACACCAAATTTAATGGGCTTCTATTGGAACTGCTGGAATTTGTGTTGAAACACAATTATTTTACGCACAAAAACAAATGGTACCACCAGCAAAAAGGGACAGCCATGGGGACACCATGTGCCCCCAGTTATGCCAATCTGTTCCTGGGTTGGTGGGAGGAGAAATTTGTTTTCCAAGAATCTATATCCTCACTCTCTGAACACGCATTAATATGGCGGCGCTATGTTAGTAGTTTGGACAGGCGCTAAGTCTGAATTTGAACAATTCATGTCTGACCTTAACTCCAATGATTTGGGCCTTAAATTCACCTATGAGTTAAGCCTATCCTCGATTACATTCTTAGACTTGTTGATAACAAAAGATGAGGAGGGAAAGATATCAACCACTACTTATAGGAAGGATACAGCCACAAATTCCTTACTGACCTGGGACAGACAGCACTTTGAACCCCTTAAAAAGGGGGATATCAAGAGGTCAATACCTTCGAATAAGAAGGAATTGCAGTTCTGATGCAGAGTTCAAACTAGAGGCAGATAAACTAAGAACTAGATTTCGGGACAGAGGCTATTCGAATAAGTGTCTCAAATCTGCTTTTAATTATCCATCCAACTGCAATAGATCTGAACTTCTGAATGGCCTTAATAAGCATCACCAAACTACAGATAAGGAGAGTAAACTATCCCGCTGTATTATGACTTTTGGCTATAACTCTGAGGCTGTCAGAGACATCTTATCCAGACATTGGCACCTCTTGAGGAGTGATGAAGATCTAAAAGATGTTCTAACGCCAAAGGCCTCTATTACATATCGTAGGGGCAAAAACCTGAAAGACAGATTGGTCCATAGCTCTTTTAAAGAACAGAAACCAGGGACCTGGTTAAAGCCTCTAACAGGATGTTTTAAATGCAGTAAATGTAAATTCTGCAGGTATGTTACACCTTTAAAAATATATGAACATCCTATTACTGGGGAAAAATTTAAAATCAAAGAGTTCATGAATTGTTGTTCCACGGCGGTTATCTATGTGGCCACCTGTATTTGCGAGGCGCCAGTTGCGCCGTAGGATTGGCGAACATATTTACAGTATCAAGAATGCATTGGATACACCAATTGCCCGCCATGTTAAATATTGTCACAACAATAAAAGTGAAGTCTTATCTTTCTGTGCAATAGACCAGGTCCAAATAGGCCCAAGACAGGGAGATTTGGAGAGAAAATTATTACAATGTGAGGCACGTTGGATATACAAATTGAAGGCCCAGGTACCCAATGGCCTCAATGAGGGGTTCACTTTTACTCCTTTCATTTAGTACTTGCTTCTTTTTTCTTGTTATTATATATATGCATATGTTATTTTGTCCATCTGTGCCAGATCTTTTCCTGTTACAGAGATACACTTCACCTTTTAGCTCCCATTATTATTTTTATTTTTCACTTCTTTCACATTCCTATATATATTCACCCAAGTAAGGATAGATGTCTCATTATAGGCTCCACACTCTTATGTTCATCTTATATGGGTGGAACTTACTTGCTTTAGCACTCACTATTTTGTCCTTATGATACATGAGTAACCTGTTATAGGTTGTTATTTTTGTTTACACAAATCTTAGAGTCCATGAGTACTCTTTCACTCTTAATCATCTTAGTACTGTTTTCACATCCCTTAAACTTAATATTTACCGATCACTAGTCTCTTGACATAGATCCTGTCTTCTGGTTCACACCTTTAGAGTTGTATTATGGGGCTATTTCCTCCTTATATAACTGTCTTTTGTATATGGCGCTTTATGCTCATTTTTTGATTTATATCCTGCCTCTTTTGGCAATTTTTCACTTTATATATGTAGTAGTTATTACACTACACACTTGTATCTCTCTCCTTTAACTTACCATAAGATTTTTAATGATCGTTCATATGGTGTTGACTTTTATTATGCATTGACATCAATAATCAGTGCATTTGTGCACATACACATGTCGTTTCTATTATTTTGTATATATATCTTAGTAGCCCGTGGTCCCTTGTATATACCGTACAGACTACCTCTATTATCTTCGTTATTCTCTCGGCCCTCTATGGGCAACATATTTACTTGTTTCATGTTGCCTAGGCGACAGCTCCCTATATAAAGCTCCTTGAGACAGCGTTATACAATTTCCCTTTGACAAAGACGTTGTACGTCGAAACGCGTCAGGCTCCTAGCAACGACGCTGCGCACATCATCACGTCAGACGTGCGCATGCGCATTGCAAACCTGTCGGTCGAGCTCTTTTGGAACCGCGAACTTGCTATAGTTACGGCCTAGTTTAAAGCCCCTTATATCCCTTTAGTGGTATATTATGTCTGAAAGTACCTGATATTGCCTATTATAACCCTAATTTTTGGGTGACTGCTTCTACCTTTTATATACATCTGTAGGCACTTTATGTGCCATACCGAAGTCAGATGCTAATAAGTGAATATAGACACAGCTTGGACTCGATGCTGTGCAATATATAGCTGCTATAACGACTTTGTCTGTATTTTAGGTAGAGCTCCCTTTAAGTTTAATTTATATAGGTACCGTCTCTTTGTACCTTTATTTTTGTACTTTAGGTGTGTCAGCAAGACATACAGTGACTTATACCCTATCTTTATGCAAGTACATTGCTTTGTCTAATGAACCCTCTTGGAGGACATTTGTTTAGGCATAAGGGTGCTTTATATATATATTTCTTATGAGAAGATAGGGCTCTTATGCCTTGATATCTCACTATTATATTTTTGGCTCGCCCGCTAGGTGTGAATAGTATTACCCACTCACTTAAGAGTTATACATTGCACAATACCAGTGCTTTAGGGTTTTCTACTATTCTTTACATCTGCCCGTTTTTATTCCCTTTGTTCTCGTTTTATACATTCCCTGTTTTTAAATACGCCGCTGTCATTTAATTAATAAAATTACCTTTATTTTTGATTATTTTAGTCCCACCATCTTGTACACTGAGTTTTGGGGTGGAAAACACCCAGGGAAATCCAAATCCTCACTTTTCTTTAATGTATATAGGAAGGGTTGAATATACTCATAGAATTGGGCAACTTCAGCTTCTTAATACCTTTGTACTACTAAAAGCTTCATAAATATGGTCAGGTTCAAGTCATTTCAGAAGGTTGATCTTGCTTGTTCTTACTTAAATAGACTACCATGACCAGATTTTTATTCTTTGAGTACCACAAATAAGCAACCGAGAGAAATGTGCACATGGACATTATACCTGTCTTTATTACATTTACTTCATTTTTTTGTAATGCATAATTGTTTAATTCACTTAGGATAGAATGCTTATAAACATTCTTTATATTTTATTGTTTTTAAATACATTATATATGCAGTAGCCTTTTTATATACAGATCTATGCCTTTTTTTTATTACAAAGAATAAATACATAAGACATTACAACATTAAACAAACAACAAAAAGACAATTATAAAAAAAAAAAATTAAGGGTACAGGTTGCACATATGTATATACAAATTTACAGACCAACATACCAAAACACTTGTAAAAGTTGTATGCATTAAGTTGATGGATGATAATAATTATCCCAGATTGCTCAGCTATTGCATTTAGACAGTACAATACCTAAAGCAGATATATCTCTGTCTAGTTCAGAATTTTTTTTAAGGGTTATTATCACTTTATTTAGTGTTGGAATTAACTCTGTTTTCCAACGTTTAGCTATTAACCATTTAACCACTAGAAATACTTGAATAATAAAGGCTTTTTCTTCTAGTTTAAACACATCGTCTATAAAATGTAACAACGCCATTTCACACGAAAGGTCAATGGCTTTGTTACAACTTTTAGAGATAAAATTAAAAACAGAGTTCCATAAATTCCTAATTAGACCTGTTATGAATTTTGTGACAAAGTGCCCTTCGCCCCTTTGTCTTGGAGAGGACTTATTGCCAGCCTCCTGCCCTGCGACTATGGCCCTGGGACATATTGCCCTTTAAAAACAGTATTCGGCCATACCAGAGTGTATGTCAGTCATTCTGGCCCTTTAAATACAGGGGGGTCATTCGGTACTTGCCCTGTGGGAGCGGTGATACCCCAGATAGCTATGCCATGGAGCCCATTCATATAATTAAAGACTATGGGAAAGACTTAAGCTACATGGCAATTGAAATGTGTGAATAGGATCTGAGCGCTATTCAGTAGTTTTGTGAGCTCAGATCCCAGCTATCTGGGGACATGTGAAATATCTGTGTGTTATGTGTAAAAGGTGACTTTATGTATTTTAAAGTGGTTTATGTCTTTTTGCAACCATGTGCTCAATGGAGTCTGCCTCTATCCCTGGATAATTGGATTACTTTCCCCATTGTCTCCAGTACAGAGGCCTCTGTAAAACCTGTTTGTGCCAGGGCCCAAAAGATACTTTTACTAACGTTTGAACCCCTGGTCTGATTCATGCCATTTTTTTATATGTTGTTCCACAATTTATGTTGTTCATAAAAATGTAAGTTTTATTTATGTACTATGTAAAATCATAAAGTTATAAAAATGTATAAAAATGTGTAAGTTTTAGCTGGGAGATAATTGAATAGATACAGTAAGAAACTCAATTATCTCCCAAGCAGAGGGGAGGGAAACTGCGGGCGTTACTATTGTGTTATTGGTTGTTCTATACCTCCCCCCGGGTTGTGTTCTGTTTGTACCTGACTGTAATAAGAACCAGGCTGGGTGTGCCAGCACCTGAGTTCTACTTGACCCTGCAAAACGTAGCCTTGTCTCGTTCTTGGAGGGAATTGCTATATCACACTGGGGATTGCTATGCGCTGCATACTCCCTTGAGCTTTAACTATTGAACTCTTTTTCCTCATGTACTCTCCTTGGAGGAGAGGTCTTCCCCACATGGTCCTGGATGTTGGAGATTCATACAGGGTGGAAGGAAGAGGGCGCGGCTCCAGTTAAGCTACAGCGGTTGTGGAGTCTGTGGTGGTTGTGATGTCTGGTGCGGTGCTTGTAGTCCTCGGCGCAAGCTAGGACGCGTCCATCAACGGAGGTACCCAGTCAGGGTGCCAGGTGATCCGTTACAAATTTCAACAGCAATTAAAGCAGTTCCTGGTTTTTATAATGCTGAGCCTGCTTTAATATTTTTAAATGCTGCATCTGAGAAATGGCATTTTAGAGACATTAGCTTCCTTGGGGAAGGGATCAAAAGAACCTGAAACATCTGCTGAGTATGGTTGGTCATACTAGCTTTATCAAGCCTGACTGAAGAAAGCAGATTGAAACAATAAGGATCAGCTAGTAGGTAGTTAATAGAAGTTTAATGATCTCTAGTATGAAGGTGTCCAGCCAGGAGGGGTCATCTGATGATTTTCTCTATATTGGATTACTATAACCATATGTTAAACACATACATAATGCCATTCATATGAAAAGATAACTTTGAATACAAATAAAGGTTTCCCTTCCCCAACATAATTGTCACTTACAATTAGAACAATTATATTATCTTTCGATAATAGCTTTTTCAGTTCATAGTAATATCGGCAGCTCTTCTTCTGTCCCTGCTCGTACTATGAGTATCTGCTGATCTTCCCAGGCTTGTGATCCATGTTCTAGTCATTTGTTTTTCCACCCCCTGATCAACTTTCCAGTCCCTGCTATTTCCATTGCCAGAGACAAGAAATTTGAATAATGAACTGTACATCTTGCTAACTACCTGCCTGATGGAATTATCTACAGTAGCTGTGGACACGTAATTCAAATAGGATAACTGAGTTAACTAGTTCAGAATGGAACTATAAATCTGTGTAAGTTTGTAATACAGTTTTCAGCTCACCCTAAAATGATATTGTCACAACCTACTCTTCTCTATAGATAACTCCTTCTGGCCTTACTAGCTGGTTGGCTACTTTATCCACTCATCGTTGTTCTTGAATCATAGCTGCCTTGGTCCGAGAACCCGGTACACAGCCCTCATAGTCCTCCATGGTTTGACGTGGAAAGGGAATGGCACGGCTGCCACCAGTTGTTATTGCATTGGGCTTGTAAAGGTCAGCAGGAAAAATCCTACCATCAGTCTGAGCTGCAGGAAACAGGGTGATATTATTGATCAATAAAACACACCATTATTATCAGCTCCATTAAATTTGAAGCCCGTAGCAGCATTGGCTCACCTGCAAAGGCTGCGGGCTTGAAATTTGGCTGGGACTGCGCTGTAAGCAAGTAAACACACAGGTCTAGGCATGGTGTCCATGTGTGGATTACGGGCTTGAACGCCAGGGTGTCTTTGGAAATTTGTTGCAATTTAATAGAGTGATTGGAATGTAACAGTTACGGTATTGACAGATTAAAGGATTTACGGCAAGTCATTTGCAGATAGCTCTGAGAGGCCAATTTAATAGCTGTTGGTTTTGTGGGCTACCTTACGGGCTACGGTTTTACACATTCAGGGAATTGAATAGGTGTTGTAGGTGTTACTCTTATTGGCTTACTAGCTAATAGGTGCAAAATTCAAGTACAGGAACCAGGGGAGAAGCTACGTATTTGCCTGAAGGGGTAGATTGGCACCATTCAGTTTATATAATACAATACCTGGCCAATGTGACCTGTTTATCTGTAATCAAGAGGTTATGAAAACTATGACCAGCTGGTCATATACGGAATTCTCCATTCTTATTGGCTGCTGGAAGTTGACCACTCTGGGTGGGTAGTTGAACCATGGAATACCTAATGCTGTGAAGGGTGAAGAGGGCTTGCAAGGTATGTGGAGTAATTGAGGGTCCGGCCCCATTTAATTATGGAAAGGAATCACATCTCTTTACACAAGCCTCTTTGAGCTCCATTTATAATTTTATGAATGGGAGATGTAACGTGTGTGGGGGAGTCTAGGTTATTAGTTAATTCATAGAACACATTTGTGATTACCTACTGCTTCTGTTTTTCTTAATCAGAACCTAGTTCAAACCAACCCAGTAGGACCATTTGTATATCCCTGATAGCAGGAACAGAACCAACCCAGCTTACATCCGCCAAATCACCCGGCAAACCACAGGAACCAGGAGAGCTATCCAGCAACTATCACCGACTGTAACAGTCCAATGCAGGTTCAGCAGGTTCAGCAGCAATAGACAAAATAATAAGGATTATTATTCCCTCACTTAAGTATTCAATTAAGTAGTCTAAATTGATAACTCCTTTATTAATGGTGGTACAGCATATTTATGCACAACAAAGCCCAATCAATATCCACCAGCCCTCACCTTGACCGTGTGGGGAGGCCTATCCATCAAGTGGTGTCCCTCCCTACTCATCACCCTTGGTCCTGGAGCCTAACTTACTATCCAGGCTTTTTGGCCATTTGATCTTGGCTTTCCAGGGGATCTCCAATCAGATTAGAAGTGCACTCTGTCACGATCTGCTTCTTCAAGGGGGCTTGATATGAACCTAGTTCAAACCTACCCCAGCAGAATCATGTACTTCCTGATCTCTGTGGCACAAAAGATGGCTTCTGAAGATTGCAAGGCCCAAAAGCTACAGGCAGAGAATACTGGATCCAGGTTACTTAGTGGCCCATAGCAAGACCACTCCCCAAGTCAGGATACAACACACAGAAATAGTCTCACACCTTGTTTATGTGAAAACTATATTGCAACCTTTATTGAATGAACAAAACAACATATTTATACTCTCCAATACCACACCCTTGTGTACATTTGTGTATGTGTGATGTCAGACCATCTGGCTTGCAACCTTGGGCTATCAAAGCTCTTGAGATCACATTCATTAGATAACCTTTATGTTAAACTCAAGTGTTTGCCCAGGACCACATGAAGCACATGCATCTGTCTTGACCCAAGGTTTGAGTGTGCAATGATCTGCAGCTAACTTCTATCCAGAGCATTTCTACCAATTCCACATATGTTCTATATAACATTTTCCCTCATAATATATTATACCTAGGATACATAATAACCATGTACAGGCAACATATAACCGCACAATAACACATAATCCCAATGCAACAATGTCATGCTCCCTTGGACATACTCACAAACCACTGACAATATGAGTCCTTAAACAATTAAATCATGACAACTTCTCCCCCTTCCTTTCTAGTATAGCATAGAGGATCATCCTAACGGATAATTCTCTAGCTATACTGCTTTTACTTGTCCTCCTGTCTGTAAAGTCCATCCATGTGATAGCCTCAGTGGCTCTCTGGGTACCCTGCCTCCCCCTGTCCAGGGCGAATACTCGCTCCTTCCCAGTGGCCTTGTGACTTTCCCAAGCCCCTGGGGAGACTTATAAGACAACTGCCATGGAGGACCCTTCAAGGTAGTCCAGGGGAAACAGTACATCCCAGCTAGTAAGTCCAGCATAAATTTGGGAGGATCCTTACCCAGCAAAGCCCTTTCCTTCCAGGCTAGGGAGACCTCCTGTCCTGCCGATTTTGGATCAGCACTCTGTCCCAGGGGTAAAATTGAAGAGTACAATGTTCCCTTTGTCAGGCCTGATCTTTCTCCTTAATAAACTGGGATACGGGAGTTGCAACATGGGCTAGTGACATTCACTGGTGGCATCCATGCTGGATTAATGGGCAGTTCTGATACAAGCTGTTGTGGCTCAGTAGCCAACCTTTCTCCCACCAAGCCTGGCCAATGGCCCCTTCTTTCCAGGGTTACAGGTACACAGCCAGTGTCTTTGGGCAGCTGCAGGGGAGTCATTGTAGGGATACCAGGAGACAAATCACAATCTGGGGTACCCTCTGGCTCTTTGGTCTCTGGATCCTCAGGTGGAACCTCCTGACTCTCTCCATCTGAGACTGCCTGGTGTGTAGTTACAGGCAGCCCTTGAGAAGCATCAGCTACTGCCTCTTGTTCAGGCTGAAGAGCAGGGCTACTTTCTGTTTCTGCTCCAGGGTCTGTGGCTGGCTCCTGGACAATGGTCATCCAAGGAACCTCTCTACAATTTCCACAGTCAAATGGCAGGGCCCAGTGCTCATTAGGTTCTTCTCTTACACTAGGAGCAGAGTAGCTTTTCCCCAGTTCTTCCCCTGGGCCTGGCACTGCTGTGGCTTGGCCCTGTCCCCCTTCCTCTAACTGGGTGAGACTTAGCCCCCTAAAGATAGGGACCAGTTCTTCCTCTTCCCAGTCCCCCCCATGGATGCCGGCATCCTTGTTATTTTGAGAATCATGGATATCAAAATTCTCCCCACAGTCCATACATTTATTTTCTGACCCTGCCTCAGCAATATTTAGCTGGGTCTCTGTAGTACCTTTTAGGTGGTTCTGTTCCATGCCTGACTGGCATGAGCCCTCCCAGCTGGCTGGCCAACAACCATCCAGGGATGCTTCATCCAGTAAGTCTATATAATCCACCTCCAGCTGTAGCTCCTGCTGGATCAAAGGCCAAAGTAAGTTAGCTGTATGAGAGCCTGTCTCCAGTCCCAGCATGTGACAGCGCTTGGCAAACAGACACAGCTTTCTTTTCTCTGTCCCCAAGCCACAGTCCGGATCCCCATGTACTATGTCCCAAATTGCCTTTTCCAGCCCTAATGAAAAATTATGATGTATCCCAACAGGTCCAACCCAATAAGCATATTGATCTTCCAGGGCGACCTCCTCAAATACCAATTCTTCCAGCCATTCCATTAGCCTGTGACCTGGCCATAGTCCCAGGAATGCCATCCATTTATTTAGAAGGCCCATTCCTCTACAGTCCTTTCCAGTCACCAGAACATTCTCTGTCTCTACTGGGGATAAGCATTTCCCCTCCACAGGAGCTGAGACAGGGCCATTGCTTACCCTTCTCCTGTTCCCCTTTACCTCCTGTGTGATCTGTATCCGGAGTTCCCTCTGCTGATCCTTGGTTAAACCTGCAGGCATTACCTCCATCCATCTTTGGTACCGTCTGGACACTTCCTCCTCCTCTGCTGCAGACATCTCTTCATAAGCTGCCATCCTTCTGTGTTTTTTACAGAGACCCCACCACTGCCAGCCAAATGTCACGATCTGCTTCTTCAAGGGGGCTTGATATGAACCTAGTTCAAACCTACCCCAGCAGAATCATGTACTTCCTGATCTCTGTGGCACAAAAGATGGCTTCTGAAGATTGCAAGGCCCAAAAGCTACAGGCAGAGAATACTGGATCCAGGTTACTTAGTGGCCCATAGCAAGACCACTCCCCAAGTCAGGATACAACACACAGAAATAGTCTCACACCTTGTTTATGTGAAAACTATATTGCAACCTTTATTGAATGAACAAAACAACATATTTATACTCTCCAATACCACACCCTTGTGTACATTTGTGTGTGTGTGATGTCAGACCATCTGGCTTGCAACCTTGGGCTATCAAAGCTCTTGAGATCACATTCATTAGATAACCTTTATGTTAAACTCAAGTGTTTGCCCAGGACCACATGAAGCACATGCATCTGTCTTGACCCAAGGTTTGAGTGTGCAATGATCTGCAGCTAACTTCTATCCAGAGCATTTCTACCAATTCCACATATGTTCTATATAACATTTTCCCTCATAATATATTATACCTAGGATACATAATAACCATGTACAGGCAACATATAACCGCACAATAACACATAATCCCAATGCAACAATGTCATGCTCCCTTGGACATACTCACAAACCACTGACAATATGAGTCCTTAAACAATTAAATCATTACACACTCTGACTGCTGATGTACGTGACTCATATGCCCTGGCAATGGCCATAGCCCCCCCAATGAACTGGATCCCCTACAACCAAGCACCTCATAACTTGTGATCCACTGCACCAGGGACCCCGGTAATACACTTTTAAAAAGAAAACCCTGCCAAAAATGCAGCATTTTTTTACCAATTATGACTGGTTACCACTGTGACAATAGTTCTGATCACATCACCCCCATATTGTGGCTTTCTCCATGAAAAACATGGCTCCCCATCCCACAGGGCACATAATAATAATGTAGCTGTTACAGTTCAAGTATTCAGGCTGGGAGGATAGTGCCTGGAGGGGAGAAGGAAGAAATAATACCAAAAGACCTTATCAAGTCAGGGCCCCCAATTGTCCAACAGTCCTACAAAGTCCCTTCCCCCCATGATGTCACGACATGCATATTTTCTGTTAACCACAAACAAAGAATAAAAGGGATATCAGTTACAGCACGTACAGCTTTTTATTACTTCCTTGTTCCTGTGCACATACATAACTTCAAGTAAGGCAACGGCAATAAAGTAACATTTGCCCTTCTTCCCTTTCCCAAATACATCCAATGCTCATCCCAACCAAATAAACATAGGAAACATAGTCTTCTTTTGATGAGTAAATAGAAGCTGTAATAACAGCTTAGTCAAGTTCTCCTGGTGATGAAAGGGCCTTGGGAGACGGCTCATGATGGGGATTAACTCCCACAACCCAAGATTTACCAGGGATGTATTGCAGAGGGCAGATTAAGTTACATAGTTACATAGTAATTGAGGTTGAAAAAATACTTTTAGTCCATCACATTCAACCTTTTAAGATCTCCTCTGAACTGCAATATGCGGATTTGTTATTAATTGGTCCAGAGGAAGAAAAAAAACAAGTGAAACCTACTCTGGGGTCCCAAGGGTAGAAAAACTGACTTTATGGTAAGGTCCTGCTGGGAAGAATATATTCCTGAGAGTTGTAGCTATCCCCTGAGAAGACAAATGGATTCCTCCCTCTTCAACCAGATGACCCCACATTTGGTTTGTTCCCTAGTTCCTGTGTTTCAGAGTTCCATGGTTCCAGTATTCTTGTAATACAATTCTGTGTTCCAACCACTTCTATTTACTATGTTTAGTGCCATTCTGGATCGCTAACTTGTTTTGGGGAAGGGGCTTGTGTGCGTCAGTTGAGATATGCCATATAGGTTCACCTAAGATGGCAGGTGGTAGCAGAAAGGTCAGCAAATTGTGATCCACTGGAGAAGGAACTGGCAACCCACTCCAGTATCTTTGATAAGACGGAAAAGCACAACCAGAGACATAACAATCTTACACCGGAAAATTAACCCCTCAGGTCATTATATATGCAGTAGCCTCTTTATATACAAGTCTATGTCTTTAATAAGAGTTTTGAAGTGTGTGACAACCCACAGGTGAGGGGCCCCAAGATTCTCCCTCAAGGCTGTGCCTTTTGTGTTCAATCTCGCAGCACCCAGAAGGACACTTTCTGGGGGAACTCAGGAAATCACAGGTTGCAAGGTCAGCCCTAAGGTTACTGACTTATTAAAAACAATAAACAATTTCCCATCCCTTTGGTTATGATTAGAACATACAAGAAATAGAATCAGACAGACTATTGCTTAGAATTCTAAACTCAGACTGCCAGTTTATTCTTTCTTACATAGATATTTTACGCAGCACCTAACAAATTCACACACATGCCCCATCATAATCCCATCCCTGTATTAGAGGTCTGGAAAGTTCCCTTGGTGTTATTCCACATTCCTTAACAACACTTTATCTATGTTCATCCACTATCATCCACTGCTGCTAGGTGAATCACATCACTTTATGACTATACTTTGATCACACAGGAGATGCTAGGGAGTAACGTAATATCTGAGGGCCATATACACAATCAAATTCCTGCAGCGTTAACGCTTAGTTGCCACACTTACATACATGGCAAAAAGTGTATCTCTGTTAGTTACAGGTAACATAACATTACTACAGTGCACATAACATCATATAACAACCCCCACATTAATAAGTGTGGTCCACACTACACTACACACAAAAACAACATATCAGAGTCCCCACAACAAGTTTTGTGTTCATTTTAATTGGCTTTGATATTAGCAATCAACTGGGCTGGGGTTACAAATAACATAGTCCATGATTCAGGTACCAGATTTTCCTCAGGGCCCACACAGTTTATAGTCCCCAAAAGTCAAGTTGAGCCCTCCTGGACATCACAATGTGTATATTGCATCATATTATATTTTATCAACCTTAAAATCTACAAACAGAAAAAAATGACATCAGTGAGTTAAGCAAACTTTGAACCTAGGAGCTCCCTTGAAAGCATCTCCCTGAGGTCTCAAGTAAACCTATATATACCTTCTTGTTCTTACACATCAGCAATTCTTCTAACCATGGCCAAGTCTGGGTTATTAGGTAAGACTCAAAAGCTCATTCAATGCAGAGTTTTAGATTCTTAAAAGCATCTATACTTATATCTACAAGCATTTAGACAAAAGTAGGGAGATGACTTGCTAAACATATTTTTAATAAGAGTAGTAGATATATGGAAAATCCACTTAAAATAACCTACATTTTGATTCTCAGACGATGTATTACTCTATAGAAATATAGCAGAGCAGCCTGAAATTATAGTAGTGCTAAATGCAAATTATGCCAAATAATTCTTTAAATAAAATTCAAACTAAACCTTACTGTAATAATAAATTGAATATGTACAATATTTACGACAAAATGCAATATTATGCAGCTGCATTTCCTCTTATTAAAAACTTTTTTCAGCTCTTTCAAAACATAATAGAAGTGGTGAAAATCCATAATACATGACCATGAAACTCAGAATATAATAAACAGCATCTTTGTAATGTAAACTCCTTATCCAGAGAATCATCAGAGAGGGAGATTTATGAGACCAAAATAAATAAATGATGAACTGAGGAGTACACAGCACTAAAAGTGTAAAGTAGTCCAAGGATGATAGATTTTATATTATACCTAGCGACTTGCCTGTCAAAAATGACGGGGCAATACAATTTGAAGCCTTGGCAATGCTGATTGCCACACAATATAAAGTTTTTGCAGGGCTCTTCAACTTTTGAATTTTGTTAAACGTGTATTTCCCTTGTTCTTATCCCCTGTAGAGCGCTACGGAATATGTTGGCGCGATACAAATAAAAGATAATAATAATAAATAATAATAATAATAATTTTGCTCCTTCTGCGCTCATTGCGAGCCTCTCCCCTCTTGTACTTCAATTTCTCTGCATTGCAACGATCACCTTTGTCGCTCATCGCAAAGCCAGGGATATAATTACAGTGTAAAATATAAAAGTATTTAGTACAGTGAATTAATAAATATGAATTAATAAATGAATATACTTTACCTATAGTCTATGTAAATATAATACGCACCTCGCAAGCATTTTCCGTCCTTCCTAATAGTGTATTTTTGTACCTGTCAAACTTGTACGTCCCTAATTGTGTTTTTTGCACTTTGCGGTCTTGTAGCCTCATTTTTCAATTTTTTTTCGGGCACCATTGTTTTTCTCGCTCAGCCTATTTTCTCGAAATTTTGCAAACTTGGCTTAAATTTGCATGCAATCTCATTTCCAGACGTTCTGGCTGTCCCCCCGTGCTGTGTGTGAGTGTTTTTTTATTTTTATTGTGTTTTTTTGGGGGGGTGTTTTGGGATTTGCACTAACTGCTTGGAGTTTATGTCCCGAGTGTTTCAATGTCTGAACTGCTCGCTTGGCGCTCATCGCCTAAGTGGTCCGACCTCCAGCGTGTTTCAATGCCTCAACAGCTCGCCTTGCTTTATGAGGCTCGCAGTTTTACAATTATAATATGTGATAAAAAATATTATAATTTATTTTTGGCTTGAACTTGGAATGTTGATGATGTTATCATTATTTTTAGGGTTTTGTCAACAACTGAGAGATTATTAAATGTCGCCATCAGTTCTATTTTGTTGCTTGTTTATTTTACATGTAAATTATTTATTTAATCTGCTTTTTCCAACCTTTGATCCACATGTACCAGTGCTACCCATCAATGGTTTGTACATCTCCCATTATAGTAACAAGCTATCCCCTGTACTAAATATAATGCAAATGTAAAATATTCTATGTAAATCTGTGTACTCTCTCCCTTTGCCTCCCTCCTGTAACCTCTCACTGCTTCGATCTCAACCTATGCTCACTCACCTTTTTTTCTTTGAGAGTTTTCTAAAGAAATATAAGAGCATTTCATGTTGTTCATAATACTATACACTCATATACATTTAGAACATCTAATTAAAGATTAAAGCTTGAGGTGAAACATTTATACCTCCACTGGGATTATTATTCAGTTTGTGGTGGCAAATCCACTGCATCCAGTTAGAAGAACAATATGGGCACTTGTGCAGGTCAATTTAATGGCAGATATCTCTCAAAATCAGTTTAAAATGTAATCATCAGCACTACATTATTTTATTATTTAATGATATATTATATAAATATGTATTTTGGGCTTTATTAACAGTATCTCTGAAAATTGCTTATGACTCTTTGTAGGCAATGACATTTATGTTGTGTCTCTTCATATTAAAATATTGATTCATTAGCATTGATTATATTAATTACATTTTATGTGAATTGTTAAATTGATAAATCCATGTAATACTTTTATTTACATTCTTTTAAAAAATCATATACAAAATTAGAGTGAAAAAATAACATTAAGGAAATAATTAAAATATGCTACTGTCCACTATATGTTACATTTATATCACCTCTCTGCTAACTGACAAATGACAAACCTTCTTTAGGTTAGAGTGACATTGAGAAGTTAAACAAAGAAATAAAAAAAAAGTTGTTGAGGGGCACTGCAGCACCGGCGGTAGATCCACCCCTGCTGCCTGTCCTGGAAGTAGAGTTGAATTGCACCACTCAGGGCCACAGTTTTTTGTCTCTTTAAACTGTATCCCCCCCATAATTTTTTTTTTTTTTTACTCTATCTATATTTGCTATCTATGGGCCATATTAAATTCAAGCCTTGTAAGTCCAACTTGTAGGACGTAAGGGTTGTGGGGTTGAAATTTGGCCCTGTTACGGGGCTATTAAATTGGAAGGGGCTGCGAGCTACGGGTTAGGGATGCTTAAACGCAACACAGTCTGCCGCATGTTGGATGTGCGGCCGTGAACAGGGTCAATTAGTCTAACCCGTAGTAAGGGGTTAGACATAGCCAGTAGCAATAGAGATTGCCAGGATGGCTAATGAAAGGGAAGGCTCCCGACATCAGCCCTTGCTGCAGGGATCCCAATCTGGACCGTGCAGCAGTTAAACCCTGAACCCTCCCTGGCACCCAAAGTTAACCCCCCCTATGCTGTGGGTCCCCATCGGGACCCCGGCAGTGTCCCCATATTACCCCTTGCAGCGCCTCATGGCACTTATAGTGTTAATTAAGAGGGTTAAGTATTGTCCCATAAGGGTCTGTATAGACCCTTATTGGACTGATAGGGTTAATTAGAGGCTCATGAGGCTCTATATAGACCCTATAAGAGAAGCATTTTTAGATTGTATTATTTTAATTGAGAGGCTCGAATTCAATTTAATAAGATTTCTAATATGTATTGTCACAACTGGGCATTTACTAAATATTTTTTTAAGGAAAATTAGTTATGTAACTGCTTCTCACATTACCTTGTAAAATTCTGCCGATATTTTTTTTTTTTTAGGGAATGTGAAGATAGAAGAGATCCATTACATACATTTTAAAAAAATGAGTAGAAAGCAGAGAATGACAAAGTGGTATTAAATTATTGTTGTTTAGTCTTTCAGTTGGGTCGACTCTACGTGATCTCATGGATTGCAGCACTCCAGGCACATCTGTCAGCCACTAACCTGCTGAACTGCATCAAACTCATGCTCATTGCTTCAATGACCACATATATCTATCTCTACCTCTGCCGTCCTCTTCTTAGTAGGTTTTCAATGTTTCCCAACATTAGAGTTTAATTTGATTTGTTACTTACTTTTATGTCACTAAAAATTAAGCTCTACATATAAACTAAGAAGTAGAAATTAAAAGAGGAGAATATAATTAAGGATAATAAAGGTGAAACTATTTGTCTCACAAAGTTCTCTTGTATTTACAACCAATCTCTCTTTTGCGCATAACCTTTCATACAATCACTGGCCTTGACCCAATCAAATAAATACCATAAAGAACGAAGAAGAATTAAAAGAGCACACAACAACATGACGAATTGTAAACTGTGGGTAGTTCGAGTGATGTAGAAAAAGACAATTTAATGAAGTCAAGGTTTGGGAGAACATTAGTGGAAATATTGGTGAACTGATGTAAAAAGAATAAAATAGGAAAAGAGTCAAAGCATGAGATGCACAGAAGAAACAAGGTAGACGACAGGTCTATAATATAATCTGTATTTCATCATAATAATTAATTATAAATATATTTTTCACTCCCTAAGAAAACATCACAAATGAAGATGTACACAACATTACATTTTTCAGAGAATTTTACCTAATGATTTTCTTCTCATCTGCGAAGGAGCAGCTTGCACTGTTCATTGGGGTTTTACTCATGTATCTTCTGTCTGTGTTTGGAAATCTGGTTATTATTTTACTTGTATGTCTGGCGTCCCAACTGCAAACTCCAATGTACTTCTTCTTGTGTAACTTGTCAGCCCAGGATATTCTATTTGTCTCAACTTTACTGCCAAAATTGTTGGCCATCACAGTCTCAGGTAACACCAGCATTTCTTTCTCAGGTTGTATCACACAGATGTTCCTATTTGGACTCTGCATTGATGCAGAATTTAACCTGCTGACCACCATGGCTTATGATCGCTATGTGGCCATTTGCATCCCTCTGCGCTATTCCCTCATCATGAACAGAAGGATGTGCGCCCTACTGATTACAGCTTCTTGGTTTATTAGTTTCTCAAATTCTTTGCTGTTTTCTCTGCTGATATCTAATTTGACATTTTGCAAATCAAATTGCATCAATAGCTTCTTCTGTGATGGGATGATAATGCTGAAACTAGATTGCAGTGACATAATAAACTTTCAGGTTTACATTCCTGTGATAGGAGTTTTATTGGGATGGATTCCATTTATGTTAATAATGTCTTCCTATATAAGTATCATATCTACTGTCCTTAAAATGAAAACTTCAACAGGGAGACTGAAGATGTTCTCCAGCTGCTCCTCCCATCTTACAGTTGTCATAATGTTTTATGGGTCATCTCTAATATTGAACATGAAACCAAAGTCTGAACTTTCTCAGGAAAAAGACAAACTGCTCTCCATGTTGTATATTGGTGTGGTCCCAATGTTAAATCCATTAGTGTACAGTCTGAGAAATAAAGAGGTTATGAAAGCTATGCAAAAGTGCTTGAAAAACATTGTTTAAATATAAAAATCACAAGCATAACAGATCTCTATAAATCATGTAATCTAATATACTATTGTAGTATAGGATACATCACCTCTATGTATGTCTGTACTTTTTCTTATATATACGTTGGTATATATAATTTAAGAGCCTCTTTAAAGCTCTTTTTTGCCACTAAGAGAACATTTCATTGGATGGAATGGTGGTCAAAGAAAGGGCTGGAGTCTTTAAAAATGTACCCTATTAAAATGCTGGTTTGTTATCCCTGTGTGCTTTTTTATACACATATTAACAATTTATTTTTAAGAATATAGAATCAGATAATTCTGCCATTCATAGCAGGTCATTTTATTATAAGCTATCTGTTGGTCCCTTTGGTTCTGTTCTGACATGAATAGGAATAAAGCAAAGAACTTTAAATTTGTTAGAGTTATTTGGCCCTATAATTAAACTATGTTTGTGCATTCCCCAAGGAGGCCTTAAATACATACAGCCTTATTAAATTGCGATTTGGCAAATTTAAAAGGGCTCTATTTAAGCACATAGCATATTTTTCACAGAAGTTTTTAGTTAGTGAAGACTTTACTTTTGGATAGAAGTTCACTAACTAAAAACTTATGTAAAAAAATATGCTATGTGCTTAAATAGAGCCCTTTTAAATTTGCTGAATCGCAATTTAATAAGGCTGATAGATTAGTTTATTGTTTTAGGGAAGGATGCACTGTCGTACCTCCTAAATGAACCTTTGTTTAGATATATATATATAGCAAACATCCACACACTGTCACTCTTGTAATACAACCCGCAAACATACCTAAATATAAACACAACTATAAAATATGTGTGAAGAAGAAGTTCAAAAAGAAATCCTACAATGGTGTAGTCTTTTGAGGGGAACTTGAAAAATTCTTTTAGTAACTCTGTTTTTTTCTGCAGTTTGTAAATATTGTATTTTTCCTTGTTCTTATCCCCTGTACAGTGCTATGGTATATCTTGGCACATTAAAAGTTAATAATAATAATAATAGTAACAAGGAAATGAGAGTTGGGACAGTAGTTTCTAATACTGCTATTCATGTGAACTTGCTATACAGAATGTTTTTTCTCTTTATTCTTGGATATATTGATTTATTTACTGATTTATACACTGAAGTTTAGGTGTCAGAATTTGGACGCCTGTCAAAAGGACAGACCACAGGGTCAGTACATGTAGACATGTATAACGGAGATAAATACTAAGCTTTTTGAGCAAAATTATTCACTAATATTTGGTCGCTTGACATTAATTATAAGAAGCAGTTTATGTATTATAAATATTACTATCATTGGGACCTATGCTAATCCCTGAAAAAGCACATATGAGTGCCCTAACTGCACAGTAAATCCTACCTAGCTATGATAAATAATCCATCCCTAAAACATTGTGAGAGAACTCCTATGGGTCGCTACTCCGAGTGAACATCACAACACAGACGAAAAGCAAGTCATAAATCTCCATTGAGTATTGCACTGAAAATAAATTATGAGTTGCTCCATTAGACTTTGACACCCAGACCCTATGCTAATAAGATTTTACAGATCACTCGCAAATAAAGGCAGTGCCGTAAATGCAAAAAGCAGAAGAAAGATTTACAAGTACAAAAGACCACTCGCAAGTAGTTTTCAAATGCTTGCTGAGACCCCCAGAAACATTAAAAGTAACAGTATAGCACTACAAAATTATGAAACTTCAACATTATTTGTCACTTAACAATCTGATAGAAACATATGTGCAATAAAAAAATATGATATGCTAGTATTAAGCATGTTTTATGATACAGAATCCAGGATAACAAACAACCCAGTACTCATGGGGTTAATACAAGTCACAAAACCATGTTGCCTTGGATCAAATGTTCTGATACATTGTTTATAAATATATCACACTTTAGCACAAAATAAGCACATCTTTATTTATTGAAGCTATAAATACAATTGTCACATCTTTTTAATATCAAAATATATTAATAAATAAAAAAACTATATATATATATATATATATATATATATATATATATATATATATATATATATATATATATCTGTTTCATTGCCATAGCCAGTTACAGGCAGTTGTTTCTGCACTTCCCACTCATTATAAGATTTATGATGTTTGAATTTCCTATTAGCTGCTACAGCCGTCTCATCCATAAACCTTGGTTTGGCTGTTCCCTGCACAGATATCTGTTGCTTCTAAGGCAGGATTTACAGCTATTGGCTGAGGGCAGTAATGTGGGGGAACTAAAGTTTAGATCACTGTTGTAACTTGAGAAAAAAAAGCTCCCACAGACGATTTACGTCTATACCGCAGTTTACACTGTCAGATTAGCATAGGGCTCATTGTTTTTGTATTCCTCTCTTTATTATTGATTTGAAAGGAAACTAATAAAGTTGTTTTTATACCCTATACTAAATGTGTGTTTATTGAAATATCGAGTTTTTCCCATTTGGGTATTTATGAGTTTTTCTAAATCATGCGTTAAGATAAACTGTTAATGTCTATTACAGTGCATCTTATATTCTCCTATAATAAAAGCAATCCAGAAGTGTACAGAATCATATGAGATATCCCATGTACAGTGAAACTGTTACTCTAGAGGATCAATACGAAAGGACACAAAGTAAAATTCCTGAATGGCACATACATTAATAATAACTTTATGAATAAAAAAAGGTGAAAAATTAATGTATACGCAAAAATCTCCTTAAAACAATTAATAAATCAAAACATATTTATCACACAATATTTCTGAATAAAACATAGGTACACATCAATTACAACATTTGAAAAATGTATTTTAAGCTTATTGACTACAACCTTGCATTAACGTTGTGAGTGCAGTTGTCAAGATCTGCTCATCAGTGGACTGGAAAAGGACAATGTGACCGACCCTAAACGCAGATCAGACACAGTTTAATCCCTTCTACCAGGATATAGGAGAGAATAAGATTTAACAGTATAATAAAGTCCCTTCCCTCAAAGAAACACCCCATTACTATGTGACCCACAGATAATTTTTTTGTGATCCACAAGGTCAAAGGCTGTAAAATTGTCTATGAAGCAGGGGTAAATGTTTTTTTTCTGGAACTCACTTGTTTTACCTTATCCAACAGATACTCGCAATTTGATCTCTTATGCTTCTGCAAATCCCAGTGTGATGATCAGTTAGGAGCCTGATGCTTGCCACTGAAACCTATTCCTGAAAGCTCACCAGCAGCGGCTGGAACTTCTGAGCCTTCCCAATGATCAGCGTGACCTTCCTATCTGACATAGCTTAATCAATCACATGTCATTGTTTGTTCATGGACACACCTTGTCTTGTATGTAGTATTATAAGTGTCATGATATTCCTGACCACCAGTCCTTTGGACCACCTCCCCACTGCTCATCCTCCTCCCCAAGGCTCCTCACCCTGACGGGGGCTGCAATGAGCACCGAAGGCTCAAGGGAGGCAGAGGAGGGGGGAAATGAGACACAAGGGAGAGAGATTAGGGGGGAAATGAGACACAAGGGAGAGAGAGGAGGGGGGAAATGAAACACAAGGGAGAGAGAGGAGGGGGGAAATGAGACACAAGGGAGGCAGAGGAGGGGGGAAATGAGACACAAGGGAGAGAGATTAGGGGGGAAATGAGACACAAGGGAGAGAGAGGAGGGGGAAAATGAAACACAAGGGAGAGAGAGGAGGGGGAAATGAGACACAAGGAAGAGAGAGGAGGGGGGGAAATGAGATACAAGAGAGGGAGAGGAGGGGGGAAATGAGACACAAGGGAGGAAAAGGAGGGGGAAATGAGACACAAGTGAGGAAGTAGACAGTGGGAGAGACTTGCAATGAGGGCCGAAGGTGCTCATTGTGAGACATGCGATGAGCGCCGAAGGTGCTCACATTGGGTGGCAAACAGCATTGCCAGGCATAAAATGTTATTCCCGTCATTGTTGACCTCAAGTATTATTATTATTATTATTATTATTATCGTTTATTTGTAACGCGCCAACATATTCCGTAGCGCTATACATAAGTTAAGTTACAGGCAATGACAAGTTAAAGATTCATACATTGCAAAGAGTGTATGGCCCTGTCTTTGAGCTTGGAATCCAGTGTCCATAGCGCTTTCCCTAAAGCACTGCGCAGGATTGAAACTCGCAGACTTACAATCTAAAGGTTAAAGTTTGTATCTGGTACAGTAGGGAGAGAGTAGTGCTGAGCAGTGCTGAGCATGTTAGGGAGGAAGGTTATAGGCTTCTTTAAAGAGGTGCGTTTTTATTGATGTTTTGAAAGATTTAAGGCAGGAGGATAGTCTGGTGAAGCGAGGCAAGGAGTTCCAGAGAATAGGGGCAGCGCGAGAAAAGTCCTGGAGGCGGGAGTGAGAGGAGGTGACAAGAGTGGTAGAAAGAAGAAGGTCGTTAGCAGAACGAAGAGGGCGTGTGGGGGAGTATTTGGAGATGAGAGCAGAGATGTATGGGGGTGCGCTGTTGTTGAGGGCTTTATAAGTTAGGGTCAAGATTTTAAACTTTATTCTGGAGGCTAAGGGAAGCCAGTGGAGTGATTCACAAAGAGGAGCTGCCGACACTGAACGATGTGTACTGAAGATGAGTCTGGCGGAGGCATTTATTATGGATTGAAGTGGGGAGAGGCGAGTGATGGGCAGGCCAACAAGGAGCGAGTTGCAATAGTCAAGACGAGAAATGATAAGAGAGTGTATTAGAATCTTAGTAGTGTCTTGTGTAAGGTAATGGCGTATTCTGGATATGTTTTTTAGATGGAAAAGACAGGATTTGGTTAGAGACTGTATGTGTGGGATGAAAGAGAGGGCAGGGTCCAGTAGAACCCCGAGACAACGGGCTTGGGAGGTGGGAGTGATGATGGCGTTGTTGACAGAGAGAGAGATGTGAGGAATTGAAGCTGTAGTAGAGGGTGGGAAGATTAAGAGTTCAGTCTTAGACATGTTGAGTTTCAGATGGTGGGTGGACATCCAAGAGGATATACTAGAGAGGCAGTCGGAGACCTGTGCTAGAAGAGAGGGGGATAGATCTGGTGCTGAGAGATAGATTTGGGTGTCGTCTGCATAGAGATGGTACTGGAACCCAAAAGAGTTTATTAGGGTGCCGAGTGAGGATGTGTAGATGGAGAAGAGGAGGGGGCCTAGGACTGATCCTTGGGGTACGCCAATAGACAGGGGGTGAGGAGAAGAAGATGTGCCGGAGAAGGAGACGCTAAATGATCGTTCTTGGAGGTATGATGAGAACCACAAGAGAGCAGTGTCTCGAATGCCGAGGGAGGAGAGAATGTGGAGTAGAATTGAATGGTCAACGGTGTCAAAGGCGGCAGAGAGATCCAGGAGAAGCAAAATAGAAAAGTGGCCTTTCGACTTGGCGGTGAGCAGGTCATTGGTGACTTTTATGAGGGCTGTCTCAGTGGAGTGTTGGGGCCGAAAGCCGGATTGGAAAGTGTCCAGAAGAGAGTTAGAGGAGATGAAACTGGTGAGGCGGTTATTGACGAGCCGCTCCAGCAGTTTGGAAGCCAGGGGAAGTAGAGAGATAGGGCGATAGTTAGATGCAATGTCAGAATCGGATGAGGGTTTCTTGAGAGTGGGTGTAATTATGGCATGTTTTAGAGATGATGGAAATGTGCCGGTGTTTAGGGAAAGGTTGAAGATATGTGTGAGAGCTGGGATAAGTGTAGTAGAGAGGGGAGGGATGAGCTGAGATGGAATAGGATCTGAAGGACAGGTAGTGAGGTGAGAGGATGATATTAGGATGGAGACTTCATCTTCTGTTGCAGGGGTAAAGTAGTCCAGAGTGGCTGTGGGAATGGAAGGGGGGGTAGATTGGGTGTTGTTGGTTAGTAGAGTTAGTTGAGAGAGTGAAGTGTGTGAGCCATGGTGGGAGGAGAGTTCATTGTGGATAGATTGAATTTTATGTGTAAAATGGTTGGCAAAGTCTTCAGCCGTGAGACAGGAAGGGATGGGGGGAGGTGGTGGGCGAAGGAGAGTATTGAAAGTGGCAAAAAGACGTTTTGGGTTAGAGGACAGAGTTGATATTAGTGATGTAAAGTACTGCTGTTTGGCCAGGTTGAGGGCAGAGGAGTAGGAACGTAGCATAAACTTGTAGTGAAGGAAATCTGCTGCAGAGCGTGATTTCCTCCATAGTCGTTCAGCAGTGCGGGAGCACTTCTGAATGTAACGTGTGTGTGTAGTGTGCCATGGTTGTGGATGAGATTGAGGGCGTCTGCGTATAGTTATGGGGGCCAGAGTGTCAAGAGTGGAAGTGAGAGTAGAGTTGTAGTGTGTGGTGGCAGTGTCAGGGCAGTTGAGGTTGGTGATAGTGCTGAGAAGAGGTTGGAGCACGGTGGAGAGTTGGGTAGGGTCGAGTTCTAGCAGGTTTCTGTGGGTTATTGTGGCTGGGGTTGAAGAAGAGTGATAGGAGGAAGATGTGTTGAGGTTGAAGGTAAGGAGGTGATGGTCAGATAGAGGGAGAGGGTGGATGACTAGGTTGGAGGTGTGGGTAATATTGGAAAAAATAAGGTCAAGAGAGTGACCAGCATGGTGAGTTGAAGAATCTGTAAGTTGTGAGAGGCCGAGGGAAGAGGTGAGTGCAAGTAGTTTGGCGGCTGCTGAGGAGGTGGGGGTGTCAATGGCAATGTTGAAGTCACCAAGTATCAGTGTGGGAATGTTGGAGGAAAGAAAGTGTGGGAGCCAGGCGGAAAAGTGATCGAGAAATTGAGAGGAAGTACCTGGGGGGCGATAGATTACAGCAACACGTAAAGAGATAGGAGAGAAGAGGCGGATAGTATGAGCTTCAAAAGACGAAAATTGGAGGGATGGGACAGGGGGTATGAGGTGGAACGTACAGCGAGAAGAAAGTAATACACCCACACCACCACCTTGTTTGTTCCCAGGTCTAGGTGTGTGACTGAGGTGAAAACCCCCATGCGAGAGTGCTGCAGGGGAGGCAGTATCAGAAGAGGAGAGCCAGGTTTCAGTAAGAGCCAGTAGATTGAGGGAGTTGGTAGTGAAAAGGTCGTGAGTGAAAGTGAGTTTATTGCAGATAGATTGTGCGTTCCAGAGAGCACAGGAGAAAGGAAGAGTGGAAGGTTTGTGACAAGTGATGGGTATCAAATTTTGTGTTTTTCTGGTGTTTTTTGCCCTTGGAGTAGAGCGTGGCTGAAAGCAGGTAGAAATGAGGGAGGGACCTGGGTTAGGGGATATGTCTCCAGCAGCTAGCAGAAGGAGGAGTGAGAGTGAGAGAATATGGGAGTGGGACTTACAGTGATGTTTCTGCTTATGAGTGTTGGGGAGGGGATGAGATTGTGATTGGAGGAGAGAGAATAGCTCATGGGAGCAGAGAAGAGGAGAGGAAAGCAAGGAAGGTGAGATGGTTATAGTATTGGAGGTGTGATACGGATAGGCTGCAAATGATAGTCTGAGAGAGAGGCAGTAGAAGATGAGGAGGAGAAAAAAGTGAGAGAGCATTTCGACACAGTGTGTAGGTGTAGGGAGTAGATAAGATAAAGGTGTGAGAGTAAAAGAAAAATTGTTAGTGACCAAGATGGGAGAGTAGCTGGGTTGTGTGTAATTATATATATATATATATATATATATATATATATATATATATATATATTTTTTCTTTTTTTTGTGTGTATTAAATTAGTTGAATCATTTGAAGCAGGTGATGCTGAGTGAGCAGGTGTAAGTCAGATGAGTATCTATAAATTGAGACAACGCAAGGGTGGGTGTGAGTGGGGCAGGGAGGGCAGAGAGAGCAGTGTCAGTAGGAAGCCAGGTGAGTTTTTTAAAGATGGATGCTAGAGGCTGGAACAGAGAAGAGATTGTGAGATATATTTTGTGGCTAGCCAGTATTTATGCATTTAAAAGGAGCATTTGGTGCAGACAGATGAGAAGGTGTGAGGGGGGCGGGAGATTGTGGTGGAGAAATACAGTGTGAAAGCTTACAATTTAACAGAGTAGTAATAAAGTTTCTATGTGAACAAAAATTATATCAGATATGGATATTTATAATTAATGTTACAGGAGGATACAGTAGAGTCAAAGGTGAATCAGTTAGATGGCTGTAGATACCTTGTGGCAGTGTCTGTGGAAGCCAGGTGAGTTTTTTAAAGATGGATGCTAGAGGCTGGAACAGAGAAGAGATTGTGAGATATATTTTGTGGCTAGCCAGTATTTATGCATTTAAAAGGAGCATTTGGTGCAGACAGATGAGAAGGTGTGAGGGGGGCGGGAGATTGTGGTGGAGAAATACAGTGTGAAAGCTTACAATTTAACAGAGTAGTAATAAAGTTTCTATGTGAACAAAAATTATATCAGATATGGATATTTATAATTAATGTTACAGGAGGATACAGTAGAGTCAAAGGTGAATCAGTTAGATGGCTGTAGATACCTTGTGGCAGTGTCTGTGGAAGCCAGGTGAGTTTTTTAAAGATGGATGCTAGAGGCTGGAACAGAGAAGAGATTGTGAGATATATTTTGTGGCTAGCCAGTATTTATGCATTTAAAAGGAGCATTTGGTGCAGACAGATGAGAAGGTGTGAGGGGGGCGGGAGATTGTGGTGGAGAAATACAGTGTGAAAGCTTACAATTTAACAGAGTAGTAATAAAGTTTCTATGTGAACAAAAATTATATCAGATATGGATATTTATAATTAATGTTACAGGAGGATACAGTAGAGTCAAAGGTGAATCAGTTAGATGGCTGTAGATACCTTGTGGCAGTGTCTGTGGAAGCCAGGTGAGTTTTTTAAAGATGGATGCTAGAGGCTTGTGGCAGTGTCTGTGGAAGCCAGGTGAGTTTTTTAAAGATGGATGCTAGAGGCTTGTGGCAGTGTCTGTGGAAGCCAGGTGAGTTTTTTAAAGATGGATGCTAGAGGCTTGTGGCAGTGTCTGTGGAAGCCAGGTGAGTTTTTTAAAGATGGATGCTAGAGGCTTGTGGCAGTGTCTGTGGAAGCCAGGTGAGTTTTTTAAAGATGGATGCTAGAGGCTTGTGGCAGTGTCTGTGGAAGCCAGGTGAGTTTTTTAAAGATGGATGCTAGAGGCTTGTGGCAGTGTCTGTGGAAGCCAGGTGAGTTTTTTAAAGATGGATGCTAGAGGCTTGTGGCAGTGTCTGTGGAAGCCAGGTGAGTTTTTTAAAGATGGATGCTAGAGGCTTGTGGCAGTGTCTGTGGAAGCCAGGTGAGTTTTTTAAAGATGGATGCTAGAGGCTTGTGGCAGTGTCTGTGGAAGCCAGGTGAGTTTTTTAAAGATGGATGCTAGAGGCTTGTGGCAGTGTCTGTGGAAGCCAGGTGAGTTTTTTAAAGATGGATGCTAGAGGCTGGAACAGAGAAGAGATTGTGTATATACTAGTATATATATATATGACCAGGTAAGTTACCTGGTACTATGGAAGGGGCCCTTCTCTCTCCACCTCTTTGGTGGGCGAGGCTTTCTCAGCCTTCTCAAGCACTTCCTGTCTACCTCTCTCCTGCACCTCAGTCCAGCACTGAGTCTGTGCTAGAAGGTCATTTGTCAGCACTCTCCTGCCTCAGGCTTACTATGCCTGCTCTTGTCACTTCACTTACTTAGGTCTCTCAAGCACTTGCTATTGTCCGGCCCTCCTGCACCTATGTCCGCGAGGGCATACACCAAGGCTTCCATCGCTGTGGAGTCACGGTTCCAGAAGATGGCTCCTACATCGCTGGGAATTGTGGTTCTAGAAGCACATTCATTAAGCAAGGTAAGTCACAGATTTGGGTCTAATCCACTGGGCAGCCTGGCTTGCCCATGTCCAAGGTACCGCTTTTTGGCTTTTGCGCCCCCACCCGGTGAGATTCGGGACAAATATTCTAAATAACAGTTACACATCAGCCTTTGCAGGCTCCAACCAATTGTTCTGGCCAATAAGTGTCCTTGCCCATTTCCAAGGACATGCCCCTTGTCACCCTCACACACTCCCCTCTCTTTCTTTTATGGCATTCTTTCACAGGTTTAACTATCACTTCTCATTGAGCCGCCAGCTATCCATCAGTCCTAAATCGATATTTTTTGCCTTTTCACCAAGCAAACAACATTGTCTGCCTTCAGCAAGCTCTCACATCATATTTTGGCTCACATTCTCACTTTGCTTCAAGTCTCCAGCTTTTTAGCAATCCTAAATCAGCCTTCATCAACCATTTCTTCTTGATCATTCGCCCATTTTTTCACTAAGTAAGCAATCCTATCAGCCTTCAGTTAAGCAGATCCACATTATATTTCAGCCACTTCATCACCTCACTTTGAGCTCCCAGATTTTCATTAGTAATAAACTGCCTAATTTGTATACAATTTCTGCTTCCCTTTGTGCTGATTTGGCCAATCAGCCTCCAATTTATGTCCTTTCATTTGACCGTCTAAGCAGGCTAGATTTTCTGTAACATCTGGCCACATTTCTGCTTCTCTTGTCACTGCACTGGCCACATTCAGTCTCCTCACTTCATAGGAGAGGGACCGTACCACAAATATTTTTATATATATATACAGGGAGTGCAGAATTATTAGGCAAGTTGTATTTTTGAGGATTAATTTTATTATTGAACAACAACCATGTTCTCAATGAACCCAAAAAACTCATTAATATCAAAGCTGAATATTTTTGGAAGTAGTTTTTAGTTTGTTTTTAGTTTTAGCTATTTTAGGGGGATATCTGTGTGTGCAGGTGACTATTACTGTGCATAATTATTAGGCAACTTAACAAAAAACAAATATATACCCATTTCAATTATTTATTTTTACCAGTGAAACCAATATAACATCTCAACATTCACAAATATACATTTCTGACATTCAAAAAACAAAACAAAAACAAATCAGTGACCAATATAGCCACCTTTCTTTGCAAGGACACTCAAAAGCCTGCCATCCATGGATTCTGTCAGTGTTTTGATCTGTTCACCATCAACATTACGTGCAGCAGCAACCACAGCCTCCCAGACACTGTTCAGAGAGGTGTACTGTTTTCCCTCCTTGTAAATCTCACATTTGATGATGGACCACAGGTTCTCAATGGGGTTCAGATCAGGTGAACAAGGAGGCCATGTCATTAGATTTTCTTCTTTTATACCCTTTCTTGCCAGCCACGCTGTGGAGTACTTGGACGCGTGTGATGGAGCATTGTCCTGCATAAAAATCATGTTTTTCTTGAAGGATGCAGACTTCTTCCTGTACCATTGCTTGAAGAAGGTGTCTTCCAGGAACTGGCAGTAGGACTGGGAGTTGAGCTTGACTCCATCCTCAACCCGAAAAGGCCCCACAAGCTCATCTTTGATGATACCAGCCCAAACCAGTACTCCACCTCCACCTTGCTGGCGTCTGAGTCGGACTGGAGCTCTCTGCCCTTTACCAATCCAGCCACGGGCCCATCCATCTGGCCCATCAAGACTCACTCTCATTTCATCAGTCCATAAAACCTAAGAAAAATAAGTCTTGAGATATTTCTTGGCCCAGTCTTGACGTTTCAGCTTGTGTGTCTTGTTCAGTGGTGGTCGTCTTTCAGCCTTTCTTACCTTGGCCATGTCTCTGAGTATTGCACACCTTGTGCTTTTGGGCACTCCAGTGATGTTGCAGCTCTGAAATATGGCCAAACTGGTGGCAAGTGGCATCGTGGCAGCTGCACGCTTGACTTTTCTAAGTTCATGGGCAGTTATTTTGCGCCTTGGTTTTTCCACACGCTTCTTGCGACCCTGTTGACTATTTTGAATGAAACGCTTGATTGTTCGATGATCACGCTTCAGAAGCTTTGCAATTTTAAGAGTGCTGCATCCCTCTGCAAGATATGTCACTATTTTTGACATTTCTGAGCCTGTCAAGTCCTTCTTTTGACCCATTTTGCCAAAGGAAAGGAAGTTGCCTAATAATTATGCACACCTGATATAGGGTGTTGATGTCATTAGACCACACCCCTTCTCATTACAGAGATGCACATCACCTAATATGCTTAATTGTTAGTAGGCTTTCGAGCCTATACAGCTTGGAGTAAGACAACATGCATAAAGAGGATGATGTGGTCAAAATACTCATTTGCCTAATAATTCTGCACTCCCTGTATATATATATATATATATATATATATATATATATATATATCCAAGGGCGTAGGAAGCAAAAAAAATCTGGTGTGGGGGGGCAGTTTTAAAATATGTGTGTATTTATATATATATATATATATGTGTGTCCTTCAGTCATGTCCAACTCTGGGTGACCATATGGACGCAGTACGCCAGTCACATCTGGTGTCTGGTTTGCTCATCCATATAGTGTTCTTGGCAAAGACACTGAAGCGGGTTGCCAGTTCCTTCTCCAGTGGTCCGTGATTTGTCTCACATCTTGGTTGCCACCTGGTCAAAGCTACATAGCATATATATATATATATATATATATATATATATATATATATATATATATACACACATATATATATATATAGACACTTGCAATTTGATCTCTTATGCTTCTGGCTCATAGGCTCATAGGAACAGACTGGTCAGATTGGCACATAGGTACACGCTGGGCACATTGGCACATTAGCTCATAGGCAAAGACTGGGCACATTAGCCCATAGATACAGGCTGGGCACATTGACACATAGGCACGGGATGGGCACATTGGCACATTTTTGTTTCTAATTATATACAGTAGACTCTCAGTTATCTGTCACCCACGGGGATTAGTAGATGCAGTATTAATGTAGTTTCTGGTTGCTTGAGAGTTACTATTAAAAGAAGCCTAGATTAGCTGCACACAGGATGCTCTGCTAAGTATATTTGTCAGTGAGCGCTGTTCTAGCAGCAGCAGCTTTCACTCACTTGCACACAGGAAGGTTCGGCTGGAGGGTGCGGTCCTGAACTCGGGGAATGTAACGATAACACTGCACTGGCTCAGTCACTTATGCCTGTCTGCTTCCAGGTCAAACTGGATGCACAGTGGATGAAATCTAAGTGCCTGTAAGCATTTTGTGGCATGGCAACATAGCTCCTGGCATTTGTTATGCTCAGTAAAATTACATGTTTATTTAAAGTATAGTGTTACACTTTTTTTCAGTTGCTTGAGAGTTCTGGTTGCTTGAGTTCTTTTTAACTGAGTCTACTGTATACCTTTTAACTTAATATTACATGCATGTCACATATTCTTTGACAACTGAATAAATAAAACATATATTTGACATCACATCTGATCTGTCATTTAGTTGTTTGTACCCAATAAGAATAGGGAACATCTGAACAAACAAAGATCACGGTATAAGACTACTAGTGCTTCCCCATATTGAGGTGTGTACAATACATACATTGATGTACACAGACACACACAAACACACTTATATAAATATACTAGCGAATTGCCCGTCAAAAAATGACGGCAATGAAATTGTAAGGTAGCTAAATTAGTAAATGAATATAGTGTACCTATTTTGAAGCATTGTGATGAAGAGCTGGCAATCTGTGTTGATGTTGCTGCAGCATTAGTGGTGTGGAGCTGCTGTATAAGCATGCTGAATGTGTGCAGTGTAACACTGTGCGTGCGCGAGACCAAACCGTTAGCGTAGTCGTGTACTTCCGCATTAGTGTAAAATGGCGAGTAATGTGTGGTATAGGTCTGTATCGGAATATCCGTAGGTGTTTTGTGGTGTTTTGCGAGTTTAGAGTGCTGTAGCCTCGTTTTCGTTTTGTTCGGCGGCCATTTTTTCTCTCGCTTAGATTTTTTTTAGTCTCTAAACTGTTTTATTTCGCGTAAAATCGAGGTGTAAGTTGCATTTTTGAGGTCCTGGGTGCTCCCTCTTGGTGTAGGTAAGTTTTTTATGTATGTGCTGTGTGTATGTATTGTGTTTTAAATGTTTGTATGTCGGCGTGTTGCGTCCGATGTTTGCGAGGTCGTAATGTGTGGTAACGTGTTTCGTACGTTGTTTGCGTTCCTCGTAAAATTTAGCGAGTGTCGTAATTTGTGTGTCGTGTTTTTTGAGTAGCGACGTGAATTTTGCGAGGGTTTGAGGCCCTTGCCCAGTGACCTCGCCAGCAACTGAGGCCCTCGCTTCGCGAGGGGCCTCAGTTGCTGACATGGAGCGCCTTCGGCGCTCCATGCCAGCAACTGAGGCCCGTGCCCAGTGACCTCGCCAGCAACTGAGGCCCTCGCTTCGCGAGGGGCCTCAGTTGCTGGCATGGAGCGCCTTCGGCGCTCCATGCCAGCAACTGAGGCCCTTGCCCAGTGACCTCGCTACGCGAGCCCGCAAGCGTGAGCAACGACTCGTACGCTCACAACTATATATGTGATATACTAGCAACTAGCCCGTCAAAAATTACGGTAGTAAAATTGTAAGCCTGACAATGCTGTTTGCCACACAGTGAGAGGATATGTATCCTCTGAGCCCCTTCGGCGTTCATTGCGAGCCTCTTCCCCAATGTACTACCTTGTGTTAAGAGTTAGTAACTTGGGTTAAGTGTTACTGCCTTAGGTTAAGTCTTATTGGCTTGAGTTAAATGTTACTGCCTTGTATTAAGTGTTACTGGTTTGTGTTAAGTCTTAGAGCTTCGGTCTCTTTTTACATACTTCGGACTTGTTTTCGGGTTTTGTAGATTTTTTCGGCAGCCATTTTTTTTATCGCTTTGGTGATTTTTGATTGTGAAAAAAGGCAAAATATGCCTCAAATTTACTTGCAACCTCACTCACAGGTTCCCTGATTTCCCCCCTGTGCTGTGTGTGGGTGTGAAAGTTAATTTGAGCCATATTCGTGTGTTTTTGCAGATATTTTCATTTCGGTGGTTAGGCCATTAAAGTCTTATTTTTGCGACCCCCGCAGTCCATCTATGTGCTTCAGGTCCTAAGTAATTTTGCGGCCGTCGCTAAGTCATTGCAGCTAAGTCCTGTGTGCCTCAACTGCTCAACGGCTCGCATCGCGAGGCTCGCAAAGCGTGACCAACGACCCATATATCCACAACTATTATATATTATTATATAATGGCTGCGGATTGAATAGCGAGGCATTTGTGGGCATTTGTCCCAGCTCAGCTTCCCAGAATGCAGTGTAATAACTCTGAACTGGAAGCAGGTTTTGTAACTTGCTTTAGACATTCACATGTGAACACAGATGTACTATTTATTTACTATATATATATATATATCTATATATAAATATATATATATATATATATATATATATATATATATTATATATATATATATATATTTTATATATATATATATATATATATATATATATATATATATATATATATATATATATAAATAAACACAAAAGCAAGTGATAGTAATGCCTTGAGTACTGACTAGTGAAAGGGGACAATATCCAAAAATCAACAGAAGTGATTGAAAACACACATCTGAGGGTGACCGGACGGTTTTGTGGTAGTTGATGCGAACTTTATACCTCATAATCTGTGAAGTCGTTAAAGGTGGGAGTCTATCTATGATACCAAACTGCTGTACCGAGCGGTGATCTACCACTGGTGCGAATGGTGCAATGCACCAGGGCCCTGGTCTGGAAGGGGTCCAGTGCGCTCAAACTTTTTTTTAGATCTATACAGTGCCTTGCAAAAATATTAACCCCCTTGGTATTTTTCGTGTTTTGTTGCCTCACAACCTGTAATTAACATGGATTGTTTGAGGATTTGCATCATTTAATTTACAGAACATACCCACAACTTTGAAGATGTTTTTTTTTATTGTGAAATAAACAATAAATAGGACAAAATAACAATTTCAAAGTTCAATGTGCATAACTATTCACCCCCCTAAAGTCAATACTTTGTAGAGCCATCTTTTGTGGCAATCAGAGCTCCAAGTCGCTTTGCATAAGTCTCTATGAGCTTTCCACATCTCACCACTGGGATTTTTGCCCATCCCTCCTTGAAAAACTGTTCCAGCTCCTTCAAGATGGATTGTTTGAGCTTGTGAACAGCAATCTATAAGTCTACCACAGATTTTCTATTGGATTGAGGTCTGGGCTTTGACTAGGCCATTCCAACACATTTACATGTTTCCCCTTAAACCACTCAAGTGTTGCTTTAGCAGTGTGTTTGGGGTCATTGTCCTGCTGGAAGGTGAACCTCCGTCCTAGCCTCAAATCACGCACGAGTGGTACAGGTTTTGCTCAAGAATATCCCTGTATTTAGCATCATCCATCTTTCCCTCAACTCTGACCAGTTTCCCAGTCCTGGCTGCTGAAAAACATCCCCACAGCATGATGCTGCCACCGCCATGTTTCACTGTGGGGATGGTGTTCTTTGGATGATGTGATGTGTTGGGTTTGCGCCAGACATAGCGTTTTCTTTGATGGCCGAAAAGTTCAATTTTAGTCTTATCAGACCAGAGCACCTTCCTCCATACATTTAGGGAGTTTCCCACATGCCTTTTCGCAAACTCAAAACGTGCCATTTTGTTTTTTGCTGAAAGTAATGGCACGTTTTGAGTTATGGCCACTCTGCCATAAAGCCCAACTCTATGGAGCGTACGGCTTATTGTCGTCCTATGTACAGATACTCCAGTCTCTGCTGTGGAACTCTGCAGCTCCTCCAGGGTTACCTTAGCTCTCTCTGCTGCCTCTCTGAATAATGCCCTCCTTGCCCGGTCCGTGAGTTTTGGTGGGCAGCCGTCTCTTGGCAGGTTTGCTGTTGTGCCATGTTCTTTCCATTTGGTTATGATAGATTTGATGGTGCTCCTGGGGATTATCAAAGATTTGGATATTTTTTTATAACCTAACCCTGACTTGTACTTCTCAACAACATTGTGCCTTACTTGTTTGGAGAGCTCCTTAGTTTGGTAGTGTCTGGTTAGTGGTGCCTCTTGCTTGGGTGTTGCAGCCCCTGCGTCCTTTCAGAAAAGGTGTGTCTATGTAATGGCAGATCATGTGACACTTAGATTGCACACAGGTGGACATCATTTCAATAATTATGTGACTTATGAAGGTAATTGGTTGCACCAGAGCTTTTTATGGGCTTCTTAAAAAAGAGGGTGAATACATACGCACATGCCAGTTTTCTATTTCTAAAAAATAGTTTTATGTATATATTTTTTTTCATTTCACTTTACCAACTTAGACTATTGTGTTCTGATCCATCACATAAAATGCAGATTAACAAAACATTGAACTTAAGGCTGTAATGTAACAAAATAGATAAAAAGTCAAGGGGGTGAAAACTTTTGCAAGGCACTGTATATTCAGTATTTATTTGATTTTTTGTAACTGAGCAGCAACTGTACTTATCCACCTATGGCACAGGACGGGGCCTGAAGAAGAGTGCCAGAGATACACAGTTTACCTAGACCTGCATGTCAAGCCAAATAAGAGTGGAGTATGAGCTGCTATAATAGCTGAAGATGAGATGTGGCAGTATAATTGTGTAAGTGAACTCTTCTATTATTAAATAAAAGTGAATATATTGTATTTTCACTGTGGTGTATGGTGTATGTGCACTGGGTGCATGGTGTATGTATATGGTGTATGTGCACTGGGTTCATAGTGTATGTGTATGTGCACTGGGTGCATAGTGTATGTATATGGTGTATGTGCACTGGGTTCATAGTGTATGTGTATGTGCACTGGGTACATAGTGTATGTGCACTGTGGTGCATGGTGTATGTGCATGGTGTATGTTTACTGGGTGCATGGTGTATGTGCACTGGGGTGCATGGTGTATGTGCACTGGGTGCATGGTGTATGTGCACTGGGGTGCATTGTGTATGTCTATGTATATGGTGTATGTGCACTAGGTGCATGATGTATATGCATGGTTTATGTGCACTGGGTGCATGGAGTATCTGCAGATTGTCATACAACGACTAAAACACTTTGTTTCAATAGACAAAGGTCAACAGATGACAAAGTCATTTGTAAGTGATCTTGCGATTAACCACTTCTTTGTATGTGCTTAAACCTGTCAATTAGCCTAGCCTCCCCCCATACACGCAAATATTATGAAAAATTCTACCCTTTCTAGCTGCTCTCTCTCTGACACAATAAAGGCAAGCCTGACCTAGGAGAGACAAGTTAAGGGTCAGTTTACCATCAAGTGATTCTAGACACCAGGAACACATGGGCGGGCGACACCCCAGCCAGGAAGCTTAAAACCAGTTAACATCTGCACTATTCTCCCCACTGAAATCCGCTACCTCATCGGATAAAGCTCAGGGCAAGCTCTGAAGATCAACATGCTATGAGCCAGTTTACTTAGACTCAGTATGTGCTATCCTCATACCCTTGGTACCTATATGCAAGGTCTGACCATTCACTGGGGAGATAAGCAACACTGTAGCCTCTTCCCCACTTATACTTATAATTCTCACCAATCAGCAGCTACCAAGCTGCTTGCTGTTTCGGTCAGGGCTGTCCAAGCTTGTTGGTCAACCCAAGCGAGGGGGGGAATTTTGAGATTCCAAAAGTTGTCCAAATTGTGTTTGTCTATGTAAATATATCATTCATTTATTGAAAGAAATAAAGATTATGATCTTTCTGGTACACATAGTAATAATATGTTTCAATTAGAGGGACGGCTTTTGTTATTATTATTATCCTAAAATTATGCAAATTGTCTGGAAAGAAGGGATTCGTTAGAACCATGTTGATTCTGTTGGTAGGTTTAGGTTTGTTAGCCCTTTCAAGCCCACTGAAGAGCAGATCTTCACAATTTGGTGGCAGTAGTTGGATCATTTTTTCTGCAATCGGGATGGCTGAGTATGAAGATCTATCCATGGCAGAGTTCTGAGAGCTAATCAAGACTAAGGGGAGATTGAGATGCCGGGTTCCAAGACTTTCAGTTCTGTGATTCAAGAGCTGAGGTGGGTAGACAAAGTTGGCCAGCAACAGGCACGTCCTGAGGACCTGGCTGTCTCTTTGAGGGACCTTACCCCAGTGGGACAATCCACTGGCTAACCCCCTAGCAACAGAGGACAGGGTAGGCTGGAGCTTTTGAGCTCAGATGATCATTATCCCAAATGAGCTACCCTTGGAGCAGGTTTGTTAACAGCTAAAATGAAAAAAACGGAAGAGGTCCAGAGTGTTCAGGTCTGAAGATTGTCACTGATTTCCCCATGGCATCCGGCAGAAGATTTGGGAGGTCCCCTTCATACACAGTTGAAAGCCACATACTAAGAACTTTGATAAGGGCTGGGAGACATCTATAGCTTCCTCCAGGACTTCGAAAGGCAATGCGAGCGCCATCAAATCCCGCAAGCCGAATGGGTGAAGCTCCTGGTCAACCGGCTATGTAGTCCCTGAGAAGGTGTGTCAAATCCTGCTCACTATGTAATCAGTGCCAAAAATTATCACAGCAGTTCCGCTGCATGACCAGGGGTGAAGGGAGATGGTCTGGAGACAGTTGGTGAACATCCACACTGTACATGAGGCAAAGCAGACCATTCTACTCAAGCAGTTCTACTGGGTATGCCCGACCACGACGAAACAGTGGATCCTAGACCATCTCTCTACCTTCTTTGAAGCTGCCAGGACACTAGCCGATCAGTAACAAGAGACCAATGTAGCACGCAGATCTTCGTACCCTAGCAGCTAAGCGAACCAAGGGAAACGGTCAACCAGTCCCTGCCACAGCAGCAGCCACACTGAAGAGCTCAAGGGTATCAGGAGCTAAGCAGGAGAAACAGGGCCTTGCTCATCCTATTGGATAGGGCAACCGTGTCCTGTACCCTTGGAAGTGCGGATGGAACCCCACTGTTTTGGCTGCAATCAAAAGGGGTATTTAAGGAGGGACTTTCCCCATCCATCCTGCCAAGCTGATCCAGGACCCAACCAGCCAGTGTATTGTTTAGGCAACTGGGATAATCCCTTGTATGAGGATGAGGACGCAGAGCAGTTTCATGTAGAGAGGTTTTCAAGTTTTCCAGCGATCCAAGCTGTCCAGCTCCTGCACAGGGACAATCAGAGACAGCACCTGCAGCCAGTTATCTTGGATGGTAAAATTGTGCAAGGATTCCTGGACACTAGGGCTGCTATCATCGCCATACACCCAGACTTTGTTAGCTATTTGGCCCTTCTAACAAAGAATCTTGACATGGTGGTAGCTGGGTGACAGAAGGTTTTCATGCCCATCGTCCTAGCGCATATTGATTTGGGCACCAGCAAAGGGCACTGCAAGGTAAGGGTGATGTCTGACTTACTTTCCAATGTTTTACTGAGTAACGACCTGGGGTTAATGGAGTGCTGCTCTGTGAATATTTTCACCTGTGCCCAATCTGTGGCGCCCCAGGCGCCATTATACAAAGCCACTTGCTGATTGGCTCCGGGCTATCCGAACCAACCAATCTCATCAAGGCTGACCAGAGCTGACTCTAATTGGTCGACCCAACCAAAGGTGGGGGGAGGGGGGTTTAAAATCTGAAAAGTTGTTTGAGTCGTGTTTGCCTATGTAAAGGTTCCATTGTTTTATTGTATGGAAGAAATGGATAAAATGATTTTCCCGGACATGTAGTTATAGTGTGTTTCATTTAGGGAGAAGGCTGTTGTTATTTTTATTATCCTGAAATTCTGCAACTTTTCCTGAAAGAAGGGATTCAGAAGAATCATGTTGATTTTGTGGGTAGGATTGGGCATCATTGGCCCTTTCCAAGCCCACTGAAGAGTAGATGCTGATATAATATTGTAATATTGATGTATAGTGTAATATTCTCGTCTGCTTTGTTGTTGATCTGCCTAAGGCTGCCACAGTTTGTTATTTCAATAAGATGGTATTTTTAGTTTTGTTGTTTAGTCATTAAGTCGTGTCCGATGCTCTGTGACCTTAAGGACCATAGATCGCTAGGCACTTCTGTCTGAACTCCACTGCATCAATGACCTAGTCTTTTCACCTTTGCCATCCCTTTCTTCTTCATGTGCCTTCAATCTTTCCCAGCATCAGAGTCTTCTCTATGGAATCCTGACCTCCTGACAGTATTGTAGCTATAGCATCTTGATCAAACAGTGAACTGTTTGGCTTAGGATTCTAAGAGGTTCTTTCCAACATCACAATTCACAGGCATCCATTCTATGGTGCCTAGCCTTCTTTAGTAGTAACATCCATATGTTACTACTGGGAATACCATAATTTTAACTATGCAGACCTTTGTTTATAGTGTAATATCTTTATTTTTGAATAGCTTGTCCAGACTTTCCATAGTTGTCGTCCCCATAAGCAAACATATTTACATTTCATATCTGCAGTCAGCAACTGCAGAGATTTTGGAGGCTAAAGAAAATAAAATCTGTTGCCACCTCCACTTCATCCTTATCTATTTTTCAGGAACTGAGATTACTGTTTGCCATGATCTTCTTCTTTTTAACATTTGAGCAGCAAGTATGTTTTTGCACTCTCTTTTTTCAAACGCAACAATAGACCCTTTAGATCCTCCTTACTTTTAGTTGTATCATCCGTGTATCTGAGTTTGTTGATATTTCTCCCAGCAATATTAATTCTGGCTTTGGATTAGTCCAGCCCACCCTTGTGCAAGATGTATTCCACATATAGGATGAATACCTAAGGTGACAATATATAACCCGGTCATACTCCTTTCCCAGTCTTGAACCATTTGGTTGTTCCATGTTCAGTTCAGACTGTGGCTTCTTGATTCACAATCATATTCTTCAGGAGCGGATGAGATGGTCTGGTATCCCCATCTCTTTAAGAACTTGAATCATTTTGCTGTGGTACATACTGTCAAAGGCTTTAGAATATTCTATGAAGCAGAGGTAAACATTTTTTTTTCTGGAGCCTTCTTGCTTTCTCTACTATCCAGTGGACATTGACAGTTTGATAGTTTATGCTTCTGTCTCTGTGAAACTATGCTTACATATTTGGCGCTCCTTGCCAGCAACTGCGACCCTCGCAAACTTTACGTCCTAACGCAAACAACATACGAGACACGTTACCACCCATTACTACCTCGCAAAAAACGTCCGCAACCCACGGACATGAAAAAATGTACACACAACACATGCATAAAAATTTACCTACAGCAAGAGGGGGCATCCAGGACCTCAAAAAATGAAGTTACACCTTAATTTAACTCAAAATAAAAGAGTTTAGACACTACAAAATTCTCTAGGCAAGAGAGGATGGGGGGGTTGAGGAGGGAGGATGAGGAGGGAGGTTGAGGATGAGGAGGGAGGTTGAGGATGAGCAGGACGGGTTGAGGAGGGTGGTTGAGGATGGGGGTTGAGGATGGGGTTGAGGATGGGGGGTAGAGGAGGGTTGAGGATGAGGAGGGAGGTTGAGGATGAGGAGGGAGGTTGAGGAGGGGGTTGAGGATGAGGAGGGAGGTTGAGGATGAGGAGGGAGGTTGAGGAGGGGGTTGAGGATGAGGAGGGAGGTTGAGGATGAGGAAGGAGGTTGAGGATGAGGAGGGAGGTTGAGGAGTGGGGAAGAGACACAGGGAAGGGAGAGGTTGGAAGAGACACAGGGAAGGGAGAGGGGAGAAGAGACACATGGAAGGGAGAGGTGAGAAGAGACACGGGAGAGAGAGGGGGACACAAGAGGGGGACACAGAGGGCACAAGAGGGACACAGGGGGCAGCACATTTCCCACCCTTGGCTTATACTCGAGTCACTCATTTTACCCAGTATTTTGTGGTAAAATAGGTGCCTCGGCCTATACTCTGGCCGGCTTATACTCGAGTATATACGGTATATTAATTTATTAATGTATTATTTATTGGATTATTATACACCAAACAGCATTAGCTCACTTACAATTTCATTGCCGTCATTTTTTGATGGGCAATTCGCTAGTGGTTGTATAATATCGATATGTTCTTCTTACCTCCTGGGTAGTTTATACAACAGTGTTCAAAGTGTGTTTTATTATTTGGGCTATTATTTTTTATAATATGGCTTATTGTCTTATCAATTGCCATTAAGTTTAGCCATTCTTTTTGTGGTGGTTAAACCTTTTCAATAAATTGCGGCATAGACCAACTTTGGGACCCTGCTAGTAAGTCTGCTGCTATTGTGAGTTGCTGTTTGATCCACCACCCTAATTGGCAGTTTTTAGACATATGGAATCAACCATGAACCTTCCTCTAATAGTCTTGTTCTCTTATTTATCTCTTTATCTCCATAGTGTGATGGAGTGGGCAAAACATGGTGGCAATTCTTTGAGATTGAGCTCATGTCTGGTGCTTAGCCATAAGGCTTGGGTCAGCAGTATATTCTGTTCCCACAGAATTTGCTTTTCAATGTCTACCCATACTGGGGGAGAGTCTCTACCATACCACTTTGATAATTGGCTAAACGTGAAGCCCTGTAGTATTTGATTTGGTCAGATGGTGCCACCCCTCATTTTTGAATTGATGTGGTCATTCTTGTTTTATTTATTCTGGGTCTTTTATTGTTCCATATAAAGTTTGACAACGCTTTCTGTAATACTTTCAGGTCCTTTAAGTTAATCGGTGTTGGAATTGTGCGGAAGAGGTATAGTAATTTTGGTAATATAATCATTTTGATGACGTGTATTTTGCCTAGCCATGAAATATTTATAGTGGACCACCTTCTTGTGAATGTTTTTGATAATACCGGGGTAGTTTGCTTCGTATATTAATTTTGATGTTCCTGGGATTTGGATTCCTAAGTACATGTTTGGGTAAGGATATACTAAGGGCTACACTTTTGTTTGTGTTTACTTTGAAACCTGATACTTGTCCAAAATTTACCAATAAATTAAATATATTAGGGATACTAGTTTGTGGGTACGTAATTGTGAATAGTATGTCGCCTGCAAAAAGGTTCAGTTTGTATTCATTTGAACCCACTCGGATGCCTGTGATGTTTGGATTGTTTCTACTAGCTATTGCCAAGGGTTCTAGACATGATGTGAAGAGCAGAGGAGACAGGGGGCATCCCTGTCTCCTGCCCCTTGTTATGCCAAATGATTGCGATTTGAATCTTTGGTATGAGATGTATGCCTTTGGATCCGCATATAATGATAGTATGCCGTTCACAAAATGTTCAGGCAACTCAAATTTCAACAGTGCCTCTCTCATGAATGTCCAATCAATTCTGTCAAAGTCCTTTTCTGCATCCAGTGACAGCAACATCATCGATATACCGCCACTGGCTGCGTGGTCTGTAAGGTTAATGATCCTTCTCGTATTGTCTGGTGCTTCTCTTCCTGTGATGAAGCCCACCTGGTCCGGATGGATTATCTCTGGCAACAACAGTGCCATTCCGTTTACTATTATCTTGGAATATAGTTTAATATCAGTGTTTATCAGGGATATTGGCCTATAGTTACCACACTGTGCAGGATCTTTGTCCTTTTTATGTATCTGCTGTTACTTTTTTTATTTCTCCTTTGATTTCGGATCTGAAATGTAGAGATTTGATTGCTTTGATTGTACACTAGCAGTGCACCTTCTATATGTTCTTAGGCTTACCTCTGAGTTGATGCCTTTCTGGTGAGTTGGTGATGCCTCTCCCCAGGTGGCCCAGTCTTTTTGTAAATGTCTCCGCTGTGTCTTGGAGTTCTGCAGATGTAGGCTCCATGCTGTGTCTGTTAGATGTGCTGACAGGGAAACACACTTTAGTTTGGCTTGGGAGGGCCAGCAGGCCGCAACCTCGTAGGAGGCAAAAGTTCACAAACCCCTAAAAGGTGGTGTCAGAGTGTTCAGGGAGATCCCCTGATTGATGATGTCCTCATTAAAAGTTGTTAAAATTAAATATTATAAGCCAAACTTTCACTTTGGCACATATCTTTGAGGAGCTATAGATCAAATCCCCAATTTTCTTGAAGAAAACTCTTGATTTTCCAATTCTGTTATCTTCTATCACTTTACATAGCTCATTTGGAATGCCTTTTCTGTTCTTGATATTTTCTGGAATTCTTTTGTTGAACAAATCTTTTCCACTATCCACTACCTTTCACTTTCCTTCTATAGTGGGCTACTCCAAATACTCTTCAAACAGCCAGTTTGCCTTCCAAGTTTTCTTTCACTCTGCCAGACCAACCTGGCTGTGGACTACCTGCTCCTGCTTTGCCCAAGCAGGGGGAGGCTTTATTATTATAATTACTACACCCCATTCCATAAAATACTATATTCATGTTATTAATACAAAGTCAAATGCTAACGGAAAATAGTTATAATAGTCCATTCTCATCAAGTTTCCCAACCAGATAACTTTTAACCTGGGGCCACTGCTGCAAGGTTCTTTAAACTTTGTTTGGGCTGTCTAGAGTTTATTAATTGAAACAAAGACAAAGACAAGTTAACAAGAAAACTTCACTTGAAGTTACGTAGTTGAATAAATAAAGGTTATGTGGTGTCAGGTACTGTAACTGATACCCATTTGATCTGGGTAATTGATACCTATTCGACCCTACCCCTGTGGTTAATTACTAATTATGTTTATTTATTTAAAACCTTTTCTTTTCTTTGTTGTACCAGGGTATAACATGGATTATGTAAAATAAAGAATATGCCCTTTTAGGGAAACATATACAAGATAATGTACTTTTTGAGTAAAGTGTGTGCTATGTAACCAATTTGTATCAAGTGCTGCTCATCCTACAACAGAGAATTTAATGAAAAGGTGGGACCTACGGGAAGACATGGTAATGCTATACTACTTTAAGCCAAATTGAAAAATAGGACCTGACACTGTTTCTTGAACAATGTCACAAACTTCCTTAACATTATTTACCATTTCTAGTCCCTTAAATCTATTATTTACCTCCACTACATATTCCCATGGTATATTCTTTATTTTGTGTCTACTTTGTCTGATGATTCCTGAATTTTTTCCAGTTTTATTCTGAACTTTGCAATAAGAAATTCATGGTCTAAGACATAGTTTGCTCCAGGTCTTTTTGTTATACATAGCAGTAGTAGTTTATAAATGAGCAATTGACATGGCGAAGAATGAAAGATTAGAGGTCTGAAATTCAATAAACAGCCCTGAGACTGTAAAGTAGTCCAGAGAAAGCCATGAGTAGGACAAGCTGGATAGGTATGTATATACAAAATAGATTAAAAAAACTGATTTCAGCCAACATTAAGACTAGTCCAATCATGGTGAGGAAGCCAATGTACAAAACGTAAGTCCACATACAGTTCCGTAAAGCCTTGTGTTGAGAATGTACTGCTATTATTATTATTTATTATCCGTTGTTTGTAACACACGTATTATGTAGCTCTATACAAGGGTTAAGTGCAAAGAAATAAGGGTTTAATTGAAAAGAGAGTAGGGGGTTAATTAGTCATTAAGCCTGAGCAGCTGTGAAAAAGTGAGGATATATTGCTAAACCTGCACTAAAATTAGCACAAATCATGTCAGTATGTGTGAACAGGGGGTAAGTCATGTTATAGGAGTTCAGAGGCAGAAGAGAGGTGGCGTGTGAGGTTCTAAGTCTACTGACAAAAGAAAAAAGGGTGAATGTAAAAGGGAAATACATCAGTTGGTCAGTGCTTCTGCTAAGGTGGATGGTATAAGATCATGTGTCATAAACTGAACCCCTGAAGAAGTGACTGATTCAGCCCTGGTGGTGAATAGAACTGGGCAATATATCAGTTGGTCAGTGCTTCCACTCAAGTGGATGGTATGAGGCCCAGTGTCATTGGCCAAGTTCCTGCCGAAGTGCCACACTCCAACTAATGGCAGTATGTAGACCTTGAACAAGTACAGATTGCCACTCTGAGAAAACATTTAGGTCCAAGTCATTTCAGAAGATTGATCTTGCTCGTTCTTTTAAATAGGCTACCATGACCTGATTATTATGCTTTGACTCCTGAAAATAAACAATTGAGACAGATGTGCACATGGAAATTATACCTACATTTATTAAATGTACTTCATTGTTTGTATACTTGTTTGATTTACTTAGGATATAATAATTATAAAAAATCTTCAAAATTTAAAAATGTATCTTAGATCTCAAAGACATATTTGTATTAAACTTAAAATCTACAAACAGATAAACTTTACATCAGTAATAGAAAAGCAAACTTTAAACATAAGCAGGGCTCCCTTGAAAGCACCTCCCTGAGGTCTGAGGCAGACCTTGATATATCTTGCTCTTACACATCAGCAACTCTTCTAACCATGGGCAAATCTGGATTATTAGGTAAGTCTCAAAAGTTCATACTTTGCAGAATTGTATAATTTTATTTTGAAAGTATCTATACTTATAACTCCAAACATAGAGACCAAACTAGGGAACTATCTTGCTATAAATCATTTTAATAAAAGTAGTAGATTTATAGGAAACCCACTCAAATTAAGCTACATTTTGTGTGTTAGATGACTTGGTGCTCTATAGAAATATAGTAGAATAGTAGCCTGAAATCGTAGTAGTGCTAAATGCAGATATTATAAAATTAAAATCAAATCAAAATCAAACCATACTATAATGATAAACGCCACTGTTGTAATTTGAGATATACAATATTTCAAGCAAAATACAACATTTTGCAATTGTATTTCCTCTTGACAAATGATTAATAAAATGTTTTCTTTAGCTCTTTAAAAAAATAATACAAGAGGTGAAACTTTATAAGAAATGATCATGAAACTTAGAATATAATAAACAGCATATTTGTAATGTAATGTAATCTATGTATCAAAAGATTAATCAAAGAAGGAGATTTTTGAGACCCAAATAAATAAATGATAGACCTTGGAGTAAACAGCACTCTTTAAAATGTGAAGTAGTCCATGAATTATATATTCTATTTTATAAATGTAAATATTGTAAGATACTTTTTGGTTTGCATTTATGATCTGCACAATATTGGGATGTGGCTGAGTTTTCAACTCGTGGAGGCAAATCCACTGTATCCAATTAGAAGAACATATTGACACTTGTGCAACACAATATAATGGCAGATATCTGTCAAAATCAGTGTAAAATGTAGTTATCAGTAATGCATTATTTTATTATTTAATTATGTTTTATATAAATATGTATTATTGATTTGGTTAACAGTATCTCTGAAAACTGCTTGTAACCATTGTGGGAAATGGCATGTATGTCATGGCTCGTCATATGAAAACGTTGTTTAATTAATATTGATTATTAATAAAGTGGAAGAAAATTACTATGACTATTAATTAAACATATGGTACAGTCCATTATATGTTACATTTTAACCACCTCTCTGTTTAGTTGTCTGCTGCCTGACAGATGAAAACCTTCTTTAAATTAGGGTGACAGATATTGGACTTGTGTAAATAAAATAATTGACTGATTTAAATAAAAACATATGTTGTCTTTTGAATTTTTATTATATATACATTTGCTTTAAGTAATACTTTTTTTAGACATGTGTTCTTTATGTGAGAAATATGTTTTAGTGTGCCTCTCATTTGAAAAGCTTGATAACCCTCTTCTGTGTAATTTCTCAAACATATAACCACTTGTTTAACACTGTCCAGGATAAATAGTAGGTGGTTCTTAAACTGGAGGATCACTTCCTGAATACAAAAAGACCAGAAATAAAAAGTAGAACTTCCCAATATGAAGAATTATCAAATAATCATTACCATATATACAATATACTGTATATAATGTCTAAATTTTAAATGTGATATACATGCATCTAGTATGAGTTTGTTAGTATATCTATACTTGCTATCTTTATATATCATCATTTTACTGTATATTGTAGTAGCTACAGCAATAAAATGTTCAGCGATCACCAATAGGAAGGCATTATTAATGAATTACCTTTTTATGCTTAATTCTTATTCTGGAGATAGTGGACTCCAGATGCTCACTGTGCCCTAGGGAGTTCAGCTGCATCTCACTGACGAGGCCCATAAAGGCCGAAACACGTCTGGGGTTTGCTGTTTCTCCTGTTCAGGGTAGAATTGCCTGGTATTTCGGGGCTGGGTCACTCTTTTGAGTGGGACCAGACTAATCTACTACAGGATATTTCTCCCTGTGAAGGGCACAAGTGAGCTAAAAGAGGTGCTCTCAGAGTGGATTATCATGTCCATAGAACTAACCTATTAAGGTAAGTTCATTCTCTGAAGAGCACCTCTGACTTAGTTTTTTTTTGTTTTGTTAATTTTTATTCTACCTAATACTATTTATGGGTGACAAGGATACAAGGGAATCATTTATAGATTCCATTATTTGAATTGAGAGCCTCTTCATTTTCAATTTTGTTTAATTAATATTTCTAAGTTGTATTTTCACAACTACGATCTATTAAATATTTTTTTCAGCAAGAATTAGGGATGCAACTTCATCTCACATTAACTTATAACGTATATGTTCAAAAGTCTAAACCATTGATAACAGAGTCATAAAAATCTGGTAATATTTTAGTTTTTTGAAAAGTAAGGATACAAAGGATAAATTACATAGAACATTAAAGGAGTTGAAAGTGGGGGATGAAGAAGTGGTAATCATTTCTTACTTACTTTTTATTACGTTTACAGTAACTACAATTGAGCTCTTCGTCAAATATAGACTAAGAGGTAGAAATGAAAAGAGGCGATTATAGTTAAGGAAGATAAATGTTCATATAATTGTCTCATGTAGTTCTTTTTATTCACCACCCATCTCTCTTCTATGCATAAATTTCTACACAGTCAATGGCATAGACTCAATAAAGGCACAAAGAATGAAGAAGAATTAAAAGAGAACAAAGCGTAAGAAACTGGAAATTGGAAAAGGTTCAAACCATGCTTTGAGGTGCACAGAAGAAACAAGACATACAAAAGGTCTATAATATAACTTGTCTGTATTTATTTCTTAGTAATGAATCCAAAATATTTTTTCATTTCCCAAGAAAACATCACAAATGAAGATGTACACAATATTACATTATTCAGAGAATTCTACCTAATGATTTTTTTCTCATCTGCAAAAGATCAGCTTGCACTTTTCATTGGGATGTTACTCATGTATCTTCTGTCTGTGTTTGGAAATCTTGTTATTATTATACTTGTATGTCTGGCTTCCCAGCTGCACACTCCAATGTATTTATTCCTGTGTAACTTGTCAGCCCAGGATATTCTATTTGTCTCAACTTTACTGCCAAAATTGTTGGCCATCATAGTCACAGGTAACACCAGAATTTCTTTCTCAGGTTGTATCACACAGATATTCCTATTTACACTCTGTCTTGATGCAGAATTTAACCTGCTGACCACCATGGCTTATGATCGCTATGTGGCCATTTGCATCCCTCTGCACTATTCCCTCATCATGAACAAAAGGATGTGCGCCCTACTGATTACAGCTTCTTGGTTTATTAGTTTCTTGAATTCTTTGATATATTGTCTGCTGATATCTAATTTGAGATTTTGCAAATCGAATTACATCAATAGCTTCTACTGTGATGGGATGATAATGCTGAAACTAGATTGCAGTGACATAATACATTTTAAGGTTTACATTCCTGTGATAGGAGTTTTATTGGGATGGATTCCCTTTATGTTGATATTGATCTCCTATATAAGCATCATATTTACTATCCTTAAAATTAAAACTTCAACAGGGAGACTGAAAACGTTCTCCAGTTGCTCCTCCCATCTTACAGTTGTCATAATGTTTTATGGGTCATCTCTAATCTTGAACATGAAACCAAAGTCTGAACTTTCTCAGGAACAAGACAAACTGCTCTCTATATTGTATATTGCTGTGGTCCCAATATTAAATCCATTAGTGTACAGTTTAAGAAATAAAGAGGTTATGAAAGCTATGCAAAAGTGCTTGAAAAACATTGTTTAAATATCATAATCACAAGCATAAGAGATCTCTATAAATTCTGCAAACTAATATGCTATTTCAGAATAGGATACATTACCTTTTAATGTGATTGTATTTATGTTTTCAAGATATACTGTATAGTGTATATATAATTTAAGACTTCTTTTTTGGCATGAAAAGAGCATTTCATTGGAAGGAATGGTTGTCTTAAAATGGACTGCAGTCCTGAAACATGTACCCTATCCAAATGCTGATTTATTAATCTTGCATGTTCATTTCATAAACACTAAACAATTAAAGATTCAAATCACTCAATTTAAGAATATACAATCTATCAATTATCTGTAGCAGGTTATTTTATAATTTACAATGGTAAGTATATGCTGGTTCTATGGTTCTGGTTCTGGCTTAGTCATCAAGAAACCACTAAAATAACAGCTCCTACCTAAGTAACTGAGAATAGGGAAAGAGAACTTCAAATTTATTATAGGTATTATTTGGAACCATAATTGAAGTATGTGTGTGCCTCTCCTAAGGAAGCCTTCAAAACATTGACTAGTTTATTATTTTAGGGAAGGGATGGATTGTGTTACCTCCTAAAGGAACATTTTAGGTATAGTATAGAAACACTTTTACACTTGTAATACAACCCACAGAGTGAACCTGTTAGTCAGGAAAATCGGTCTCACAGGAAATAAATGTGTGGGCAATATTGTTTAATTGCGTGTTAGTTGGTTTTCCATCATTATTCTTCATTGGTGGCAAACAGTGATAAAACTACTCGGATCAATGCAATGTGGTTAATTAGCGGATTTGCATTAGTCATTTTAGTATGTGTTGGACTGGAAGTGAAAAGCTAGTGATAAAATATCCTGGATTCAATTTATAATACTCTGTCAATATATTGATCCAAACAGAGAGGAGCAAAAAAATCTTGTAAATTTGTATTTTAAAACAAAATTAGGTTTTTATAGTTCACACTGAAACCGTTATAATACTGCAATTAACACCTACTCATATCCCACATTTACTCACTACACAAATTATAAAATAACTCACCTACTCAACTCCAGTTCTTCCTGTCTTCTAACACTGCCTATCAGGGGGTAGAGAGAAACATATCTGCCTATGAGGCAATTCTTATATGGGTCTTTATCTGCTTCACTTCAGTTACAACATTGGGACAGTCTGCAGGAAAACCTATACAAGTCAGAAAGAAATAAAGACAGATTTTTCCCTGAGCACCAAACCACGGATGGAAAGAAGCAGGTCTGATCACGTCTGAAAATTAATGAACAAATCTAAAGGACCTCTTGGGTCATATTCTTAGAATGTACTATTTAAAGCAATGTACAATGTTTGTTTTTAGTATGTAAAAAAAATAACACATTTTCATTTATTTTATTATCATTGTAATAATGCCTTTGTGAAAATACCATTTAAACCATCCATCTTCAAATTATGATGCTTCACTCCTCAACTTTTAGAACCCATGAACTTGATCATGTCTTTTTTTTAATCCTTGCTCATTTTATTTGGATCCTTGATCAACACACTTATTACAGAATTGTGTGTTTGATGTCAAGGGGCCACTGGGGTCTCTTGGGGTTTCTTCAACCAAGGGGTGCCCTGGGAGGGCAAGTGATGTGCGGGGCACAATGATTCCCTTTTAGGTCAAACATTGCACATTCAATGGATATGAGGTCTGTTACAAATGGATATATGGACTGTATCTGAACTGTTATGTCCTTGTGAGCAGGGTGATCACAATTTTGGTGCCCACTGGATGTATGGGTTAGGGTTGCCCTGCTGCCATGTGGGGGTTTATAATAATTATTATTGCATCAATGGCATGTGAAATTATAACTTTGTGATATGGTTACTTCCAGGGGAACTGCAAATGTGCGGCCAGTGGCCCTAGTGTGTTTGGTATCTAGGGGTTCTGTTCTCCCTGAGGAATACAATAAAGCTTATGGCCCACATCTCAGAAAAGCTAAGTGTCTAAGGGATAGCTTTGAGACTTATAGAAGCCCAGGAAATTTGGAGAAAGAGAGACCTTGTGACATATAGTCTTTGCAACTTTGGGAGCTTGCCACATAGGCTTGCAATCTCTGACCAAATGTGTGCTTTCATCTCAGTGGGGGACAGGATACATTGTCTCATAGACCACTGGACAAACTGCCTCCTTCCTTAATTAGCTAGCTCCTGCCAAATGGGGATTTTTGAAAATTACTGTCCCAGGCTCAAAGGTACCTGGGAGGGGGGTCATTAGGTAGGCTGCCGGGCCTTGATTGACAGGAGAAGGAGGCTTTAAATTGGCTAAAGGAAATGGTTGCTAAGGGGTTTGACTTGATGGTGCTAGGTGATGGATCTGGATAAATATGCTGGATGGTTGACTAACAAACAGTTATCATTGTGATCATACATAATTAGGTGTGTGCTCATTATTGAGGGAAGGTTTATTCCTTATCACTGGTCTTAAGAATTCCACATCTGGACCAAGACGAGTTACAGCTGGTAACTGGTAACTGGAGTTACAGCTGGTAACAGCTGCTACTCTGACTAAAGGTTCCTTTGTTCCTGTGGTTGTCCTAAGGGTCCAATACAAGTCTAGTTCCATCTCTGCTAACAGTGATATCAGCAAGAACCATCACATACCCCTGTGTGGGTCAGAACCAGGTTCTTGGTGAGCCCAACAGAAGTAGTGGTCGTGACAGTGCGTCATTTAGAAAAGTGTCAAACTTCCCTAATAACCTACTTACTAATAAAAATGACTCACTTTCAGCACAAACCCCTGAAGCACTTACTACAATAATAATAACTAACCCTTTCTCTTATGAACTTCCCTAAAGTATGACTCTCTGATGCATATCCTTCAGAAAATCTTCTCTTCACTCAATTACTTTTAAAAAAATCCATAGTTATGCAGTTTAAGACTTAGTTTATTGTGTGGACAGAGTCAGTAACTTTAATACAATCTAGATATGCCATATATACTTCTTCAACCAATCACTTTATTTACATAGTAAAAAGTCCACTAGACTAGTTTGATGTAATCTTCCTGCACTAAAGTCATGTTGCTTTGGATCTTGAAAATATATTTACTCTTAATTATTCATACAATAACAGTTCATACAATAATTATCTCTTCCTTAGCATTTCACTAAGCAATATTCTGCATAAAGTATGAATATTCTCATCCGCTTTGGACTGGACACAACTGTTATACTGTTTAAGCATCCTATGTTTAGTTTGATATACTTCCCCATTCTACCCTATTTGTTATTTAGAAAAACTGGCAATATTTTTCTATTTGGGTTGTTCACCATGCCTCCATCCAATTGCAAGCCCGTAGATACCTTCATACACGCCACGTGTCTGCGCGTTAGAAATTTTGTCACAATTCCTGCTGTATCCAATTGACTCAAGCCTGCAATTACAGGGCTAAAGCCTTAAACAATAATCCCTTCCCGCTGCTGCTAGTTATTAGTGGGCTGTAATACATTGGGTCCACAGTTACAATCCAATCCAGTAATTACAATGAGCGCCACAGCCCTGTGAGCCAAGAGAAAGGGGGTTATTAGATTATGATTGACAGGGAGAGAAAATAAAGCTAAAGAGTTCTACCGCCCCAGCTTTGACTGAGTTGTATTTTCTCGCAAAGTAGCGCGCAGGTCCCTGAGTTGGTGGTTGGAGTATTGAGAGAGAGAGTAGGTGTTTTTGAGTTTTTGAGGTTTTATTGAGTTATATTTCATAAATAACTAATTTAAACTTTATACTTGAAAACACATATCAACTGATAACACATAATATAAATACACATATAGATAGGTCACTACATACACACACCTCCAACAATTACAATTACACATAAAACATACATTTTTTTCCTCATAAATACATACACATATACTTTTCTTGATTTATCCTTCTATTATTTTTGGGATTATGATGGAGGGTGGGGAAAGGATTGTCAGTACTTTTGATGAATAAAATCCAATCTTATATGGGTATTATAATCTAATATAATAATTTATTATATACAATTTATTTTAAAACCAATGTATACATTTTTTTCTATGCGCTATACAGTTTTATTTATATATATATATATATATATATATATATATATATATATATATATATATGCAATTCCATTATTGGAATATATCTTTGTTAAAGATATGTTTTTTTTTTATTCTAAAGAGCTTCTTTGTTCTGTAAAGACAAATACCTAAGAGAATTCCTGAGCTAATTGATAAAGGTTAAAGGTTTACGGCTTTTTAAATTCCTATATGTCTCATTCCCAGACTATTATTTTTTCCAATGTGTACATAACTGACACTTCTTATCAACTAACTTGCTAAGCATGGCATGTTTATGGTTTTATTTATAACCGATTGAGGTCAAGGATTATTGAGAATTTAATTGTAATTTTGTTGTAATTTGAAGGTTCAAGAGCACCATCTTGTGGTCCAAGGAATTAAATGTTTCTATAAAAAGAATACATACTATTAAGAGTTAAATATTTAGTGACATCATGAGGTTTTCTGATTGGTTGACAAACACAGGAGATGATTGGAATTTCTGATAAGCAAATTAAGTTGTGGGTATAATTAGGGGAATCTATCTGACAAAGAGGGAGACTAAGATTAAGAAAGGATAGGAGAAATCTGAGCAGAAGAGCTAGAGACGCAGACACACATCCACCCACCTCTCAACAGACACAGATTCCTGGACAGAGACATCAAAAGCAGAAACTTTAAAACTCCTAGAAAGAATATACTATATACTTACTATTTGGGACATCCCAAACACATATAAATCTCAAACATGAAATCTACAAAGAAACTTAGTAAAGTAAAGTAGAGGGGGAGGCTCCCATTGTGTGGCAAACAGCATTGCTAGGCTTAACTTTTTATTGCCGTCATTTTTTGACGGGGAAGTCGCTAGTTTAATTATAGCTAGCATATTGTGCATGTCTTATATATGATTATGTGGGTAATGTTATAATTACTAACAATGTATAATGTATGTACTTTGATATACCTGTTACAATTGTTTATACCAACTTGTTATATTAAAATATACCGAATTATAATTTTTATTAATTTATAATAAATGTATTCTCACATAATACAGTTCGGTTTATTTCATGAGGCCAATTCTCTTAATATATTGTGTAATAAGAATTCGGAAATTGTACATTTTTAAATAATATTAATAAAGTTTATTGATATTAATAATATCACCATATAAATTGCCAAAACCCAAGACAGGATGGGAGTTGTAGCAATGGGGAGGAGATGAGGAGGAGTGTAGAGGAGGAGAGAGCGGTGGCCCTGGGGAGTGAAGGAGGAGTATGGATGAGAGTAGAGGAGGGGAGAGGAGTGTGGAGGCGAGTAGTGAAGGGGAGAGTAGTGTGGAGAAGAGGAGCGAAGAGTAGTGGAGAGGAGAGGAGTAGAGGGGAGACTAGTGATGGGAAGAGGAGTGGAGGAGAGGGAGGGGGTATGCAGTTGTTGCCCACAGTAATAAGAAAATCAAGTTCAGGGTCAGAGGGGGGGGGGAGCCTGATCCTGGGGAGGTAGCACGGAGGAGAGACAGACCTCAGGGTCAGAGGACTGAGCACAGGATCCCTGTCCAGAGTCGGTAGGGTTCAGGGCAGACGTAGAGCCCTTAAATACCAGCACAAGGGCCCAGGCCTGGAAAGAGGCGGCAGCTGCAGTCACAGCATTGGGCTTTACACAAAGAGATGTGAGGTCTGTCAAGCACCGCTTTGCTGACGTCCGGGCCAAGGTGAGGAGGATGATGGTCAAGGATGTCAGTGCAGCCGCAGCAAGTGACTGTGAGATACAACGAGTGGGAGAGGGTGCTCAAGGCGTTGCTGAGCCAGGGACCCGCCGCTGGAGCTCCAAGCCTAGTGGCCCAACAGGATCCAGCCTCCATGTCAGGTGAATATCAGATACACCAACATGCCACCACATGTATACCAAACATATATAGAAACCACACAACACATGTAACCAACAATGATACTATCATGTCAGCTCCCTGCATTTAACAAGGAATAAATGGATCAGTTATTCGTCATTAAATCTATGAAGCTGACAAATTACTGTCATTAGTGGGCACACTGCATCGCATGCATACAGTATACAGGCCACACCCGGAATCAAGATAACGTCATTAGGCCATAATAATCCAGCTCATGATCCAAAGAACAGATCACATCTAGCAACAGATAGCTACTCATAGTAGAAAATTAGTGAAATATCCAGGTTCAAGACAAGAGGTCAGATAGGAATGAACATAAGGATAGAATGACTTTGGAAAGTTAGGAAGGAACAGAAACCATGTAACATTCAACATAGTTAACACAAATTCCATTGTTTTCTCTCGTTCAGTTGGCAGGGGGACTGGGTCCAGTGGTGAGCCCGAGATGGGGCCGTCGGCTCATTCAGAGACAGTTGTTGGGGACCATGCCCTGCCCAACAGGAGCCGGCGCAAGAGGAGGAGGCAACAAGAGGATCCGAGGGCATGGGATCTGAAGAGGAGGACCAAATATCTGGGCAATGGGGTCACTGCTGGACCATCAGCCATGCCCATGGCATTTGATCCCACTGCCCCCCCTCCTCCAACAACTTGATTCACCACCAGGGTTATCCTATTGGACTGATGCAGTTGAATTCCACCACCTCCTCATCCTCCCAGCAGTACCACAACCTGGTCCCGCCACCAACACCAGGCAACCCCCTCCATAAGAGAGCCATACTCCAGCCTGACCACAGCCCCTCCCCCCTGGGCCACCACTCCTTTCCCCTTCTCACCTCCGACCTCCATCTCAGGGTCCACCACCAGAGGCTGCCCAAGGGGAGATGCTGGCATCATTCGTGAGCTGATGGAGATCAAAAGGGAGATCCACACCAGTACCTCCTCCAACCACACAGAGCTAGTGGGCTTCCTTCGGAGGCAGCATAGGGAGGTGAGGAGGCACCAACTCATGATGGAGTCATACCAGGCCGGGCTGCTCTAGAACTCAGCGAACCAGAGCTATTCCAGGTGAACATTGATGCTCAATGGCGCGCTCTGATTCCAAACACCACCTCCTCCACCCCAGAAGCCTCCATCTCCCATCCGCAGCCTGGCTGCTCCTCACCTCGAGCAAGATCTCCGCATCCTCCGGTGGTACGGCCTTCTGGGGGGATGCCTCCGTCTGCAACCCCCCTCTCTACTAGGGAGAAGGCGGGTGCCGATGGTGGTTTGGTCCCTGTGCCAAGGCAGAGGAGGATGTAGGAGCTGCACATATATTGGACCTTCTCAACAGCACTCCTCAGTGACAATCTATTGGTCCAAATGTTAACCTAGTCTAGCCTGGCTACAGAGTATTTGATCAGGGCCTATGTGATGGTGAAATATTGTATGCAATTATTGTGGCTACCTCCCATCACAAAGTCCATGATCCTCTCCTCTGTGGACACGTAGGGTTCACCAATTCATGGTCACTGAGGAATGACATTGAGAAGAGATGCTGCAGTCCCTATCTTTTTCAAGCAGTTGTTCTGTTTTAAATTTTTGTTTTATTTTGATTTCTAGGCACAATTCAGGTCCATGAAGGCATCATCTTCATCTGCAAGCAAAGTTCAAAATATGAATATGAAGTGTAATAAATTCACAGTGGCTCTTAAATAGGAATTCCATCAATTCCTATTGAGGGAATTCCTATCCTAAATATGTTCCTTAGACTATATTAATTCAAATATATTTAACGATTTATAAGACAAGATAGTTGTTAGCTTATATTTAGACAAATACAACTACACTGCCTTGCAAAAGTATTCACCCACCTTGACTTTTTAACTATTTTGTTACATTACAGCCTTAAGTTTTGTTAATCTGAATTTTATGTGATGGATCAGAACACAATAGTCTAAGTTGGTGAAGTGAAATGAGAAAAATATATGCATAAAACTATTTTATAGAAATAGAAAACAGAAAATTGGCATGTGCGTATGTATTCACCCCCTTTGTTATGTAGCCCATAAAATGCTCTGGTGCAACCATCATAAGTGTCCCATGATCTGTCATTTCATGTACACACCTTTTTTTAAAGGCCCCAGAGGCTGCAACACCTAAGCAAGAGGCACAACTAACCAAACACTGCCATGAAGACCAAGGAACTATCGAAACAAGTAAGGGACAATGGTGTTGAAAAGTACAAGTCAGGGTTAGGTTATAGAAAAATATCCAAATATTTCATGATCAAAAGGAGCACCATCAAATCTATCATAACTAAATGGAAAGAACATGGCACAACAGCAAACCTGCCAAAACTCCCAGACGAGGCAAGGAGGGCATTAATCCGAGATGAAGAACAGAGACCTAAGGTAACCCTGGAGGGCCTGCAGAGTTCCACAGCAGAGACTGGAGTATCTGTACATAGGATGACAATAAGCTGTACGCTCCATAGAGTTGGGCTTTATGGCAGAGTGGCCAGAAGAAAGCCATTACTTTCAGCAAAAAACAAAATGGCACGTTTTAAGTTTGCGAAAAGGAATGTGGAGGCTCCCAAATTGTATGGAAGAAGGTGCTCTGGTCTGTTGATACTAAAATGTAACTTTTCGGCCATCAAAGAAACCTCTATGTCTGGCGCAAACCCAACACATTACATCACCCAAAGAACACCATCCCCACAGTGAAACATGGTGGTGGCAGCATCTTGCTGTGGGGATGTTTTTCAGCAGCCAGGACTGGGAAACTGGTCAAAGTTGAGGGAAAGATGGATGGTGCTAAATACAGGGATATTCTTGAGCAAAATCTGTACAACTCTGTGCATGATTTGAGGCTAGGATGGAGGTTCACCTTCCAGCAGGACAATGACCCCAAACACACTGCTAAAGCAACACTTGAGTGGTTTAAGGGGAAACATGTAAATGTGTTGGAATGGTCTAATCAAAGCCCAGCCCTTAATCCAATAGAAAATCTGTGCTCAGACTTAAAGATTGCTGTTTAAAGTGCAAACCATCCAACTTGAAGGAGTTGGAGCAGTTTTGCAAGGAGGAATGTGCAATAATCCCAGTGGTAAGATGTGGGAAGCTCATAGAGACTTTTCCAAAGTGACTTGGAGCTGTGATTGCCACAAAAGGTGGCTCTACAAAGTATTGACTTTAGCAGAGGTGAATAGTTATGCACATTGACTTTTTCTGTTATTTTGTCCTATTTGTTGTTTGCTTCACAGTATAAAAAAAAAAAAACATATTAAAAAGTTGTGGGCATGTTCTGTAAATTAAATGATGCAAATCCTCAAACAATCCATGTTAATTCCCGGTTGTGAGGTAACAAAACACGAAAAAATGCCAAGGGGGGGGTGAATACTTTTGCAAGGCACTATATGGCGGTAGACCTGCAGAGTCTCACAATGGCATCTTAATCAAAGCCAGACTTAATACATGCACTAGTGAAGCATGTCATCCTCTCTGAAATATCATTCTGAGAACAGATATTTGTGTCTGATTACGGCTGCTGACCTTTGTGTCCTCTCCGTATTAATGGGTATTTTTCCCGAACATACGATATCATGGGTATCCTTTTAAATATGCTCACACTTGTATAGTGGATGAGAATGGGGGGGTTGAGGAGGGAGGTTGAGGAGGGGGGTTGAGGAGGGGGGGTTGAGGATGAGGGGTTTGAGGAGGGAGGATGAGGAGGGAGGTTGAGGATGAGGAGTGGGGTTGAGGAGGGAGGTTGAAAATGAGGATGGGGGGAGAGAAACACAGGGAAGGGAGAGGGGGGGAAGAGACACAGGGAAGGGAGAGGGGGGAAGAGACACAGGGAAGGGAGAGGAGGGGAAGATACACAGGGAAGGGAGAGGGGGGAAGAGACACAGGGAAGGGAGAGGGGAGAAGAGACACGGGAGAGAGAGGGGGACACAAGAGGGGGACACAGAGGGCACAAGAGGGACACAGGGGGCAGCACCTTTCCCACCCTCGGCTTATTCTCGAGTTACTCATTTTACCCAGTATTTTGTGGTAAAATAGGTGCCTCGGCTTATGCTTGGATCGGCTTATACTCGAGTATATACGGTAATCTACAAAAAGTGATCATCAAAGTATAGCAAATATCCCAATCCCAAACCACTTCAAAAGATCAATAAAATGTAAAGTAATAAAAGTAATAAAACCAATTCACTAGGAAAGGTAAACAAAACACATCCTTTCTAGAATTCAATAAGAGAAGGATAATTAATGAATTGTATGTATCTCTAGACACAGTGGCAAAGTTAGAGAATGAGGGGATGATATAAAAATGTGTTTGAGCTGCACCCTCCCCTTACCAATTTCGTCTGTACCCTTCCCCTGGGACCCCTTCCAAGGGGGCCTAGAGGGGCTGTGGTGGGATGGCCTTGGGGCCCTTTCACTACAAAAAAAAATTAAGCACAAAAAAACAAATTTTACAGTATAGCATCGCCCCCCCCGGTAAAAACACAGGGCCCAAATATCATGATATATGGCGGCATATACAGACCTTTTCCATGTCTCCTATATACAGTCAGGTCCATAAATATTGGGACATTGACACTAATCTTTTTGGCCCTATACACCACCACAATGGATTTGAAATGAAACGAACAAGATGTGCTTTAACTGCAGACTTTCAGCTTTAATTTGAGGGTATTTACATCCAAATCAGGTGAACGGTGTAGGAATTACAATAGTTTGTATATGTGCCTCCCACTTTTTAAGGGACCAAAAGTAATGAAACAATTGGCTGCTCAGCTGTTCCATGGCCAGGTGTGTGTTATTCCCTCATTATCCCATTTACAAAGAGCAGAGAAAAGGTCCAGAGCTCATTTCAAGTGCGCTATTTGCATTTGTTGCTGTTAACTCTCAATATGAGATCCAAAGAGCTGTCACTATCAGTGAAGCAAGCCATCATTAGGCTGAAAAAACAAAACAAACCCATCAGAGAGATAGCAAAAACATTAGGTGTGGCCAAATCAACTGTTTGGAACATACTTAAAAAGAAAGAACACACCGGTGAGCTCAGCAACAGCAAAAGACCCGGAAGAACACAGAAAACAACTGTGGTGGATGACCGAAGAATTCTTTCCCTGGTGAAAAAAACACCCTTCACAACAGTTGGCCAGATCAAGAACCCTCTCCAGGAGGTAGGTGTATGTGTGTCAAAGTCAACAATCAAGAGAAGACTTCACCAGAGTAAATACAGAGGGTTCACCACAAGATGTAAACCATTGGTGAGCCTCAAAAACAGGAAGGTCAGATTAGAGTTTGCCAAACAACATCTAAAAAAACTTTCACAGTTCTGGAACAACATCCTATGGACAGATGAGACTAAGATCAACTTGTACCAGAGTGATGGGAAGAGAAGAGTATGGAGAAGGAAAGGAACTGCTCATGATCCAAAGCATACCACCTCATCAGTGAAGCATGGTGGTGGTAGTGTCATGGCGTGGGCATGTATGGCTGCTAATGGAACTGGTTCTCTTGTATTTATTGATGATGTGACTGCTGACAAAAGCAGCAGGATGAATTCTGAAGTGTTTCGGGCAATATTATCTGCTCATATTCAGCCAAATGCTTCAGAACTCATTGGACGGCACTGCACAGTGCAGATGGACATTGACCCGAAGCATACTACAAAAGCAACCAAAGATTTTTTTTAAGGGAAAGAAGTGGAATGTTATGCAATGGCCAAGTCAATCACCTGTCCTGAATCCGATTGAGCATGCATTTCACTTGCTGAAGACAAAACTGAAGGGAAAATGCCCCAAGAACAAGAAGGAACTGAAGACAGTTGCAATAGAGGTCTGGCAGAGCATCACCAGGGATGAAACCCAGCGTCTGGTGATGTCTATGCGTTCCAGACCTCAGGCTGTAATTGACTGCAAAGGATTTGCAACCAAGTATTAAAAAGTGAAAGTTTGATTTATGACTGTTAATCTGTCCTATTACTTTTGGTCCCATAAAAAGTGGGAGGCACATATACAAACTGTTGTAATTCCTACACCGTTCATCTGATTTGGATGTTAATACCCTCAAATTAAAGCTGAAAGTCTGCAGGTAAAGCACATCTTGTTCGTTTCATTTCAAATCCATTGTGGTGGTGTATAGAGCCAAAAATATTAGTATTGTGTTGATGTCCCAATATTTATGGACCTGACTGTATATATATATATATATATATATATATATATATATATATATATTTAGAGGATGTATATAGTGTAGTTCATCCTATGCTCCTCTAATATGTAGAACACTATAACAATAATTTTAATAATTTTAAAATGATTACCACCTATGTGAATTTTTCAAACAATGTATCACTTATTTTCAGGATTAGACATTGGGCAGACAAAAAAAACTAGATATTACATTAATTTAAGACTACTTACACTTTGTACTGTTTACTACTCCAGTGATAATTTTGGATAAAATAATTTCCCTGATAAACACAATATTATCAATTTTCTAAAGTAAAAAAAAAAAAAAAATCCTTTTCTATAACAGATTACAACACTGGCCATTACAAATATCTGGTTAGTTGCAGTAGTAGTATTGTAAAAATAAAATTAGTTTACAACTTACTTTGACAGCAGTTTTTTAGCAACTTTCCCAATCCAGGATACACTGGTCCGGCTGGCCTCTGGACCCCTCGTCTGATTGCTATCAATGATATCCTCAGATTGTGTAGGGATGGGGCTTCTTAGTGCCCAGGTGATCCTACAGCAATCCTTGGAGGCTATGGAGAAAGACTCTGGGATACAATATGAAATAGGGGTTGTAGACCATGAAGATTACATCAGACATCAATACTTGTTTGCAAAAAGAGTGACACTTTATGCAGGGATCAGGGTGAACATGTATGGGGGGAACACAATAAGGTGGCATAAAACATTAACTCAGTACATGAAAAAGTAACTCTGAGTTCCCCACTTGAGAGCTAGGCCTGTTTGTGATTGGTCCGGAGTTAGCCAATCAGCAGATAATATGGCTACATGGTTTAAGCTACCCAGCTTCCATGGGTTGACATATGACATGGTGGCCTTTCTTGGCATTGTTCTGATTGGCTTTGGATATTTTTTGATTGACCAATAAGGGAGGGGCTGCCCTGCCTGGGTAATTCAATAAGCACATGAATATTAACATCAATGGGGTAGGGCAGGCAGTCATTAGTCACATCAGGGGCATAATATCCAAGCAATAGGGCAGGTATTAGTGGGTACCTCATAGTTTAGTGACAAGATGAGGTGACAGAATGGTCAGGTCAAGGATGGTGACTCTCTTTGTGCAGTTGCAACCAAGTCCTTTGGGGAAAGTTTGCTCCAAGTTCTGGATTCTTAGTGCTTCATGACAGCCACTCCCTCTTTCTAGTGGCAGCATCTAGGAGGTCATCCAAGACAGTTGATCTCTTACATGCTGCATTGTATTGGTCCACCTGTTGAGTTTTTGCCCTGTCATTGGATAGGGTGACCCCACTCAATCTTCTGGGCTTCAGGATATTGGTTGGTGGAGCAGCTCCAATGGGTATCGTCCTTAATTCCCCAAGCACACAATCTCCGGTGAACTTTGTGGGATTTATCTTATCTGGAGAAAGCTTGGCCTGAAGGCCCTTCGGTAGTTTATCACAGACACGTGTCCAGATCAATCGTGTAGGAGCACTGGGAATTGGATCAGTGATGGGGATCAGTCAGCCACATTCCACAGACTCCTTTTTTCTCACTCAATTTGGAATAAAAGGTACTTTTGAGATTGTCAGTTTACTCAAAGAAATCTCTTGACTTTATCATTCTGTTATCATCTACAATCTCTTTGCATCGCTCATCATAGAATGTCTCCTTGCCTCTTCTTGCTATTCTCTGGAATACTGCATTCAGTTTGACAAATCTTTTCTTATCTCCAATACCATTAATTTTCCTTCTTTCCTGTGCTACATTCAAAAGCTCATCAGACAGCCAGTTTGCCTTTTTTAGTTTTCTTTCTCTTAGTCATGCCGGGAATTTGAATTCACTAATTCGGGAAATATCAATATTTGATCTTGGTTCAAAGTCTTAACATGTTCCAATGCTGAATTGGTCTTTGCAGCATCAGACTTTACTTCACCCTCCAGACACACCTGCAGCTGGGTGTCCTCTCATCTTTAGCCCAACTACTTCATTAGATCTGGGGCTACTCGTACTTGACCTCTGTTCTTCCCAAGGAATGTGGTACATATCTTCTGACCTGAGGGCTCAACTTCTAGTGCCATATCACTATGTCTCAGGTTGTGCTTATCCATACAGCTTTCTTGGAAAACATACTGGAGTGGAATGTCAATTATTTATCCAGTAGACCGTGATTTGTCTAATCTCTCTTTTATAACCCTACATGGTATAGCTCACAGCTTCACTGAGGTACACAACCCCCGGCACCAAAACAAGGTCCATTATGTAACTCACAGTTAGGAGATTGTAGTGTTATGAATAGTTATGTGCTTGATTTATTCATTTATGCATAGTGGAGAAAGCAGAGAATTAAATGGGATACGTACATATTAATTGTTATATGTGTTATATTTGAGGAGGCAAAAAGTATTCTTGTAGAAATATTAAATGTTGTTACATAGTTGGTTTATTTAATTATGTTTTGGTTTGAATGAATAATATGGTTGTCTCATTTTTTTTTAAACAAATTGGCAAAACAATATTTAATACTAGCGACTTGCCCGTCAAAAAATGACGGCAATGAGATTAATATGTTTGGAAAGTTGTTTAGTTATTAATATATATATGTGACAGTTGTATTGTGATATTAAAACATGTTTAGTTTTGTAAAATGTTCTCTTGGTGAACAATAATTGTGAAAGCATTTTGTATGAACATTTTAATGTAAGAATAGTGTAACTTGAAATCAATAATTATTGTAAACTTTAGGCAATAGTTTCTTAACATGCAATTTGTATGTGAAGAATTGTTAACTTCAATATACATGAAATCCCCTGGAAAGCAAACAGTAAAAAGGCTTGTTGAAACAAACACAATTTTAACCTGAACTTTGTAATATATGTAAGTAAGAAACTTGAAAGTATATTTTTGAAACTTCAACTTTATTATTTTTGTAACTTTGTAACTTGACAAAACATTTGTATAACTTTGAACATTATAAAAAGTAACATAGTGAATACATTTTTTAAACTAATTTCGTATTAAAAGTAATAACATTTGAATGTACAAACAGTTTAACTTTAAACTAATAAGTATTGTAAACTTGAGGTAATGTTTTTTTAACATGCAATTTCTATCTGAATAATTGTTAACTTCAATATTATACATTTAATCCCGAGTACAATTGTCCAACTTGTAACATTAGAAACAGTAACATAGTTAATTAACATTTTAACATAATTTGTATAAATAATGCAAGGCAAGTGTTTTGTGAGGCAAATAATTCATAAAGAGTCCTTCCATAAATTATGACTGAAATTGTTTATTGTTTATTATTTTTGAATGCTTTTAAATTTGTTTTGCTTGTGTTTTATTTCTTTACTGAAAAGTTATAGTACATCATAGTAGACAATGTTTTTAGTAAAAATACGTCCATCTTCTAATAAATCACCTTGACTTTCATTCTTTTCAATGTAAACTTTAATAGCCTGTGGATTTTTGCACCGTGACAACGCAACGTACAATTGACCATGTGCAAATACTGGTTCTTCCAAGAAAATACCCACAGATTTGAATGTTTGACCTTGTGATTTATTAATGGTCATGGCAAATGCCATAATATTGGGAAATTGTCTTCTTTGAAGTATAAAAGGGAGACTACTTTCACTTGGTGCTAAATCTATTCTTGGTATGAAAACTCTCTCTCCTTTATGGGTACCAGTTAAAATTTCAGCATCTATAAAATGGTCCTTTAATTGTTGAAAAATTAATCTTGTCCCATTGCATAGGCCTTTCTTGGGGTTCATATTTCGCAATAACATGATAATTGCACCTTTCTTTAGCTGCAAAATATGTGGTGGCATTCCAGAAGGAGTTAGTGAGTTTATGAATTCAGTAGAAAAGTTAGCCTGACTTTCATTGTCATCAGCAAGTACAGAATCAGCACTGTGATAATTTCTTTGTGGTGCATTATTTTTTTTTTATATTTCATTATTGAGGATTAATCCATCTTTATTTTTACACGTCAGTATGACTTGGTTGGCAAGCTCGGAATATTCCTGGTTATTTATGCTCCCTTATAGCAGATATAATATCTTGTTGACAAATCATATGAGGTGGGATCTCTACAGTGTCATCAGCTAAATGTAGTATTTTTTCGGTTCTGCCTTCTCCAATTTTAATAAGCCAATCATTGAAATCAGTTTGGCCTTCTGATCTCATATTTTGTTGCAGTTGAAGATGGGTAAAATGTTTCTATACTGTGCTTGACTTTATACAGGTTTCGATAATGTCAGTTCGATTTCCATGTACAACGACAGGTAATGTTTGTCTAAAATCGCCCCCCAACAACATTACCTTTCAACCAAATGGAAAAGTATTATCCATGATTTCACGAAGCAAACGGTCAATACATTGGAGGGCATAGCATGACATCATTGTGGCCTCATCTATTATAATTAATTTACATTTCTTCAAGTTCTTTGCTTGTAATGATGGCATGCGAATATCTGACACAGAAGTTTCTAAAATAGGCACTGGCAGTTTAAATCCACTATGAACAGTTCTTCCACCTTCTAATAAAAGTGCAGCAATTCCAGTAGTGGCAAACGTCATTGCTATTTGACCTTGTGCTAGTACTGAACTAATTAATAAATTATACAGATAGGTTTTTCCTGATCCGCCAGGTCCATCAAGATAGAAATAATGCTCTGTCACCATGTCATCATCTATTGCATTTTTAATGGCATGAAATGCTTGCAATAGCAATGTATTTAAAGTTGCAAGTCTTTCTTCTGTTCTTTCTGCTTGTAGTTGAATGTCATAGTCTTCAAAGTTTATGTCATCTATAAGACCTGGATCAGGCAAATTAAAACTTGCACAACTTAATCCATGAGTTAAAAATACTTCTTGGATTTCCATTAACGCTTTTAAGTGTGCAATGGGTTCATTGTATCGTCGCATAAAGTCTTCAGCCATATTACTTTTAAAAGTCTCCCACAAAGCTAATGCATTTGGAGCATTTGAGAAGATACAAATAAAAGCAAATTGTTCTCTCATCTGTCGTGGCATTTGACATTGTGCTGCTTCTTCGAAACATCTTTCCCACTCTGTATCATCAGCGAGTAAGTTTCTATGCCTTGCAGCTAAATGGAAGGATTCATATACAATGGCCCTCATTCAATTGCGATTTGGCCAATTGAATAGGGCTCTAAATAGGCAGATAGCATATATTTTTTAAATAAGTTTTTAGTTAGTGAACTTCTATCCAAAAGCAAGGACTTTACTAACTAAAAACTTCTTTAAAAAAAATATGCTCTGTGCTTATTTGAGCCCTATTCAATTGGCCAAATCACAATTGAATGAGGCCCAATGTCATTAACAGTTCTTAAGTGTTCAAAACTTTGTGCTCCTGGAACATTTAAAAGTAATATCCATAAGCAAAAACGTTCAACATCTCTTGGACTGACTGTGTAAATTCTTGGAATTATTTTATTGCCTCTGCTTTTTCTTGGTCTCCATAATCCATTCACAAAAACATAGTGATATGGAATTTCAATATATAAGTATTGTGTTGCTTGAGGATCAGTGGAATTTAATTCAAACCATGCAGTTAGTGTAGTGTGACGATCTTCACTCTGGTCCAATGCATTCATTTAATTTCTAGCATGGAAATAGACTAAATGTTGTTGTGGCAAATGTACTGCTAATCTATATACTGCATGTGATCTATCATGCATTTCAAATTTTAAAAGCCGCCACATAGCTTCTGGCGCACTGACATAGCGAGCATCTACATGAGATGCAAGTTCATCATGTACTAACGCACTACATTCAGGGTTGTCTGCACTTTTGACGACTACAGTAGCTGCATCATAGCCTTTGTAAATATATTTGTAGACATATTTAATGGATTTGATGGAAGTGCAGGCTTCTACGTTGATGTGGGCGTTGTACTTCATGAGTAAATGTGGATTGTAGGGTACTACATATCTATTGTCCACTTTTTTTCCACGAATAATGGCACTATCTCCTTCTATTCTTTTATAAAGTGGATAGCCATCACAATTTGCATATGTTTTGTCTCTATAATCTTTTGGAAATTCTTTGGAACATTTATTATTTTCCATACATGGTGATTGTGGATTAAGGTCTCCACAGGATCCATGAATCATGCGATGAGTAACAATCTCATATAGTCTACCATATAGTTCTGGATCTGGTAGTTCAGCAACAATGACTGCATCCACTTTGTCCGAAGTATCTAATTTATCTTTCTCTTGAAGTATTATGAGAAGATGTGCATGCTGAAGGCCTCTTTTTTTAAATTCAATGGTATATACATAAGCAAGACATTTGCCAAATAACTGATTTATAGTGAAGTCTCGTATTAATTCATTTAATTTGATCTTAAAAACTCTAGCTACTAAATCTGGTCGATCAGAAGCAGTTTGTCCAAGAAGTAGATTTTGTGTAATTTCTGGCCATTGTGGATTACATGTACATGTCAGAACTAAATCTGGTTTGTCAAATTTGGTGACAATAGCCATAGCATCATTGTATCTTTCTCTCATATTTCGAGGAGATCCTTGAAAGGAAGATGGTAAAATGATGGCTTTGCCAGCTGTCATGTCTCTGCTTGTAGCCACGTCAGCAACATAGTCCATGAGTCCAGAATATTGTTCTACACATAGTTTATCTTGTTGATATTTTATAAAGTTTAAATTATTTGCCTCAATTTGCAAATATGAATCAATAATCTATTGTTGGGTTAGTTTTCCACCACATCAAATTGGATTAAATCCATGTCGAATGGCAATTTGAGCTACTTTAAATTCAAGCATAGAAACATTATTTGGGATTCTGGCTTTAGCATTTGGGTAACTGGGAAGTGTTAATTTTGGTTGCCAACCTGCTTCTCCGTGTGGGAAAAAGATGGCATATGTCATTGGATCTAAATTTGGACTTAAGATATTCATATTAATAAATGGTTGCTCCTCATTTCTGGGATATATTCTAATGTCTCTTTGAAATGGTGGTTCTCCTTCATCATTTTGAAACACCATTGCAACCTCATTTGATGTTGGCAAGTTATAACGATGTTTATCAGTATGTCTGTCTCTTTTAAGCACCATATTAACCTTTGGCATTGGTAATTGATGTATTTGTGCATGAAGTAGTTGTTCATTTTCTACTTCTGCCAATTTTTTGTAAGCTTTACTGTAAGGATTATTGTCCATAATGTTATTTAGCTTTATAAAAACACTGGGTAAGCATTTTTTATTTTCTTCCATCTGCATACGTTGGTCAACAGCTTCCATTGTATCTAGGACATATAGTTGAGCGAATTTTCTTTGCTCTCCTTCCTCTGGATGTAAATGGGAAGTGTCATGAATCAGCCAGGGGTCATCTTGGATTTGGAACTGTTACCTGCCATGTGGAAGAACAAAAGGTTTGGGTTGTAATGATTAATTACAGTATAAGGTTGTATATTGTATTATGGAGGGATTGTATTTAGTTAACCATCCCCCAGTAGATAAACACTGAGGCAGGAGCTGAGCCAAATGGGTTTATCCTAAACAAGATAAACCTCACAGGGTGTCGCCAGAACCTAAACAAAGAGATTTGCCAGACAGCCAGGCACCTAGATAACAATGGGGGGGCCTAGGAGCAAACAGGAAGTTTCCCCTGGGACCGCCTGGGTCAGAATGAGCTTGGTGGCCACGCCTGGGGTTGGCCCAGGGGAGGGGTCTGGTGGTTCCCATAGCCTCCCTCTACTACATTGGACAGAGGTAATTAGGTTAGTCTAGAGGTTATCCTATTGGCCAGAGAGAGGGGAATGAGGGTTTGACTAAGAGTAGCCACTCCCTCCACTGTGTGTGTGTGAAATGTTTTAAATATGTTGTCCCAAAATAAAAGGTGGTTCATAATTTTCATCAAGACGTGGTGTGTAGATGTATTATTTACCCGGGGACTTATGCTTGCAGTAAGATTCGTCAGACTTACTGTCAATATTGCTCAGTCTAAACCAAGGGCTGAGACATGATGTTCCTGTACTCAAAGCTACTCCAAGGTCCAGAGTAACCCAAATCAAGTCAGCAGATCCCAGCCAGAGAGTGGGTCGTGATAATTGGTGGCACAGTGGTGGGGTACTCTGAGAAGGACCAGAAAATGGAGCAGATGGAAGCAGAGGACTACAGACTACTCCTGCTAAATCAATGGATGGCATTCATGCAATTATGGCATGGCCATGAGCTGGCAAGCTGGTTGGAGGAACTGGTAGAGAAAGAGATGGACTTGGAGGAACAGTACCTTGCCAGGATAGAGTCCTTGGGTGGCCGGAGAGAGGATCTCTATTTTCGTTTGGATCTAGAATATGGGGTCGGTGAGATTCTGAATGGTGATCCGGAATGTGGCATGGGAACTGCAAGGAGGCATAATAACTTGTTTGTTGAACGCTGCCGGGGTCTGGGACTGGAAGCATGGTTCCCGGAGGCTCCTTTGCTGGAACCCCTGATTCAGCAAGAGCTGCAACTGGAGGCTGAGTATGTGGAATTGTGGGATGCGATACCCAAGAAGTATTTTTACAACTCAGACGGTATGTACCAGAGTGAGTATGCTCACTGGAACTGGGGAGAGGCATTTCTACACTGTAAACAAAGTGAGGAGTGGGAAGGGGTAAACACTGTTCCTTTGCCAACTCCTGGGGATGGAGAATGTTTGCCCCTAGAACATGCAGTAACTGTGTCAGGGCCTAGTCACCAGCCCCAAGAGCCAGAGACCCAGTGGAATGTTCCCTGGGTGGGGTCAGATAATCCATGTCTGCCCCCTGATACCCCAAGAGATTTAATCCCAGAGGAAGTGGGAACTGTTCACAAGCTAGGGCCAGATAAGTTAAGTCTGCCCTCAGAAGTTCTAGGCAAAGTGTGTTGGCCAGAACTGTTAATGGAGCCAGAGGCTCGGGATGATTGTGTGATGGACGGTGGGAAGGGAGCCTTAGAGGCCAGGCTGGAAGGGAATGATGAGATTCCCCAGCCTGCATCAGATAACCACTGTCTGTACCCTGACAGTCCAGGGGAGTTGTCCCCAGAGGTGCTAGTGAAGAACACAGCCCAGGAGGGTTGTTTAAGAGACTGTGGGGAGGGAAAAGAATTGGTTTCTGGCTACAGGGAACCTGACCTCACACAGCAAGAGAGTGCCAGGGGCACAAAGAGCCAGGCCGGGGCAGCAAGCATGCCAGCTTTGGCAAAAGCATTATGGGTGCAGAGTGGCACCATGACAGAGGGTGTACCAAGTGGGGAGATACCCTGGATAACCATTGTCCAGGGGCCCACTGGAACAGACACCACTCCAAAGACCCAGTTCAACAGAAAGGACTGGGATAAAGTTGCTCAACCCCGGGCAATGGAGGAGTGTAAGCACAGCTTGGGTGGGAGCAGCGTAGCTCCCCAAGCAGCAACGGAAACAGCTGGACCAGAGGAAGGAAGCCAAGAGGAGCTGTCCCTTTGCGATCCCATAGGCCCAGAGACTGTATTAGAGATCCCAGCCCATCGGTGGGGACTGGCTGGGGGGAACAGAGTTGCTATGGGACAGAAACGGTGGCCCACCTGTTGTACTCTGGGATGCCAGACTATTTGGGTGGGTGTGAATGGGAAGAGCAATTTGCTCTATACAGTGGGAGCAAGGCCAAGGGCTGGGGGAGGTTGTTACTCTGCACTTTGGGACTGTTTTCTAAAGGACTTGAACGTGGAGAGAGTGCAGAGGGCCTAGCCAATCCAGAAGATTCATGACTATCAGCGTAGCTGGGAAAATCCTAGGGGCATGGATGTTTCCTGCCACGCTTGGAGAGGTGTTGTCATGAATCAGCCAGGGGCCATCTTGGATTTGGAACTGTTACCTGCCATGTGGAAGAACAAAAGGTTTGGGTTGTAATGATTAATTACAGTATAAGGTTGTATATTGTATTATGGAGGGATTGTATTTAGTTAACCATCCCCCAGTAGATAAACACTGAGGCAGGAGCTGAGCCAAATGGGTTTATCCTAAACAAGATAAACCTCACAGGGTGTCGCCAGAACCTAAACAAAGAGATTTGCCAGACAGCCAGGCACCTAGATAACAATGGGGGGGGCCTAGGAGCAAACAGGAAGTTTCCCCTGGGACCGCCTGGGTCAGAATGAGCTTGGTGGCTACGCCTGGGGTTGGCCCAGGGGAGGGGTCTGGTGGTTCCCATAGCCTCCCTCTACTACATTGGACAGAGGTAATTAGGTTAGTCTAGAGGTTATCCTATTGGCCAGAGAGAGGGGAATGAGGGTTTGACTAAGAGTAGCCACTCCCTCCACTGTGTGTGTGTGAAATGTTTTAAATATGTTGTCCCAAAATAAAAGGTGGTTCATAATTTTCATCAAGACGTGGTGTGTAGATGTATTATTTACCCGGGGACTTATGCTTGCAGTAAGATTCGTCAGACTTACTGTCAATATTGCTCAGTCTAAACCAAGGGCTGAGACATGATGTTCCTGTACTCAAAGCTACTCCAAGGTCCAGAGTAACCCAAATCAAGTCAGCAGATCCCAGCCAGAGAGTGGGTCGTGATAGGAAGTACGATGATAAATTTGGCCTTGGACTTTAAAACAGTAAGGACCATGTCCTGGTACATTAGCAGCTAATGTTGCCCCCATAGATGCAAAGGATATGGCACTATTGTAGGATCGTATGTTTGTCTTAAAATGTTTGTAGTTTGGAAAAGTAGGTTCGGTCATAATATTTTATAAATAGATTGGAAATTCTTTCCTTTCTGGAAGTTTGAACTTGCCTTTTTGACAGCAACTAATAAATTGGCCATCTCTGGGTCTCTCTTGTTTAAAATAATAAACCTCACAAAACTGACATTGAGTAGTCATGTCCCCACAACTATGAACCTCTACTGCTAAAGACTTGAGTAAAGGACAGTTTGCAAAGCATATAGGAGTTTGACTTTCATATTCATCAGGTGAAAAGTCATGGAATGTTTGAACAACAGGTTCTAAATGCTTAGTTTTTTTCGTGGCTTTTCTTGGTATATGTTGTCCTGGTTTTGTTAAAATGTCCTGTAAGGTTTCAGTAACCGGTTGTAAATGCTTTGTTTTTGTAGTTGCTTTTTTTGGTATGTCTTTAATTGTATCTTGTAAAATGTCATCTGATGTTTGAGGAACAGGTTGTAAATGCTTTATTTGCTTTTTTTTTTTTTTTTGGCGTATCTTTCATTTTTGCAGCTGATAGTCTTTTGCTTGCAAGTCTTTTGCGTTCTTTTTCTCGTCGAATTTCTTTCTCCTCTGGTGTCTGCTGTGCGGCCCATCTCTCTTGTCTTTCTCTAGTTTGACGTCTTTTCTTCTATTGTTTGCTCTCGTTAGTAGCCATGTTAATCTGTAAAGGCAAAAAAAGAAATGTAATTGGGTATATTGAAATTTGTAATTACTGTTAAACATTATTGTGCATAATTGAGAAATAAGAGGTAAATCATTAATGTATCAGTTATATTTTGTTAAAAGTTATAAGTCCTGGCCTCATTGAATAACAATTTGGCCAATTCAATACTGCTGTAAATAAGCAGTTAACATCTTTTTTTGAAATAAGTTTTTAGTTATTGAAAACCTTGTTTGTGGATAGATGTTTACCAATTAAAAATGTATTTGCAAAAAAAAACATTGATGTGGTTATTGACCCATGTATTGCATAGTGCCAATTTAAATAGAATAAGGGACATAGTTATTATTTTTTATTTTTTTCTGTTGACACGGATGCAGATGAAACATGTTTCTTTAGTTTTCTCTTTTTGTACTTATTATACTGTACCTTGGTTGAAGTATGATTTGAATCCGAATGTTTGTTGGTCCTCGGTTGAAAATCTTTGTCCAATGGTCTGGTCCTCTGTTGGAAGTCCTCGTCCGATGGTGTAGTCCTGTGTTGAAAGTCCTCGTCCGATGGTGTGGTCCTCTATTTAAAATCCTCGTCCTATGGTCTGGTCCTCTGTTGAAAGTCCTCGTCCGATGGTGTGGTCCTCTGGCGATAGCCCTCGTCCGATGTTGTGGTCCTCTGGTGAAAGTCCTCGTCCGATGGTCTGGTCCTGTGTTGAAAGTCCTCGTCCAATTGTCTTATCTGTTGTAAAATAAAATTGAAAATGTTGTTTGAGTTAAATGTATTTTAAATAAAGCAAAAATGTCTTAATTTTGGTGTATTGTATCTGTTATGGTGAATTTTTTCTATGTGTTTGTCTAACTTTATCTACAATCCTGATTTGTGCGCACCACTTTTGTTATGGTTATTTAAGCTTCTTTGTAAGGCTTCTAGGTTGTTAAACATTAAAGAAGAATATTAATTCAGTTTGCTATGTGTTTGTGTGTTTTTTTCTACAATCCTGTTTTGTGCGCACCACTTGTGGTATACTTATTTAGGCTTCATTGTGATGCCTATAGGTTTTTAAACATGAAAGAAGAATATTAATGTAGTTTGCTATGTGTTTGTGTGACTTTTTCTACAATCCTATTTTGTGCGCACCACTTGTGCTATACTTATTTAGGCTTCATTGTAATGGTTATAGGTTGTTAAACATTAAAGAAGAATCTTAATGTAATTTCCTATGTGTTTGTGTGAGTTTTAGTACAATCCTGATTTGTGCGCACCACTTGTGATATACTTATTAAGGCTTCTTTGTAAGGCTTATAGGTTGTTAAACATTAACTAAGAATATGAATTTAGTTTGCTATGTGTTTGTGTGAGTTTTTCTATAATCCTGTTTTGTGCGCACCACTTGTGGTATACTTATTTATGCTTCTTTGTAAGGCTTATAGGTTGTTAAACATTAACGAAGAATAGGAATTTAGTTTGCTATGTGTTTGTGTGAGTTTTTCTACAATCCTATTTTGTGCGTACCACTTGTGGTATACTTATTTAGGCTTCATTGTGATGGTTATAGGTTTTTAAACATGAAATAAGAATATTAATGTAGTTTGCTATGTGTTTGTGTGACTTTGTTACAATCCTGTTTTGTGCGGACCACTTGTGCTATACTTATTTAGTCTTCATTGTAATGGTTATAGGTTGTTAAACATTAAAGAAGAATCTTAATGTAGTTTCCTATGTGTTTGTGTGAGTTTTAGTACAATCCTGATTTGTGCCCACCACTTGTGGTATACTTATTTAGGCTTCTTTGTAAGGCTTATAGGTTGTTAAACATTAACTAAGAATATGAATTTAGTTTGCTATGTGTTTGTGTGAGTTTTTCTACAATCCTGTTTTGTGCGCACCACTTGTGATATACTTATTTAGGCTTCTTTGTAAGGCTTATAGGTTGTTAAACATTAACTAAGAATATGAATTTAGTTTGCTATGTGTTTTTGTGAGTTTTTCTACAATCCTGTTTTGTGCGCACCACTTGTGGTATACTTATTTATGCTTCTTTGTAAGGCTTATAGGTTGTTAAACATTAACAAAGAATATGAATTTAGTTTGCTATGTGTTTGTGTGAGTTTTTCTACAATCCTGTTTTGTGCGCACCACTTGTGGTATACTTATTTAGGGTTCTTTGTAAGGCTTATAGGTTGTTAAACATTAAAGAAGAATATTAATTTATTTTGCTATGTGTTTGTGTTATTTTTGTACAATCCTGTTTTGTGTGTACCACTTTTGGTATAGTTATTTATGGTTTTTTGTAAGGCTTATAGGTTGTTAAACATTAAATAAGAATATGAATTTAGTTTGGTATTTGTTATTTTTTTTTTGTGTCCAATCCTATTTTGTGTGTACAATATGGTGCATAGTTGGGGCCTCATTCAATTGCAATTTGCCCAATTGAATTGGACCCTAAATAAGCACATAACATATATTTTTTAAAGAATTTTTTAGTTAGTGAAAACCTTTCTTTTGGATAGATGCTTGCTAACAAAAAACTTCTTTAAAAAATATATGTAATGTGGTTATTTAGGGTCCTATTCAATTGTGCAAATTGCAATTGAATGAGGGCCTTGATTTACTTAATGAGACCGTCATTCAATTGTGATGTTGCCAATTGAATATGGCTGTAAATAAGCACATTACATATATTTTTTAAAGAAGTTTTTAGTTCGTGCAAAGCTTGCTTTTAGATAGATGCTTAGAGCCTCATTCAATTCCGAGTTGCCCAATTGAATAGGGCTCTATATAAGCACATAGGAAAAAATTTAAACAAACTTTTTAGTTACTGAACCTCTATCCAAAACCAAGGTTTTCACTAACTAAAAACTTCGGTGAAAAATATATGTGATGTGCTTATATAGAGCCCTATTCAATTGACACATTTCAAATTGAATGAGGACCTTAGTAAGTAAAAAGTTACTTAAAAAAATATGTTATGTGTTTATTTAGAGCCCTATTAAATTGTCCAAAATAGCAATTGAATGAGGGCCTTTGGTTGCTGCATTTGTTATATTGTCACCCTTAAACATATATAGGTCCTCATTCAATTTATAATTTGTCAATTGAATAGGGCTCTATATAAGCACATAAGATATTTTTTTGACAGAAGTTTTTAGTTAGTGAAAACCTTTGTCTTGGATAGAGGTTCAGTAACTAAGAAGTTTGTTTAAATGTTTTTGTATGTGCTTATATAGAGCCCTATTCAATTGGGCAACTCGGAATTGAATGAGGCTCATAGTTGTTTTCTTTTTTATACTTTATGCTTTACCTTGATTGAAGTGTCGAATGACAGAGGGTCCCCTCCTGCCAATCTTAATCCGCCGGTCTTCTTGTAGTGTCTGTTTTAAAAAGAAAGTGAAATGGTTAATTGTATATTTCCTTATTTTGATTTAGCAAAGCATGGTCTTTTTCAGCATGTAATGTATTTTTCTATCTTACCTCTTGTTCTTTCTTGGAGTTGTTTAAAAGGGATTGTGGGTCACAGTGTACGGTGCAAATTCTTGAGTGACGCTGTTGATGCAGAGTCTGTAGTAAAAAAAAAGAGAAAGATTGATGTTTAGGTTATATATTGAATTCCAATAAATTAATGTTATGTAAAGATCTACTTCTGTAATTACTTTCAATGAACATGACTAATTTTTTGGGCTCCACAATAAATGTGCGTGTGACATGTGACTATACATGAGACACATATATGTGCGTGTCACATATCAGTATACCAAATGTTTTTTTTTTACTGTCATTACAATATAGTTGTTTAATTATTTGTTATTAATATTTGTTATTTGCAGGGACTATACACAGAAATCTGCGTGTGACATGTCACATACATGAAGCACATTTTCATAGTTAAATGTATTTCTCTTTTGTGCGTGTCACATATCACTATACAGGAATCTTATTTTAATAGTTAAATGAACATAATTTTTTTTTGGGGCCTACACACATAAATGTGTGTGTGACATGTGACTATACATGATACACATATGTGCGTGTCACATATCACTATACCTAAATCCTATTTTAATATTAAATTATTAATTTTTGGTAATGTCATTTAAAGATTAGTTTGTTGCAGGGGCTATACACATAAATGTGCGTGTCACATGTCACTATACATGAATCACATTTTCATACTTAAAAAATGTTTTTTTTTTTTTTGTCCTGTCTTGATAATAAAATGTAATATATTATAGCTTACCTCTCAGTTGTAATTTGCACAATGTAAAGTAGTAAATTAGGAAAGAATTGTCTTCTCAAGTAACAGCAGCAGTTAACTATGAAGTCACTCCGTTCATCACCTGAGTAGAAATGTAGAATTTTGTGGAAAGTAGGCAGTATTTATAAACTTCTAGAAATTTCTGTAAAGTTAGACCGTTAGAACGCAATACGCATGCGCTATTTGCGTTGCAGCTTACAATTTGCGTTCCATCCGCCATTTTGTGCATAGTAGTGGTCAAAATGGTGTTTAATATCAGTGTGGTACGTGCCGTATAGTATGTATTTCATTCTTGCGAGTCAGTGTAGTATAGTTACGTCTGAAGCCTCGTTTTCGTTTTGTTCGTCGGCCATTTTTTCTCTCGCTTAGCGATTTTATTAGTGTCTAAAGTGTTTTATTTTTATTTAAATGAAGGTGTAACTTGGTTTTTTGAGGTGCTGGATGGTTCCTCTTGCTGTAGGTAAGCTTTTTATGTGTGTGTTGTGTGTATTTATTGTGTTTTAAATGTTTGTATGTCGGCGTGTTGCGTCCAAAGTTTGCGAGGTCGTAATGTCTGGTAACGTGTCTCGTATGGTGTTTGCGTGTGTAGCCTCGTTTTCGTTTGGTTCGGCTGCAATTTTTTCTCTCGCTTAGCAAATTTTTTAGTGTCTAAACTCTTTTATTTTGAGTGAAATGAAGGTGTAAGTTGCTTTTTTGAGGTCCTGGATGCTCCATGTTGCTGTAGGTAAGCTTTTCATGTATGTGCTGTGTGTATGTATTGTGTTTTGAATTTTGTAATGTTCGCGAGTTGCGTCCGAGTGTTGCGAGGCCATAATGTGTGTTAACGTGTGTCGCAGGAGCAGCGCAATGCAGGTAAGTGAGGGGAGGGAGGGGGTTAATTGGAGAGGGGGAAAGGGGGGTGGGAGGATGAGGGGAGGGAGGAAGGAGGAGGATAAGGGGAGAGAGTATGAGAGGAGGGAGAGGATGAGTGGAGGGAGATGATGAGGGAGAGGTTGAGGGGAGAGAGAGGGAGTGGATGAGGGGAGGGAGAGGGGAGGGAGAGTATGAGGGGAGGGAGAGTATGAGGGGAGGGAGAGGATGAGGAGAGGATGAGGAAAGAGGGGGGGTGATGCAAGCCCTGGGACTCCTGCTGCTGTCCATCGGGTCTTTGAGACGGGGAATATGCTAATGACGTGACCCGCATGTGACGTCACAACATTAGCATATACCTGGTCCCGACACAGAAGACGCACTGGACAGCAGCAGGAGCAGCACAATGCAGGTAAGTGAGTGGAGGGAGGGGTGTTGGAGAGGGGGAGAGGGGGGAGGGAGGAAGGAGGATGAGGGGATGGAGGGAGGAGGAGGATGAGGGGAGGGAGAGGATGCGTGGAGAGAGTGGATGAGGGGAGGGAGAGGATGAGGAGAGGGAGAGGATGAGGAGAGGGAGAGGATGAGGGGAGGGAGGAGGAGGTGATGCAAGCCCTGGGACTCCTGCTGCTGTCCATCGGGTATTTGGGACCCGGATAATACTAATGACGTGACGCGCCCACAGAACGCACATACTTCCAACTCCAGGGTCAAGTCATGCCCCTCTTTTTTCCATTTTTCTCCCCCAGGGGTCGCTAAATGCATTTGATGTCTATGAAGATAAATGTACTTTGAGGGAGCATATATTAGCAGATCACAGAAATCTAGAGGGAGCCAGGAAAAAGAGATGTGCTTTAGACTTCCATAGAAAGCTTATACACACTATTGCTCCACATACTACAACACATGGTATGGGGCCAAATGTATCATCTCCAATAGTATCAAGTTATGTTGCACCACTGAAGACACAACCAGTATCATCACAGGGCTCATCAGCTGCATTAGATTAGAAAGCACATACAATTTGTGTGTCAATGCTGTCTAATTATGTACCACCTGATATCAGTACACTTATGTAGATCAAGACACCTCAGCCCCAGATTTAGATGTGACAGTAGTGTGAGTGGGGGTATTATTGTTATTTCTAAGCTTGCATCCCTCCAGGACCTCACTCAGTTTAAGTTGTAGCTAGACGTTTTTGATCCTAGTTTACTTGTTTTGCACATATTGAAGCATTTTGAGATAATAGTGGAACAATATGACATGAGCACTAGAGATGCTTTTAGAATGATTAAAGTATGATTACCTACTAGATATTCAAGTCAGTTAACATGCCCTGTTGGTTGGTCTCTATCACAAGATGCATTTGAAGTTAAAGGTTGGGATGCTGTACAAGAAAGGTTAGAAAAAGCAAAAATAACACTGGTCAACAAAGATTTATCTCAGAGCAAAAAAGGGTTGTGCTAAATGTAATTTATCTCACTGATTTAGAACATGGTCTCAGAATTGTTCTATTTTTTTGGTTAAAAAATTTCAGAAATTAATTGATAATTGAATTCTTAATTCCAAACCAAGTAGAGTTAACAGTAGAATAGCAGAATGAAAATTTAATCAAAGAGAGATTGCCTATCCAAATTTGCAGAGATATCAGGAGAGCATTATCCTATCTCATCTAATCTATTTGCTTAATAATTTGAATACATCTAAATGGAGAAGTATAGAAATTGAATATTTGGACAAGGAGACGTTAAGTGGTTTCTTGTGGAATACCATAGAAAAGGAGTATTTGAATAACTTGGAAAGTGTTACTTCCATTCTTCCATTTTGGTATAAAAACAACATAAAATGGAAACTAACTTACCTTCCAAGCTCCATAGAACCAATACATTTGATATGGAAAATTTTGAAATTGCTGTTCTTAAAATATTGGACAAAAAAGGAAATGATTTATCTGAAAGACATCTTTTTGGGAGAATCTTTAGCCCCAGTTGAACATTTGGTTGAAAAACATGGTATTTCTTTAAAAGCTTGGTGGGACTTTAATAAATTTAAAGCTGTCTGGACGGCTTTCACATTTTATATGCCGAAGATTAGAGAAACATCCCCTTTTGAGTCTTTACTGATGAATAATAACAAAAGCACATATTATTTCAAAAAGTTGTAAGGTTTTGAGTTTGGGGGTTTTGATTTATTGCATACGGATAAGTCTGTTAATATGAATAAATGGGAAGTAGATATCAAAAGAACTATATCAAAAGAAGAATGGTTAAGAGCTTTGAATATCACAAAAAAAGTTTATCACAAATTTGTCATATAGGGAAATACAGTTTAAAATACTTAATAAGTGGTATTGTGTTCCAACAAACATATATCAAATGTCAAAAGTAGAATCAAAGCAAAACTGTTAGAGAAACTGTGGGGCAGTGGGATCACATATCCATATGTGGTTCGACTGTCCCATAGTTAAGCCATTATTGGAACAATGCTTGGATAATCTATCAACAAAATTATTATTATTCATGTATTCCTGCAGAATTTACACCTGGACGTAAGAGCCTATTTTCTGCAAATTTTTGCAGTGATCAAATGGCTAATAGCCTCTAGGTGGATGCGGTCCCCGCCTTTTTGTATGAATGAAGTGTTAACAATTGTTTAGAAAAATAAAATTTTGGAAAAGGATTTCCAGAAAATGTGAGTTATAAAAAATCATCCAACAAAATGGAAAATATGGGACAGTGTTTATAAAATATGAAAATGTTGTTTTTTTTAAACAAACTTTTATGTAAATTGACACTGTAAGTTACAATTTTAAGTCAACACTGAATGATAGTGTTTTATTGTTTTTTATGCCTTGTATTTGTAAGTTTATAAAACAATAAAAAAAATATTTACATAAAAAAATAATTGTTCTATCAAATTTTTTACCAGTAAAATCCTAGTATTATTTTGAATTGTTGTAAATTCTACTGATTAGTCAACGTAAAAAGGGCCCAGAGTAATAAACAGCTGAGTCATATTCTGTCACGTGATGCTCTTGAGTCATGATGAGTCACGCGTTTGCTTGTTAACTGTATGAATCAGCGCTGCTGGCCAGTTGGTGGAAAGAGTTTGTTCTTGAAACATCTAATGCTGTGAGTATCCATTATTTGTGTAGTTCTATGTACATTTTATATTCATAATACAAAGTTGAACAATGCCAAGAAATTGTATTAATCACCCGGACTCATTTTGCTACATTTGCGGTGAGGTGATATTTAAAAATCATAAATGTGGTTTTACTCCACTTAGAAGTGTTATGAACTTTACTTTGGATGCAAAGTCGGTGACCAAGATAAAAGTTGTGCCCCTCATTTTTGTTGTTGTACCTGTGTCAGACTTCTCACCAGTTGGTCAACGGGTTCTCAGCACAAGAATTATGATGTTCAAATGATTTGGCGAGAACAAAAAGATCACTCCACAGATGTTACTTTTGTCTTACAAACATTTCAGGCATCAGTTCTAAATCAAAGTACACTGTGGCATATCAAAATTTACCATCTGCCATCAGGCCAGTTGTGCATAGTGAAGAATTGTCTGTGCCAACGCCTCCAGAAGAAGTAATACTTAATGATGATGAACAACAAAAATATCCTGTAGAGCATGGTGATGATGATATATGGCTTGATCAAACTTTTGAAGCTTCCTATTCTTTGTTACAACCACATTTCCTTACCCAAGGAGATATCAATGACCTTGTCCGAGACTTAAACTTCGCTCATGATGTCAATATCAAAGAAACTTATGAGAGCATGAATCAGATATGAAGAATACAAAATGAATATCTGTGGTGACTTGTAAGTAGTCACTCTTTTGCTTGTATTACAACTTGATCACACAAAGTACAGCTGTTTTCTTTGCTGTTTTCAGCAGAGGCCGAAGAAATCATTACACTCAGAAACAATGACCAAAATGAACATCACTAACTCCAGGACAAAAGATTGTTGTCAATACAACACTCGTTGATCCAGAAAAAGTGACTCTCCCTCCAAGCTCAGTCTTATGAAGAACTTTGTCAAAGTGATGAATCAAAGTGGACCTGGATTTACATTTTTAAGAAAAAAAATCCCAATTATCAGTGATGCAAAGATCAAAGAGGGGATCTTTGTAGGACCTCAAATAAGACAACTCCTTAAAGATGAGAACTTTGAAAGTCGGTTGAACCAGGCTGAAAAGGCTGCATGGAAATATTTCAAGAGTGTTTGCCCAAACTTCTTAGGGAATCATAAGGCAGACAACTACACAGACAGAAAGACCATGGGATGTTACATGTCTTTGAAAATGTCTGGGATTCACATCTATATTCCTTCCCAGGAAATATTGGGGAAGACAGTAATGAACATGGTGAACGTTTCCAGCAGGACATTTCCAAAATGGAAAAGGGGTACCATGGCAGGTGGAGTCCAGCAATAAAAGAGACAATCCTATACTTATACTTTTTAGGGGTGTTAGTCCTATAATAAGCTGCTTAACCTTCCTGGCGGCATGATTATGTCAGTATTTAGAATGTTAAAGCGGTGCAGCATTACCGCTAGGAAGGTAAAAGGATCGGACAAAGACTCTGGACTTCTTGTGCTGCTAATATTGTTAAGTGTGAACATACTGGCAAACAAGGGTCTTCTTCTTGAACTTCAGTGATCTTTTTATTATGATCAGCCAGACTCTGCTGGTCTGAATTGTCTCTCCCTATGACGTGCTTGTTTTTCTCCTATAATAAAATTATTCTGACAAGTTGTACCTAAAAAAGAGTTGACATTAAGTGAAAATAATACTTTTCCCTGGTGTATTCCACCAACATTGTTGTAAAAACGATATAACTTATATTAGTGGGATTTTTTTTCAATTATTTATTTTGTTTATTTCTCGGAATACAGAAATATTTTAAAAATATATATATATTTTTTAAATAGCTGTATTCCAAGAAATAAATAAAAAACAATCTGGGCAATCTAACTAAAAACAATGAAAAAAAAGACATATGAAGCCACAAAATCAATTTGTTAATACATGAAATGACTAAGAGATATAAGGTGGTCATAAATCTGATTTAAGAAAAAGCAGAGTTATCTTGTATTAAATTATATCGAACAGCTCTGGAGTGGCCATCAAATCTAATTTTGTCCCATTCAAGCATTTTATATGTGTTTGTTAAAAATGTTGTTATTTTACTACCAATAGGTCAAAGCCCAGTCTCAATATGATACATGTTAGCAATGTCTGATAATTGTTTTACTGAGTGATTTAATGAAACCCAGGTTTTAAAACTAGAACATTATCCAAAAAGTGATAAACAAATAATAAATTATAAAATTTGACAGCATTCCACTCCTTGTTGCATATATATATATATATATATATATATATATATATATATATATATATATATATATATACAGTATAAATCAAATGTAAAAATTAAGTACAAAGGACATTTTTCTAGAGATAATAATTATAATTGATTAGACTCAAGTTATTTAATACCACATATAGATCATTAATATTAACAGATCTGGATGTGTAATACTATAAAAACATGTAGTGGTCTGTTATAATAATTATATTATATTACTATTATAACATATATATCAAAGAACTGTTTCAACATAACAAATTAAGAACAAACGTTAAAATGTGTTATACACAAAATGGCTATTAAGCAAATAATTCTTCAGAACTTTTTTTCAAAAAGACAAAGAACATTTCTTAATACACAGTTTGAATGTCCAAATTTCCTCAACAGACATATGTTGGTCAGCTAAAATAAATAATAAAAATGCTAACTGAGGATAGACACAAAAATATTTCAACACACACATTTCTGTTTTCATTTTACTTTTATGATTAAATTATGTTAGTTGTAAAAATGTGAATAGATTTAAAATATTTGTGAAATGTGTAAAACACTAAGGGCCTCATTCTATTATCGGCCGTAGGAGATGCGGGGCCGCAAGGACCGGCTGCATGCTATTCGGCTATTCTATTCCCCTCCGGCCGGGGATTCTGGCAGGCTTGCAGCCGTCGCCTTGCTATCCCTTGCGGCCGCTCGCGCCGGAGGAAAGCCTTTGATCTAAAACGGCCGCAAGAGTTTCGGCCTCAAGAAAATCCTGGTTGCTATTCAATTGCTCCGGGAACCCTCTCTGCAAGGCTAAAACCGAGCAGCAGCTTACTTGCAGGAAAAAGGTCCCGCTAGCACCAATTAAGCACATTATAAAACTGAAATAAAGCCATCCTGCACTCTGAGGAGACTATAAACATTCCCCTACACTCAAATCCGTAAATAAATTATTTTTTAATTTATGTCAAAAATCCATGTAAAAAGTCCAGAGGGCTACGAGCACCTCAGACCCGCCCACGCTGCGGACGGAAAATAAACAGTTAATGTAAACTCGGATTTGGGCTGATGTGCAAGCTTGAGAGGGGGTTGCTATTAATTCTCATGTCCCCCAATATGATCCATAGCATTTACAGAGCTGTACAGTGCCGTCTTGAATTTATTTTTGCGTTTAAAGTTTTCTGAGCTTACGGCCGGTTGCAAGATATACGGCCGGCCGTAAGGGGAGATCCTTGCGGGGCCGTATAATTGAATTGTAAGGTAACGGGAGCCCCGCAAGGAATCGCAGCTTTGCGGCTGTTTTACGGCCGATAATAGAATGAGGCCCTAAGGCCCTCATTCAATTGCGATTTGGCCAATTCAATAGGGCTCTAAATAAGCACATTACATATTTTTTTTAAATAAGTTTTTAGTTAGTGAAAACCTTGCTTTTGGATAGATGTTTACTAACTAAAAACTTCTTTAAAAAAATATGTTATGTGCTTATTTAGACCCCTATTCAATTGGGCAAATTGCAATTGAATGAGGGCCTAACAACATAGGTATTCAAGCCATGAACATAAAAACAAATGTTTTTGTGTCTGAATGCTTACATTTTTATCCCCATGCTAACTGGAACCCTCGGATGAGTCTACATTTTCATTTTGATCCTACTATTAAGTTGAACTTTAGTGTGACTTTTTTTTAATAGAAATTGAATTAGATCTTATCAACATCTAGTGTCTCTCCTGGATGACTGGTCCTGTTTAAAAAAAAATCAAATGCAGTTTCGAGTAAAATAAAATTGCATATACATATTTAAGATTTTATTTTTTATTAATTGTCTGCAATATAATTGCAGTGGTTCTTTAATGATTGTATTATTATATTTTAATTTTAAATATATTTACTGTTTATCTATATTGTAAATCATGTTTCATAAATCACATAAACATAACTTGAAAAAATATTTAGAGCATATTTAATATCTAAATCTATCAATGACTACAAAATGTATATTTCTCTAGTATTTCTTTTTTCATTAAAACATATCATAAAATTGAAGTATTCTTAAGAAACAGCATTACATGAGAAGAGGTTACAAAATTATAATTTGTTCCCCAGTTGATAAATAAGAGCCATAAAAAAATATCATGACAACATTTTCTTAATCATAAAATATGTTCAACTCAATAGACATTTCATTAGAAATCAGAATGCCATTGTATATTTCCTGTTATTAAAATGGTAATGTTAATACATAGAGGAGTTAATTGCTTTCATACATTTACTGAAAATGTAATTATAAAAATGCTTCTTTTAATACAATTGTGAAGAATGTGATCTTTTCTATATATGATAAAGTTTTCCAATTATTCTGATAATCAATAATTGCATTTTCTGCTAGTAAAATAGTTGTTCTCTATATCACTGCTAGTTCCTTATTTTGACCCAGCCACCCATATAAACATACAATGCAGCATAAATAGGCTCAGTAAAGGTTGCATTAAATGTGTGTAATGGATTAATTGGGTCAGAAAGTTGGCTGAACGATATAACCCCAGCATCATAATCAAGGTATATTCCAATACCATCTGAAGAAGGCCCTGTGTGGACAGTTGTACGTTTTGAATTGTGTAACACTATAAAATCATTATGAAATTTCCACAAACACCAGGACTTGTCATTGTATCCTAGGTAGGAGTGAGGTCCTGTTCTATTTATACTCTGATAAGCTACACCTACCCTCCATGACCCTGATGGGCTAACATCCATCTCCCAATAGTGTTGTCCTGAATTAAAGCACTTGATGCTTAACACCTGGAAATTTGTGAATCTCCCCCGTGTATCTGGGTAGTCCAACATCGTTTCAGAATAGGAAACACTTTTTAAGTCATCTGATATCAGTATGTTATTGGCAGCAGTGTTTGCATCCAATAATAAATCAGAATTTTGTTCCTCACAGAACCCACGATTAGCCATTAAACTTGGCACACTCTCAAGCAGACTCTGAACACTATTACTTAAAGATAGTGTAATATGGTACTCATCTATATTACACTCATCAGGGATGTTTACATCAGTATCACCATCATTTTCTTCACTATAGTCATCATTTATTAAATTGTGTCCTTCTGATATTAGTGGATCATTCATGCTGCACATGTCCTCAACGTGGACCATTTTGCTACAAATCTCATCTTTCTTAATTTCCAGTTGCTGGATTAATGTAGATACATTGCTGAAAGCCTGTTCTTTTTGATTGGTGATCTCACCAAGTACTTGCTGCTCCTGATTTTCTACTTGTTCCTTGATATCCTTAAAGAGTAAAGAAGTTTGGTCTGTTAGACCATCTATTTTTTCTTGCAATTCTGTCCTATGTTTCTGAAGATTCTCAATTTGATTTTCAGTCACTGTCCTCTTTGTAGTAAGTGTGACAAGAATGTTTTGGAGTTTTTCTCTCATGTCACTTGCTAGATTCATCTGGTCTCCATTCTGCTCTTGTGTATAAGAAGTGCTCTCAACAGAGTCATTCTGTATTTCCTCAGAAGAAACATCAACTTTTTTTTCTAGAGATCCAATGGGTTCAATTAATTCATGATTGACAGACCTATTATGAGCCATCAAGTGCATATCACAGAAAGATAATTCGCACTGGACACATGTTTTAACAGCAGGTTTTTTGTTGTCACAAAAAGAGCAGAAGATGACCTCTTTTTTCTTTCCTGTCAGGTTGGATTGGAAGCACTCCACTATGTTGCACAATCTCAGGTTCTTATTCAGGACTGGTCGTCGTGTAAAAGGTGCTCTACATTCAGGACAACTATATTCTCTATCATCCTGGTTGTCCCACGTTTTTGTAATGCACTCCATGCAATAGTTATGTCCACATGTCAGTGTCACAGGGTCTGTATAAATGGACATACAGATAGAACAATTTAACTCTTCTGCAAGAGCCACGTCTGCCATTCTGATAAATGAACAAGCAAGATATTGAATGAGAAATTGTTCTCCCATACAAAGAATCCAGTTTATGTTTTTATTGGTTGTGTCATGTGTCACGCAAAAGTCCATCCTAGCAAATTACATGTATACAATTCAAATTGTGCAATCAGCTATTTTATTACACCAATGTAGAGATAACATTCCATACATTTCAAAAACTTTAAAAGAGTGTTGCCAAGAACTATTTAATATTTACAAAAAAATACTAAATTGTTTCAGCTCCATCAGAAATAATCATTTTTAGTTATTTTATGTGAGGAATGTTGTAGTGGAATTTGATGGAATATTAGAAAAAGTATTTCCTAAATTAGCATGAATAAAATCTAGCAATATGAAAAAATAGAGAAAATTGTCAAATAAAGCATGCCATCTGTCAAATGAAAGTAGACTAGTAATATTCTGAAAATCAGCAAACAAGAGTGACAAAAATCAGAATATCAGAACATGAGATTATAAATAATGTCAAAATCTTGGAAAGCATATAATAATAACAATAATCATAATATAGGTACCATTCTATCAAATATAGTTTTGTAACTAAGAAGAGTAATAACATGCAAATTGCATACATTTTGAATATTCTAAAATATGTTACAAAATGTGTTCTTATTTTGATGCTAGAATTGATAGCTATATTTACTAGATTATACTACCATTTGACTGGCATGTAAAATGGACATTTATTAAAATAGGGAATTCAACATTTGAAGCATTGTTATCATGAGTAGTACTTGAACATTTTACTGGTAGTAAATAAGAAGTATTGTGTATGGATATTCAACAAGAATGTAGTTATTGTATTTTGCCCCTGAATACTATCCAATCTTCTTTATTGCCGACTCACTATGCCAGTGGCTCCTGAATACTACCCAGCTGTGCCTGATTACCATCTTGATGTGTCAGCACATTTCTGATTATCACTGTTGCCAAAACCCTCACCTGCCTGACTATGCCTTATAGCAACTTACTCTTGACCCTTGCCCTGCCTCTCTGTGAGGAATTGACTGCTGGGATTCAAACCCTGGTTTGCATGTTGCTGGACCTTTTCCCTACCGGTACGCCAGCCTGCCTCTTGCAGATTTGCCTGAGATCTGATTCCTTGACTCTAAAAGCAATGAAATCAGTGACAACTCTCTTTAGCTGTGTCTGGTCAGCTGTCTGGTTCTTGGCCTATATAAGGCACTTCCTGTCTCTGTATCCTTGCCAGATTATTGTTGGTTCCTGATCCCTTCAATAAAGCGTGTTCCTGTTTCACCTACAAGTTGCTGAACTGGATTATTGCGGACCTTGGCTACTGGTCTCCACAACCTTGTGATTCCTATATCATTACACTCTCATTATTTTATTCATCCTCTGAACTCACCCACATAGTCCTATACCCAAGGTGCAAACAGGTTCTTGGAATCAAGCAGGACTGGAAGTAGCTGGTTTTCAAATACATCATGCTTAGAATTTGTAGCGTATTTATTATATTTAGAAACTAGCGACTTGCCTGTCAAAAATGAGGGGGCAATAAAAAAGTGTTGAAATGCTGTTTGTCACACAATGTGAGTGTACTGTGTGCCTCAACTATATAGATGCCTATAACACACTAATGAACGCATGTAATCACATATAATAATTGTGAGCATGCGGGTTGTTGCTAACGCCGCGGACTCACGTAGCGAGCCCGCAGGCACTGCAGCCCTCGCAAAGCGAGGGACGCAGTTTCTGGCAAGGAGCGCCAAAGGCGCTTCTTGCCAGCAACTGCAGGCTTTAGGCCCCCAAATGCAGACCCTCGCAAAGCGAGGGGCCGCATTTGCGGAGGTGGAGGCTCCCACCTCGACAGCAAAATGTACGGACTTAGCATTCACAAATACGAGCCGCGGGAGTTACAAAAAAAAACATTACAACCTCGCAAAAATACGACCTTAGTGCCCGAAACCCGCGTACATGAAAACATTAAAAACAAAATAAATACACACAACAAACACATAAAAAGCATACCCACAGCAAGGGGCGCAACCAGGACCTCTGAAAGTGAAGTTACACCTCAATTTAATTAGAAATTCAAGAGTTTAGACACCCGAAAATCCCCTAAGCGAGAGAAAAAATGGCCGTCAAAAAAAACAAAAAAACAAGGCTACAGGACCCTAAACACGCAAAACACCACGAAACACATACGGATTTTGCAAAAAAGCCATACAAGGTCCAACAACAAGGACGAAAAATCAGCCACAGCCGCGTACCACACATTAGGCGTCATTTTACAACACTAACTTACACAATGCAGAACGGATTTTCCTCGCGCATGCAGCTTATTTACACTACACACTGCACACATTGCTGACACTTACACAGCAGCTCCACAACAGTGAAAACCGACATTGTATGCTGCAGCAACATCAAAACAGATTGTCAGCTCTTCAACACAATGCTTTCTGCATATATTACTTCAAAATAGGTAAAGTATATTCATTTATTAATTTATTAATTATTTCATTAGCATACAAAAAACAACCGCCAACGCTGCTCATAGCACACAAACAACCAACTGCCTTATCTATCTAAAATACATTAAATCCTATCTAAAATACATACATATCCCCTATCTAACATACAATAAATCCTATTTACATTCACAAACCCTAAATCTAACCTAAAATAGAATAATTAAGACCAATTACCTTTGCAGATGTCCCTTCAGATCGGCCCCCAAAAAAAAAAAAAAAAAAAAAATTAGTACAACACAGTACATAGAATAAATAAACATTCTAAATATTCTAAATATTCTACTCACCTTCCCAGCATTTCCCCGTCATCCTTATTTTCTTCTCCGGTGCGGACCCTGTTAAAAATAAACATTAGATTAGTACAACATACACACACAAAATAAAATAAAATAAACATAATATACATTGAACTTACCTTAGCGCAGATTCTTCCAGGGCCCAGCTGGGGCAGAAGAGGAGAAGCACAGGGACATCGCGCCAAGGTAAGATCAATGTATATTATGTTTATTTTATTTTGTGTGTCTGTATGTTGTAGTAATTTAATGTTTATTTTTTTTAACAGGGGCCATGCCGGAGAAGAAAATAAGAAGGATGGGGACATGCTGGAAAGGTAAGTAGAATATTTAGAATATAGAGAATGTTTATTTATTGTATGTAGTGTGTACTAATTTGTTTCGGGTTTTTTTTCCTAGGGGGCCGATCTGAAGGGACATCTGCAAAGGTAAGTGGTCTTATTTATTCTATTTTAGGTTAGATTATGGGTTTGTGTATGTAGATAGGATTTATCGTATTTTAGAAAGAGGGGTACGTATGTATTTTAGATAGGATTTAATGTATTTTAGATAGAGGGGTATGTGTGTATTTTATATAGGATTTAATGTATTTTAGATAGTGGGGTATGTGTGTATTTTAGATAGGGGTTTTGTATTTTATTTTATTTGTATTGTATTGTAATGTATATATTTCGTATGTATTTCCTTTTCAGGTGTGTCATTTTTTTTTCTGTAGAGGGGGGTTGTAATGTAGCTTTTTTATTTTCTGTAATATTGATTTTTTATTTTTGTGACTTATGTTTTTTTATTTTCTGTAATGTTTATTTTTTATTTTCTGTGACTTAGGTTTTATTATATTTGTGAGTTAGGTTTATTATTTTCTGTAGTTAGTGGGTTGGGGGGTTTATTAGCGGGTAGGTAGGTAGTGTAGGTATGTAGTGTAGGTGTTAATAGGTTAGTGTAGAGGGGGATAGTTTAGATTTAATGATTTATTGGGGATATAGTGGAGTAGTGTTTGTACTTAGTGTCATGAGGGTCCTGGAGGAACCTCATGGCACTTATGTGGTTAATGTTAGGGTTCTAACTGTCCAATGAGAGTCTTTATATATGCTTATGGGACTGATGGTATTAATTAGAGGCTTATGAGGGTCTGTATACTGTAGACCCCCATAAGAGACTGGGTTAAATAATCTTACATAAAGTTAAATATGCACATTTAGGATTCAATAGGCCAAGTTAGGGTTACATAGGTACTGTTAGGGCTACATAGGTACTGTTAGGGTTAAATGTGTACTGTTAGGATTAAATAGGCTTAGGGTTGGGTTAATGGGGTATAGTTAGGGTTAATAGTGTAGTGCTTACACTTTGTGTCATAAGGGTCCTGGATGACACTCATGGCAATTATAGTGTTATCACATGGGTTAATTAGTGTCCTACAGGGGTCTATATAGGTTAATTATTGGCTTATGGGGGTCTGTTTGAGTGATAGGGTTATATTTCTTTAATCACGGGTCCTTTAAGGACCTTTATGGTCCTTTAAGGATCCGCAACGCGGGAAATTCGAATTTTGATTGCAGCGGGTGTCCCAGATCGCGTGAGATTGGGGACCCCCACTTCAAGGGTTAATGTGGGGTTAATGTGGGGACCCCCAGCATTGTGGGGGTTAATTTTAGGTGCTGGTGGGGGTACTTAAAGTACCCCCGCTGCCGGAGGAGTTGGGGAAGAGAGACACAGGGAAGGTAGAGGAGGACGGGAAGAGAGAGAGAGTGCTCTAAGTTAATGCTTTTGTGGGGTTTTGTTGTTACAGAGGTGAGGCGCCGTAGAGCCTCCACCTCCGCAAACGTGGCCAGAACTGATTTCCTTGCGAGTGTCGACGTCTCGCAGTTTGACAACTATTATATGTGATATAAGTGTTTGGCATCATTATATCTTTATAACTTGTTTCTTAAATAGATAATTAGGAAATGGGTTAGACCCCACAGCCAATCAGTTGCTTTAGCAAGACCAGTGAATGGAGCTGGGTTTAATTAGTCTTTATTAGAAACAAGCAGCTGTAGGATAGAGCAGTCAGGATCTAAATAGGGTAAAGAACATTGGGTTAGGTTAAACAATAAACACAATAGGGGGGTGAGCAACTTGAAATTTCCCACCTTGTCAATGGGGAAAGTGCCTACATAGGTGTGTTGCTGATTGGTGCGCGAAGAGCCAGGAAGGAGTGGGCAAAGTGGGGCTTGAATTGACCGCCCTTGAAGGGGGACCTACAGGAGGTGGCCTATTCCCACCATACCTAAATTGGCTGAGCGGCAACATTAGCAGACAATTAGGGAGCAGTGGGAAAACCAGGAGAAATATAAAGTATTCCTGGAGGGAGATAGGGGATAGGAACAGGGGTAGGTAACTTCTCTTAACTCTGCCTGTTCTCAAATCAATTTATTCCTGTGCTGTAGGGATCACATTTGTTTGTTCACCAGAAACCACTACATCCATTTTTTATGTAAGTAGGGCTGCAGCGCTAACAATATCTGGGTGGGTTACAGTGATGGCAGCCCCAGTGTTCCCGATCCCTGTACCCAATTTCCATGCACAACAAAAGGCTGAAGATGCTGATGCTGGATATCTCCCTGGGGCATTTGTTCATTAATGGAGGGATAATTAGCCAATTCATCAGAGTAATTGGGGAACTAATCAAACTCCCCTCCCTGAGCAAAATCAGTTACCCAAATAATACAAATGGCCTCTCTGATGGCAAACCATAGCACTGGGGTTAAGAGCTAATTTCTCTTCTTCCACCCAGGCACCAGCTCGGCTAGCAATGAGAATGCTCCCCGCTGACAAGAGGGTCACCCCCTCTGGCCTTCATAGCTGCTGGTCCACCTTATCCATTCATCTAAGCTCCTGGATCATTGCAGCACCGGTCATCCCAGAACCAGGCAATTAGATCCCTCTGAGCTTGGTCCCTCAATTCTGCAGTAGACAGCTACTCATATTCTGCTATTCCCTGTTGTAAAAAGATATTCCACTGCTGACACTAGTTTGTCATGATGAGTCTTTAGATGGGGCTTGAATAGATTTAACAACCACTCCTACTCCCCTAGGTCTCCGTCCAGTATCCCTGCACCCCGGATGGCTGGATGCTGTGTGGAATAACATACATCTGCACCTTTTCTCTATAAAACACACCATGTTTATGTGTTTTAAGGAGAGCTTAATCTCTATTTCCAATAAACCCCTTTTTAAAATAGCTAGAATGTGTGGGGAGTCTGAGCCCTACGAAAGGCATGGAACATATGAAAATATGCTTTTAACCTCAGACAAATAATCAAAGGGATATCAATTATAACACCTCACCCAATCAAAGGGGTATCATTTAAAGTACTTGACATCACTTAACCTTGGCTTCCTCAATCAATTATTTTTTATTAAGAAATGCTCTGCCTTTTTAATTATATGCCTATCTCAATTATCTCAGTCTAGACAGCCCACATGAATCTCAGTTCCTTGGGACAGGAGTCGCCAGCATTGTCCTGCCAAATCGTGGTTAGGCAAATTAGCAGGGCATGGTTTGAACCTTCCTGACCTGGCATCTTGCCAACAGTTAAAGGAACATACACTATAAAATGAATTACTATGATCTCCTGTTAATCCAGTTTTCTACAAATAATACAGTACACAGTACAAGTTGAGGGAGCGATATGTGAATCCTACTATTGACTGGCAGAAGGTCCTCAGACGATAAACTTTTACAACTTGTAAATATATAAACTCCTCTGTACTTGATATTCTTTTACGCTTTGCCAGATACTTTGTGCTGATGTACAGATCATAAGAGAAGTCTCATACAGTCTTGGTGGGTGAGTGGTGCTGTTTTGGGCTAAGTCCCCTGTACTTTCGATGCAGTTGAGCAAGCCTCAGGGCTTCTCAACCAGGCATTCCTCTAATTTAAGTGGGCAATGGCCACCCAAGATTTTAAGCAGTAGTTGACAAACATGTGTTATATGTAATCTGACAACTCTTCCCCTTCAAGGGTAAACCCTAGATGTACTGTAGTGCTTTCTATACACTAAAACTGACTTGAAAGGAAAGAGCAGAAAGCTGACAGAGCACAAAAGGACAGAAGATGAAAGAAAGAGAACACAATAAATATTTTAATAGGTACCCGTTCACGTTAATCAATGTTATCTACATAGGATTATTTAAATTGTCATATGTGTACCACCAATGTTTTAAATTTAGAAAATATTCCAGTATTAGTATATTCCCGCATTCACTGTTTTTAACTCTTTAAAGACTTTATATTCAGCAAATTAGACAGAACTTTTTTTTTAATACTGTATGCGCATCTGAAAATGTAATACATCTATAATTGTTGAAAAATATAAACTTTTTTCTCAAATATTTTTTATTTAAACGAAATACAAATAATTAACAATTATTGCATGTTGTAAATACATACATATTTTCATAACATTAACAGTGATAACATAAATTGGGGGAAAGAAGAGGAATAGTGGGGTAATTTAAGAAATTATTATCTTTCTTTATTTAGTTTCTTATGTTATTAATTTATTTATTTCTGTTATTTATTTTTGTCTATTTTCAATGTCCAAATTTTCTTAACAGAATATCCTTTTTTTAAATTTTAAATTTATAATTGCCGATATCATGTACATTGTGTGAATATATTGATTTATTTTTTGGGTTTATCTGATTTTCAATTTTTTGTTATGATAATTCTAGTAGCTAAAATGATTTGATTTATTCAGAGTTGTGTGTTTTTTTATATATTTGATATAGGTAATCCTAATAGTGCTTCTTTTAGTTTTGTAGGGATATTGAATATGTTTCTTCCCATATTTGTGAGATCTTAGGACATTCCCATAGAGCATGTTATAAAGTTCCAGCATCATCACATCCTCTTATCATTAAATGATGAGTTTCATTTTTGGTAATCTTACTGAGTAAGATACCATATCATTAATGTTTTTTAGGCATTTTCTCTTACATTTATATTAAGTGAAGAATTATTTAAATTTCTAATGATTTTATCCCATTGTTTTTCATTAAGAGATATATTAAGTTCCTTTTCGCCAAGATGTCTTATATGGTAATTTAGCAACTGTATTTTGGTCGATCAAATAATTATAAATAATCGAGATTTTTTTACTGTTAGAATTATGTATTCAACAGTTTTTGAATGGTGTTTTAAAGGCTACATTTTTTTCATAATGTAATCTATAGTTTTATTTATTGTTGCTACAAAAACCTTTCACATGCCAAGACCTGTGTTATCCCAAATAGAAACAGTTCTGTACATATGAAAATCACTTTGAGTTTGTTGAGAATAATTTGTGTTCTCTGAAAACAAGTAACAAAATGCTTATGAGTCAATATCTTCAGCTATTAAAACATTAAACTTAAAGATAATGATAAAATGACAGTTTGCTCTCTGAACACTTTGCATATGCTTAATTCAAAACAATTAATACAAATGTATCCACAATAAATTGTATACAATGATCAAATTATGTCCATCCCTCTTGCATTATTTGGATTATTGCAGTAATTAATGAAAATCTCAATCAATATTATTCATAAAATCCATAAAATGCTAGAATATGGTGAATATATTTACAGTATGTTTATTCTTTAAATTAAAATAAGCCTCTAAGCCCAGTAACAGTAATCTATATGATTTAATGACATATGAAAACATAAATTGACTAGACTGCTACAGATTTCTTCAGTTGTAGAAATACACAGGCAGTTAATGTGCAAGGAAAATGAATATGTATAAATATGTTCAGAAAGTAAAATATTTACACAATGGTGCACTTCTAAGACATAAAGCGGTAAAAAGTCAGGGTTTTTACTACGGGATAATGACCTGAGAGGGGCAAAAGTCTATATTCAGCGGGAATTGTAGCGGGAATTGTATAAGAAATAATGTGTCAAGTTACATAAATTATTTTATTGACTGTGCTCTAAGAAGTAAACAGTTCAAGCTTTAATGTTTAGCTATAGCGCAATTCATGTTTTCCACTTTGTATCTCACTGTGCTAAAAAAATATAAATGTGTTTATTGTCAGATGGGGCTGTAATAATACTGCTTTCTTTAAAAAATGTACTGTATAGTTTTTCTTACTGTGCAACAATGCATGGTAATGAGTTTTTAGACTGTAAGAGTGCAAAAAGAGTAGAGGTGCTCATGTGAGAAGGGGAGTACAGCTGCACCCTACTGGCGAGGCCCAATTAAGGCCGAAACTGGGGTCTGCTATTTCTCCTGTTAAGGTTATAATTGCCTGATATATTGGGGCTGGATCACTCTTCTGAGTGAGACCAGACTGATATACTACAGGTATTTTTTCCCTGTGAAGGGCACAAGTGAGATAAAAGAGGTTGCTCTCTGAGTAGGTAACCAGACCTATATAGCAAACTTACTGAGGTGTTGGTTGTTCTCACATAAGTGCCTCTCACTTTTTTTGTTTAATTTTTCTCACCCTTTTTGTTATAGGAGCATCCAGACGTGGACTCCTTACTCACTGTGCCTTAGGGAGCACAGCTGCACGAGGCCCAGTAAAGGACGAAACGCGTCCGGGGTTTGCTGTTTCTCCCGTTCAGCGAGAATTGCCTAATATTTTGGAGCTGGATCACTTTTTTGAGTGAGACCAGACTTATTTACTACAGGTTTTTTCTCCCTGTCAAGGGCACAAGTGAGTTAAAAGAGGCTGCTCTCAGAATAGGTAACCAGACCTATAGAGCACACCTGCTTAGGTGTTGCTCCTTCTGAGATTGAGAGCCTCTTACCCTTATTGCTTAGATTATAAGGTTGCCCCTACTATACACAGTATGTGAAGAACTATGTGCTCTGTGTACTAATGTACTGTCATAGTTAATTGACCCCTGCTCTATCTCACACCTCCTCATCATTGCCAGACCATAGTAATCAGAGTTATTTTTGTACAGTCAGATGTAGCAGCAATAATGCTGTATTTAAAAAAAAATCCACTGCAATGTTTTTATTACTGTACATTAGAAAATACTGATAATACAGTCTTTAGATTATTACAATCCCCCTGTACTATTGTGTACAGTAATATGTGCTTTGTGTTTTGCTGGCTAGTTTAACACCAAGATTTGGGAATGTGACATAATGATCCACCATTGGTTGTTGGCCTATCTCCTCATCATTACATGACTACATAAGTCAATATTTTTTTCCTAATTCCAAGGAAGATATTCTTGAAAAGCTTATCTTGACACATGATCCTGGAGAAGAGTTAGTTGGTGATAACTTTCGTTGGACCAGTTGAAGGAATCTTCAAGGGAAACTTTTAAAGATTCAATAGCTGTTTAATTGAACTATGAAGAAATGATCATTTAGACCTATAAAAGAGATCAACTATTGATCTGAAGTATGAGCTAGGAGCACTAACATATCTCTATTTAAAATTCACTAGTTTAGCAGCACAAACTTTACATTTATTCAAAGTGGGCTTATAGTTTCACATGAACAAAAGGTTTCTTCTTCTTTAAGTGATATCTGAAGTATACAACTTTAGACCTCATAAACTTATATACTTTACCTATTAAGAATATACATTTTCCTACAACAACCAAATTTGAATGAAATTTTAGATGAATAATCAGAGTATTGAAGTATATAGTGATACCATTTTTATTGGGCAAACATTTAGTTTTCAGGTGTTGCATCTATATTTATGAAGCCAGAAGCAATACTCAAGGACATTACAAAACATTTGTGCAATCCTAACACAGTCTTTCTCAGATTTACTGTTGTTTTTTAACGTCTTAATATGTGGAGGTACTTATGGCACTTACTGATGAAGCTGTCTTTCCTATTACCTTGGACCCTATATGAAGACTCTCACACTTTACCGATCAGTACGTTATTTATGATGTCTGTCTTCTGTCTCATGTGGGTTTCTTATTAATCAGAATCCCTGTTCTGTATTCCAGTGCTCATGCTAAACCCTAATTGGTATATCTTCTGACTTGAGAAAGAGAGAGGTGCTACTCTTAAAAGCCTTACACTATATTAAAATGTTTGTCCAATAGAAAACATATCACTATATACAGCAATACTCTGATTATTCATCTAGATTACTGGACACCAGTACATTACTCTTCATAACTATGGAAGATAACATTCATTGTTACATTAAGCAGCTACTGATTAAGATGACCACACAAGCAGCACAGCATGAAAATTACATATATTTTCTAACACACTGTAAAAGAAGAAACTTGATCCCAAATGGACTCAAGATTAAAAATACACTTCCAATTTCCCACAACTCACAATATGTTGAACACATCTGTAAGCGCATATATATTTTATTACTGTAAGAGGTTCCATCACTCATGGGATTATGATTTAGATCCTCATCTCTCTCACCTGACATAGGAGCCACACGTCTCTCTCTCTAAACTTACCTTTTTGTCTGTTATAAAAGAAATAGGCTACATCCCACCACCCGACTCCATACTGATCAAAGCAAGCAATGCAGTAGAGTGTAGGTATCTTCTAAATTAATGATCTTTTCTATTTTTTTTTCTTTTTTTCTTTTGATCTACAGGTCTCATTGTTCTCAAAATATTGTATAACTGTGGCATGAAAAATCAATATTTTCACAGAAAAGGAAATGAATATTTAGGAAGGGGAATTACAGAGTATGTGCTTCATTTACATAGCGACAACATTCATTAAGGTATAATAAATGTATATAAACATGGATTGCACTATAGCTAAACATTAAACGCATGAAGTGTTCACTTCTTAGATCACAGTCAATAAATTAATTTATGTAGCTTGTCACATTAATTATTGTACAGATCCTGCTGAATTTAGACTAGTGCCCCTCCCAGGTCGTTATCCCATAGTAAAAACCCAGACTTTTTACTGCTTTATTTATCTTAGAAGCACACCATTTTGCAAATATTTTACTTTCTTTTATGAATTTATATGTCATTTAATGATATAGATTACTGGTGACTGGACTTTGAGACTGATTTTAGTCTAAGAATAAACATATTCTAAAAATATTCACCATATTCTCAAAGTGATTTTCATATGTACAGAACTGCTTCTATTTGGGATAACACATGAAAGGTTTCTGGAGCTAAATAAGAAGTGTGTATTTAGATTTATTACATTTCCAGATGTCCATACAATATTATCAAATATTTGTTCCAGTTTGCTGAATATAAAGGCACTAAAGAGTTAAAAATGGTGAATGCAGCTGTTACAGATTATTTTATACTATAATATGTCTGTTTAATATTAACATCACTGAACCTGTATATTGAACTTTAAACTGTTTTTTACTGCTTTGTTTTCATATTTTATCGTAGAAAGATCTGTTAAAAGTTTAGCTTTAATGAGAATGTGTAAATATGAAATAGTTAGGTACATTATTATTATTATTATTATTATACTATCCTCCCCCGATTCTTTTTTAATTGCAATTTGGCCAATTGAATAGGGCCCTAAATAAGTACATAACTTATATTTTTTAAAGAAGTTTTTAGTTAGTAAGCATCTATCCAAAAGCAAGGTTTTCACTAACTAAAAACTTCTATGTGCTTATTTAGAGCCCTATTCAATTGGCCAAATCGCAATTGAATGAGGCCCTAGGTAAATAACATTGATTAGCGTGAACTGAAATCTATTAAAAAAACATCTTGTGTTTATTCCCTTTTGTGATCTATAAGCATTCTATTGTTTCTTTTCAGGGGTGCTTTGCAAAAGTATTTACCCCTCTTGGCATTTTTTGTGTCTTTTTGACACACAACCTGGAATTAACATAAATTGTTTGAGGATTTGCATCATTTAATTTACAGAACATGCCCTCAACTTTGAAGATGTTTTTTTTTATTGTGAAGCAAACAACAAATAGGACAAAATAACAGAAAAAGTCAACATGCATAACTATTCACCGCCCTAAAGGCAATCCTTTGTAGAGCCACTTTTTGCAGCAATCACAGCTCCAATTCGCTTTGGATAAGTCTCTATGAGCTTGCCACATCTTACCACTTGGGGTTTTTGCACATTCCTCCTTGCAAAACTGCTCCAGCTCCTTCAAGTTGGATGGTTTGCTCTTGTGAACAGCAATCTTTAAGTCTGACCACAGATTTTCTATTGGATTAAGGTCTGGGCTTTGAATAGGCCATTCCAACACATTTACATTTTTCCCCTTAAACACCTCATGTGCTTTAGCAGTGTGTTTGGGGTCATTGTCCTGCTGGAAGGTCAACCTCCGTCCAAGCCTCAAATCACTCACAATGTGGTACAGGTTTTGCTCAAGAATATCCCTGTATTTAGCACCATCCATCTTTTCCTCAACTCTGACCAGTTTCCCAGTCCCGGCTGCTAAAAAACATCCCCACAGCATGATGCTACCACCATGTTTAACTGTGGGGATGGTGTTCTTTGGGTGATGTGATGTGTTGGCTTTGTGCCAGACATAGCGTTTTCTTTGATGGCCGAAAAGTTCAATTTTAGTCTCATCAGACCAGAGCATCTTCTTCCATACATTTTAGGAGTCTCCCACATGCCTTTTCTCAAACTCAAAACATGCCGTTTTGTTTTTGCTGAAAGTAATGGCTTTCTTCTGGCCACTCTGCCATAAAGCCCAACTCTATGGAGCATACGGCTTATTGTCGTATTGTACGGATATTCCAGTCTCTGCTGTGGAACTCTGCTGCTCCTCCAGAGTTACCTTAGGTCTCTGTGCTGCCTCTCTAATTAATGCCCTCCTTGCCCAGTCCGTGAGTTTTGGTGGGTTTGCTGTTGTGAGATGTTCTTTTCATTTGGTTATGATAGATTTGATGGTGCTCCTGGGGATCATCTAAGATTTGGATATTTTTTTTTTTATTTTTTTTTTAAATTGATTTTTATTAGACAGGTCAGACATACAACATAGTGCAGTAAAAACATTAGAGGTGATAAATAGAAAGTAACAGTAAACGTATTTCACCTTTCTGATTTCTGGTGTGTCATCTGCCTGACCAAAATTCCTCTCCTTTTTCCGTTTTTCTGGTATGATAATAGCTGAAGCTAGCTTTTAATTAATTCAAAACTAATGATAAAACTGTATTTAATAAAGTCCCAGAACTATGGGGACAATTTTATAAACTTGGATTCCTGACCAACTGTTGACTTGTGCTTGGGTGGTAGCAACTAATATATTGAGAACTCTGTGTTTAGTTTTCTGTATGGGGCTAATGATGCTGGGTAAGCTAATACAACTCCTGTGATGATTCCCTCAATAGCTTCTTTGGAGGGAGAATTGTCACTCACCCTATTTATCCGCTGCGTCTTGTCTCCCAGGCGGCCCAGCAGGAGGCCCAGCGCTTGTAGTTATGGTCAACCTCAGCGGACAGAATGCTCATGGACCGAACGAGTTCAATTTTGTTTAAGACTATTTCAAACGATGGGGTGGGTGATTTCCAATGGGTGGCTATTACTATCCTAACTGCTAGGAAAATTTGGTTGGTTAGAAATTGTTCTGAGTTAGACATCCCTTCTACCGGTAATCCCAGAATGGCCTCCTCTGGTCTCATGGGATAGCTTTGACCCCATATTTTCTCCAGGGTTTTGTAAGTGTCTACCCAGGTGTGTCTAATCATAGGACATTCCCATAGTTTATGGATTAGAGTCCCTTTCTGGTTGCAGCCCCTTTCGCATGTGTCGTTAATCGTCTGGTTTCCCATGTGCAATCTTACTGGGGTTAGATACCATCTCATAATAACTTTATAGGAGTTTTCCTTCATAATTATGTTAAGTGATGTGTTTTTGGCCTGCTTCCGAATGCTGTTCCATTGGTCTCTGTCTAAATTTATGTTGAGGTCAGTTTCCCATGCTGACTCATAGTGTAATTTCGGGGGCGTGACTAACTCGCTTAAATGATTGTATATTAAGGAGATATTTCCTTTCCCTCCCGGGAATTTAATGCAACATTTTTCGAATAAGGATATATTTTGGCCTCCTTTATTCTTAGTGATGTGAGTTAATCTTTGGTTTATAGCGAGTAGGTTAAGCCATTCCCCCGGAGGTAGGGGTTTGTCCTCTAAGAATGCAGTGGTGGACAGTTTTTGGTTAACAACCGGTAAGTCTGCCACAATTGAGCAATTATTATTAATCCACCATCTGTATTGAGCATTTGAGTTTAATTTGGGGTTAGTTGATAGTGGCCATAGAGGGCTGAGCCCTGACTCTGGGCCCAGTAGTCTGTTCCTCTTATTTATATCTTTCCATAGGTTAATTGAGTGCCTCACACTAGAGGGGATTGATTGGGGTAACTTGAAGCCCTGCTGGGTTGAGAACCACAGTAACTGACGCATGATTAAGTCATTGGACTCTAGTATGTGTTTTTCTAATTGAACCCATACCGGGGGGGAGTCCTTGACATACCACTTAGCTAGTTGTGCTAATCTAGCTGCTTTAAAGTACCTGGAAATGTCTGGGAATCCTAGTCCACCATCCTTCTTGGTCGCAGTAGTTGTTTCTCTGTTTATTCTAGGTTTTTTGTTGTTCCACAGAAAATTCATTAATACTTTTTGTATTTTTTTTAAATCTATCGCTAATATCGAGATAGGAATAGTTCTAAACAGGTAGAGCAGTTTGGGGAGTACGTTCATTTTGACGGCATGTAGTTTTCCTAAACACGAAATCTTTAGTTCTGACCACCTGTGCAGGTCTCTAGTTAATTGTTTAATGAGGGTTGGGTAGTTTGCTTCGTATAGGGTTTTAGTAGATTTTGTTATTTGTATGCCTAGGTAGTTGATAGAATTCGGGGCCCATTTTATTGGGAAGTTATTAGCTAGTAGTTTTTCCATGGAAGGAGGGAGTGATATATTAAGGGCTATGCTTTTACTTGTGTTAATTTTGAAACCTGACAGTGGGCCAAATTTAGATAGAAGTTTGAATAGATTGGGAAGACTAACCAGGGGGTTGGATATTGTTAGCAGGATGTCATCAGCGAAAAGGCTTATTTTATGGTCTGTCGGGCCGACTCGTATACCCGATATGTCCGTGTGTTGACGGATGGCAATTGCTAGGGGCTCTATACTAAGGGCGAACAACAGTGGTGATAAAGGGCACCCTTGTCTTGTCCCCCTCGTGATGTTGAATTTTAGTGAGTTGTGACCTTGGTAAGTAACCTGTGCCGTTGGTACCGAGTATAATGATGCGATGCTTCGCAGAAAACCTTCTGGAATTCCAAATTTGCTCAGTGTGGCGTTCATAAATGTCCAATCTAATCTATCAAATGCCTTCTCGGCATCAAGCGCCAACACCATTGCGCGGCCTTCAACACTTTTGGTTATGTCAATAGGGTCGATAATTTTTCTGGTATTGTCTGGCGCTTCTCTACCTTTAATGAATCCTACCTGGTCCGGATGTACCACTTCAGGTAGCAGATTTGCTAGCCTGGACGCTAAGATTTTGGTGTATAATTTTAAGTCAGTGTTGATCAGAGATATTGGTCTATAGCTAGCACATTGGGATGGATCTTTGCCCGGTTTAGGAATCAGTATTATTTTAGCCTCTAAGAATTCCGGTTTAATTTTTCCACCGGCTAGGAAGCTGTTGAATAGCTTATGTAAGGTGGGGCTAAGTAGGTCACTCATGTGTTTATAGTAAAGGTTTGAGTAGCCATCTGGCCCTGGGGCCCCGTGTGCTTTTGTGGACTTGATCGCATCTTGTATTTCTTCGACTGAGATGGGCACTAAGAGTGATTCGGCCTTGGTAGAGTCTAGTTGGGGTATGTTTAAGTTATTCAACGCATTTTCGATTCCTAGTTTGTGGGTTGGGGAGCCTGATTCTGGTGTTTTGCTATAAAGGTCCGCATAAAATTGTCTGAATTCGTTCACTATTTGATCTGGTTTAAAAACTGTTTCCTTATTTTTAGTGATTATTTTGGCTATGAATGAGTTTGCTCTTTTTTCTTTTAGTCTAGTGGCCAGCATCCTATCGGGTTTGTTTGCGTATCTGAAGAATTTAGCTTCAGTTCGCTGTAGGATAGTGACCATTTTACCTCTTAAAATAGTGTTTAGTTCCTGCTTATATCTTATTACATTCTCGTGGGTCTGTTGTGATTTATCTCTAACAAATATTTTCTGTGCTTCTGCAATTTTCTGGTTTAGGAGTAAAATTTGTGCTTGGTCTTTCTTCTTTTTGATTGAGCTAGTTTGTATACAGACTCCCCTGATCACTGCTTTGTGCGCTGCCCAAATTCCATCTATGTCTATCTCCCCTACTGTGTTAAGGTCTAGGTAGTCTACAATTGCTGTTCTGACCTTGTCTCGCGTGATTGGGTCGTTCAGTATACTGGGATTTAATGACCACCTTGGGTTATTTCCTTTCGGCAGGAGGTTATTTAAGGAGATTTTGACTAGATCGTGGTCCGACCAAGCTATGGGGCAGATAGAGGCCTCAGTTAGGTTCCCTGTTATGTTTTGTGGGATCAGGATATAGTCTATTCTGGAGAGCGAACCATGTCTGGCGGAAAAGAATGTGTATTCTCTTTCCGTGGGGTTCATGTTTCTCCAGGTATCAATCATGCAGTTTGATTTTAGGAGTTTTTTGAGTGCTTTGGTCGCCGTGGGGATTTTTTGTGAGCCTAGGTCGTTTGACTTGTCTTTGAACGGGTCTAGGACCGCGTTCATGTCTCCTCCAATTATCTTAAGCCCGTCTTCCCAGCTATCTGTGAGTTTTTGTATTTTTTGAAAGAATGGCGTTTGCTCTGTGTTCGGGGCGTATATGTTCAAGAATGATACCTTACGTTCGTGTATGGTCCCATGTACTGCTATGAACCTGCCATCTTTGTCTTTTTGAGTTTTATTTAATTGAAAGTTAAGTCTTCTGTGGAACAAAATAGTGACTCCCTTTTGTTTGGTATCTGCGGTAGAATGGAATGCCTGAGTGAAGACTCCCCCCCAATATTTTGGCACTGCTTGCTTTCTAAAGTGAGTTTCCTGAATCATTACGATATCTAAGTTTAATTTTTGGTAATTTCTCAAGGCTACCCCCCTCTTGATTGGTTCGTTTAGCCCATGAGCATTATGTGACGCAATGACAATGTCCATATTTCTTATTGAGGTGTGTGACCTTTTGGTGCGTGCAATTGGCTATCTCACCTTTCGGGATGCCTGTGACTCTGTATCCTGTGTCTCCTGCTGGTTTCCGCCCCGAAGACCGCTCAGCAGCTAGCTGTGTGGGAGAATACCTGTACTCAAAGGAAAAGAAACAACAGATTGTGAGCCAGCTTGACTATACTTAAACTTTTAGAGTTATGAAACCTTGACTCAGAAACTAAGCAAATTCCTATTTCTCCTCTAGTGGATTTCCCTATGGTAACCCTGGCTAGGAAGGCTCAGTTCGTGAGTCTGTTTATGTGTCCCACTGTTGGTCAGGAAAGCTCTTAGTATATTTGACCTTTGTCGTGTTCCTTACTTAAATAAGGTGTGGTAATTTAAACTACTATGAGGAGAGCGATTGCTGTCCTCCTCTTATTTTACTGGTGGGCCTGTTAGTGTCTCTAAACTGACACTAAATTGGTCCGCCTAAACTTTCCCTACTGTGGGGGTTTGTGGCAGTCTACTTGTTAGCGCCCTAAGGGACGCCTTCTAGGTGTGTGATGCTTTTGCCTTTACGGCCTGGGTTAACTGTCTATATTGTGTATTAGAACTCTCACTGGTGTGGGTGCTACCTTATTGAACCTAGTCGTTATCAGAATTAGCTAGCATTGTTTGTCAGGTTAGCTTGGAAACAATAAGAGAGAGAGAAGAAGTGAGAGAATAAAGAAGAGAAACAAAATAAGCGACAACTCATTGTAGTCCGTCAGTATCTCTGTTCATGGGAGGACTTCTCCCTCTTGGGTTTTCTGTTGATTGCAGATTCTCTCCGACATTGACTTTGATGTTCCATTCTGCCAGCAAGTTGATGCCCTCTTCCAGTGTTCTAAACGTGAAGATCTTTCCTTCCTTGGAGATATTGAGGCGAAAAGGGAAACCCCATGTGTATCTCCATCCTTGAGCTAAGATACAGTCCAGAACTGGTTTCAATTGTCTCCTTTTGGCAAGGGTAATCGGAGCTAGATCAGAGAAAAGTAGCGGAGTGTGCCCCTCGATGGGAGGAATGCCTTTTCTTGCGGCTTTCATGAATAATTCTTTAGTGGAGTAGTAGTGGAATCTGGCAATGATGTCTCTTGGACGTTCCTGTGGAGATGGGCGGAAGCCTAGGGCTCTGTGAAATCGATCCATCCTCAAGTTTTCCGGGTGCACGTTTGGGAGGAGAAATTCGCATAGATCGCTTAGGTATGCGTGTAGGTCCTTGACCGTTTCTGGCACATTCCTCAATCTTATGTTCTGTCGTCTTGATCTGTTTTCCAGATCTTCTTGTTGCAATTGTTGTCTAGCTTGTTCGTCCTTCAACGCCAAGATCTCCTCTGTTAGTTTATTGTTATGTTGCATTATTTCTGAAATTTTAGTTTCCAGTTTTGTTGTTTTATCATCCACCTTTTTAATTTCTGTGGATAGTTCTGCCGTCACCTGCCGGATGTCTGCTTTGACCTCCTCTCTGAAGTTGGATATTAAGTCTTTAAGGTCTTGGATGTCACTTTTAGTGCTAGGTGCTGACATTTCGGAGTTTATCGATGCGTGGACTGCGCCTATGGGTGTTTTATTGGTAGGAGAGCTTGCTGAGGATTTGGGTAGGCAGTAAGATTGGATCCCTTTATTGTTCTTTCTTGTGGCGACACCTGCCATCTCAGTGAGAGTTCTGTAATTCGAGTCGTTACCAGAGACCTGGTTTCACTTTTCCTGTCCCAGAGCAAATGTTGGCGTCCCTATATTCCAGGGCTCTTTCCTAGTTACATCTTTTTGGGTCTATTAAAATTTCTTGAACTGATTCGGCCATCTCCTGAGGGTTTGTAGCTGAGGATTAAGCTTTTATTGATTTTTCCCCACTTGCGTGGTAATATTGAGTTTTGTCCACTAGATGGTAGTGGAGTTCCACTAACACAGTCTGTTATACAAGCAGAAACTTGGTCTGGCACTTAGGGTAGAAAAACAAAAAGTTATAAAGTCTTGTGATGTATGCCTGATTAACCCTTCGTCTGCTGCAATTTGTGTGCTGATGTGACCCTTTTGGGGAGATTGTTGTTTGCCCTGACTTCTTTGTCTTGCGTTAGGGACTTAACAGCTTCTGTATTTGAGCTGCTTTGCTTATAGGTACTTGTTTCAGTCATATGCCTGGAATCAGTGGGTGTCTGTGGGGGTTCTTGAGCCCAGGGGAGAAGTCCCCTGTTATGGCACTGCTTGCAGACTTTCTGTGTGCTTTTGGGGCCCCCTCTTTGTGCTCCTATAGAATAGGTTTCTATATGGTAGTGACCCTGGTTTAGGCTTGTAAAGGACCCTCAAGTTGTGGATTGTTAGGGGTGGAGGGGCCGCAGCAGGGTTTTTCTGCTCTCTCTTGGTCTAAACCTTCTGTATTGGGTGCACCTTCCTTCACCTTGTGTTCGGGGTCATACTATGACCGCTGGGAGTAAGGGTATTATGGGCCTGTGAGGTACATTCTTATGTAGTCAGTGCTCAGAGAGTCTGTCTCTGTCTTTTTCTTACCTCACAGGCAGGCTAGCTGGTCTCTGTCGTTGGAAGCCCCGTGCTTGGGTTCTCCTCTCCCGGACTGCCACTGCGGTGCACTCCAATTCCTCTGCTCGGCTGGGCCGGGGTGTCTCTTGCTCCACCGCCTCTGGGGTGCCCCCCCCCCCCCCAAGATCTGGACCCCCTGCAGGATCTGCCGCCGCCTCTGAGTGCTGACCGGCAGCGCTCGGTGTGCTCAGAGCTGTGGTGGTGGGGTCTGTGTCACCGTCGGGTCTTGTCGGTTCCAGGTGGGGAAGTCGTGGCCTGGGGGAAGGCCGCAGCTCCTCGTCGCGGTGCTGGTCTCGTGCGGTCCGTTAGTTGAAAGGCCGCTTAATGAGAGAATGGTCCCGTTGTTTGTGGACCGGCCACTGTGGTCTAAGGGGTGCTCCACACATATTGGACCCTTTTCAGGGGCTTTTGGTGCTGTTAGCCCCTATTAAATTGCAGTTTTTGCCTGTAATTGTGCAGAGCTCAGCTCCAGCACGACTGCTCCGATTTGGATATTTTTTTATAACCTAACTCTGACTTTTACTTCTCAACAACATTGTCCCTTACTTATTTGGTGAGTTCCTTGGTCTTCATGGCATTGTTTGGTTAGTGGTGCCCCTTGCATAAGTGTTGCAGTCTCTGGGGCCTTATAAAAAAGGTGTGTATATGTAATGACAGATCATGTGACACTTAGATTGCACACAGGTGGACATCATTTCACTAATTATGTGACTTCTGAAGGTAATTGGTTGCACCAGAGCTTTTTATGGGCTTCATAACAAAGGGGGTGAATACATAAGCACATGCCAAAATTCTGTTTTCTATTTCTACAAAATAGTTTTATGTATATATTTTTCTCATTTCACTTCACCAACTTAGACTATTGTGTTCTTATCCATCACATAAAATGCAGATTAACAAAACATTGAACTTAAGGCTGTAATGTAACAACATAGATAAAAAGTCAAGGGGGCTGAATACTTTTGCAAGGCACTGTAGGAGGTACTACAGACAACACTCATCCTGGAAGGGGCGAGTTATCAGATTATGTTTATCATACATTTTTGTCAACTGCTGCTTTAAATACAATTACGGGCATTGGAAATGTAAATCTTGGGTGGTTATTTCCCTTTTTAAATTACAGGACTGCCTGGTTGGGAAGCTCCCAGGCAACTGCACAGAAAGGCATGGGTGCACTTAATAATGTCAAGTAAAAAAAAACTCCTGCCTGAGCCCAAGACAGCATCACTTAAACACAGAGGTGCAGCTAGTGAATGGAGGGCTTGAGGCAAAAAAATAAATAAAAAGCATATACAGTATACTCTCAGCTAACCAGAACTCGAGCAACCAGAACTCTCAAGCAACCAGAACAAAAAAAATAATTCTGTACTTTAAATAAAAATGTAATTTTACAAGGCTCAACAAATGGCAGGAACCAGGTTGTCATGCCACACAATTACAGGCACATAGATTGCATCCACTATATGTCTTTGCAATTCATTCAATACATTACCCTGGGTCAGCACCGCACCCTCCAGCCGAACGTACCGGTGTGTAAGTGAGAAATGAAAGCTGCTGCTTATAGAACAGTCCTTACTGACAAATACAATTAGCAGAGCATCCTATGTGCAGTTAATCTAGGCAAATCTTTAATGGCAACTCTCAAGCAACCAGAAACTATATTTATCCAGCATCTACCAATCCCCATGGGTGCCAGAAAACTGAGAGTCTACTATACATATATATATATATATATATATATATATATATATATATATATATATATACTAGCGATTTGCCCATCAAAAAAGAGTTGAAATGCTGTTTGCCACACAATGTGAGTGTACTGTGTGCCTCAACTATATAGACCCCTCTAACACACTAATGAACGCATGTAATAACACTATAAGTGCCATGAGGGTCATCCAGGACCCTCAAGACCCAAAGTGTAAGCACTACACCATTTTAACCCGGTCACTTATGGGGGTCTATTCAGACCCTCATAAGCATCTATTTAACCCCATCAGTCCCATAAGGGTATATTAGGACCATTATGGGCCTGTTACAACCCAACATTAACCACATAAGTGCCATGACAGTCCTCAAGGACCATCATGACACTAAGTATAAACACTACACTGCACTATACCCCCCCAATAAAACATTACATATCAACCAAGCACCCTCTACACTAACCTATTAACACCTACACTACCTACCTACCCCCTAATAACCCCCTCCCCACCACTGTAATTACAGAAATCAAAAAAACTAAAGTCATCAAAAATCAAAAATCTACATTACATAAAATAAAAAACCTAAAATCACCACACAAAAAAAATGTACATTACAGAAAAAAAAACCTGAGTCACAAAAAATAAAAAAGGGACCTTACAGAAAATAAAAAAATACATTACAACCCCCCCCCCCCCCCACTACAGAAAAAAAATTACACACCTGAAAAGGAAATACATATAATACATACAATACAATACATAAATTATAATACAATACAATACAATAACATACAATACAATTAAATACAATACACCCCTATCTAATATACATCCCCCTATCTAATATACATCCCCCTATCTATCTAATATACAATACATGCTATCTCTATATAGCAACCCTAATTCTAAGCTACAATAAAATAATTAAGACCACTTACCTTCGAGATGTTTCTTCAGATCGCCAACCTAGGGAAAAAAAGCTTAAAACAATTAATACAACATGTTTACATAAAATAACTAAACATTATAAATATTCTAAATAATATACTCACCTTTCCAGCATGTCCCGTTCCAGCATGTCACGTCCTCCATCTTTGCTTCTTCGGCGCGGCACCTGTTAAAAAAAAACATTACATTAGCACACATACATAAAGATGAAACCAAGTAAAAAAAACACAATCTACATTATACTTACCTCCCAGCGATGTCTCCGGCCTCCTCGTGTTGTGCCCCGAAAGCATCCGCACTCTTTAAAAAAAAAAAAAAACAACACACATCCGCCCTGACGGATGTCTCCGACGCTAATGAGCTTCCTTCGGAGTGTTCCAGAATAAAATTGGCAATGGCGGCTACTGATTGGCTGAAAACGATGTCTATCAAATTCAGCCAATGAGAAGACGCCAATTGTTAACCATTGAGAAAGGGATACACGCACCTGTCAATCTTTTTTTGAAAGATTGACACGCACCTGTCAATCTTTTTTTGAAAGATTGACAAGGCTTTATTGCCATCAGCGAATCACAATGGGATACACCCCCACGCACTGATTGGTGAAGACATCTGCGCCTTCCCATTGGCTGTAATACTGATTGACATTGACAATAGCCAATGAGAAGGCGCAAATCCTTCACCAATCAGTACGTAGGAGTGTATTCCATTGTGATTGGCTATTGTCAGTGCAACCAATCAGAATGCGCAGATGCCACCAGCCAATCACCCTGTGGGAGTGTATTCCATTGTGATTGGCTGAAGGCATCTGCGCCTTGTGATTGGTTTAAATAAAGACAGGTGCATTATCCAATCAGAGTGGGATTTTAGGGTGTATCCCTTTCTGATTGGCTCACACATTGGCGCCTTCTGGTTGGGTGAATTTGATAGACATCGATTTCAACCAATCAGAAGGCGCCATTGCCTATTTTCTTCCGGAAAAGTCTCCAGGATCCTCATTAGCGTCAAGGACGTCCGTGAGTGCAGATGTGAGTATTTATTTTTATTTTTTACAGGGTGTGGCAGAAGAGGAGCATGAGGCAGGTGACATCACGGGGAGGTAAGTACAATGTAGATTATGTTTATTTTATTTTGTTTTTATGTTTATGTATTAATGTTATGTTTTTTTTTAACAGGTGCCGCAAGGGCGAATAAGGACGGGACATGCCGGAAAGGTGAGTATAATATTTAGAATGTTTAGAATGTTTAGTATTTACTTTAAACATGTTGCACTATTTTTTTTATTTTTTTTCCCCTAGGTGCCTGATCTGAATGGACATCTGCAAAGGTAAGTGGTCTTAATTATTTTATTTTATTTTAGCTTAGAATTTGATTATTTTATATATAGATAGCATTTATTGTATGTTAGCTAGGGGTATGTGTTTTATATAGATATCATAGCATGTATTTTATATTAGATTATGGTATTTATTTAGATAGATTGGGGGATGTATATTAGATAGATAGGATGTATTGTATATTAGATAGGGGTGTATTGTATTGTATTTTATTGTATTGTATTATATTGTATGTATTGTATAATATTTGTATTGTATTGTATTGTATTATATTGTATGTATTATATTGTATGTATTGTATTGTATGTATTATATGTATTTCCTTTTATATGTGTGTAATTTTATTTTTCTGTAGTGGTGGAGGGTTGTAATGTGTTTTTTTTATTTTCTGTAATGTTTCTTTTGTTATTTTTTGTGACTTAGTTTTTTTTATTTTCTGTAATGTAGATTTTTTATTTTTTGGGACTTTAGGCTTTTTTATTTTCTGTAATTAGAGTGGTGGGGGTTATTAGGGGGTAGGTAGTGTAGGTAGTGTATGTGTTAATAGGTTAGTGTAGAGGATGTTTAGTTGATATTTAATGCTTTATTGGGGGGGTATAGTGCAGTGTAGTGTTTACACTTAGTGTCATGATGGTCCTGGAGGACCGTCATGGCACTTATGTGGTTAATGTTGGGTTGTAACAGGCCCATAATTGTCTTAATATACCCTTATGGGACTGATGGGGTCAAATAGAGGCTTAGGAGGGTCTGTATGGACCCCCATGAGTGACAGGGTTAATTAGCGGTTTATTTGGGTCTATATTGACCCCCATGAGTGAGGGGGTTAATTAAGAACTTTTGGGAAGCTGTATTGACCCTCCTGAGTAACTGGGTTAATTAAGGGGTTATGTAGGTCTTTATTGACCCCCATGAGTGACAGGGTTAATTAGGGGTTTATGGGGGTCTGTATTGACCCCCATGAGCGAGTGGGTTAATTAAGTGCTTATGGGGGTCTGTATTGTCCCCCATGAGTGACAGTGTTAATGAAGGGCTTATGAGGATCTATATTGACCCCCATGAGTGACAGAGTTAATGAAGGGCTTATGGGGGTCTGTATTGACCCCCATGAGTGAAAGGGTTAATGAAGGGCTTATGGGGGTCTGTATTGACCCCCATAAGTGACAGGGTTATTGAAGGGTTTATGGGGGTCTATATTGACCCCCGTGAGTGACAGGGTTAATGAAGGGCTTATGGGGGTCAGTATTGACCCCCATGAGTGACAGGGTTAATGAAGGGCTTATGGGGGTCTGTATTGACCCCCATGAGTGACAGGGTTAATAAAGGGCTTATGGGGGTCTATATTGACCCCCATGAATGACAGGGTTAATTAGGGGTTTATGGGGGTCTGTATTGACCCCCATGATTGACAGGGTTAATGAAGGGCTTGTGGGAGTCTATATTGACTTCCATAAATGACAGGGTAAATTAGAGGTTTATGGGGGTCTGCATTGACCCCCATGAGTGAGGGGGTTAATTAAGTGCTTATGGGGGTCTGTATTAACCCCCATGAGTGACAGTGTAAATGAAGGGCTTATGGGGGTCTATATTGACCCCCATGAGTGACAGAGTAAATGAAGGGCTTATGGGGGTCTGTATTGACCCCCATGAGTGACAGGGTTAATGAAGGGCTTATGGGGGTCTGTATTGACCCCCATGAGTGACAGGGTTAATAAAAAGCTTATGGGGGTGTATATTGACCCCCATGAGTGACAGGGTTAATGAAGGACTTATGGGTTTCTGTATTGACCCCCATGAGTGACATGGTTAATGAAGGGCCGATGGGGGTCTATATTGACCCCCATGATTGACAGGGTTAATGAAGGGCTTATGGGGGTCTATATTGACCCCCATGAGTGAGGGGGTTAATGAAGTGCTCATGGGGGTCTGTATTGACCCCCATGAGTGACACAGGTAATGAAGGGCTTATGGGGGTCTGTATTGACCCCCATGAGTGACATGGTTAATGAAGGGCTTATGGGGGTCTATATCGACCACCATAAATGACGGGGTTAATTAGGAGTTTATGGGGGTCTGTATTGACCCCCATGAGTGAGGGGGTTAATTAAGTGCTTATGGGGGTCTGTATTGACCCTCATTAGTGACAGGGTTAATGAAGGGCGTATGGGGATCTATATTGACCCCCATGAGTGAGGGGGTTAATGAAGTGCTTATGGTGGTCTGTATTGACCCCCATGAGTGACAGTGTTAATGAAGGTTTATGGGGGTCTATATTGACCCCCATGAGTGACAGGGTTAATGAAGGGCATATGGGGTTCTATATTTACCCCCATGAGTGACAGGGTTAATTATGGGTTTTTGGGGGTCTGTATTGACCCCCATGAGTGAGTGGGTTAATTAAGTGCTTATGGGGGTCTGTATTGACCCCCATGAATGACAGGGTGATATTGTATATTTGTTTTCTTTTATAACGGGTCCTTTAAGGACCTTTACGGGTTAATGCAGGTCTCCGAGCTTATCTCGGATCCCGTGGGGTTAATGCGGGTTTCCGAGCTTATCTTGGTTCCCTTCTTGGGTAAGTTGTATGTGGCTGGGCTTTGAGCCTCGTTTTCGTTTTTTTTTCGGCGGCCATTTTTTCTCTCGCTTAGGGGATTTTCGTGTGTCTGAACTCGGGAATTTGGACTTAAATGGACGTGTAACTTCACTTTCAGAGGTCCTGGGTGCCCCTCCTTGCTATGGGTAAGTTTTTTATGTATTTTTTGTGAGTATTTGGTGTGTTTTGACTGTTTTTAGGTGAGCGTTATGGTCGTATTTTTCGTGCGTGTTTGTTCCGTTAAGGTTGGTTCCGAGGTCGCGTGTGTGTGTGTTTTTAACCGCGTGTGAGGCACCTTTGAGCCTCCACCTCCGCAAATGCGGACCATTTGCGGACAAACACAGCCGACGTTGGAGCCTCCACCTTCCGCAAATGCGGCCCCTCGCTTTGAGAAGCATGACGACGAATCGTAGTTTGACAACTATTATATGTGATAGTAAATAAATAGTACATCAGTGTTACATTTGAATGTCTAAAGCAAGTTAAAAAACCTGCTTCCAGCTCAGAGTTCAGAGAAAATCAGTTATTACACTGCATTCTGGGAAGCTGAGCTGGGACATGCAAATGTGCACACATATGTCTTGCTCTTCATTCCGTAGCCATTATCAAACATGGCTTCCTTTAAACTTATGCATGCTGTACTACACAGCTTTAATGCAAAGGCAAGGTTGGATTAAACACAGGCTGAGTATCCTATCCATGTACAGCTGTTTCAAGCTTACTGGCTATCATCTGCATGGAGCGGGATCTCAGCCTGTGTTATGGACTTCATGAGTAGGTAGTTCACCACAACATTCATTTATAATATGGTGGGCAAAAGAGCGATAGAAGCCCTCCCCGTACAGCAGTATAGTAAATAAATAGTACATCTGTGTTCACATTTGATTGTCTAAAGCAAGTTAAAAAACCTGCTCCCAGCTCAGAATTCAGAGAAAAACAGTTATTACACTGAACTCTGCATGCTGAATATATATATACACACACCTGTAGTGTAGTGTAGGGACCCCCCACCTTAGCCCCCCTGGGCTCTCTTGGCTGCACCAGCACCGCCCCCCGTGTTGCCTGAGAGTGGAGCACTTGCGTCCTGGACCTATGCTTTAGACAGAGTAGCCTCCCGCAGGCAGTAAGTAAGGGTAAAGGGGCAGCTATGGAAATGGGTCATGGAGGAGCAGCAATGGGAAGGGGTCTTAGGTAAGAGAGCTATCATGGGAAGGGGTCTTGGGGAGGGGCGCTGAATGAAATGGTACCACCATGGCAACCAAAAATTTAACCTGTCCCTATCAGATCCCAGTGGCAACAAAAATTAATCCTGATGTTGCAGGGGTCCTATCAGGGATTTTGGATAGGGCTTTCCTGGCCCAGAGACAATTGTGATCTTTAATTAAGAATGAAGGGGGCCTGAACCTCTGTGATTAATTTATCTATCTATACCTCTATGGTAATTATTATGTTAATTTAGGTAGTGATTAATGGGGATAACATGGGGTCTGTATAGACCCTCCTGGTTAAGTGGGAGTTAATAGGGATTACATGGGAGCCTGTAGTATAGACCCCCATGGTATGAGGATAATTAATTAGGTGCCATGGTGGTCCATGATGAACCCCAGCAAAAGTGGTTAATATTTAGATGCAGCGCAGGTCCTAGATGGACCCCCACAGCAGGAGTAAATAGTTAGATGCAGTGGGGGTTAATTTTAGTTGCCATGTGGGTCTGATAGGGTCCCCAGTGGTAGGGTTAATTTTTGGTTCTTACTGGAGCCCTTTAATGACCCCCATTATACAGAGTTAACATTTTAGATGCAATAGGGATCTCAATGGACCTTCATTGGGATGTGAGCAGGGAAGGGGAGTATTCCCTTCATTGCGTGCATGGATGGAGGGAATCCCCAGATGTTCTCATTCATGTGAGTTTTTTTGTGCTCAGTAATATTAATAGCCTAACTCATAATCCTGAGCCTTGAACTTGATTGAGTTTACAGTATGGCTGGGAGCATTGAATAAACGTGTAATATTGCTGCAAAAAGCTTCCACAGCAGTAATTTACTTGTGTCAGATAGAATAGGGCTTCTGGTATTCAGTATTTAGTCTGTAAGTGTGGTACAGGAGGGTGAGAAATGCAGTGTGCATTGTAACAGAGTCATTGATGGAGTATATGTGGGAGAGAGACTGAGCAGAGCCCTGTGTCCACTAGGGGATGACAGGGTTAACACAGCAGGCACAGATTGTCCCACTTTTTAGAGACGGTTGACGCAGAGACGGTTGACGCAGATGAGTGTTTGGTTCTCGGGGGGGATTTTAACTGTTTTAAACCGAAATGGTCCAGAGCCTTACCCGCCTTTTGCGTCAGCCATGCGGGAGCTCATCACCCGCTTCTCCTTAGAGGATGTCTGGCGAGAACAGAACCCAGGGCATCAGACGGCTTCACCTACGTCAGGGTGAGAGCCGGTCTGGTGACCCACTCCCAGATTGATAGATTAGATATATCTAGTCACTATATGTCACGAGCCCATTCTTGTGCCATTAGGCTGGCTCCTTTCACAGACCACAACTGTGTGTCTGTGACAGTGGGGCTAACGTCAACAGCGCCACAAGCCGCCTATTGGCACTTCAACAATGCCTTGTTGAAGGACCAGGGGCTTGTGACATTGATCCGGGAGTTTTGGCCGGACTGGAGGGGTTGCAATGGGGACTTTGCCACGTTAAAACAGTGGTGGGACGTGGACAAGGTTCAGTTGCGACTTCTATGTCAGGAATATACCGAGGGTGCGAGTGGGCAGCGCAAAGCTGAGCTGGAGTCACTCCGGGGGGAGGTGCTCCATCTAGAGCGGAGGCTGTTCACTTGTAGGGACCAATCCCTGCAGAGCGAGTATGTAGAGAGGAAAGGTGTCCTCTGTGACCTAGAACAACACCAGGCCAGGGGGGCATATGTGCGTAGCCGCTTAGGTTTTCTTAAACATCTAGACCGCGGCTTGTGACTTTTCTACTCACTGGAGAAAAAGGGGGGCAATAGTAGACACATCAGCTGTCTTCTAGATGAAGACGGTGCCCCCCTTACAGATCCGGAGAGTATCCATGACAGAGCCCAGATTTTTTATAAAGATCTTTATTCTCCGGATCCTATTTCTCCAGACGCCTGCAGGGTGCTATGGTAGGGGCTCTCCACAGTCAGTGAGGGTGTAAGGGAACAGCTTGATATGCCAATATCTTTTCAAGAGCTCTTTGAAGCCCTTCGTGCCATGTCCTGTGAGAAATCTCCAGGACTGGACGGTCTGATTGTAGAGTTTTTCCAATTTTTCTGGGAGACTCTGGGACCTGATTTCCATCTGGTCCTTAGGGAAGCCCTGGAGACCGGGGAGATGCCCCTGTCTTGTCGCAGGGCAGTACTTGCCCTGCTGCCCAAAAAGGGGGATCTCCACCTCATTAAGAACTGCTGACCGGTCTCACTGCTCAGCACAGATTATAAGATAGTAGCGAAAGCCATCTCGCGTAGGCTTGGATCTGTGCTGGTAGAATTGGTTCACCCTGACCAGTCCTCTACGATCCCGGGCCGGACTATCTTTGACAGTATCTTTCTGGTTCTCTCCCTAGATCAGGAGAAGGCATTTGACAGGGTGGACCATGGTTACCTCATAGCCACTCTGCAGGCGTGCGGCTTTGGCCCACAATTTGTTGGCTATATAACAACGCTGTACGCCTCTGCAGAGTGTTTACTTAAAATCAATTGGTCCCTAACAGCACCTTTGGTATTTGGACGAGGGGTGCGTCAAGGATGTCCCTTGTCTGGACAGTTATATGCGCTGGCCATCAAGCCTTTCCTCTGCCTGTTGAGGAAAAGGCTCACAGGGCTGGTGCTTAGAGAGCCAGACATGCGTATCGTGCTTTCAGCCTATGCTGATGATGTGCTCCTCGTGGCTCCAGGACCCAGTTGATCTTGAGCTGGCAAAAGAGTGCCAGGAGGTATATTCAGCTGCCTCCTCTGCTCAGATCAACTGGTCCAAATGCACAGGCCTTATAGAGGGTTCTATACAGGTGGACTCTTTGCCTCCCACATTCCGTAACATCTTGTGGGAGGCAGATGTCATGAAATATCTGGGGGTCTACCTGTCCGCTGCGGACGCTTCCGTCCCAGACAACTGGAGGGAGCTAGAGGACAGTGTCCTCTCTCGTCTTGGGCGATGGAGGGGTCTAGCAAAAATGCTTTCTCTTAGGGGGCGGGCTCTAGTGATAAATCAGCTGGTGGCTTCTCAGATCTGGCATTGGCTGATCTGTCTGAGTCCGACCCCCGAGTTTGTCAACAACATCCAGGCGTTTGTCAGATTTCCTCTGGATTGGAAGTGTGCGCTCCCAGTTGTCCACCTTCCGCCTTCAGTACCTGCAGAGATACCTATATGCGCGATCTCCTCTCCGCACTGGCGTACAGCTTTTATCGTCAGTTGCGCAACCTGGGGTATGACCGGCAATTATTTCTTATCCAGCCCAAGGGGTTTGGGAAAGACCTGTCGGTGTTGCCGGCATACTGCCAGGAAACCCTCAAGGCCTGGAGCATGGTCTCCGTGACCAGGCAAGGCATGCCTTTGGGGGATGAAATATTTACGGAGCCCCTATTATATAATCCGTTGTTACAGTCCCCCAGTATCATCCACCGTCTTAGTCAGGCATGGTTGACAGTCGAGGATCTTCTGGACTACGAGCGCTCCGATTGGGTGTCACCTCAAGAGCTTGCGCTCCGTTTGGGATATATGGCACCTAAAGTCCAGAGGCGCTTGCTCCAGGAGATTAAGAATGCCATCTACCTCAACTCTTGCATCTTCCTTCACAAGGCTTTGCAAGCCGGAGTGCCACATGCACCTTCTAACACCCCTGCTCCCGCTGTTTGCATTGGACACAAGCCCCGTGTTTCCCCTCAGGCTCCTCCTGTCCCCAACCTCTCGAGGTTGAGGAATATACCCTCGGCATGCTTTCGTGGCATGCCGAGGAAGAGCTTGTATTCTCTTGTGCTCCATACAGTGCACTTCCTTGCCCTCGTGACCCGTCCCGATACCATCTGGAGGCGGGTCCTGCCAGCTGACGAGGGCAAGAGGCCTCGGTGGAGGGAACTTTATTCTACTTTAGTTCCACGACCCACCGGGGGACTTGAGTTGGAGAGTGCTCCATGGTGCACTGAGCACGGGAGTGTAATTTCACGGACTCTCCCTCCAGTTGTCCATTTTGAGGAAAGGGAGAGTCTGTGTATCATATTTATTTTAGTTGTGCCAGACTTCAGCCCCTCTTGTCACTCTTGAGGGGTCTCCTCCTACAGTTCTGGCTGCATTTCTCCCCACACATATTTATTTTTGAGTGCCCAGTGTCTTGAGGTAAAAAGGCCAGGGACCTCCTCGTCAACCTGCTCCTGGCATTAACCAAGCTGGCTATATATAAGTCCAGGAAGCAGTGTTTGATAGAAGGGGTTCCATTATCACCTGAGGCCATGTTCCGGGCACTGGTGCGCTCCCATATCCAGGCAGAGTACCACCTGGCTTTGTCCACTGAGGGAATAGATGAGTTTGACTCCCAGTGGGCTGTAGATGGTGTACTCTGCTCGGTATCCCCCCAACCAGTTTCTTTTGTGCTAAATCTCCTTATCTGATTTCTTTTTTTCATTTACAGAACATGTCTTTTTTGTTAGTTTGATATTCAGATTGGCCTTATAAATGGCCAGTCTATATCAAACGTTTCATGTTTACAATACACCAGAGTATGCTGGGAAAATCCCCTGCAACAAGGGAGACTTGAAATCCAGCAAGTGGCAAATACTATATTTTATTTGGACTTTATCTTGGACAGTGAGGTAACTGCAGCCAAAAGTAAGCTAAGCTTCGCGAGGGTCCACATTTGCGGAGGTGGAGGCTCAAAGGCGCCTCACACGCGGTTAAAAACACACAAACGCAAACCTTAAAAAAAAAAAAAAAACCTTAACGTAACAAACACCCACAAGCAGGAAAAATACGACCATAACGGCCGAACTACGCGCACCTACAAACAGTCAAAACACACCAAATACTCACAAAAACTACATAAAAAGCTTACCCATAGCAAGGGGGGCATCCAGGACCTCTGAAAGTGAAGTTACACCTCCATTTAAGTCCAAATTCCCGAGTTCAGACACACGAAAATCCCCTAAGCAAGAGAAAAAATGGCTGCCGAAAAAAACGAAAACGAGGCTCAAAGCCCAGCCACGTACAACTTGCCCAAGAAGGGATCCAAGATAAGCTCCGAAACCCGCATTAACCCCACGGGATCTGAGATAAGCTCGGAGACCTGCATTAACTCCACATTAACCATCGCAGTGGAGGTCCCGATCGCACCCGATCGGGGACCCCCGCTGCAATGAAAATTCTAAATTCCTGTGTTATAGGTCCTTAAAGGACCGTAAAGGCCCTTAAAGGACCCGTTATAAAAGAAAACAAACATACACTATCACCCTGTCACTCATGGGGGTCAATACAGACCCCCATAAGCCCTTCATTAACCCTGTCACTCATGGGGGTCAATATAGACCCCCATAAGCCCTTCATTAACCCTGTCACTCATGGGGGTCAATACAGACCCCCATAAGCCCTTCATTAACCCTGTCAATCTTGGGGGTCAATACAGACCCTCATAAACCCTTCATTAACCCTGTCACTCATGGGGGTCAATACAGACCCAAATAAGCCCCTAATTAACCCTGTCATTCATGTGGGTCAATATAGACCCCCATAAGCCCTTCATTACCCTGACACTCATGGGGGTCAATACAGACCGGCTAAGCAGTTCATTAACCCGCTCACTCATGGGGGTCAATATAGACCCCCGTAAGCCCTTCATTAACCCTGTCAATCATGGGGGTCAATACAGACCGCCATAAACCCCTAATTAACCCTGTCATTCATGGGGGTCAATATAGACCCCTATAAGCCCTTCATTAACCCTGTCACTCATGGGGGTCAATACAGACCCCCATAAGCCCTTAATTAACCCCCTCACTCAATGGGGTCAATACAGCCCCCATAAGCCCTTAATTAACCCCCTCACTGATGGGGGTCAATACAGACCCCCATAAACCGCTAATTAACCCTGTCACTCATGGAAGTCCATACAGTCCCTCATAAGCCTCTATTTAACCCCATCAGTCCCATAAGGGTACAGTGGTTATAAAAAGTCTACATACCCCTGTTAAAATGTCAGGTTTCTGTGCTGTAAAAAAATGAGACAAAGATAATTCATTTCCGAATTTTTCCACCTTTAATGTGACCCATAAACTGTACAACTCAATTGAAAAACAAACTGAAATCTTTTAGGTAGAGGGAAGAAAAAATATAAAAATAAAGTAATATGGTTGCATAAGTATGCACACCCTTAAACTTATACTTTGTTGAAGCACCTTTTGATTTTATTACAGCACTCAGTCTTTTTGGGTATGAGTCTATCAGCATGGCACATTTTGACTTGGCAAGATTTGCCCACTCTGCTTTGCAAAAACACTCCAAATCTGTCAGATTGCGAGGGCATCTCCTGTGCACAGCCCTCTTCAGATCATCCCACAGATTTTCAATCTGATTCAGGTCTGGGCTCTGGCTGGGACATTCCAAAACTTAAATCTTCTTCTGGTGAAGCCATTCCTTTGTTGATTTGGATGTATGCTTTGGGTCGTTGTCATGCTGAAAGATGAAGTTCCTCTTCATGTTCAGGTTTCTAGCAGAAGCCTGAAGGTTTCGTGCCAATATTGACTGGTATTTGGAACTGTTCATAATTCCCTCTATCTTTACTATGGCCCCAGTTCCAGCTGAAGAAAGACAGCCCCAAAGCATGATGCTGTCACCACCATGCTTCACTGTGGGTATGGTGTTCTTTTGGTGATGTGCAGTGTTGTTTTTGCACCAAACATATCTTTTGGAATTATGGCTAAAAAGTTCAACCTTGGTTTCATCAGACCATAACACCTTTTCCCACATGCTTTTGGGAGACTTCAGATGTGTTTTTGCAAAATGTAGCCTGGCTTCTCGTCTTTTCATCAATTTTGGAGGGAGCTCCAGATCTTGGTAATGTCACTGTTGTGCCATATTTTCTCCACTTGATGATGACTGTCTTCACTGTGTTCCATGGTATATCTAATGCTTTGGAAGTTCTTTTGTACCTTCTCCTGACTGATACCTTTTTAACAATGAGATCCATCTGATGCTTTGGAAGCTCTCTGTGGACCATGGCATTTGCTGTGGGATGCGACTAAGAAAATTTCAGGAAAGACCAACTAGAGCAGCTGAACCTTATTTGGGGTTAATCAGAGGCACTTTAAATGATGGCAGGTGTATGCTGACTCCTATTTAACATGATTTGGAATGTGATTGCTTAATTCTGAACACAGCTACATCCCCAGTTATAAGAGGGTGTGCAGACTTATGCAACCACATTATTATTCTTTTTTTTTTTCTTCTCTTCACCTAAAAGATTTCAGTTTGTTTTTCAATTGAGTTTTACAGTTTATAGGTCACATTAAAGGTGGAAAAAGTTCTGAAATTATTTATCTTTGTCTATTTTTTTTACAGCACAGAAAACTGACATTTTAACAGGGGTGTTTAGACTTTTTATATCCACTGTATATTAAGACCATTATGGGCCTGTTACAACCCAACATTAACCACATAAGTGCCATGATGGTCCTCAAGGACCATCATGACACGAAGTATAAACACTACACTGCACTATACCCCCCCCAATAAAACATTAAATATCAACTAAACACCCTCTACACTAACCTATTAACACCTACACTACCTACCTACCCCCTAATAACCCTCACCACTCTAATTACAGAAAATAAAAAAGCCTAGTCACAAAAAAATTTAAAATCTACATTACATAAAATGAAAAACCTGAGTCACAAAAAATAAAAAAAATCTACATTACAGAAAATAAAAAACATAAGTCACAAAAAGTAAAAAAAGGAACATTACAGAAAATAAAAAAAACATTGCAACCCCCCCCCCCCTCACTACAGAAAAAAAAAATTACACACCTGAAAAAGAAATACAATATAATACAAATACATACAATACATACAATACAATACACCCCTATCTAATATGCAATACATTCTATCTATCTAATATACATACCCAAATATATCTAAATAAATAACACAATCTAATATACATCCTATCTATATAATATACATCCCCAATCTATCTAAATAAATACCACAATCTAATATACAATACATTCTATGCTATCTATATAAAACACATACCCCTAGCTAACATACAATAAATGCTATCTATATATATAAAATAATCTAATTCTAGGCTAAAATAAAATAATTAAGACCACTTACCTTTGCAGATGTCCATTCAGATCAGGCACCTAGGGAAAAAAAAATAATTAGTGCAACACGTTTACAGTACATAAATAGACATTCTAAACATTCGAAATATTCTACTCACCTTTCCGGCATGTCCCGTCCTTGTTCTTTTCTTCTTCACCGTTGCAACATCTGTTAAAAAAACATAACATTAATACACATACACATACATAAAAACAAAATAAAAAAAACATAATCTACATTGTACTTACCTCCCCGCGATGTTTCCGGACCTACTTACATCCGCACTCACTGACATCCCCGACGCTAATGAGGCTCCAGGAGACTTTTCCGGAAGAAAATAGGCAATGGTGCCTTCTGATTGGTTGAAAACGCTGTCTGTCAAATTCACCCAATCAGAAAGGGATACACGCTAAAATCCCACTCTGATTGGATAATGCACCTGTCAATCTTTATTTAAACCAATCACAAGGCGCAGATGCCTTCAGCCAATCACAATGGAATACACCCCCACAGGGTGATTGGCTGAAGGCATCTGCGCATTTTGATTGGTTGCACTGACAATAGCCAATCATAGTTACAAAGTTACATAGTTACATAGCAATTAAGGTTGAAAAAAGACTTTCAGTCCATCAAGTTCAACATGTTAAGATCTCCTCTGATCTGCAATATGCGGATTAGTTATTAATTAAATTATTGATTAAATAATTATTAATAGTATAGTATTGGAGGATGAATAAAGAGTTAGTCCATCAAGTTCAACCTTTTTAGATCTCTATTGATCTTTTTAATGTGGACTATTTATTATTAATTGTTAATTGTTAATTGATCCAGAGGAAGGCAAACAGAAAAAAAAAACCATTGAAACTTTGCCAATTGTCTCATAAGGGGAAAAAAAGCAAAATTCCCTCCTGACCCCAGAAACTGGCGATCAAATTTCTCCCTGGATCAATATTCCTTTGCTAGTTATCTAGGATAGCATTGAATGCCCTCTTTATTCAAAAATATATCTAACCCCTTTTTGAAGTTGTCTATCGAATTCGCTGTCACCACCTCCTTTGGTAGAGAATTCCACAGTTTAACCACCCTAACTGTGAAAAACCCTTTTCTTTGTTTAAGGTGAAATCTTTTTTCCTCTAACCTCAAAGGATGTCCTCTTGTCAGTTGAAAATCTCTTGCTACAAAAAGTTCACTTGACAAAGCCTTATATTGACCCTGGATGTATTTATATAAGGTAATCATATCCCCTCGCAAACGCCTTTTTTCTAGCGAAAATAAGTTTCATTTTGTTAGTCTTTCTTCATAACTTAGCCCTTCCATTCCCCTTATTAGTTTTGTAGCCCTTCTCTGTACTTTTTCCAGCTCTAAAATGTCTTTTTTATGAGGTGGTGCCCAAAATTGAACTCCATTTTCCAAATGAGGGTGTACTAGGGCTTTGTATAGTGGCAGAATTATGTTTGCTTCCCTTGCTTCTATACCCTTCCTAATACATGCTAATATTTTATTTGCCTTTGCAGCCGCTGCTTGGCTTTGAGCGCTGTTACCTAGGTGGTTGTCCACTAGTACTCCCAAATCCCTTTCAATATCTGATACCCCTAGATTTGCTCCATTAAGATTATAGATTGCATGGCTATTGTTCCTTCCCAAATGCATAACCTTGCATTTATTTGTATTAAATCTCATCTGCCATTTAGCCGCCCATTTCTCTAATTTATGCAAATCCTTTTGTAGGGAAAGTACATCATTATCTAATTTTATTACCTTGCACAACTTTGTGTCATCAGCAAAAATGGAGACACTACTTTTGAGTCCTACTTCAATGTCATTAATAAATATGTTAAAAAGGAGAGGACCTAATACTGAACCTTGAGGAACCCCACTTATCACATTAGACCAATCGGAGTATGTTCCATTCACAACAACCCTTTGCTTCCTGTCTTTTAGCCAGCTCTCGATCCATGAGCAGATATTTACTGCAATTCCTGTATCCCTTAGTTTGCTCACTAGTCTTCCATGTGGCACTGTATCAAATGCCTTTGAAAAATCTAAAAAGACTACATCCACTGAGTTGCCCTGATCCAAGTTCCTACTAACCTCCTCATAAAAACTAATTAGATTGGTCTGACACGACCTATCCTTCATAAATCCGTGTTGACTGCTACCTGTGATCCTGTTCAAATAGACATATTCTTGTATTCTGTCCCTTATTAACCCTTCTAAAAGCTTCCCAACTACAGAAGTGAGGCTCACTGGTCTATAATTCCCTGGATTTGCTCTAGATCCCTTCTTAAATATAGGTATTACCTCTGCTTTTCTCCAGTCATCTGGTAGAGACCCTGTAGTGAGTGAGTCTTGAAAGATTATATATAATGGTTTGGCTATTACAGAACCCAGCTCCCTCAGTACCCTTGGATGCATTCCATCAGGACCTGGGACTTTATTAACATTTATTTTCTCCAATCTCTATTGGATTTCTTCCTGCGCTAACCAATATTTAGTAAAGGTAGTGTAGCCCCATTATGTTGCGGTGTCCCAACCCCTGGTACCTCCCTTGTGTAAACCGACGAAAAGAACCTATTTAGCTCATCTGCCTTTTCCTGGTCACTAATTGTCAGATGGCCTGTGTCACATTGTAATGTTCCTATAGCTTCCTTCCTGGCCTTCTTCCCATTAATATATTTAAAAAATATTTTAGGGTTAGTCTTACTTTCCATTGCAACTGACTTCTCATTTTCTATTTTGGCCAGTCTAATAGCCCTTTTGCAAGACTTGTTGATGTCCTTATAGTCACATAAACCTGCCTCTGTTCCCTCCTTATTGTATAATTTAAATGCATATTTATTTTTCCTCATCATGATCTTTAAGTCATTGTTAAGCCACATGGGATGTGATTTACTCCTATTCATTTTATTTCCACATTGTACATGCTGATGAGTATGTTTATTTAGTAAGGATTTGAATATTGTCCATTTATTTTCAGTATTTTTCCCTGTAAGTTCTTTGTCCCAGTCTATATGTTGTATTGCTGCCCGTAGCCCAATAAAGTTAGCCCTTTTAAAATTTAGAGTTTTTGTTGGCCCCTTACAACTCTGTTTTTTGTATTCAATATCAAATGATACTGTGTTGTGATCACTGTTCCCCAAGGGTTCCCCTATTTTTACATTTGATATTATATCAATATTACTTGTGATGACAAAATCCAATATGGCCCCATTTCTAGTAGGTTCTTGTATTACCTGGGCCAGATAATGATCCCTGAGTGTACTCAAGAACCTGCTCCCCTTAGCTGAGCTGCTGGTCTCATTTATCCAGTTTATTTCAGGGTAATTAAAGTCTCCCATTATTAGAACTTGCCCATGCTTAGCTGCATTTCCAATCTGTAACAATAATTGTATTTCCTCACTTTCAGCTATATTTAAGGGTTTATAGCATACTCCCACCAATATGCGTTTAGAATTAGCTCCTCCACTATTTAGCTCAACCCACAAAGATTCAATGATGCCGTTAGTGCCAGCATAAATATCTTCTCTGACTATAGGCTTAAATTCAGGCTTAACATACAGACAGATCCCTCCTTCTCTTTTACCATTTCCCCTATCTTTCCTAAATAGGCTATAACCATCCAGATTAACAGTCCAGTAATGAGATTCATCTCACCATGTTTCCATAATGCCTATTAATCCCCATTTTTCTTGTACTGCTAATATTTCTAGCTCATCCATTTTCCCAGGCAAACTTCTTGCGTTAGCAATCATACACTTTATGTTGCTATGGCTCTGCCGTTGTGAAGTGCCTGCCACTGTATTTGAGGCCCCTATTAATACCTCCCTACTTTCTATTGTAACCCTCCCCCTTCTCCTCCCCCATGGCTAACTAATTCAAACCCTTTCCCTCTCTACCCTATTTACCCCAATACTTCTATATAGTCCCTCCCCCCCCAATCACCATGGAATACACCCCCACATAGTGATTGGTGAAGGATTGCGCATTCTCATTGGCTATTGTTAATGTCAATCAGTATTACAGCCAATGGGAAGGCGCAGATGTTTTCACCAATCAGTATGTGGGGGTATATTCCATTGTGATTGGCTGATGGCAATAAAGCCTTCGGATTGGTTCAAACAAAGATTGGCAGGTGCGTTATCCAATCAGTGTGGTATTTTGTGGTGTATCCCTTTCTTATTGGTTCACAATTGGTGTCTTCTCATTGGCTGAATTTGATAGACAGCGTTTTCAGCCAATCAGAAGCCGCCATTGCCAATTTTATTCTGGAACACTACGTAGGAAGCTCATTATTGTCGGAGACATCTGCCAGGGCGGATGTGTGTTGTTTTTTTGTTGTTTTTTTTTAACAGCGCGGATGCTTCCACCGCCCATCTGGGGCAGAACACCAGGAGGCTGGAGACATCGCGGGGAGGTAAGTACAATGTAGATTGTGTTTATTTCACTTTGTTTTATATTTATGTATGTGTACTAATGTAATGTTTTTTTTTAACAGGGGCTGCGCCGCAGAAGCAAACATGGAGGAGGACGTGACATGCTGGGAAGTGACATGCTGGAAAGGTGAGTATAATATTTAGAATATTTAGAATGTTTAGTTATTTTATGTAAACGTGTTGTATTAATTTTTTTAATATTTTTTACCCTAGGTTGGTGATCTGAAGAAACATCTCAAAGGTAAGTGGTCTTAATTATTTTATTGTAGCTTAGAATTAGGGTTGCTATAAAGAGATAGCATGTACTGTATATTAGATAGATAGGGTTATGTATAGTATATAGATAGTATTTATTGTATATTAGATAGGGGGATGTATAGTACATAGATAGTATTTATTGTATATTAGATAGATAGATAGATAGATAGATAGATAGATAGATAGATGGGGAATGTATATTAGATAGATAGTATTGTATATTAGATAGTGGGATGTATATTATATAGTGGGATGTATATTACATAGGGGGATGTATATTAGGTAGGAGGATGTATATTAGATAGGGGTGTATTGTATTGTATTTAATTGTATTGTATTGTATTATATATATATATATATAATATGTATGTATTGTAGTGTATGTATTATATGTATTTCCATTTCAGGTGTGTAATTTTTTTTTTTACTGTAGTGGGGGGGATTGTAATGTATTTTTTTATTTTCTGTAATGTTCCTTTTTTATTTTTTGTGACTTAGGTTTTTTTTTCTGTAATGTACATTTTTTATTTTTGGTGATTTTTTATTTTTCTATTTTATGTAATGTAGATTTTTGATGACTTTATTTTTTTTATTTCTGTAATTAGAGTGGTGGGTGTTATTATGGGGTAGGTAGGTAGTGTAGGTGTTAATAGGTTAGTGTAGAGGGTGTTTAGTTGATATTTAATGTTTTATTGGGGGGGTATAGTGCAGTGTAGTGTTTATACTTAGTGTCATGATGGTCCTTGAGGACCGTCATGGCACTTATGTGGTTAATGTTGGGTTGTAACAGGCCCATAATGGTCATAATATACCCTTATGGGACTGATGGAGTTAAATAGAGGCTTATGAGGGCCTGGATAGACCGCCATAAGTGACCGGGTTAAAATGGTGTAGTGCTTACACTTTGGGTCATGTGGGTCCTGGATGACCCTCATGGCACTTATTGTGTTATTACATGCATTCATTAGTGTGTTAGAGTGGTCTATATAGTTGAGGCACACAGTACACTCACATTGTGTGGCAAACAGCATTTCAACACTTTCTTTTATTGACCGTCATTTTTTGACGGGCAATTCGCTAGTAGATATATATAAATTATATATGTGTTGGAGGGAAGGGTTTGTTATTTACATATATATTCATTTAAAATAATACTGTACATTATAGAGTGATAGCGAGATCATGTCTGGTATTTTTTACATATATATATATATATATATATTTATATATATATATATATATATATATATATATATATATATATATATATATATATATATATATATATATAGTAAATAAAACGTACATCTGTGTTCACATTTGAATGTCTAAAACAAGTAAAAAAACCTGCTTCCAGCTCAGAATTCCAAGAAAAACAGTTATTACACTGCATTCTGGGAAGCTGAGCTGGGACTTGCAAATGTGCTCACAAATACCTCACTCTTCAATCCATTTCCATTATCAAACATGGCTTCCTTTAAGCTTATGCATGCTGTATTACATAGCTTTAATGCAAAGCCAAGGATGGATTAAACACAGGCTGAGTATCCTATCCATGTACAGCTGTTTCAAGCTTACTGGCTATCATCAATATGGAATGGGATCTCAGCCTGTGCCGTGGACCCTATGAGTAGGTAGTTCACCACAACAATCATTTATAATATGGTGGGCAAAAGAGCGATAGAAGCCCTCCACCCAGTAGTACAGTAAATAAATAGTACATCTGTGTTCACATTTGAATGTCTAAAAAATGGAAAAAAAACTGCTTCCAGCTCAAAATTCTGAGAAAAGCAGTTTTTACACAGCATTCTGAGAAACGAAGCTGGGACTTGCAAATGTGCCCACAAATGCCTCGCTCTTCAATCCATAGCTATTATCGAACATGGCTTCCTTTAAGCTTATGCATGCTGTATAGCTTTAAGGCAAAGCCAAGGATGGATTTAACACAGGCCAAGTATCCTATCCATGTACAGCTGTTTCAAGCTTACTGGCTATCATCAGCATGGAGCGGTATCTCATAGTTACATAGTTACATAGTAATTAAGGTTGAAAAAAGACTTTCAGTCCATCAAGTTCAACCTTTTAAGATCTCCTCTGATCTGCAATATGCGGATTAGTTATTATTTAATTAGTTGTTAATGAATTGTTGAATGAATTGTTGAACAATGTATTTATGTATTTATTTTATTTATAATGAATTGATCCAGAGGAAGGTAAACAGAAAACTGAACTGAAACTTAGCCAATCATCTCCAAGGGAAAAAAAAATAATTCCTTCCTGACCCCAGATACTGGCGATCGGATTTCTCCCTGGATCAATACTCTCTCTCTAATAATCCAGGATAACCCTGAATTCCCTTTTTAATTAGAAATAAATCGAGTCCCCTTTTAAAGTTATCTATTGAATCCGCTGTCACCACCTCCTCTGAGAATTCCACAGATTAACCACCCTTTCTTTCTTTAAGGTGGAATCTTTTTACTTCTAACCTCAAGGGATGTCCTCTTGTCAAGGGATTTATTTATATAAGGTAGTCATCTCTCCTCTTAGATGCCTTTTTTTCTAGAGAAAATAAGCATAATTTGGTTAGTCGTTCTTCTTAGCTTAGCCCCTCCATTCCCCTTATTCATTTTGTTGCACTCCTCTGTACCCTTTTCAGCTCTAAAATTTCCTTTTTATGAAGTGGTGGCCAAAATTGTACTCCAAATTCCAAATGAGGGTGTACTAGAGATTTGTATAGTGGCAGAATTATATTTGCTTCCCTTGCTTCTATAACCTTCTTAATGCATGCTGATATTTTATTTGCCTTCGCAGCTGCTGCTTGGCTTTGAGCACTGTTACCTAGGTGGTTGTTTACAAGCACTCCCAAATCCCTTTCAATATCCCTATATTTGCTCCATTAGGATTATAAATTGCATGGCTATTTTTTCTTCCCAGATGCATAACTTTACATGTATTTGTATTAAATCTCATCTGCCATTTAGATGCCCATTCCTCAATTTTATGTAAATCTCTTTGGAGGGAAAGCACATATCTGATTTAATTACAATTATATATACACAGACACACATATATACACACATACAAATATATATATATATATATATATATATATATATGAAGAGTGAGGTAGCCGTGAATGTCCAGTAATCAAGTTGAATAATAAGAGTATTGCAGTGAATAGTGATACCTTTTTCTATTGGACATTCATTATTATTTATTATTCATAATAAAGCGACGAGCTTTCGAGAGATAATGCCTCTCTTTATCAAGTCAAAAAGCGATACTGATATAAGTATGAGCTAAAAACAGCAAACAGAAAGAGATGGGAAAAAAAAATGTTTTGCAAATTGTTTGCTCTCGGCATGCAGCCTATTTACACTACACACTTCACGCATTGCTGACACTTACACCTCAGCTTGCAACAGTGCAAATCTACATTATATGCTGCAGGAACATCAAAACAGATTGTTAGCTCTTCAGGATATTGCTTCATGCATATATTAATTACAAATAGGTAAAGTATATTAGTTTATGATTTTATTAATTAATTAATTATCATTAAAAAATACATATAGAAAAAAAAAAAGTACCACGTGACAAGATTGAAATAAAAGCCGAAAAGGCATTCAGTGTGCGGCTCACAATGAGCGCCGAGGGTGCTCAGAGGAGCAAAAGTACACCAGGGGAGAGGCTCGCAATGAGCGCCAAAGGCGCTCAGCACGGCCCTTTCCTATATATATATATATATATATCACTCAGCGATCAATAAGTATATGATGGGCAAAAGAGCGATAGAACCCCTCCACCGTACAGTAAATAAAAAAGTTAATTCGTTCTCACATTTAAATGTCTTAAGAAAGTTAAAAAACCTGCTTCCAGCTCAGAATTCCAAGAAATACAGTTATTACACTGCATTCTGGGAAGTTGAGCTGGGAAATGTGCCCACAAATGCCTCGCTCCTCAATCCATAAACCATTTTAAACATGGCTTCCGTTACGTTTTTAACTTCTTTTAGACATTCAAATATGAACACAGATGTACTATTTATTTACTGTACTACTGTATGGTGGAGGGATTCTATCGCTCTCTTGGCCATCATATATGAAATGATTGTGGTCCACAACACAAGCTGGGATCCTGCCCCACGCTAATGATAGGCAGTAACCTTGAAACGGCTGTACGTGGGTTGAATTCCCAGCTTGTGTTTAAGCAAACTTTGGCTTTGCATAAAAGCTGTGTAATGCAGCGGGCATCAGCTTAAAGCAAGCCATGTTTGATAATGGCTGCGGATTGAAGAGCAAGGCATTTGTGGGCACATTTGCATGTCCCTGCTCAGCTTCCTAGAATGCAGTGTAATAACTGTATTTTTCAGAATTCTGAGCATGAAACAGGTTTTTTAACTTATTATTACACATTCAAATGTGAAGACAATTGTACTATTTATATACTATATATTTCACAATGTAGTCTTCAGATGGACTTGAATCAGCAGAAACTAATCAATCCAACCCATAGCTATCTTCTGGTTCTTAAATCCCCACTTCGGGTATGGCATATGAGGGGTTGGTTATAATATACACATCCTACATACACTACTCAGTAAATACACACCTTGCATATTGGTTCCCAAATGGGGCATAAACTTTATTTCCAAGTGCCCCTCTTTATACCCCTATAGAACAAAAAAACATGTGTGATCATTAACAGTAAAAATTAACATTGCTTCAAGCTCCTGTACGGGGGATTGTTGCATGGTCCCTTGAATGTGTACATGTGTTTCAAGGTCTATATATTGCATAGGGCAATAAAAAATATCTCTTTAAGGAAAACCAGTAGTCAACTATGGTAGAAAAATACAAGACACCACTCCTATGTTGAGTGTATGACAGGGTACTGTAACGCTAATGGCCCCACAATTAGTGTCAAGTAAACCAACGTGAAGTTACATACACAATGGGATATAAAATATCTAAAAATGGATAACTCAATAAAGAGTTTTTCTTATATATTGAAGAAATACAAATATAGAAATCTGGCTCACAGGTGATCTTTCCCTTGTAATGGAACCATTGGTGGAGTATATTAGAAGGGATAATAACATCCAAGGGTTGCAAATAGAAATCTGGTCTCTAAACTAACTATGAGCCTCATTAAATTGGGGCTACGTTGTAGAACGTAGCCCGTAACTCCAAATTTACAGGTTACGGATATTAAATTTGCTTTGTTACCTAGCACGCAACTGACTTGAGCGTTAAGTCCCAGGATGGATGAGAATAGGCTACGTGCTGAGCAACGTTGAACTTCGCCCCGTAAATCCTTTGATCTGTCCAGCCCGTAACTGCTACGTTTTCAATTCAGCTATTAAATTGCCACGTGGTCACTCGCGAGCAAGCACGTAACACGTAAATGGAGCCCAAAGGCCAACGTGTGCTTGAGAGCACCCGCAAGGGGTGTAAAGTTCAATATGTAGCACTAGTTACTTGTTAATCAAATGAAAGCACACTAATGTACATTTAATAAAAGGGAAAGTGATGTTAGGTCTTAGAATTAATAGCACAACATTTTCAAGCTCGCAAATCAGCCCCAAAAAATACTTTATTTCATGTTTATATTTCATGTCATATCGATCCCTGCAATCAATGTGTAAAGACATATACTGTAAGTCGTATGTGATAGAATATCATATTTGCTCCTTTATTAATATTGCATCATGACTGGAATGTGGGTTCGTTTGTTGCTCTTAAAGGTATATGTAAGTTAGGTGGTTTATGAATGCAACCAGTAGAATGCATCATAACCCACCTCGCAAAAAATGTTTGCATGAAAACATGCAAACCGTTTTTGCAATATAATAAAATATGTGCTGGGGGTGATTTAGACACCCCAGGCAACTGTGATTTGCATAAAAGATATCTAATTTTTAATGAGATATCCAGTATGCAGCACATGTGCAGGCTGGTTGGCTTTTCAGCCAATCAGCAAGCAGCTGTGACACTGGATGACAAAATAGAGTTGGGGGAGGGGTTGATAAGCAGTGTAGTTAGGTCTGACCTGAATAAACACACATACATCTCTAAATAAGCTTATGCTTAGACAAAGCAATGATAGAGCAAGACAAGTTGAACACAAATAAATACATTTTGATTTGATGTGACAGTCAAAGTATATCACAAACCTTTTTATAAGCTGAGATGGTCACAGACTCTAAAAATATAAATTTTACAATAGTCTCAAAGACAGAACACAAGAATAACACAGCATTACACAATACTCGCAGACAGAGCTATAGAAATAACACAGCATTACACAATACTCCCAGACAGAGCTATAGAAATAACACTGCATTACACAATACTCCCAGACAGAGCTATAGAAATAGCACTGCATTACACAATACTCACACACAGAACACAAGAAATAACACAGCATTACACAATACTCGCAGACAGAGCTATAGAAATAGCACTGCATTACACAATACTCCCAGACAGAGCTATAGAAATAACACTGCATTACACAATACTCACACACAGAACACAAGAAACAACACAGCATTACACAATACTCACAGACAGAGCTATAGAAATAGCACTGCATTACACAATACTCACACACAGAACACAAGAAATAACACAGCATTACACAATACTCGCAGACAGAGCTATAGAAATAACACTGCATTACACAATACTCCCAGACAGAGCTATAGAAATAGCACTGCATTACACAATACTCACACACAGAACACAAGAAATAACACAGCATTACACAATACTCGCAGACAGAGCTATAGAAATAGCACTGCATTACACAATACTCCCAGACAGAGCTATAGAAATAACACTGCATTACACAATACTCACACACAGAACACAAGAAACAACACAGCATTACACAATACTCACAGACAGAGCTATAGAAATAGCACTGCATTACACAATACTCACACACAGAACACAAGAAATAACACAGCATTACACAATACTCGCAGACAGAGCTATAGAAATAACACTGCATTACACAATACTCCCAGACAGAGCTATAGAAATAACACTGCATTACACAATACTCCCAGACAGAGCTATAGAAATAACACTGCATTACACAATACTCACACACAGAACACAAGAAACAACACAGCATTACACAATACTCACAGACAGAGCTATAGAAATAGCACTGCATTACACAATACTCACACACAGAACACAAGAAATAACACAGCATTACACAATACTCGCAGACAGAGCTATAGAAATAACACAGCATTACACAATACTCACAGAGCTATAGAAATAACACAGCATTACACAATACTCACAGACAGAGCTATAGAAATAACCCTGCATTACACAATACTCACAGACAGAGCTATAGAAATAACACAGCATTACACAGTACTCACAGACAGAGCTATAGAAATAACACTGCATTACACAATACTCACAGACAGAGCTATAGAAATAACACTGCATTACACAATACTCACAGACAGAGCTATAGAAATAACCCTGCATTACACAATACTCACAGACAGAGCTATAGAAATAACACTGCATTACACAATAGGACTTTGAAATCCCTCCTCCATTTTCAGTGACGTAACGCTGATGATCCGTGTTTCCATTGGCTCTATCTGAACCTGTAACTACATGCTCGCTTCATTGTTTACGATCGAGCACGCAACTTTGACAGCCGAGAACTGGTTTACAAATCTTTTGCTCGAAGCTTGCAGCCCCTTCTAATTTAAAAGCAACGTAACTCTGCCAAATTTCAAGCATGCAGCCCTTACGAGCTACACGTAGGACTTAAGAGTCTCCAATTTAATGAGGCCCTATGTTTGGCGACGATATAGTTGTAACTGTTACTGATCCAATGAATTCAATTGCAAGTTTGTTAAAAACTATAGAACAATACAGTAAGTTATCATTTTATAAACTGAACTCATTTAAGACAGAGGCTTTGTTGTTTAACTCAACAGAAAATTAAAAAATAAACTTAAAATAAACTTCCTTTGAAAGGAGTAAGAATAGGTTTATACATCTTGGAATTGATTTTACTTCTAATTTGAAAATGTTGGTGAGAAACAATTTTGGTAAACTTTATATTAAACTTAAAACAATATTAATTAATTGGTGTAAACTGAAATTTAATTGATCAGGCATGATTTCAGTAGTAAAAATGTTTATTTTGCCGAAAATTCTTTATTTATTGAGACACATTCATCTACAGATACCTTTGGGTGTTTTGAGAAACCTTCAGACAATCACTGATCAGTATATCAATAAGGGTAATAATCTTAGATTAAATAGGGATATACTTAAGAGAAAATTTGTGAGAGGCGGTTGGGCTTCTCCAAATTTAATAGACTATTCTGAAGCAGTGGCATTATATCAGTAGCCTATGGAAGTGCAAATGTAATTTTTTTACAGATCAAAAAAGCTAAAGCATAAAATATTAATATAGAAAAGTTAATATGGTCTAAACAGTTAGAGACAATAAACTTTCTTGATTTACCTATGGTAGTTAAAGCGGGTCTAAAGAATTGGTGGTATTGTAATGAGAAATATAAAATGTTGCCCTTCCCTTCACCTTTATTTCTGATACGCTTAATTCAGGACTCTATACCGTCAGTACAAAAGTATAATTGGGAACTATGGGATCGGCATCACCTGTCAGACCTTTATAATAATTCTATTTTCCAGTTTTAGATCTTTTGAACATATAAGGTTAAAATAAAGGGTATTCCGAAGAATTTGTGGCTTAAATATAAATCATTAGAAGAAAATGTCCTTAAGTTGGATTTAAAATTTACCTCTGGTTGAGATCTCATGTGTTTTGAAAAAAAACTTATGGATAAATCTTGCAATTTTAAAATTTCCAATTGCAAAAAAGTTTTGGAATATGAACATTCAAGCTCTAAATCCCTCAGAATTATTAAATGGGAAAGAGATTTAAAATCCCAATGGGATGTTTCAGAGTGGTATAGAGCATTTGAAATCCCTAAAATAAATGTAGTATGCGGGTCTTTAAGAGAGACCTATTTCAAATGATGGTATATGACTCCATCATTTCTTAATAAAATCTTTCCTAAAGTCCATATTGATAAATGCTGGAGAGGTTGTAATCAAGAAGGTTCTCATGCCAATATGTGGTGGATTTGCCAGTCTATTCAAGTTTATTTTTATTTTGTACTTTCTGTTTCTTTAATTAACGGGACAATTTCTCTGTCTTCTTTCATTTATTTTGTAGACATTACAATAAATGAAAGAAGCAACAGGAAATCATCAATACAATGAAAGGAGTACCTAAAAATTGTCAACTTTATTACTTTTTTTCCCGCCGTTTTAAAAAAGTTAGTCCACATCATTCTTTCCAAATCACATAAATTATATGTAAAAATATATAATCTAATAAACAAGGATAGCATGGAAGGTTAGGCCTATGACCTCGGTGGGTCCTCCTTCCTGGAAGGCTCTCTAAGTGATACCCCAAATCTGCAATAGATAGAAGAAATAGAGTCACATACTCTTAAAGGATATTGCGGACCTTCATCACAATAGTCCAATAAATGAGGATAGTGAATGATGAGACCATTGTATAATAAAAACAATATTGAACCATATTTTACTTTTCTAGCAGATCTACTCATAGGCTGTAACTTAAAGAGAAAATTCTCCAATGACCTATTGGGAGTCCCACAAGTTCTCTAGTATGATAAGTGCAACAGGTTGGGGCCAGCCTAATGTCCATTTTGCCAGATGTCTGGCTTCCTCAGAGGCAAACTGACAACATCCTCAATATCAATCCTTGTATGAGTGCCCCATTATATATGCATTACACCTAGATGAAGTAAGAGATGTGGATAATGTACACAGCGCCTTAACTTCCCCTAACATATCACCCCAATAGCGAAAAGGAATTACACACACATTGACAGAGACATCAGAGCTGTGCATGAAAATAATATAATTATTTTGACTTTCGTTGCTGAAACATACCAGTCATGGATTGCAGTCTTCTTTCCAACCAATATATATTCTAATAGGAGTTTTTTTAGAACACCCGCTGAAAGTGCTTCACACTATTATTTTAATGTAAAAAAAGGGGGAATCAATAAGTGGTGAAGAAGATGTACGTACTATTTACATTTTATTAACATATATGGTATATGTAACAGCGCACACGGGTGTTTATTTTGTTTTCAAATGTTTTTAATTGTGTGTGTGCGCCGTTGTTCACCATATATGTTAATAAAATGTAAATAGTACGTTGACCTTTCCCCCCACTTATTGGTTCCCCCTTTTTTTACATTCTTTCCAACCAAGAAGCACAAACTATGTCTCATTGCATCATACATGTCTCATGAGTGTTGTGGGGCACAGGTGTCACGTGTGATAGATGATTTTTAGTCACAAACTGAGTCTGTGTCGGCCTATGTATGTGTGACTGTGTATTTGTATGTATGTTTGTGACCATATACTGTCTTTCTATGAGCTTTTTTGCATTGGTCATAGGAGATGGGTGACACATTACACCTTAAGTCTGGATCCTATGATTAACTGCAAAACCCATGGTATTGGGAAATTGTTTGAAATGGAAGGTGAAGAAGAGAGATTTTAATTACTACGATCATTGCATCAAAAAAATATATATATATGTATATCAACAACAAGCCTATTAAAAATGTCCAGTAAATTTAAATTGGGTCTAACTGATGGAATTTTAAATAAATATGGTACGATATGTGATTTTTTAAATATCTAAGCTGCCTTTTGAAAGCTGACTTCATATCTTTATTTTTTAAACTGTATATCAGTGGGTTTAACACAGGGACAGTAGCTATATTAAATAGAGAGAAATATTTATTTGACTGTAAAGTGTGTGAGGTGATTGTTATAAGATATTGGCACGTTAGTGTCCCGTAGAAAAGGATGATGACTGAGAGGTGTGAGGAACAAGTGTAGAAGGCTTTGCGTCTTCCGGTGTGCGTACGGATCTTCAGTATGGCGGCAATGATATAAATGTATGAGATGAAAGTAAGTAGAAATGGGGTTAGAAATATGATAAAAATTCCTTCTGTAAAAACCAAAATCTTCATTAAAGTAGTGTCACTACACGAAAGTTTCATAATGGGTGTAAAATCACAGAAGAAGTGGTTGATTATATTGGATTTGTAGCATGATATATTTAACAATAGGATAAAATAAGGTGTGAATTCTACAAAACCAAATACCCAACAAACAGTGGCCAACATAACACAGACTCTTCGTCTCATGACCAACGGGTAATACAAGGGGTTACAGATAGCCACAAATCGATCATAACTCATTGCCATCAGAAGATACAACTCAGCGGCAATTAAGGATGAATATATAAACATCTGCGTCATGCAAAGACAGTAAGTAACAGTGTTGTCTCCCAACATATAACTAGCCATGATATTCTGCAGAGGGACAGTGGGTGAGAACATGTCCATGAGGGCCAGGTTTCCCAAGAAGAAGTACATGGGAGTTTTCAGTTGAGCATCTAGACATACAAGTAGCAAAATGGTCATGTTACCACCCAGAATGAGTAGATAAAAGAAAAGAACAAGTATAAAGATCTGAGTTTGTAGCTTAAAAACATCTGAAATCCCCAGCATAATAAAATAAGTCACCAATGTTTGATTTATCTGATCCATGTCTTCACATCTATATTTTCAATAGAAAAAAGGATAGACTTTTTTTATGTTAATAGCCAAACATTTTATGTAGACTATAAGAGCATATTTTTAATATAATGTTTTAAATTATTACTTAATTATATATCAAATATAGAAGAGAACTATATGAAAATATTAAGCAATATTTCTGAAAGGGCCACTGTGGTCCTATATTGAAAATATACTCTTTTTAAGAACTACATCCACTATAATAATGAGTAAAATGTGTGTAATGCCTGTGCAGTTAAATATAACCGAGCTGGAGCAAAAACAAAGCAACTGTGCACACAGGAGAGGAGAGAGGGATAGAAAGAGAGGGAAAGAGAGTTGGGCTGGGGCAAATAGAGAGAGCGCACAGAAGGCACACAGAGAGACAGAGGGCACAGAGAGAGGTAGCAGAGTGAGAGCCCACACAGAGGGAAGGCGCCCAAAGAGAGAGAGGGGGCACAGAGAGAGAGGCAGATGGCACAGAGAGAGACAGTACAGACAATTGAACATAACATATGATACCGTCATTTATGATGGGCAAGTTACTAAAAATAAAAAGTAAACAGAAGCACAAAGTGTACATAAACATTTTATACTTAAATAATTAAAGTGATTTGTGCAATATGATTGTGAAGTTATCTATAACAGTGCAGGTAAGTTTCTTCATAAAAAGATGTTATAATCTCAGACATTTTGTTTCAATCCTCTATAGCAGAGATAAACCTGGGAAAACACATATGGAGGAAAGCAAAAAGAACCTGCTAGTGCAGTAACCAAAATTATGTTTATTACGCACAAAATAAATATCTACTTAAAAGATGAATGTAAAGACAACAGTTGTATAACATGTCCAAGTAAACACCACATGGATGGGGTTAGAAATTCAATGTGTCTCATCCACGTAGGACTCCCTCAGGGATATATATAAACCTGAATTCTTCACGTGAATTTTACAAACAATATATCACTTATTTTTAAGGATTAGATGTTGGGCTGAGCAAAATCTGGATTTTAAATGGATTTACGAATATTTATCCTATGCACTGTTTACTACAGCAGTGCAAACTTTACTATTTGACTCTTTAAAAAAAAAAATCTGTACAAATATTACAGTCAATATTATCCTTTATGTTAAGTAAAAAATAAATGCATTTATATAACATATTACAATACTGGCCCTTACAAATACCCAGTTGCAGTAGTGAGATGTATTTTTAAGTAACCACAAGAAACATCTTTATAGTTGAATAAACCAACAAGTGTTTTTCTTTAAGACTTGAATAATAAATAAAAGGAACACAAGGCTTTGAGTTTTTCAAGTGATCCTCAACAAGCTATAACCTACTACAACTTACATTATAATTATTCCTTTTCTGGAATAATGAAAATGTTTAATTAAAAACATAATTACAAATCATTGTATTACGATTGTTGTAAAAAAAAAGGTTAGTTTAAAACTTTATTTGACAACAGTTTTTTTTTATCAATATTTATCAATTCTATTGATTTTCCACTTCATATAGGCCCCTATTCAATTGCCGGCCGTAAGTCTGGAGGCTTGAAATTTGCAACAGTTACAGAGCAATTCAATTAAACAAGCCTGCGTTGACCTGGTCTAAAGCCTAAAACCGTAAACCATTCACCTGTAAGTAGCGATTTAGAGCATGATCATTAACCAATTAAGCAAGGCCATACCTGTCGATTTAGTTACACCCAGTAGTAAATGAAACCATCATCATTATGTCAGTAAAACATGGAGGTTACACATCAATCACTTACAGTTTAGGGGTCCAATACGCGATCAGACTCGCAATCCGGCAATGTACTAAATAATAAAAATGAATGAAGAAAATGTTCTAGTCCATGTGGGTGACCTGATAACATATATAATTAACTCCTTGATTACCGAGATTGATATAACACAGAAATGAAATGTGAAAAAAAATGTATATGCAGATTTGTGAGATTTGAGACTGTTGTGCTAATAAATCTAATGTCTTTCATCGCTTTCTCCATATTTTAAAGTGCAGTATTGGTTTTTTATTTGCATTTACAGTGCTACAATCAGGTGTTTAACCCACTTGCGAGTCCTCTCTGGTACTCGTAGGATTTTCTTCTACATTTGCCATTTACAGGTGTGAAAACAATTGTGGGCTTGAGCAATTGAATAACAATTTGCGATCGTAACATTTACGGGCTTGAAAGATCAAAGGCTTAGATGAGTTGATGTTACTATTTTGATAACCGCAGGGATTTTCAGCCTGTAACCCACAGACGCCAATTGAATAGTAAATCCGTTTACGGGCTACATTATGGGCTCCAGTAACTAACAATTGCTCAATTGAATAGGGGCCAAAGTTTGCAAACTCCTTACTAGGCTAATAATATTTTTTGGCAAACCTAAAAAAAATCTTTTTGAAACAGAGAGGAACAACTGATTATACATTTCCAGCAATAATAGATCAAGATGAAGACTTAAATATAACCGTATTCATATTTATAAATTAAAAAGCATTTAGTGACACCTTTGACAAAAAGCACATAGAAATATATTTTCAATATTTAATGAATAGGGAAGGTTACAAAATAATTAATGAACTACGGTGACTTAGAGAAATGTACAAGTGAAAACTACAATAATATATGTATAATAAGAAATAACTGTCCGCACCTACCTGCTAACAGGTGCATGCACCCAATGCTTCTCAATTCTCTGTTTATCAAATGGATTTATATAAGGTTATGGTGATTCTAAGAGAAGTCCTTTATGGTACTGAAGCCCCATGAGAACAGCAGTGTAACAAGGCTGACATTAACTATTGTAAGTCTAAACATTGTATCAGTAATTTATTTATAATGGCATTACAGTTCTTATTTAATCTTTAAAGGGATAAGGAAATAATGTTTTCTTTGTTGCATGAGACAATAGTGTGTTTTCTTTTTTAAATAAAAAAATGAAACATTTTTTAATGCATTTGATTAGTAAAATAATTCAGCACACAGAGGTGATACAGAGACCATGACCCCAGCAGGATCCATATGGCATAACAAAACTAAATAACAACTTTTTGACTAAAATAATCAGGCCTAACTCTAATATGGGATAAATAATGAGCCATAGCTTTATTGAAAGAACATTATACATAACAACATCTAAAAGGATAGGACCCCGGGCCAGTGGAAGGAACCTCCTGCCCCTTGGCATGCATTCATGGACCACACTTATACGCTGCCGTAACAACGCCAATGAGGTAGGGGCAAGCCCCGTTTTTTTCCCACTGGGCCGGGGAACTCCCCTACAGAGTAGGAACGGGACCCCTCACAGGGTTGCGATCCCCACCAACAAAGCCATGGCACGCTGAATACATTCCTTAAATTCCAGCATCATTAGTTCCAGCCGATTTGGCACAGTGTCAGGGACCCCACCCTGCAAATGAAAGTGACCAACAATTTATTTACTTTGAGACGCGCCTTGTCCAGCCAAATGGGGTCCCTGGCAGTCCCCCACACCCTCCACCTAATCATCTCTGACCAAATCACCATCACAGCAGGACATTTTTCCCTCCAATCAGAGACATCTCTTATTATATCCCTTACCAACTGTTTCATATGCACAACCCCCAAATCATTTCCCCCTGTGTGAATCAGCAATATAGTAGGACTACCAAAACATTGCACATACTGTTCAATCTACCCATTCACCTGAGACCATCTCAGGTCTTGTATACCAGCCAACTGCACTTGCATGACTTCTTTGGGTACGCAGAGTTGCAGGCCGTCTGGTGAAACTGCAGCGAACCACTGAGCCCAGTATATGTAGGAATGGCCAATAACCCAAAGTTGTTTCCTGGTGCCTGTTACAGATATGTAACAGTTAGTAAACGGCAGCCATTGGTCTCACAAAGCTATGAAAATGTTTCGACTCCCACCTCCCAATTCTCAGCTCAACCTCCTCCAGCAACCCCAGGCCTCAGTGGCAGCCCCAATTCAGAATGAATGCGTGCTAAAATCGGCCAGCTCAAACCCCAGGCACTGCAAACAGGCCTTCAGGACTTGGGAGAATTGGAAACAGGAGAGGGCAAAGCCATCTACATGGATTAACAGCGTGCCTGGATGGCCAGGCTGCCACAGCAAATACTGGCTAACACACTCAAAAGGACAGCATTCGGAAACCAATTCTTTGTAGGGTAAATTCCTTGCCCCTGCTATCCTGATCGGTTTTTGAGTGTCGCAACCATATCACCACACTCTCTCCACTAAGGCTGATATCCATTAGCTGAATGCCCCCAGAACGATGCTTGTTAGCCGCAACCAGTTCCCAGACTCTTAACGCTCCAAAGTAGGTAAAGCAGCATTTCTTAGGGGGAACGGCATACCTTTCCCAGTATTGCCCCGAGGTGTAGCAACAAAGCAAAAGTGATGGGGCACCTCCTGTCCGGGGTAACCTTACCCTTAAACATGCCACCAATCACTCGCTTCTCCACAAAAACCTTAGTCAGGTCCTTTTGCCAAGCCAGATTAAACATAAAAGCTAGGACCACCACCTGACGCCCAATTGAGACCTTGGAGCACCCATCACTTTTGCATCTTATCAATACCACAACAATATTCTCGTCATCTTCTCCTCTTCTTCGCCAATTCTACCAGTTCACTCCACCACAACCAGACCTTTTTATATACATTCCAGGTGGCAGGTGCCAAAGACCGTCTTATCAGCACTGCTATCTCTTATCTGGGATGCTGCTGCACAGCTGCTCCACTTCTAGCACCAACCGCCAGAAGCGCTCCCACTGGAGGGCATCAACAATCACATTCCAGCACCCGTGTACGTGTCTAGCCCTAAAGCATATGTTCATTTGCAAACATCCTAGAACCAAGTGCCTAATCAACCGTATTTCCGGTGCAGACGATGCCGTAGAGCTGTTGATAGCGTGCGCCACTGCCATATTGTCAGTTAAAACGAAGATCTGTCAATCCTTTAATCTGTCACCCCAGATGTGAAGTGTCACCACTACAGGGAGTGCAGAATTATTAGGCAAGTTGTATTTTTGAGGATTAATTTTATTATTGAACAACAACCATGTTCTCAATGAACCCAAAAAACTCATTAATATCAAAGCTGAATATTTTTGGAAGTAGTTTTTAGTTTGTTTTTAGTTTTAGCTATTTTAGGGGGATATCTGTGTGTGCAGGTGACTATTACTGTGCATAATTATTAAGCAACTTAACAAAAAACAAATATATACCCATTTCAATTATTTATTTTTACCAGTGAAACCAATATAACATCTCAACATTCACAAATATACATTTCTGACATTCAAAAACAAAACAAAAACAAATCAGTGACCAATATAGCCACCTTTCTTTGCAAGGACACTCAAAAGCCTGCCATCCATGGATTCTGTCAGTGTTTTGATCTGTTCACCATCAACATTGCGTGCAGCAGCAACCACAGCCTCCCAGACACTGTTCAGAGAGGTGTACTGTTTTCCCTCCTTGTAAATCTCACATTTGATGATGGACCACAGGTTCTCAATGGGATTCAGATCAGGTGAACAAGGAGGCCATGTCATTAGATTTTCTTCTTTTATACCCTTCCTTGCCAGCCACGCTGTGGAGTACTTGGACGCGTGTGATTGAGCATTGTCCTGCATGAAAATCATGTTTTTCTTGAAGGATGCAGACTTCTTCCTGTACCACTGCTTGAAGAAGGTGTCTTCCAGGAACTGGCAGTAGGACTGGGAGTTGAGCTTGACTCCATCCTCAACCCGAAAAGGCCCCACAAGCTCATCTTTGATGATACCAGCCCAAACCAGTACTCCACCTCCACCTTGCTGGCGTCTGAGTCGGACTGGAGCTCTCTGCCCTTTACCAATCCAGCCACGGGCCCATCCATCTGGCCCATCAAGACTCACTCTCATTTCATCAGTCCATAAAACCTTAGAAAAATCAGTCTTGAGATATTTCTTGGCCCAGTCTTGATGTTTCAGCTTGTGTGTCTTGTTCAGTGGTGGTCGTCTTTCAGCCTTTCTTACCTTGGCCATGTCTCTGAGTATTGCACACCTTGTGCTTTTGGGCACTCCAGTGATGTTGCAGCTCTGAAATATGGCCAAACTGGTGGCAAGTGGCATCGTGGCAGCTGCACGCTTGACTTTTCTCAGTTCATGGGCAATTATTTTGATCCTTGGTTTTTCCACACGCTTCTTGCGACCCTGTTGACTATTTTGAATGAAACGCTTGATTGTTCGATGATCACGCTTCAGAAGCTTTGCAATTTTAAGAGTGCTGCATCCCTCTGCAAGATATCTCACTATTTTTGACTTTTCTGAGCCTGTCAAGTCCTTCTTTTGACCCATTTTGCCAAAGGAAAGGAAGTTGCCTAATAATTATGCACACCTGATATAGGATGTTGATGTCATTAGACCACACCCCTTCTCATTACAGAGATGCACATCACCTAATATGCTTAATTGGTAGTAGGCTTTCGAGCCTATACAGCTTGGAGTAAGACAACATGCATAAAGAGGATGATGTGGTCAAAATACTCATTTGCCTAATAATTCTGCACTCCCTGTATAGGAAATAATTCAAGGAAAGCCAGTTTTTTTTTGTCAAAGCCACTTCCTCCCATTGGCCTAGCCAACTTGTAACGCACCAACTAGCTTTGAAGTAAGCTCCGAAACTGCACGCCCCAGATGTGTCTGTATCTAGCTGTATGTCGGAATTGGATAGCCTTAGCGCGTGAATGAGCGTTTTCCCATTGATCATCCTAAGAAATGTCAACCAGACCCTAACATCATCTTTCATTGCGGCAAATACCTTAACTAAATAATAGGGTCGCCTCGCCCCAGCCGTCGCAAGAGTAAGTTGCCTGCTAAATATCCTGCCCATCGGCATGATATGGCATGTGAAATTCAGGTTTCCTAGGATAGACTGAAGCTGCTTGAGGGTCACCCTTCTGGCCCCTACCAGAGCCATCAACACTGCTTGTAGGTCTGTCACCTTATCCAATGGCAAGCTACACTCCATCTTCGCGGAATCAATCTGAATGCCCAAAAAGGTCAACAACGTAGCCGGGCCCTCCATTTTTTCCTGGTCCAATGGTACACTGAATGCCACTGACACTGCTTGGAATGTGTCCAAAAGAAACCGTCAGGTGTCGTGACCCACTGGTCCCATAAATAAAAACCCACCCAAATAGTGTACTGTACTAGAAAAACCTGACTCCTGGCATGTGACCCATTGTAAAAATGTAACAAATGCTTCAAAGAATGCACGAGAAGTGGAACACCCCATTGGTAAACAGAGTTCCACATAATACCCATCCTCAAAGTGACAACCCAACAGGTGTTGACTGCAGGGGATGAGAGGTAACAAGCAGAAGGCTGATTCGATATCAGCCTTCACCATCAACGCTCCGTACCCCACCCGCCAAACGATTTTAGTTGTGACAGCAAAAGAAGCGTATGACACAGATGATAATTCTTTATCGATCCCATCATTAACTGAAGCACCCCATGGATAAGAGAGGTGATGAATGAGATGGGATTTTTCAGACTCCTTCTTGGGCGCTATGCCTAGGAGTGAAATTCTCTGCTTGGGGTCGAGAGGGGATTAAAAGGGGCCTGCCATCCTACCCAATTGGACTTCTTTGGCTATTTTTTCCCTTACTACCTCTGGGTATTCTAAAACCGATTTTAAGTTTGAGGGATGACTGCAGGTATACCCGATCTCACACGGATAACAAAGCCTTCCCTGATGCCCACTCTCAGCCGCTGTGCTGCTAAGGCTCTCCCGTTCTCCCTACTGTAGAGCTCTAGCCATGGGAGCATTGCATCTAGTTCTATTGGTGTCTTGCCTTTTTGCAGCCTGCTTACTTAGTTTTCCACCATCACTTGGGTTTCCGCATCTGGCAGCTGTGTGCTTGCCCCCACAGTTGGAGCAAGCATGCTTGAAATGCCTTCTTTGTAAGCATAGCAGATTCTCCTGCCCCACCTTGTACAGGCGCGGAAGGTCTACCCCCAGCTTGCGCCATCAATAGGTGATAGCCTTTTCATTGCATGCCATATTAGGTCTAGATGCCATACACTAGTGGAAGTCCTCGTTGTAGTTACACCATGCCATGCCGCCTTAGGTGCGTTAGGCGCTCCTAATCTTTCTTGATTTACCTATGGTAGTTAAAGCGGGTCTAAAGAATTGGTGGTATTGTAATGAGAAATATAACATTTTGCCCTTCCCTTCACCTTTATTTCTGATACGCTTAATTCAGGACTCTATACCGTCAGTACAAAAGTATAATTGGGAACTATGGGATCGGCATCACCTGTCAGACCTTTATAATAATTCTATTTTCCAGTTTTAGATCTTTTGAACATATAAGGTTAAAATAAAGGGTATTCCGAAGAATTTGTGGCTTAAATATAAATCATTAGAAGAAAATGTCCTTAAGTTGGATTTAAAATTTACCTCTGGTTGAGATCTCATGTGTTTTGAAAAAAAACTTATGGATAAATCTTGCAATTTTAAAATTTCCAATTGCAAGAAAGTTTTGGAATATGAACATTCAAGCTCTAAATCCCTCAGAATTATTAAATGGGAAAGAGATTTAAAATCCCAATGGGATGTTTCAGAGTGGTATAGAGCATTTGAAATCCCTAAAATAAATGTAGTGTGCGGGTCTTTAAGAGAGACCTATTTCAAATGAGGGTATATGACTCCATCATTTCTTAATAAAATCTTTCCTAAAGTCCATATTGATAAATGCTGGAGAGGTTGTAATCAAGAAGGTTCTCATGCCAATATGTGGTGGATTTGCCAGTCTATTCAAGTTTATTTTTATTTTGTACTTTCTGTTTCTTTAATTAACGGTACAATTTCTCGGTCTTCTTTCATTTATTTTGTAGACATTACAATAAATGAAAGAAGCAACAGGAAATCATCAATACAATGAAAGGAGTACCTAAAAATTGTCAACTTTATTACTTTTTTTCCCGCCGTTTTAAAAAAGTGAGTCCACATCATTCTTTCCAAATCACATAAATTATATGTAAAAATATATAATCTAATAAACAAGGATAGCATGGAAGGTTAGGCATATGACCTCGGTGGGTCCTCCTTCCTGGAAGGCTCTCTAAGTGATACCCCAAATCTGCAATAGATAGAAGAAATAGAGTCACATACTCTTAAAGGATATTGCGGACCTTCATCACAATAGTCCAATAAATGAGGATAGTGAATGATGAGACCATTGTATAATAAAAACAATATTGAACCATATTTTACTTTTCTAGCAGATCTACTCATAGGCTGTAACTTAAAGAGAAAATTCTCCAATGACCTATTGGGAGTCCCACAAGTTCTCTAGTATGATAAGTGCAACAGGTTGGGGCCAGCCTAATGTCCATTTTGCCAGATGTCCGGCTTCCTCAGAGGCAAACTGACAACATCCTCAATATCAATCCTTGTATGAGTGCCCCATTATATATGCATTACACCTAGATGAAGTAAGAGATGTGGATAATGTACACAGCGCCTTAACTTCCCCTAACATATCACCCCAATAGCGAAAAGGAATTACACACACATTGACAGAGACATCAGAGCTGTGCATGAAAATAATATAATTATTTTGACTTTCGTTGCTGAAACATACCAGTCATGGATTGCAGTCTTCTTTCCAACCAATATATATTCTAATAGGAGTTTTTTTAGAACACCCACTGAAAGTGCTTCACACTATTATTTTAATGTAAAAAAAGGGGGAATCAATAAGTGGTGAAGAAGATGTACGTACTATTTACATTTTATTAACATATATGGTATATGTAACAGCGCACACGGGTGTTTATTTTGTTTTCAAATGTTTTTAATTGTGTGTGTGCGCCGTTGTTCACCATATATGTTAATAAAATGTAAATAGTACGTTGACCTTTTCCCCCACTTATTGGTTCCCCCTTTTTTTACATTCTTTCCAACCAAGAAGCACAAACTATGTCTCATTGCATCATACATGTCTCATGAGTGTTGTGGGGCACAGGTGTCACGTGTGATAGATGATTTTTAGTCACAAACTGAGTCTGAGTCGGCCTATGTATGTGTGACTGTGTATTTGTATGTATGTTTGTGACCATATACTGTCTTTCTATGTGCTTTTTTGCATTGGTCATAGGAGATGGGTGACATATTACACCTTAAGTTTGGATCCTATGATTAACTGCAAAACCCATGGTATTGGGAAATTGTTTGAAATGGAAGGTGAAGAAGAGTGATTTTAATTACTACGATCATTGCATCAAAAATATATATATATATATGTATATCAACAACAAGCCTATTAAAAATGTCCAGTAAATTTAAATTGGGTCTAACTGATGGAATTTTAAATAAATATGGTACGATATGTGATTTTTTAAATATCTAAGCTGCCTTTTGAAAGCTGACTTCATATCTTTATTTTTTAAACTGTATATCAGTGGGTTTAACACAGGGACAGTAGCTATATTAAATAGAGAGAAATATTTATTTGACTGTAAAGTGTGTGAGGTGATTGTTATAAGATATTGGCACGTTAGGGTCCCGTAGAAAAGGATGATGACTGAGAGGTGTGAGGAACAAGTGTAGAAGGCTTTGCGTCTTCCGGTGTGCGTACGGATCTTCAGTATGGCGGCAATGATATAAATGTATGAGATGAAAGTAAGTAGAAATGGGGTTAGAAATATGATAAAAATTCCTTCTGTAAAAACCAAAATCTTCATTAAAGTAGTGTCACTACACGAAAGTTTCATAATGGGTGTAAAATCACAGAAGAAGTGGTTGATTATATTGGATTTGTAGCATGATATATTTAACAATAGGATAAAATAAGGTGTGAATTCTACAAAACCAAATACCCAACAAACAGTGGCCAACATGACACAGACTCTTCGTCTCATGACCAACGGGTAATACAAGGGGTTACAGATAGCCACAAATCGATCATAACTCATTGCCATCAGAAGATACAACTCAGCGGCAATTAAGGATGAATATATAAACATCTGCGTCATGCAAAGACAGTAAGTAACAGTGTTGTCTCCCAACATATAACTAGCCATGATATTCTGCAGAGGGACAGTGGGTGAGAACATGTCCATGAGGGCCAGGTTTCCCAGGAAGAAGTACATGGGAGTTTTCAGTTGAGCATCTAGACATACAAGTAGCAAAATGGTCATGTTACCCCCCAGAATGAGTAGATAAAAGAAAAGAACAAGTATAAAGATCTGAGTTTGTAGCTTAAAAACATCTGAAATCCCCAGCATAATAAAATAAGTCACCAATGTTTGATTTATCTGATCCATGTCTTCACATCTATATTTTCAATAGAAAAAAGGATAGACTTTTTTTTATGTTACTATCCAAACATTTTATGTAGACTATAAGAGCATTTTTTTTTACATATTTTTTTTAATTATTACTTAATTATATATCAAATATCGAAGACAACTACATGAAAATATTAAGCAATATTTCTGAAAGGGCCACTGTGGTCCTATATTGAAAGTATACTCTTTTTAAGACCTACATCCACTATAATATTGAGTAAAATGTGTGTAACGCCTGTGCAGTTAAATATAACCGAGCTGGAGCAAAAACAAAGCAACTGTGCACACAGGAGAGGAGAGAGGGATAGAAAGAGAGGGAAAGAGAGTTGGGCTGGGGCAAATAGAGAGAGCGCACAGAAGGCACACAGAGAGACAGAGGGCACAGAGAGAGGTAGCAGAGTGAGAGCCCACACAGAGGGAAGGCGCCCAAAGAGAGAGAGGGGGCACAGAGAGAGAGGCAGATGGCACAGAGAGAGACAGTACAGACAATTGAACATAACATATGATACCGTCATTTATGATGGGCAAGTTACTAAAAATAAAAAGTATACAGAAGCACAAAGTGTACATAAAAACTTTATACTTAAATAATTAAAGTGCTTTGTGCAATATGATTGTGAAGTTATCTATAACAGTGCAGGTAAGTTTCTTCATAAAAAGATGTTATAATCTCAGACATTTTGTTTCAATCCTCTATAGCAGAGATAAACCTGGGAAAACACATATGGAGGAAAGCAAAAAGAACCTGCTAGTGTAGTAACCAAAATTATGTTTATTACGCACAAAATAAATATCTACTTAAAAGATGAATGTAAAGACAACAGTTGTATAACATGTCCAAGTAAACACCACATGGATGGGGTTAGAAATTCAATGTGTCTCATCCACGTAGGACTCCCTCAGGGATATATATAAACCTGAATTCTTCACGTGAATTTTACAAACAATATATCACTTATTTTTAAGGATTAGATGTTGGGCTGAGCAAAATCTGAATTTTAAATGGATTTACGAATATTTATCCTATGCACTGTTTACTACAGCAGTGCAAACTTTACTATTTGACTCTTTTAAAAAAAAAAATCTGTACAAATATTACAGTCATTTACCTTAAACACAATATTATCCTTTATGTTAAGTAAAAATAAATGCATTTATATAACATATTACAATACTGGCCCTTACAAATACCCAGTTGCAGTAGTGAGATGTATTTTTAAGTAACCACAAGAAACATCTTTATAGTTGAATAAACCAACAAGTGTTTTTCTTTAAGACTTGAATAATAAATAAAAGGAACACAAGGCTTTGAGTTTTTCAAGTGATCCTCAACAAGCTATAACCTACTACAACTTACATTATAATTATTCCTTTTCTGGAATAATGAAAATGTTTAATTAAAAACATAATTACAAATCATTGTATTACGATTGTTGTAAAAAAAAAGGTTAGTTTAAAACTTTATTTGACAACAGTTTTTTTATCAATATTTATCAATTCTATTGATTTTCCACTTCATATAGGCCCCTATTCAATTGCCGGCCGTAAGTCTGGAGGCTTGAAATTTGCAACAGTTACAGAGCAATTCAATTAAACAAGCCTGCGTTGACCTGGTCTAAAGCCTAAAACCGTAAACCATTCACCTGTAAGTAGCGATTTAGAGCATGATCATTAACCAATTAAGCAAGGCCATACCTGTCGATTTAGTTACACCCAGTAGTAAATGAAACCATCATCATTATGTCAGTAAAACATGGAGGTTACACATCAATCACTTACAGTTTAGGGGTCCAATACGCGATCAGACTCGCAATCCGGCAATGTACAAAATAATAAAAATGAATGAAGAAAATGTTCTAGTCCATGTGGGTGACCTGATAACATATATAATTAACTCCTTGATTACCGAGATTGATATAACACAGAAATGAAATGTGAAAAAAAATGTATATGCAGATTTGTGAGATTTGAGACTGTTGTGTTAATAAATCTAATGTCTTTCATCGCTTTCTCCATATTTTAAAGTGCAGTATTGATTTTTTATTTGCATTTACAGTGCTACAATCAGGTGTTTAACCCACTTGCGAGTCCTCTCTGGTACTCGTAGGATTTTCTTCTACATTTGCCATTTACAGGTGTGAAAACAATTGTGGGCTTGAGCAATTGAATAACAATTTGCGATCGTAACATTTACGGGCTTGAAAGATCAAAGGCTTAGATGAGTTGGTGTTACTATTTTGATAACCGCAGGGATTTTCAGCCTGTAACCCACAGACGCCAATTGAATAGTAAATCCGTTTACGGGCTACATTATGGGCTCCAGTAACTAACAATTGCTCAATTGAATAGGGGCCAAAGTTTGCAAACTCCTTACTAGGCTAATAATATTTTTTGGCAAACCTAAAAAAAATCTTTTTGAAACAGAGAGGAACAACTGATTATACATTTCCAGCAATAATAGATCAAGATGAAGACTTAAATATAACCGTATTCATATTTATAAATTAACAAGCATTTAGTGACACCTTTGACAAAAAGCACATAGAAATATATTTTCAATATTTAATGAATAGGGAAGGTTACAAAATAATTAATGAACTACGGTGACTTAGAGAAATGTACAAGTGAAAACTACAATAATATATGTATAATAAGAAATAACTGTCCGCACCTACCTGCTAACAGGTGCATGCACCCAATGCTTCTCAATTCTCTGTTTATCAAATGGATTTATATAAGGTTATGGTGATTCTAAGAGAAGTCCTTCATGGTACTGAAGCCCCATGAGAACAGCAGTGTAACAAGGCTGACATTAACTATTGTAAGTCTAAACATTGTATCAGTAATTTATTTATAATGGCATTACAGTTCTTATTTAATCTTTAAAGGGATAAGGAAATAATGTTTTCTTTGTTGCATGAGACAATAGTGTGTTTTCTTTTTTAAATAAAAAAATGAAACATTTTTTAATGCATTTGATTAGTAAAATAATTCAGCACACAGAGGTGATACAGAGACCATGACCCCAGCAGGATCCATATGGCATAACAAAACTAAATAACAACTTTTTGACTAAAATAATCAGGCCTAACTCTAATATGGGATAAATAATGGGCCATAGCTTTATTGAAAGAACATTATACATAACAACATCTAAAAGGATAGGACCCCGGGCCAGTGGAAGGAACCTCCTGCCCCTTGGCATGCATTCATGGACCACACTTATACGCTGCCGTAACAACGCCAATGAGGTAGGGGCAAGCCCCGTTTTTTTCCCACTGGGCCGGGGAACTCCCCTACAGAGTATGAACGGGACCCCTCACGGGGTTGCGATCCCCACCAACAAAGCCATGGCACGCTGAATACATTCCTTAAATTCCAGCATCATTAGTTCCAGCCGATTTGGCACAGTGTCAGGGACCCCACCCTGCAAATGAAAGTGACCAACAATTTATTTACTTTGAGACGCGCCTTGTCCAGCCAAATGGGGTCCCTGGCAGTCCCCCACACCCTCCACCTAATCATCTCTGACCAAATCACCATCACAGCAGGACATTTTTCCCTCCAATCAGAGACATCTCTTATTATATCCCTTACCAACTGTTTCATATGCACAACCCCCAAATAATTTCCCCCTGTGTGAATCAGCAATATAGTAGGACTACCAAAACATTGCACATACTGTTCAATCTACCCATTCACCTGAGACCATCTCAGGTCTTGTATACCAGCCAACTGCACTTGCATGACTTCTTTGGGTACGCAGAGTTGCAGGCCGTCTGGCGAAACTGCAGCGAACCACTGAGCCCAGTATATGTAGGAATGGCCAATAACCCAAAGTTGTTTCCTGGTGCCTGTTACAGATATGTAACAGTTAGTAAACGGCAGCCATTGGTCTCACAGAGCTATGAAAATGTTTCGACTCCCACCTCCCAATTCTCAGCTCAACCTCCTCCAGCAACCCCAGGCCTCAGTGGCAGCCCCAATTCAGAATGAATGCGTGCTAAAATCGGCCAGCTCAAACCCCAGGCACTGCAAACAGGCCTTCAGGACTTGGGAGAATTGGAAACAGGAGAGGGCAAAGCCATCTACATGGATTAACAGCGTGCCTGGATGGCCAGGCCGCCACAGCAAATACTGGCTAACACACTCAAAAGGACAGCATTCGGAAACCAATTCTTTGTAGGGTAAATTCCTTGCCCCTGCTATCCTGATCGGTTTTTGAGTGTCGCAACCATATCACCACACTCTCTCCACTAAGGCTGATATCCATTAGCTGAATGCCCCCAGAACGATGCTTGTTAGCCGCAACCAGTTCCCAGACTCTTAACGCTCCAAAGTAGGTAAAGCAGCATTTCTTAGGGGGAACGGCATACCTGTCCCAGTATTGCCCCGAGGTGTAGCAACAAAGCAAAAGTGATGGGGCACCTCCTGTCCGAGGTAACCTTACCCTTAAACATGCCACCAATCACTCGCTTCTCCACAAAAACCTTAGTCAGGTCCTTTTGCCAAGCCAGATTAAACATAAAAGCTAGGACCACCACCTGACGCCCAATTGAGACCTTGGAGCACCCATCACTTTTGCATCTTATCAATACCACAACAATATTCTCGTCATCTTCTCCTCTTCTTCGCCAATTCTACCAGTTCACTCCACCACAACCAGACCTTTTTATATACATTCCAGGTGGCAGGTGCCAAAGACCGTCTTATCAGCACTGCTATCTCTTATCTGGGATGCTGCTGCACAGCTGCTCCACTTCTAGCACCAACCGCCAGAAGCGCTCCCACTGGAGGGCATCAACAATCACATTCCAGGACCCGTGTACGTGTCTAGCCCTAAAGCATATGTTCATTTGCAAACATCCTAGAACCAAGTGCCTAATCAACCGTATTTCCGGTGCAGACGATGCCGTAGAGCTGTTGATAGCGTGCGCCACTGCCATATTGTCAGTTAAAACGAAGATCTGTCAATCCTTTCATCTGTCACCCCAGATGTGAAGTGTCACCACTACAGGGAGTGCAGAATTATTAGGCAAGTTGTATTTTTGAGGATTAATTTTATTATTGAACAACAACCATGTTCTCAATGAACCCAAAAAACTCATTAATATCAAAGCTGAATATTTTTGGAAGTAGTTTTTAGTTTGTTTTTAGTTTTAGCTATTTTAGGGGGATATCTGTGTGTGCAGGTGACTATTACTGTGCATAATTATTAAGCAACTTAACAAAAAACAAATATATACCCATTTCAATCATTTATTTTTACCAGTGAAACCAATATAACATCTCAACATTCACAAATATACATTTCTGACACTCAAAAACAAAAACAAATCAGTGACCAATATAGCCACCTTTCTTTGCAAGGACACTCAAAAGCCTGCCATCCATGGATTCTGTCAGTGTTTTGATCTGTTCACCATCAACATTGCGTGCAGCAGCAACCACAGCCTCCCAGACACTGTTCAGAGAGGTGTACTGTTTTCCCTCCTTGTAAATCTCACATTTGATGATGGACCACAGGTTCTCAATGGGATTCAGATCAGGTGAACAAGGAGGCCATGTCATTAGATTTTCTTCTTTTATACCCTTCCTTGCCAGCCACGCTGTGGAGTACTTGGACGCCTGTGATTGAGCATTGTCCTGCATGAAAATCATGTTTTTCTTGAAGGATGCAGACTTCTTCCTGTACCACTGCTTGAAGAAGGTGTCTTCCAGGAACTGGCAGTAGGACTGGGAGTTGAGCTTGACTCCATCCTCAACCCGAAAAGGCCCCACAAGCTCATCTTTGATGATACCAGCCCAAACCAGTACTCCACCTCCACCTTGCTGGCGTCTGAGTCGGACTGGAGCTCTCTGCCCTTTACCAATCCAGCCACGGGCCCATCCATCTGGCCCATCAAGACTCACTCTCATTTCATCAGTCCATAAAACCTTAGAAAAATCAGTCTTGAGATATTTCTTGGCCCAGTCTTGACGTTTCCGCTTGTGTGTCTTGTTCAGTGGTGGTCGTCTTTCAGCCTTTCTTACCTTGGCCATGTCTCTGAGTATTGCACACCTTGTGCTTTTGGGCACTCCAGTGATGTTGCAGCTCTGAAATATGGCCAAACTGGTGGCAAGTGGCATTGTGGCAGCTGCACGCTTGACTTTTCTCAGTTCATGGGCAGTTATTTTGCTCCTTGGTTTTTCCACACGCTTCTTGCGACCCTGTTGACTATTTTGAATGAAACGCTTGATTGTTCGATGATCACGCTTCAGAAGCTTTGCAATTTTAAGAGTGCTGCATCCCTCTGCAAGATATCTCACTATTTTTGACTTTTCTGAGCCTGTCAAGTCCTTCTTTTGACCCATTTTGCCAAAGGAAAGGAAGTTGCCTAATAATTATGCACACCTGATATAGGGTGTTGATGTCATTAGACCACACCCCTTCTCATTACAGAGATGCACATCACCTAATATGCTTAATTGGTAGTAGGCTTTCGAGCCTATACAGCTTGGAGTAAGACAACATGCATAAAGAGGATGATGTGGTCAAAATACTCATTTGCCTAATAATTCTGCACTCCCTGTATAGGAAATAATTCAAGGAAAGCCAGTTTTTTTTTGTCAAAGCCACTTCCTCCCATTGGCCTAGCCAACTTGTAACGCACCAACTAGCTTTGAAGTAAGCTCCGAAACTGCACGCCCCAGATGTGTCTGTATCTAGCTGTATGTCGGAATTGGATAGCCTTAGCGCGTGAATGAGCGTTTTCCCATTGATCATCCTAAGAAATGTCAACCAGACCCTAACATCATCTTTCATTGCGGCAGATACCTTAACTAAATAATAGGGTCGACTCGCCCCAGCCGTCGCAAGAGTAAGTTGCCTGCTAAATATCCTGCCCATCGGCATGATATGGCATGTGAAATTCAGGTTTCCTAGGATGGACTGAAGCTGCTTGAGGGTCACCCTTCTGGCCCCTACCAGAGCCATCAACACTGCTTGTAGGTCTGTCACCTTATCCAATGGCAAGCTACACTCCATCTTCGCGGAATCAATCTGAATGCCCAAAAAGGTCAACAACGTAGCCGGGCCCTCCGTTTTTTCCTGGTCCAATGGTACACTGAATGCCACTGACACTGCTTGGAATGTGTCCAAAAGAAACCGTCAGGTGTCGTGACCCACTGGTCCCATAAATAAAAACCCACCCAAATAGTGTACTGTACTAGAAAAACCTGACTCCTGGCATGTGACCCATTGTAAAAATTTAACAAATGCTTCAAAGAATGCACGAGAAGTGGAACACCCCATTGGTAAACAGAGTTCCACATAATACCCATCCTCAAAGTGACAACCCAACAGGTGTTGACTGCAGGGGATGAGAGGTAACAAGCAGAAGGCTGATTCGATATCAGCCTTCACCATCAACGCTCCGTACCCCACCCGCCAAACGATTTTAGTTGTGACAGCAAAAGAAGCGTATGACACAGATGATAATTCTTTATCGATCCCATCATTAACTGAAGCACCCCATGGATAAGAGAGGTGATGAATGAGATGGGATTTTTCAGACTCCTTCTTGGGCGCTATGCCTAGGAGTGAAATTCTCTGCTTGGGGTCGAGAGGGGATTAAAAGGGGCCTGCCATCCTACCCAATTGGACTTCTTTGGCTATTTTTTCCCTTACTACCTCTGGGTATTCTAAAACCGATTTTAAGTTTGAGGGATGACTGCAGGTATACCCGATCTCACACGGATAACAAAGCCTTCCCTGATGCCCACTCTCAGCCGCTGTGCTGCTAAGGCTCTCCCGTTCTCCCTACTGTAGAGCTCTAGCCATGGGAGCATTGCATCTAGTTCTATTGGTGTCTTGCCTTTTTGCAGCCTGCTTACTTAGTTTTCCACCATCACTTGGGTTTCCGCATCTGGCAGCTGTGTGCTTGCCCCCACAGTTGGAGCAAGCATGCTTGAAATGCCTTCTTTCTAAGCATAGCAGATTCTCCTGCCCCACCTTGTACAGGCGCGGAAGGTCTACCCCCAGCTTGCGCCATCAATAGGTGATAGCCTTTTCATTGCATGCCATATTAGGTCTAGATGCCATACACTAGTGGAAGTCCTCGTTGTAGTTACACCATGCCATGCCGCCTTAGGTGCGTTAGGCGCTCCTAATCTTTCTTGATTTACCTATGGTAGTTAAAGCGGGTCTAAAGAATTGGTGGTATTGTAATGAGAAATATAACATTTTGCCCTTCCCTTCACCTTTATTTCTGATACGCTTAATTCAGGACTCTATACCGTCAGTACAAAAGTATAATTGGGAACTATGGGATCATTACACCATGCCATGCCGCCTTAGGTGCGTTAGGCGCTCCTAATCTTCTCCAAGTATATAAAAAAAAAAAAGGAGCACTGGTTAGGGAATTTCTCCCCTATCACACAGGCCATGATGGAAAAATGTAAAAGGTTTGCGGAATCTGCTGAATAACCCATTGCCTTCCTATGGGTCTACAAACCGATACAGGGGAAGGAGTGAGAATATCTCAATGAACTCCCTACGCCATAAGCGCTCCTGCATTTCCTGCGACAAGTGAGCCTCTGGCTGTCTGTCCTGCTGGCGTCAGGGGGTCTGGTACCGCAAGCGCCTCAGGGGTTGCCACCATGATTTGACTTTGTAAAGGGAGGACTACCCCCGCCTGCTCAAATTCCTTATCATTTAAGGCTATACCATGGGTGCCCAGGATGGTCCTCAACCCCACTAAAATGCTTCCTGTCCCCCTGGCCCAATTCTATTACAGGTGTGTGTTTTTGTTGGCTACATGCCATCTCACCTTATTTCCTTCGGGAGAATTGTCACTAGCCCTTCTATGTCTGCATGGAAGGGTCACAGGGCAGGACCGTAATCATGAGATGAGACGCTTTTGTCAACCAATCAACCCATCAGGCTCATCAAGTCCCCAAGACCTATACCCTCCTGGTCAAGATCTGCCATAATGGAACTGTCAACAGGTGCTACTGCTGTCTGCAAAAGTCCGCCCTGTTGGGAGATGTCAACTAGGGGCATGTCAACACTGCATTACTGCGTGGCGTGGGAGACCGTAACCAACTTCTTTCCAGACCGTAATCCAACTTTTTTCAGGAAAAAGGGAATGAATGTGGACTATACCTCGAAGTAGCCTTCCTAGTCCTTGTCGCGCGTGCTGTTCCCCTACTACCTGAACCACAGTGGGAAGGCTCACCTCCTCATTATCCACCATCATCTTGCTCTCAATCGCCATATGCACCCTACAGTGCATAGCCACATTTGTGCTTGTTCCACTCCCGCCATGGTGTTGGCCCTTTAAGACAGCAGCATTACTACCAGATGCCACAGACTCACTGGCACACAAAAAATCCCTTTTCGTGACCGCTGGGGCTTTTGCCACACTCCTACTTCTACTATTACCCTTGCTGTTGGTGCCAGTGTTGGAGAGTTTAATCTAGCTCAATAATGATCCTGAAGGTGTAGCATGGTCAGAAGGACCTATGCCTCTCTCACCAGTACGCTCAGCTCTCCTTCTGCTCTGTGGTGATGGTTCCTCTAGGACCAAACCATCACCAGTGGTCACAGATTGTGACCCAACCCCTTCCTCTGACAGGCTGCCAGCACCGAACCCGAGCCATTGTCAGGCCTGTCAGAGGAGCAGGCCTCCCCTAAACCCCCCAGGCCACTAGCCATCAGAGACTGCACCTGAGGGACTGCTTAGGTGGTCCTCCAGCCACAGCATTCCATGGCATAAGGACTTGGAGGGGACTACCTGCTGGAGGCATTCCAAATCTGCTGCCTCCCTAGCATCCATGCTATTAATGTTCATCCCTATCTATAGTATGGTCAGGGAAAGGGACAAACCATGGGAGTGGGGGGACCACAACATGAAAGACAAAGATACAGGAAAGCAGAGACACAAGGGGAAATAGACAATGAAAGGGGGAGGGAGGAATGGAATTAAGCACCCTTATGGACAGTGAATGACTATACATAAACTGCTGCAGCTTGTGTGTAGCAGATGTGTCCCCAATTGCGTATATCCCCAGGGGAGGAAGGGGGAAGGATGTACAATACCCACAGTGTTGAGCAATATACAGTATCTCACAAAAGTGAGTACACCCCTCATATTTTTGTAAATATTTTATGATATCTTTTCATGTGACTACACTGAATTACTGACACTCTGCTACAATGTAAAGTAGTAAGTGTACAGCCTGTATAACAGTGTAAATTTGCTGCCCCCTCAAAATAACTCAACACACAGCCATTAATGTCTAAACCGTTGGTAACAAAAGTTAGTACACCCCTAAGTGAAAATGTTAAAATTGGGCCCAAAGGGTCAATATTTTGTGTGGCCACCATTATTTTCCAGTACTGCCTTAATTGTCATGGGCATGGAGTTCACCAGAGACTGTACACTCTACCACCTATCGTTTGAGGATGCCCCACAGATGCTCAATAGGGTTTAGGTGCTTGGCCAGTCCATCACCTTTACCTTCAGCTTCTTTAGCAAGGCAGTAGTCGTCTTGGAAGTGTTTTTGGGGTTGTTTTCATGTTGCAATACTGCCCTGCGGCCAAGTCTCCGAAGGGAGGGGATCATGCTCTGCTTCAGTATGTCACAGTACATATTGGCATTCGTGGTTTCTTTTAATGAATTGTAGCTCCCCAGTGCCGGCAGCACTCATGCAGTCCCAGACCATGACATTCCCATTACCACAAGTATACATATATACTTAGGAAAGGTAGTTGAAATAATCCCTAAATGACAGAAAATGGATAAGGCACAAAGAACTCAAAAACACTGATATGAGATGAAACCCTCAGTTTGAACGTAAACAGCGATGCAGAGAGAGTGGAGGCAGCATCTGACATCAGAAGGTAAATGCATATAGGCGGAATCAACACAACAAATTATAGAAAAAATATATACACATATAGACATAAGTGTATATATGTTTGGTCTGGGCTTTAAAGATCTGTTAAAGATCGAATAGTTCCCATATAACATTCTGATTTTGCTGAGGCAATTTAAACCCAAGATAATTAATCTAAGACATTCTAGGAAGATTGAATTTTGCTTTGGTTTGCTCTAATGAAGCTCATGAATCATTAACAAAAAGATCCTTGAAAATCTTAATCCCTCTATCTAACCAATCCAAAAGGAAAGGCAGTTTTAATTCTCTATTAATTCAATCTATTGGAGTTATAACGCTGGTAAACAAAAAAAGATTCTGTCTGATCAATACTTTCTTCCAGAAGTTTAATCCCTATCTGATTGTCTCTAAATGGGTAGTTCAAATCATAAGATGTGAAATGTAAGTTTGCCCAAAAAAGTGGCCAGTGGAAATTGGTGTACTTACTGTATAAAAATGTGTCCTAAAAAATAAAGTGTATGCTCTGCTTGGAAAGCCTATGCATGTTTCATTTAGAGGTAAAATATTTTTTTTACTTTTTTTTATCTAAAATTAATTTCTGCAACTTTTCCTGGTACATGTAACTTGTCCTGAAACTCTGCAACTTGGTCTGGAGTAGGATTAGTCATCTTGGCCTTTCCAAGCCCAACAAACAGAGGGTTGTTAAAGTCTACAACAGGGGTGAGCAAGTCCAGTCCTGGAGAGCCCCACACAGGCCTGTATTGGAAGACATCCTTTCTATGCCCAGATGAGTCAATCAGGTTGACTGAAGAAGTGCTTCATTCACCTGTACGCAGCTGGGATATCCTCCAATACTGGCCTGTGTGGGGCTCTCCAGGACTGAACTTGCCCATTCCTGGTCTACAACATATGCAACTTTACCTGCCACAATTGAAATTACGCAATTTTGTAATGGTTTTGATTCTCTTATACACTATGTTAGGTTTTTCATGTATTTCAGATCTTAGAACAGTTTATTGTTGTAATATGTTCCACTATTACTATTACTTATTTAAAATCCTGATATTTCTAGCCACCAGATTATAAGGCATTCCAAAAATATATTTATTTCTTAAATGAATGCTTTGTCAAGTATTTACAAAACTAATATTATTAACAGCTGAGTAAGCCATGGGCATAAAACATTTTGGGGCAAATCTGTTTTTTTTTAAGACTCTGTTTATTAGTACAGGAATCCATTTTGTGTTTGTTACATAATTTCCAAAGAGCTGAATCATGATGGTTTCTGTTATAGCTCTAGAGAGAGGGGTGGGTAAGGAAGGAACAGAGAGCCTAGAAAATGCAACTTAGACAACTGAACTGACTTTTTTTCACAACTAATGAGGAACATGGTGCATACACTTTCTTTTGCGGCATTGTCATTTTTAAGGATGTAAGAATAGAATTATCCTTTAGATAGAATATACTAAAAAAAAAATATTTAAAGACTAAATTCTGTCATTGTTTCTGTATGGATTTCTCTCGCACCTGCCTCGAAGGAATGTAGAAAATCACTCCACGACAGGGGAGGGAGAGACACAGGGGAGGGAGAAGAAGGGGAAAGAGACACGGGAGGGAGAAAGTGGGAAAGAGGCACAGGGGAGGGAGAGGGGGAAAAGACACAGGGGAGAGAGAGTGTGGGAAAAAGCAAGGGAATAGAGGGGGAAGAGACACAGGGGAGGGAGAGGGAGAAATGGATACAGGGGAGGGTTAAAGATACACAGGGGAGGGAGAGGGGGAAGAGACAAGGAAGCGAGAGGGGGGAGAAACACAGGGGGGAGAGGGAAGGAAGAGACACAGTGGATGGAGAGGGGGAGAGACACAGCAGAGGGAGAGGGGGAAGAGACACAGGGGAGGGAGAGGGAGGGAGAAACACAGGGGGGGTAGAGAGGGAAGAGACACAGGGGAAGAAGAGGGGAGGAAGAGACAGAGGGGAGAGGGGGAGGAATATACACAAGGTAAGAATAGGGGAGGAAGAGACACAGGGGAGGGATGGGGGGTAGAGAAACAGGGGAGGGGGTAGAGACACTTCAAATATTATGCCGTCATTTTTGATGGGCAAGTTACTAGTACTGATTATATTCATGTAAAAAATATCTGACAGTGGGATATATTTTTATATAGTTACATAGCAACTGAGTTTGAGAAAAGACTTTTAGCCCACCGAGTTCAACCTTTTTAGATCTCCTTTGAACTTTGTAATATGCAATTTAATTTACAATAAAATTCCTTCCTGACCCCAGATACTGGCAATCAGATTCCTCCCTGGATTAATACTTCCATCTAACTCTTTGTTCATTTGTTCTTGTCTCTATCCCCTCTTTTTTTCTATAATTTAAATGCCTGTTTTGTACTTGTATATTGATCTTTAAATCATTGTTAAGCCACATTGGATGTTATTTATTCTTTTTATTATCACATGGTATTATTATTATTATAAATTAGAGTGTGCCGACATTTGATACTATATCAATGTTATTTGTGATAACTAAATCCAAGATAGCTTCATTTCTAGTAGGGTCTTGTATAACCTGAGCCAGATAATGATGCCTGAGTGTGCTCAATAACCTGCTCCCCTTAGCTGAACTGCTGGTCTTCTTTATCCAGTTTTTTTCATGGTAGTTAAAATCTCCCATTACTAAAACTTGCCAATGCTTAGCTACTTTTCCAATCTGTAACAATAATTGCAGTTAGTCACTTTCAATTATATTTGGGTGTTCATAGCATACTGCTATAAATAGTCTCTATTTAACTCTACCAACAAGCATTCAACATTATCGCTATTTCCACCATTAATATCTTCTCTGACTATAGGCTTAAATTCAGGCTTAACATACAGACAAATCCCTCCTCCTCTTTTACCATGGCCCCTATATTTCCTAAATAGGTTATAACCATCCAGATTATCAGTCCAGTCATGAGAGTCATACCACCATGTTTCAGTTATGCCTATTATGTCTCATTCCTGGCTAATAATTCTCGCCCATTTTCCCTGGTAAGTTTCTTGCATTAGCAAGCGCACACTTTATGTTAAAATGACTGCAGTTTTTATGTGATTTCCATTGTGTTTGAGTTACTTACTAAAGCCTCCCTATTGACTATACTAACCCTCCCCCTTCTCCCCATAAGAGGTTAATTCTTTGCTTTCCCCCTCTACTCTTTCTACCCCATTACTTCTATCTAGTCCCTCCCGCCCACCTACTAGTTTAAAAGTGCCTCTAACCTTTCTACCATCCTTTCCTCTAGCACAGAAGCTCACTCTTCATTAAGGTGCAATCCATCACTGCTATAGAGATTGTACCCTAGTGAGAAGAGCATCACTTGTTTAGGCACAGATTAACCTCCCTAAGCTCCTTCTGCCTCCCTGGGCTAGCACTTGGCACTGGTAGTATCTCAGAAAATACTACCTTGGAGGTCCTCGTCATAAGCTTAATTCCTACTTCTATAAAAGCATTATTTTGGACATTCTATCTACCACTTCATTTGTCATTGGTTCCAATATGTACCAAGACCTCAGGTTCATTTCCAGCTCCACCCTATAATTGATATAACTGATCCACAACATGCCGAACCCAAGCACCCTGGAGACTGCAAACTGTAAACACAATTATACTATAACTGCACTTAAACTATAACTGTTTGCTAGCTCCCAAGTTCGCTCCTTCCCCTTTTTAAGTTAGATTTTGACTACTCACCTGTACACTAACCAGTGGTGTAAGGGGAGCACTTCCAGACCGTTGAGGAGGCAGCCAAAATTGGTGTACTGGAGCAGATTTTCTAGCTTTGCCCTAAAACCATGAGAGCCTGGCTCCAAGACCAAATACCTACCACTGAGGAAGAGGCTGTTGACCAGGTGGACCAGTAGGAGTAAAGGGAATAAAAAAGAGAGTTTCTTCCCATCCGGTGGTAACCACCAGCTAAGCCAACTAGGTAAGAGCTCCGCAGCCCCTAGCTCAGCCTGGTGTAAGGTGTGATGAATTTGCAGGTTAGGAGGTAGTGGTCAGATAGAGGGAGTGGGGTGATGACAACGGCAGACATTGTGCAGTGACTGGTAAAGATAAGGTCAAGAGATTGTCCATCATCATTGGGAGCTCTATCCATTCTGAGAGGCCAAGGGTAGAGGTAAATAAACATATTTTTGGGGGGCTGTGTCATTGACAATGTTAACTTTTCCAAGAATAAAAAAAAAAAATTGAGAGTGTGGTTAAAGGGGCAATAGATAACAACTTCCAAAGAGAATATTAAGAAGAGGCAGATAGTGTACACTTCAAAGCTTGAGAATTGGAGGGAAGGAACCGTGCAATAAAATGTGCATCAGGAAGAAAGTTATATGCCACACCACCACCTTGCTTGTTCATGTCTAGGCGTGTGACAGACATGAATACCACTACATGAGAGTGCCGTTGGGGGAGTGAGGAAAGTTTCTGTGATAGACAAAAGATTAAGGGAGTTAGAAACAAAAAGATTATGAATAAAAGAGAGTTTATAGCAAATGGAACGTTTGTTTCAGAGGACACTTGAGAAGAGCAAAGATGTTTTGTGACAGGTGACGGATATAAGATTGTTTTTTTTTAGTGTTTATTGCCCTGTGGGCTGTGTGTGGATGGATGACCGAGGGCCCAGGGTTAGGAGAGATGTCTCCAGCAGCTAGCAGAGGAATGTGGGAACAAACAAGGGGAGAGGTGAGAAGGGAAGACGTTGTTATACTATTAGAGATATGATGTGGAGAGACATAAGAATCTGAGAGTGGCAGGAGGTTGTGTAGAAGAAAGTGCAGAAGAAAGTGTAAGGAAACATTATGACACAATCTGTGTAAGCAAAAAAAAAAACAATAAAAATAAATATATTAAATAAAGAAATATAGATTTGGTTTAGCTTTGTCGGTTTATGGTCAGCACGGACAGGCACATTGCAGCATACTAGTCCTTGGGCTAGTGAAGTTTGGAGAGATTGGTCTCCTTCCAATATTAATGTGCAGTGTCTTGTGGTTTGGTGCTTCATCTGAAGAGTGACTTATGTTCTGAATCCTTGGTAGTTTGAGACAGACTGACGCTTTTTTAGTTGCATGGTTGCTTTGACATACATAGGGTTGCAGTGTACAGTTGGCTGGTTCTTGGGCCTCTTATATTTGACAATACTGCTGTAGAGTTTGGCAGACTTTATCTAGGGCGGACCAGAGAGAGTTACAAGTGTTACAAGTATGATGCAAATTGCATAAAAGGAAATATATCTAATATAATGTGGTATTATCATTCTACATTCTAAAAAATTGTCTATTTTCATGTGTAAATCTTAAAAAAATAATATTTTAAATGCCGTATTCTAAATGTTATAGTATTAGAGACACATCATGTCTCTAATAGTATAACATCGTACTGAAGGGTGCTATACATAACAATCATGACACTTATGGTGGGCTGAAGAGTGATTGAAGTCCTCCACCGTACTGTAGTACCAAAAATGAATATTACATTTATGATTCCATTTGAATGTCTAAAACATAAGTTAATAAACATATTTCCTGTTCCAGTTTCTCATGACCCGTGAAAGGCCCAGTGGGTATGTACGTATGACCCTTTGGGATAACTTCTCCTAGAAATAATTTGTTAGGCACAAACACTTCCTAAACCCTCTAATTAAATAATTAGACACAACCACTTTTTTGGGGAGATACTGGCCACAGCGTTTTTTTTGGTAAACCCAAATTCACATAATAACAATACCATTTGTTTAAATATACATAAAGAGAGGGGAGGAGCCTGACGACCGAGACAGTACACTCTGCGCCCTGACCCTCGTCCAGGGCCTACCTTGATGGAGCATCCGTACCCCCGTAGGGTAGGATCACCCCCACTTTACCACTGTCCCGGCGACTCCCCTCACCACCGCCATGCTGTGACAACAACAAATACAAACACATCATAAATCAAACTGAAAATGAAAGCATATACAACTGTTAATGACGTAGACAGATCAAACTAAAATACTTGACCGCTTACTTTATTTTTCCTTTTTTTTTTTTTTTTTTTTACACATACTTTCCAATCCTTTTTTTTTTTTTCACATACTTTCCAATCCTTTTTTTTTTTTTTCACATACTTTCCAATCCTTTTTTTTTTTTTTTTTTTTTTTTTTTAACACATCATTTTCCATTTACAATAGATTAACACCTATGCTCCCAATGTTAGGGATGGGTGGGTGGGATCTAACTTCTTGGCTAGCTGGGGGCATAATGGCCAAATTGGCACCAATCCCCTAGGTGGCTCTGCCCCAAGCTAGCCCCTCCTACTCTCCCATACTCCCGGGCCTGCACAGGTCACGTGGCCCTCCGACCGAACCCAGTGCCTGGGTAGGTCTCCAGCCCGTCAGGATTACAGTTGTTACAATGCACTTTTCGGGACATGCAGATGAGACCACAATGTATTCTCACTCTAATAATCCAGAAAATCACTATATACATGGCTACTTTTCAAGCATATGCTCACTGTATTAAACAGCTTTAAATCATAGCAAAGGATAGATTATGCACAAACCAGGAAACCTAACCACAGACAGCACTGTTTCAATATTAATGGATCTCATCAGTGTGGGGCTGGTTTCTGGTTTGTGTGGTAGATTTTTGCAGAAAGTAGTTTACTACAACAATCATTACACTTATGTATATATATATATATATATATATATATATATATATATATATTATATTTATTTATTGGCAAAAAATATCACCTAATGTCATAATATGTGACATTAAATGACATAATTCATGACATCACGTATGATATGACATCAGCTATGAAAACATGTAAAATAGGAAAAATAACACGGACGCAACTGCTATCCTCGCAAAGCGAGGCGAGCCATTGACGCACACATGACTTAGGCTACAATGAGCCTCGAAGGTGCTCATTGCACTGCAATCCTCGTGAAGCGAGGTGAGCAGTTAACGCACGCATGACTTAGGCTGCAATGAGTCTCAAAGGCGCTCATTGCACTGCGAGCCTCGAGAAGCAATGCGAGCAGTTGAGGCACGTGGGACTTAGGCTACAATGAGCGCAACGGCAGTCAGCACGTGCCACGCAAATGGTGCTCAGAGGAGCAAAAGCCTCACATTGTGTGGCAAACAGCATTGCCAGCCTTTCAATTTTATTCCCATAATTTTTGACAGGCAATTTCATAGTGTTTATGTATCTGCTTGTTTAAAACCTGTTACTGTACTTAAAATTTTATTTTTAAAATTTTTACACATTTCATAATTTTACAGCTAATATCATTTCATCATCAAAAAATAAAATATAGATGTCACATTTTGTTCTGTTTGGTACACATAGTTTATTTTTTCTAGTGATGGTTCCAAAACCTCTTGTCAAAGCTCACCAGGCATACCAAGATTTAGGTTTAACACTGTAAGTGTCAATGTAAGTGAGTTATTAATATTAAACAGACTGTAGAACCTGTATTATTCTTTTTACAGTGTTAAACTTAAATGATGTTGTGTCTGCTGGGCCTTCAGGAAACAGATGTAAATTACTGCTCTATAGTTGAAGGGCTATTAGCAGATCACAGAAGCGGAACCTACTAAGGAGAAATTGGCTTTAATCACCATGTTTGGACTTTAGCAATTCACAGTGATGTCAAACATGATGAAAAATTCTTCCTACACCTTCCAGAGACTAGTAGATCAGTTGCTGCAGGGATGTTATATGTTTGCCCATGCTTACCTTAATGATATTGTCATGTTTAGTGAGACATGGGATGACTATCTGAGGCACCTGACCACGGTCTTGGAACATCCAATGGAAGGGTCTGACTATTAGACCAGACAAGTCCTAGTTTTAGAAAGGAGAAGTGCTGTAGTTGGGGCATTGCCTTGGTTGTGGGAAGATCCATCCTGGGCCAGCCAAGGTAGAAACTATAGCCAAGTGACCCAACCCCCAGACCAACTGCAAGTTGCGGATTTCTTAGGTACAGCAGGCTATTAGCATTATAAGCGTATTAGCTGTATTTCATTAGTTTGGGGAGCCTTTGTGGGCTACAATACCTTTACTTCCAAAGAGAATACCTGATGCATGGTCACTGAGGATAAACGTGTCTATTCGGCACGAGGACCAAACCTATGGGAGTTCCAAAGAATGCCCATCCTGTTAAGAGAACCAATCCATTTTTTTCCCTATCCTCTTTACCCATAATGATCTATTTCTTTATCTGTGGTTATTATCATCTCTGCTCCAATTGATCGATAGATAGGATGGGAGATTGGGAGGAGAAAAGGAATCAGAGTAAAAAAGTCTGTTAAGAAAGGAAGTAGCAAGATTTTCAACTGGCATGAAAAGGTCAGACCTTCATTTTGGCTTTTTACTAAATTTAACAGGAATGCCTTTCATTCTCCCGATATGTTCTCTAATGTTTTAATTGGCATTCCCACTTTTCTTCCTAATCACTCTCTTTTATATTATTAACTTAATTATTCTTCCCCCAAATTTACATAAAAAATGTCAAAGTTTGAAAAACTAGACATTAATTTAAAAGATTAACTGATATCAGAAGTTATGGAGACTTCCACAAGTAGTTCCATATCAGACCTGAAAGTAAATGCCCATTGTCATGAATCAGCCAGGGGCCATCTTGGATTTGGGCCTGAAGTATATTGGCAGCAGTAGCCATTTTGTGACTGGCAGCATTAGCCACACCCAGTGGCCATATTGTGTATGGGCATGACAGTTCATGGCTCATTCGGCATCCATATTGGGACTGGCAGTATTGGTCACACCCAGGGGCCATCTTGGACTGGAACTGTTATCTGCCACATGTTATTGAACAGAAGGTTTTGGGCTCCCAGAGCCACTGTTATAATGTTATATATTCAGGGCAGAGCCCACTGTTATTGTTATGCATTCAGAGAAGAAGCAGTTTACCACGTCACCACTAATAAAGTCGTCATAACGCATTAAGTGGACTGACGTGGGAAGTACTGCCTCAACTCATAACATGTGGGAAAGGGAGACATGCTGTGGGTTATAAAATGTTGTAGTGGTATTATCTGCAAATATATTGTATTGTAATGTGGGAGCCATGTTGTGTGCAGTCATCCATATTGGGTCTGATACAAATAGTAACCTGAGTAGATCACCCATCTGCCTTCCAGCTATCACCTAAAGTAAACACTTGAAGTGATAGCAAGGCCAAAACAAAGGGGTCTGTACAGACATTGAGGCACCTTAACCCCATGGGGTCTTCAACCCAATATCAGGGTCATAGTACAGGAGCAAATAGATGTTTCTCCCTTGAGAGTCAGAGACCAAGTGAATTAGGTAGCCACACCTAGTGGGCAGCCCATGGGAGGGGTCTGGAAGTTCCCAGAGCTTACCTCTAGTCCATTGGCCAGAGGTAATCAAGTTACTCTGGAGATTACCCCATTGGCCAAGAGGAAGATGAGGGTTGGACAAGGGGGTAGCCACTCCCTGTACTGGTTTTGTGAGTTGTTTAAATACTTGTGTAAAAATTAAGATGTTGTTCTTAATTTTCATACTTTGACTAAGCATGTATTATTGACCCAGAGGCATATGCTTGTAGAGGAGCTTGTTCTGACTCCCTACCAAGGTACTCCCAGGTACACTACCAAAGCAAGCTGGGACTTATGCCTTTGTACCGACAAAGACTGTCCATAGGTCTAGAGTCACCCAAACTTAGGTCTAAACCTACTGGGAATAAGAGTACTAGGATACTCTAGATCCCATCATCATAGTAGGTTGTGACACCCATGACAGGTTATGATGATTAAACCCTAAAACTCTAGACTAAATATATACAGTGTTCCCAACAAGAAAAAATATATCACAACACACATATAAATACCTAAAAACTGAGATGAGTAATTAACATACAAGCAAATACTTAATAGCATAATGCACAGAGACACAATAAAATATACACAAGCAGATCCTAACCACCAAAAAATTATGGGCTGCCCACTCCGAGGGGGGTTGTAATTTAGTTTTTCCAATGGACCCCCGGGAAAAAAATAAAAAAAATATTGCACAGCACTATGCCCCCTTCAGAGGAGGGCCCTGGTAAATTGCACCACCTGCACCACTGGTAGCTTCGCTCCTGCTGTGTTACCTGGTCACCTTTTTCTTAGAATACTCTACTGCCCATATGCTGTACCCTCTGCAATACAATAAGAACATTTAAACATATAAACACATTGACAAATGCTGAGAAAACACAAAGCCAACAGCTATAGTATTACCATGCCTTGCAAAAGTATTCACCCCCTTGACTTTTTACCTATTTTTTTTACATTACAGCCTTAACTTCAATGTTTTGTTAATCTGAATTTTATGTGATGGATCAGAACACAATAGTCTAAGTTGGTGAAGGGAAATGAGAAAAATATAAACATAAAACTATTTTTTAGAAATAGAAAACAGAAAATTGGCATGTGCGTATGTATTCACCACCTTTGTTATGAAGCCCATAAAAAGCTCTGGTACAACCAATTACCTTCAAAAGTCACATAATTAGTGAAATGAAGTCCACCTGTGTGCAATCTAAGTGTCACAGGCTACAACACCTAAGCAAGAGGCACCACTAACCAAACACTGCTATGAAGACCAAGGAACTCTACAAACAAGTAAAGGACAATGTTGTTTAGAAGTACAAGTCTGGGTTAGGTTATAAAAAAAATATGCAAATCTTTGATAATCCCCAGGAGCACCATCAAATCTATCATAACCAAATGGAAAGAACATGGCATAACAGCAAACCTGCCAAGAGACGGCCGCCCACCAAAATTCACGGACTGGGCAAGGAGGGCATTAATCAGAGAGGCAGCACAGAGACTTAAGGTAACCCTGGAGGAGCTGCAGAGTTCCATAGCAGAGACTGGATTATCTGTACATACAGCGCCTTGCAAAGGTATTCACCCCCCTTGGCATGTTTAGTGTTTTGTTGCCTCACAACCTGTAATTAACATGTATTGTTTGAGGATGGTCAGGATCCACTTCATCCATGGTCCAGGCTGCTCCTTTTGCCAGTTGCTTGAGGTTCACCCCCTTGGCATGTTTCGTGTTTTGTTGCCTCACAACCTGGAATTAACATAGATTGTTTGAGGATTTGCATCATTTAATTTTAAAAAGTAAATGTGCATAACTATTTACCCCTCTAAAGTCAATACTTTCTAGAGCCACCTTTTGCGGCAATCACAGCTCCAAGTCGCTTTGGATAAGTCTCTATGAGCGGGCCACATCTTACCACTGGGAGTTTTGCCCATTCCTCCTTGCAAAACTGCTCCAGCTCCTTCAAGTTGGATGGTTTGCGCTTGTGAACAGCAATCTTTAAGTCTGAACACAGATTTTCTATTGGATTGAGGTCTGACTAGGCCATTCCAACACATTTATATGTTTCCCCGTAAACCACTCAAGTGTTGTTTTAGCAGTGTGTTTGGGGTCATTGTCCTGCTGGAAGGTGAACCTCCGTCCTAGCCTCAAATCACGCACAGATGATGCTATTATTATTAATAACATATTAGATGAATTGTGTCTGGAATTTTATATGTTACATCATTGAGATGTATTGCTATATATTTCTCTTGGTGAAGTTATATGGTGATGTATATTTTGTAAAATCTAATGTGTAATTGTTTAAATCTTGCAGATTTTTATATGTGTGAATTATTCTGATACATTTTTATAATTAGATTATTTTGACTTTGTTATTATCAATAAATCTACGGTGTTTGCCTCATGGAGGATCAGTAACAAGTACAGAGGACATCCCCTATCCTTCCATAGTACTCTGGAGTATGGGCAAGCCTCAAAGGGACGGGTCACTGGACCACAGCAAGTATTAAAGAGGGGGCCAGGGTGAGGGAGACGTCTCATTCCCCCCAGGGATGGAAATCCAAGTTAAGAGGGCTTGTTTCCTAGTAAGCCCCTGGGCCTGCCATACATCTTTCACTACTTAAATATGGAATATACATAGTCTTGGAGGCTTTTACATGGAACCCACGCCTTGGTGCAACCAGATCATTTTTAGAGCCTGGGCCTCCCAATATTGACTCTATTGCTAATTGGAAAGGGTCACAGACTTTTGCCCCTGCCACCAGGTCTGATTAAGATGGCCCTTGGACTGTAATTGGTGTAATTGGGGGCTCTACAAAGTATTGATAATTGTGCTATAAACCACCTGCGGGTTAACCCCCTAGACAGCCAGCACCCTGTTTCCTGGTATATGAAACTGTATGTTTTATTGGCGTCATTCTTTAACCTTTGGCATCTTTTTTGAGAGACAGCCTGCAAAACAGTGGACATCATTGAAGCAGATACACTCATAGGGTGGGGCACCTGACAAAAACAAGCAGCCATTGTAGTGTCAGCTGACATACGCTTGTGAGTTTAAGAACAACATTAAACTCAAAGCAATTATAGGGGTTGGCCAGAGCTACACTCCCACCCAGTGGTGACTTCTGCAAAGCTCATGCATAGTTTAATAGACCAAACAACTAAATAGCCCAAAGGACAGTGTTGGCATATAGGTACAATAAAAGTTTAATAGGACCAGTAAGAAATTAACTATTAAATTTCCCTTTAAATAAAATCATAAACATTGCGATTAAGGACATGTTTACCCCAGTGGCATATTATTTTGCTATAAGCTCATTTCAAGTCTAGGAAGCATTGGTCTGGTTTGCCAGTAAATAGAATATCCCAGTGACATCAAAAAATTTGAGACCTGCCCAGTTGTCGGGGCAATAAGGCATGTGGCCTGTGAGCCTTTCAGTCCACCCGTCCATCTTTCAAATGGAACAGCGATCTTGAGAAGGCCGGGTCCAAGGGGCCCAGGCCCGGCAGGGATAGTTTGTTGAATAGATAATCTTAATATGCAAATGTGAGCTATACAGAATTCAAGGGTAAAAATTTATAGCATCTCCCCGAAATCAATATCTTTACTTTAAGAGTTATTTTCTAAATGTCCCTCATTATGGGCAAAACTAAGAGAAATTGGGGGACACGCAGTATCTCGGAGCATTTTCCCTCAACGACTGCTAGACGCTCCCCTCCTCTGGAATCTGTCTCCGGTACTTCCGATATCTCAGACGCTGAGGGCCTGCAACAAAGCAACCTTAAAGACACGAATCAGCAACTTTAAAGACACTAATCTATCCCAGTCCATTCTTAAAACCCAGCTTTCACAAGCGGTTAATGTTCTTCAAAAAGATATACATGTCCTGGGCCAAAGGACACATATGTTGGAAACAACAATGGATCAGGTTGTGGAAACCAAAACCCAGGATAGATTGGACATTGGTACGAATGCTCAATGTATTAATTGAAACTTGAAGACCTAGAAAATACATCAAGGAAATTTAACGTCAGATTTAAGGGGATTCCTCAAGCTATAACGGACTTTGCACCATACCTGATGTCTATTATCAAAACCATCATGCCCGATATCCTGGAAACGGAAATATTTATAGAACGGGCACATAGAGCACTAGGGGCAACCCCAAATCCCAAACGCTCCAAAGGATGTCATGGTTCGCTTTGGGAGGCAACAAACAAGGGATAAACTACTATTTGCAGAAGCCTTAATAGAATCCAAGGCCCGGATGGGGCTGTTATACAAATATACGCAGACCTTGCTCCATCAACATTATTGAAGCGCAGAGAGCTTAGACCGGATTTGGACATTCTCATTCAACATAAGATTCCCTATAGATGGGGATTTCCATTCAGCCTACAATTTTCTGCTAAAGGAAACATATGTAGCATGCAACTTGGAAGAATGTCAAACATTTCTAACTTTGCTTAATCTCATTCCTGAGGGAGATCAGCTCCAACCTCCTGACCCAAATTCTAGAAGCCGGCCAATAAAGCAATGGACTGTGGTATTCACTTCTAAACTGGCTCCTTCAGCTATGGGGCGATTAAAAGCTTCCCCACAAGTGCCAAAGATGGTCAATAACAGTTCTAGGGTGGGAGGTGAAGTTGGCCTCCATGGTACGGAGCATGGAGTGAGGGGAGAAGATCCCTGTGTGACCTGTTGTTTCTTCATAAAGCGGAATTTGCTGAACAATCTCAATGGCTATTAACCACTTTTATCCTTAATACTTATCTGATATGGATGATATTAAGCTGTTAACACAATGTTATTGTGTGTATTGTTACAACAAAATTGTACTGCTCCTTGCTGAGGGCTAGGGCTTTAGTCTACTTAGAGTTCCGGTAATTACTGTTATATTGCTATTCATAGTCGTCCTCATTCTAGGGGTCTTCAGTAAAGGACATGGATCCTTTACCCCCTAGGTATTTAAGTGCGTTGAGATTAATGGTATAGATAGTTCAGAGTGTGTTACATTGTGTTAGAATTTATATGTTGTTTTTTCTTTTTCTAATCCACCAGGTCAATAAAACATTCCTTTCTCATTTCAGGGCGACAAAAGATATGGTAACGGGGTTTATCCTCTACATTGGTTTCCCCCGGGGTTGGTCCCTCTCTTCGGTCTTCGTGCCTCCATGCTTGGCTCTCCTTAGTGCTCAGGTCAAGGGGGGTAAAATTATCTTCTATGCCAATGAATGACTCAGAGATTGTCCTAGTGACTCATGATGTTAAAGGTTTTAACTCCCCTCACAAGAGACGCAAGGCATTTATCACATATAGAGACCAGCGCCCTTCTGTGATTTTTATACAGAAACCCCACTTTGTGCGTAATAGGATACCAAAATACCTACGTAAACATTACCCAAGTGTGTTTGCTACAGCCCAAGACACTAAGAGGGAAATGGCGTCTATACTCTTACATAAGGACTTCCCATTTATCTTAGAAGAAAAAAGATAGACCCAAATGATAATTACATTATATTGACATGGAGAATTCTAGGAAACCAAGATAACCCTAGAATCTTTATACGCTCCAACTAAAAATCCCCACAGTGTGTTTTTGGGTCTCCTCAGAGTATTGGAACAAAGTGATTGTGGCAAAATTGTTCTGGGGGGGATCGGAACCTAACGCTAGACCCAGATTTTGATAGGTCAAATGGGTTAAACCGTCTCAGTTTTCAAACAAACTTAAACAGATCAGGAGCCACCTTGCCAAATTAAACCTAGTAGACACCTGGAGGGAGCAACACCCCAAAGACAGGGAGTATTCTTTTTATTCATATCCTCATGACTCATACTCGAGGATAGATTATATCTTTTTAGATTCATCCCTATTAGAACAAACAAAAAATACTGAGATAATCCCCTGTACATGGTCAGACCACTCCATTGTGAAAAGTGTGTTAGATTTATAGATGGAACTTTAAACCACTGTATTCCTGGCGTATCAATGAAATGTTATTGGCAGACCAATTAGTGAGGGATCGAATTATACAGAAATTAACACTGTACTTCTATAGTAATCTTGACCAGGATACAGGGATAGGCTGGGTATGGGCTGCGCACAAAACATACATTAGGGGTGCCTGTATCAAATTAGCCTCATAATATAAGAAAAAGCATAAAGTGCAAGAAGTTAATCTTACTGCAGAACTGAAGAAGCTAGAGCAGGTTAACCAACAGTCCCACTCCCTCAAATAGGATCAGGATAGATAAGCAAAGAGCAGAAATAGATATTCTCCTCTCAGAGAAAACGGAAAAGGCTATTTGTTGGAATCAGCATAGATTTTATCACAAGGCAAACAAGCCAGACTCGCTTTTAGCCAGGAAGCTTAAATAATCCCAAGCACAGTCAAAGGTCTATCAACTAAAAACTCCCCAGGGGAAAATTACATCTAATCCAGCTAAAATACAAGAGATATTCTGTGCATTTTATGAAAAACTATATGCGTCACCATCAGCTGCAGATTCTCATGGAATACACAGGTTTTTAAGCTCTCTAGACTTCCCACAACTCACAGAGCAGAACCTGACTCATTTAAATAAAGAAATAACTCTAAATGAGGTCCGAGACACCATTCTCAGCTCTAAGGTAGGCAAGGCTCCAGGCCCTCATGGGTTCAAAAATCTATACTACAAAAAATGTGTAAACCAATTAGCCCCTCATCTTACAACCCTTTGCAATGCAATAATGGAGGGTCAGCAGCTTCCTCCAGAGCTAAATCTTGCAGAGATAGTCCTCTTCCCTAAAGAAGGAAGGGACCCCCTTGAAAAATTATAGGCCAATTTCACTACTGAACTGCGATATTAAATATTTGGCCAAAATCATGGCTGACAGAATAGCGTACTTTCTACCGTCCCTAGTCCATAATGATCAAGTGGGGTTCATACCGGGAAGGCAGGCGGGGGATAATATACGCAAGATTCTGAATCTGAAATAACATGTGAAGCTTAAGAACCTTTAAGCCTGCTTGCCCGAGCTGAATGTGGAGAAAGCATTTGACTCAGTGGAATGGCCCTATCTTTTAGTGTCTCTTGCAAAATGTGGTTTTAAAGGAAAATGTATTAACTTGATTCAAACTTATTACAATGCTCCCAAAGCTAATTTAAAAATTACGGGCCGTGTTAGGCCGGTAATCCACATCCTGCGCAGAACAAGACAGGGCTGCCCGCTGTCCCCACTTTTATTTGCCCTGGCCGTAGAGCCACTCGCACAGATTATAAGAGTAACCTCAGGTATCAAAGGCATTCAGATAGGGCTTCAACAGTTTAAAATCTCACTTTTTGCAGATGACCTGCTATGCTCTTTATTGGATCCAGTGAGGTCGGTCCCAGCTTTGATGCAAATTTTAGACAAGTTTGGAGTTGTTTCTGGTTTAAATATTAATATAGAAAAAATAGAAGCTCTCTCTCTAGACACAAAGATTTTTTAACACGAACATACACATTTACTTGGGCCACAAAATACATTAAATAACTGGGGATAAATGTAACGCCTAAAATAGCAGACATTTACAATTCTAATTACAAACCACTACATAGCCTATTTAAAAAAGACTTGAATAGTTGGTCTAAAGCTCACATTTCGTGGTTGGGTAGGATTAATACGGTGAAGATGAATATCTTACCCAGGCTGATGTTCTTATTTAGAACTCTACACATCCCTATTAATATGAGAGAATTGTCAAGTTTCCAAAGGTTAGTTTTTCAGTTTGTTTGGCAAGGTGGCTCTGCCAGGGTCCCCAAATCGATAATGTATAGACACAAAAGAAAAGGGGGATTATCATGCCCTAATTTCAAACTCTATTATACGGCAACACAATTGTCCTTCGTCCCCTTGGCACACTCATTATCCTTGCATCCGGCTTGGATGTTTATTGAGAATTGGGGCATGTGCCAGTTCTAGTGGGATACAGCAGTATGGACAGCCAACCCACCAGCTCAGTTACGAAACTCGTCAAACCCAATAGTTAAACATACAATATCATGTGTAACATGGGCACATCGCCACTCTTCGCTTTTCCCCAAATCACCTTATCTAACTTCTGTATTTACACATCCCCAAGACTCTACAGATATCCCAGCCACGGCTCAACATTGGTGGAGATTAAACAAGCTAGATAGGGTGGGCTCGTGGGTACAGGAAGGTCGAATTATCACATTTGAGGAATTAAGGGATAATTATACTCTCCCTCTTCATCAGCATTACAAATATTGCAGATCGAGACACTTTATTAACATAATGACCCGTTCAATAGGTATGCCCAAACATAACAGGTTCTCAAAGATTTGTGGAGAGGCTCTGCTGACTAAGGGTATTATAAGAGAATTATATGACATTTTTAACTTCCCTTCAGAGAAAACAAAAGCTAAATATATTAGAGAGTGGGAAAAAGATTTGGCCCTTCAATGGGAACCTAAAAACTGGGAAGAATCGTGGTCCAATATCTTTAGGGGTTCCTTAAATTATAGTGTTTTGGAAACTTCTATTAAGGTCCTCCATAGAGCATATATTACCCCAGATAGGCTAGCTAAGTGGAATAGGTCAGAGAGCCCGAGATGTTTCAGGTGATATCCCGATATGGGTACCTTCTTACACATTTAGGATGTTGTAGGATAGTGCAGCAAATATGGAAAGAAGTGGGAGACCTACTAGCGGACATTTTTAAGCAGGTGATTGGGCTAGCAGCAGATAACTGCTTCTTGGGGATCCCTATTGCTACACTATCCCCCTCTCAGAATAAACTCATACAGTATATTATGCTGGCCACAAAAGGCCATATAGCTTTTAAGTGGAAATAAAACTCTTTAGACATAGGTGCGGTTCAGGCAAAAATAAATTTTATTGTTGCGAATGAGAGAATCACTCATTTCCTAGCGGACACAATACCTAAATTCCTTGAGATATGGGGCCCCTGGATAACATACTCAGGCATCAGGGTTCTTCCAACATCCTAGAGGAGGAGAGCCGGAGGTTGGGAGCCGAGGATGGGGGACCATGGAGGAAACCTGATTTAGGAAGTACATGTGCCTAATATTGAAACATTCTATGCAGTATAGATAAGACCTGGTGATTACCTTTGACAGTTCTTGATTTAAATTGTCTAGGTTAAGTTACTCTTTCTGTTTCTTTTAATAAATATGGTCTAGGCATCTGCCTGACAATCTTCTTCAGGTCGTATGATCAATGAAAGTATTATCTTTAGGATAGGGGGTATCCTTCTTAGCTTATGGTTAATACTTTTATTCGTATTATCAAATAGTGTTTAGGTTGTAATTTGTACAATCAACCAGGAGGAAAACTTGGAAAATTGGAGGAGGCAGAAGTTATGGCAATTATAATAGTTACATATATGCTAGTTTGTTTGTATCTCAAATCAGAAGGCCACTGTAGAGATGAATCGGCTGATCAGTGAGTTTCTGGAAATATGTATGGTTTGTGTAACGATGTAACAAATAATCGACTAAGATTATTATTCTGTAGTTCATGCAACTGCCTTTGTTAAAAAAAAAAATTTAGAAAAAAAATTATTGTTGCAAAAGAAAAGGAAAATCTGAGAAATTAGTGAGAAAACGAAATGGAAGGATAATGATAAAAGTCTGTGAAGGGTAGAAAAGGAACAAGAAAAAAGAAGACTTATACCAGCCGTGCAAGAATGGACTTGATACCCTTCCCAGTGCCTCGGATCCAGCCCAAGTCCCAGCTAACCTCTCTATCCCAGCAGCAACCTGCCTAAGTGCAGTCTACACGTGCTAGGGCGAATAAAAAAAGGAGCCCTGTACATTCCCAGGATTAAGTTAAGGGATCAGATTTGCTCACACAACCCCAACCCTTATCTATCCCTATTAGAGGTAGGCACCCTCATGATTGGCCCATCTGAATTACCTCTGCCTGACTGTACATTTGGTTCTCAAGGATCCAGTCCTGTAAGAGCTGACATTGGCAGGTCTCTGATTGGAGGAGACCCAAAGTTAGATTAATTCATGCGCATGTTGGAAATGTTGATTTTAAATTTAAGGTTTAATTTACCTATTGTTCCCTTCCCTATAAAATGTTCATCCATTCCCTAAAAAAAAGTTGTTTATAATGGTTTATATGGTTTCAAATTACAAGCGGAAGGCCTGCGTTTCATTATTTCAGGGAGCTTCTGTGAGCTACAATTCAACTAAATTCAACATCAAAACCTGCACTCTGCTACACCGTCACTGAGGATAAATTTGCCAATTCGAGGACCAAACCTATTGTAGATCCAGAGTTGTCAGGCGAGCAGTTGAGGCATAGAAGCATTCCAAGCTCGCAGGAGCCGAAGGCGCTCATTGACCTGCTCGCCTTGCGAAGCGAGCAGTTGAGGCATTGAAGCACGCAGGACTTCGGCTAAAATGTGCACTTAAGCAGCCGCACAGCACTTAGGCTGTGTGACATGCGAACTCGGGAAAACAAAATCCAACCTCGGAAAAATACAAATTTAACAGTCGACCCTTATTTAATGTGTTTTGTTACTCGGAAATTGGCTAAGTGAGAAAAAAATGGAAGCCAAAAATGTTTTTAAATTCTGAAACTGGATGAAAACTAGGCTGAGCAAAGACAAGCACGCGGGACTTAGAAAATACACAACGGCAAAGACACTTACACGAACAATGCTAGGCTTGCGGGAGTTTGCAGTCAGCTTGTTCTTGAAATGTGGAAACAAGAGCTTGAACACAATTACAAGTCAGAGCATGCAGGCAGACAATATGAATGCAATTAACCATCTCTTATTAAGAAAGCAGTTTAAGCAGAGGTGGAAGAGACAAATACAATAAGAAAATCATGAACTAGCTTCAGAGTGGATCCTGTACTTAGTAATGGAGCTATATACTTCTTGATTTCTAGTAGCATTTTGCTGATTATCAAGTTTAATTAAATAAACCATACAAATAAATTGACCACATTGGGCCGATAAGTATTTTCCCTTCTAATATCTCAATTATTTATTTTTGGGAGAATTAATGAGGTCATACTATTAGATGTTGACAGGGAATTTGTATGTTTATATTATATAATTCAGGATATTATCTGGCAAATTTGTCTACAGAACATTTTTGTATTGTTTTAATTCATTTTTTAGCAATCTATCTTGTTCATCTTAATACATTATATCATTAACCAGGGCAGGATCATATTGGGCCTACATTATATCAGTAAGCAGGATCACACTGGGCCTACATTTTATCAGTAACCAGGGCAGGATCATACTGGGCCTACATTACATCAGTAAGCAGGATCATACTGGGCCTACATTATATCAGTAAGCAGGGCAGGATCATACTGGGCCTACATTATATCAGTAAGCAGGGCAGGATCATACTGGGCCTACATTATATCAGTAAGCAGGATCATACTGGGCCTACATTATATCAGTAAGCAGGGCAGGATCATACTGGGCCTACATTATATCAGTAAGCAGGGCAGGATCATACTGGGCCTACATTATATCAGTAAGCAGGATCATACTGGACCTACATTATATCAGTAAGCAGGATCATACTGGGCCTACATTAAATCATTAACCAGGGCAGGATCATACTGGGCCTACATTATATCAGTAACCAGGGCAGGATCATGTTGGGCCTACATTATATCAGTAAGCAGGATCATACTGGGCCTACATTTTATCAGTAACCAGGGCAGGATCATACTGGGCCTACATTACATCAGTAAGCAGGAGCATACTGGGCCTACATTATATCAGTAACCAGGGCAGGATCATATTGGGTCTACATTATATCAGTAACTAGGGCAGGATTGTATTGGGTCTATATTATATGAGTAAATTGGGCAGGATTGTATTGGGTCTACATTACATCAGTAACCAGGGCAGGATCATAATAGGCCTACATTACATCAGTAACCAGTGCAGGATCATGTTGGGCCTACATTACATCAGTAACCAGGGCAGGATCATGTTGGGCCTACATTACATCAGTAACCAGGGCAGGATCATGTTGGGCCTACATTATATCAGTAACCAGGGCAGGATCATGTTGGGCCTACATTATATCAGTAACTAGGGCAGGATTGTATTGGACCTACATTATATCAGTAACCAGGGCATGATCTGATGGGACCTACATTACATCAGTAACCAGGGCATGATCTTATGGGACCTACATTACATCAGTAACCCGGACAGGATCATGTTGGGTTTACATTACATCAGTAACTAGGGCAGGATCTGATGGGTCCTACATTACATCAGTAACCAGGGCAGGATCATGTTGGGCCTACATTACATCAGTAACTAGGGCAGGATTGTATTGGACCTACATTATATCAGTAACCAGGGCAGGATCAGATTGGGCCTACATTACATCAGTAACTAGGGCTGGTTTGAAACTGGCCTACAGTACATCAGTAACCAGGGCAGGATCATGTTGGGCCTACATTACATCAGTAACCAGGGCAGGATCATGTTGGGCCTACATTACATCAGTAACCAGGGCATGATCTGATGGGACCTACATTACATCAGTAACCAGGGCATGATCTTATGGGACCTACATTACATCAGTAACCCGGACAGGATCATGTTGGGTTTACATTACATCAGTAACTAGGGCAGGATCTGATGGGTCCTACATTACATCAGTAACCAGGGCAGGATCATGTTGGGCCTACATTACATCAGTAACTAGGGCAGGATTGTATTGGACCTACATTATATCAGTAACCAGGGCAGGATCAGATTGGGCCTACATTACATCAGTAACTAGGGCTGGTTTGAAACTGGCCTACAGTACATCAGTAACCAGGGCAGAATCATGTTGGGCCTACATTACATCAGTAACCAGGGCAGGATCAGATTGGGCCTACATTACATCAGTAACTAGGGCTGGATTAAGAGGGGCCTACAGTACATCAGTAACCAGGGCAGAATCATGTTGGGCCTACATTACATCAGTAACTAGGGCAGGATCAGATTGGGCCTACATTACATTAGTAACTAGGGCAGGATCAGATTGGGCCTACATTACATCAGTAACCAGGGAAGGATCAGATTGGGCATACATTACATCAGTAACCAGGGCAGAATCATGTTGGGCCTACATTACATCAGTAACCAGGGCAGAATCATGTTGGGCCTACATTACATCAGTAACCAGGGAAGGATCAGATTGGGCATACATTACATAAGTAACCAGGGCAGAATCATGTTGGGCCTACATTACATCAGTAAACAGGGCAGGAACATGTTGGGCCTACATTACACCAGTAACCAGGGCAGAATCATGTTGGGCCTACATTACATCAGTAACCAGGGCAGAATCATGTTGGGCCTACATTACATCAGTAACCAGGGCATGGTCTGATGGGACCTACATTACATCAGTAACCAGGGCAGGATCAGTTCGGGCCTACATTACATCAGTAACCAGGGCAGGAACATGTTGGGCCTACATTACACCAGTAACCAGGGCAGAATCATGTTGGGCCTACATTACATCAGTAACCAGGGCAGAATCATGTTGGGCCTACATTACATCAGTAACCAGGGCAGGATCAGTTTGGGCCTACAATACATCAGTAACCAGGGCAGAATCATGTTGGGCCTACATTACATCAGTAACCAGGGCAGAATCATGTTGGGCCTACATTACATCAGTAACCAGGGAAGGATCTGATGGGACCTACATTACATAAGTAACCAGGACAGGATCTGATGGGACCTACATTACATCAGTAACCAGGGCAGGATCTGATGGGACCTACAGTAAACTAGCCTCCATTTTATAACTGCCAGACATTAACAGAAACACCAGAAAAGCTCTGCACAGCAAAGTATGTACTTACAGAGGAAAATCACATTCATCTGACACCATCTTAACCTCACATGGATTATTAATTTTAATATATCTGTTATCACATTTGAGAAGATAGACTCTTTCTTTTTCATTTTAATTAGTATTATACATAGCCCTAGTTAAACCTATGTTTTATGGCCCTTTATATCTCTGTCTTTACTCTCTCTTCCCAGTCCCCTCTTAATTCCCCGACTGTCTATTTTACAGCATCCATTTTCTAACCACCAGACTTTACCTGCTACAGAAACGCCAGAAACAATCCCCGCCCAGGGACACTCTTAATTTATTGAGTATTACAAATTACCTTCAGCTGATCACTTAGCAACTCCTGCTAACTATTCCTAATTATTCCCCTTACATTACACATTGTCTCATGTCATCCAATTTGGATATGACATAAATATTACAATGTTTAGAATAATAAATGTTATTGTGTTCAATGATCATTTTATACACAAGTATGCGTTTTATGCAGAACAGCGTTTATTGAAACAATAGTAAATCCAAGAATCAACAATTGAATGTATCTAAACTTGTAAACTTTGATTTTTTGATAGATCACAATATAAAATTAAGGAGAGGTTTTAAATGATTGGATACAAATCTATTTTAAAACACTCTGTATTCTGTTAAATATAGATATCAATCTAAAGTGCATGAAATGTTATCAAACTTGGATAAACAATCAGATGCCTATTCCATAGAATATATTCTGTATTAATATTGAGTTATAGGGCTTGTTACTCTATGAAAACAGTAAATTGCAAAATGAGGTGTAACAACCTATAAGGTGGCCAGAATCTAGGAATATCTAGTAGTAAATGATACTACTTTGGTTGTAATGTATGTTTATGGCAACTGAATAACTTTTGTATATAGGTATTAGAGTATTTAATCAGGGGTTTTATAACAGAATTGATTAAATGTAATTTAATAAAGCAATCAGGCTGTTTTTATAGAATCGACCCAAGGAGCAGATAATAACGGATTGGGACTCATGTCTGGACTATGACCCCCAAAACCTTATTTTCGGTTGTATCCACCTTCTCAGTTGTACCAGAAAAATTGTATCTGGACTATTTCAATTCTCTTATAAAAGGTAATAATAGAAAATTGCAGCCTTACTTTACCCAATAAGAAGTTAGCAGGGAGAAGCTTGCCGTATAGAACTGCTCCTTAATTTGTTTAGAAGTAATCCATTTTGGTCTTCTTTTTAGGAAGAATTTGTATTAAAGTTATATTTAGTGAAATATTTCCCACCTGTGTTGATAATTTGTGGTTAAAACAACGAGGAATAGAATAGAGTAGAAACATCATGTAAAGGTTTTATCATTATGAGACTGTGTTCTCAAGGCCTTCTCAGGAATCTGAAATTATTTAGCCTAACTTGGAAATGATTATTAATATTATAGTTTATTTATAACGTGCCGACATATTCCGCTGCGCTGTACATAAATTAGGTTCAGACAATGATAAATACAGATATACATTTAGCAAAGGAAGAGGGCCCTGTCTTTGAGCTAGGAATCCAATGTCCATGGTGAATTCCCAAAGTACTTAGGATAGAAACTTGCAGACTTCTGCTTGTGTAAGAGACCCAAAATGATTAACTCTTCATATAATAAACAGACAGCATGAATAGATGCAGTTATGGTGGTAAATAATCAACATCAAATTACAAATAAAGTAGTTGACATAAATAACATAATGTTTCCCCGTGCTTTCTTCTTCCTCATAACCCCCTGCATTTCTCTCAGTCTCTTCTCCTCAACTTTTCCAAACCATGTCTCCAACATCACCATCTCACCTTCCCTGTTCTCCTCTCCTCTTTTATGCTCCCATGAGTTCCTCTCTTGCTTCAGTCACTATCTCCTCCATCTTCTAAAGGTCATAAGTAGAAACACTTATGTAAGTCCCACCCCATCTAATGCAGGGCCTACATTACATCAGTAACCAGGGCAGAATCCTGTTGTGCCTACATTACATCAGTAACCAGGGCAGAATCATGTTGGGCCTACATTACATCAGTAACCAGGGCAGAATCATGTTGGGCCTACATTACATCAGTAACCAGCGCAGGATCATGTAGGGCCTACATTACATCAGTAACCAGGACAGGATCTGATTGGGCCTACATTACATAAGTAACCAGGGCAGAATCCTGTTGTGCCTACATTACATCAGTAACCAGGGCAGAATCATGTTGGGCCTAGATTACATCAGTAACCAGGGCAGAATCATGTTGGGCCTACATTACATCAGTAACCAGGGCAGGATCATGTTGGGCCTAGATTACATCAGTAACCAGGGCAGAATCATGTTGGGCCTACATTACATCAGTAACCAGGGCAGGATCATGTTGGGCCTACATTACATCAGTAACCAGGGCAGAATCATGTTGGGCCTACATTACATCAGTAACCAGGGCAGAATCATGTTGGGCCTACATTACATAAGTAACCAGGACAGGATCTGATGGGACCTACATTACATCAGTAATCAGGGCAGAATCATGTTGGGCCTACATTACATCAGTAACCAGGGCAGAATCATGTTGGGCCTACATTACATCAGTAACCAGGGCAGGATCATGTTGGGCCTACATTACATCAGTAACCAGGGCAGGATCAGTTTGGGCCTACATTACATTAGTAACCAGGGCAGGATCATGTTGGGCCTACATTACATCAGTAACCAGGGCAGGATCAGTTTGGACCTACATTACATCAGTAATCAGGGCAGAATCATGTTGGGCCTACATTACATCAGTAACCAGGGCAGGATCTGATGGGACCTACATTACATAAGTAACCAGGACAGGATCTGATGGGACCTACAGTAAACTAGCCTCCATTTTATAACTGCCAGACATTTACAGAAACACCAGAACAGCTCTGCACAGCAAAGTATGTACTTACAGAGGAAAATCACATTCATCTGACACCATCTTAACCTCACATGGATTATTAATTTTAATATATCTGTTATCACATTTGAGAAGATAGACTCTTTCTTTTTCATTTTAATTAGTATTATACATAGCCCTAGTTAAACCTATGTTTTATGGCCCTTTATATCTCTGTCTTTACTCTCTCCTCCCAGTCCCCTCTTAATTCTCCGACTGTCTATTTTACAGCATCCATTTTCTAACCATCAGACTTTACCTGCTACAGAAACGCCAGAAACAATCCCCGCCCAGGGACACTCTTAATTTATTGAGTATTACAAATTACCTTCAGCTGATTACTTAGCAACTCCTGCTAACTATTCCTAATTATTCCCCTTACATTACACATTGTCTCATGTCATCCAATTTGGATATGACATAAATATTACAATGTTTAGAATAATAAATGTTATTGTGTTCAATGATCATTTTATACACAAGTATGCATTTTATGCAGAACAGCGTTTATTGAAACAATAGTAAATCCAAGAATCAACAATTGAATGTATCTAAACTTGTAAACTTTGATTTTTTGATAGATCACAATATAAAATTAAGGAGAGGTTTTAAATGATTGGATAAAAATCTATTTTAAAACACTCTGTATTCTGTTAAATATAGATATCAATCTAAAGTGCATGAAATGTTATCAAACTTGGATAAACAATCAGATGCCTATTCCATAGAATATATTCTGTATTAATATTGGGTTATAGGGCTTGTTACTCTATGAAAACAGTAAATTGCAAAATTAGGTGTAACAACCTATAAGGCGGCCAGAATATAGGAATATCTAGTAGTAAATGAAACTACTTTGGTTGTAATGTATGTTTATGGCAACTGAATAACTTTTGTACATAGATATTAGAGTATTTAATCAGGGGTTTTATAACAGAATTGATTAAATGTAATTTAATAAAGCAATCAGGCTGTTTTTATAGAATCGACCCAAGGAGCAGATAATAACGGATTGGGACTCATGTCTGGACTATGACCCCCAAAACCTTATTTTTGGTTGTATCCACCTTCTCAGTTGTACCAGAAAAATTGTATCTGGACTATTTCAATTCTCTTATAAAAGGTAATAATAGAAAATTGCAGCCTTACTTTACCCAATAAGAAGTTAGCAGGGAGAAGCTTGCAGTATAGAACTGCTCCTTAATTTGTTTAGAAGTAATCCATTTTGGTATTCTTTTTAGGAAGAATTTGTATTAAAGTTATATTTAGTGAAATATTTCCCACCTGTGTTGATAATTTGTGGTTAAAACAACGAGGAATAGAATAGAGTAGAAACATCATGTAAAGGTTTTATCATTATGAGACTGTGTTCTCAAGGCCTTCTCAGGAATCTGAAATTATTTAGCCTAACTTGGAAATGATTATTAATATTATAGTTTATTTATAACGTGCCGACATATTCCGCTGCGCTGTACATAAATTAGGTTCAGACAATGATAAATACAGATATACATTTAGCAAAGGAAGAGGGCCCTGTCTTTGAGCTAGGAATCCAATGTCCATGGTGAATTCCCAAAGTACTTAGGATAGAAACTTGCAGACTTATGCTTGTGTAAGAGACCCAAAATGATTAACTCTTCATATAATAAACAATCAGACAGCATGAATAGATGCAGTTATGGTGGTAAATAATCAACATCAAATAACAAATAAAGTAGTTGACATAAATAACATAATGTTTCCCCATGCTTTCTTCTTCCTCATAACCCCCTGCATTTCTCTCAGTCTCTTCTCCTCAACTTTTCCACACCATGTCTCCAACATCACCATCTCACCTTCCCTGTTCTCCTCTCCTCTTTTATGCTCCCATGAGTTCCTCTCTTCCTTCAGTCACTATCTCCTCCATCTTCTAAAGGTCATAAGCAGAAACACTTATGTAAGTCCCACCTCATCTCACCTCACTCTCTATCCTTCTTCTGCTGGCTGCTGTAGATATATCTCCTAACCCTGGCCCGTCGCTCATTTCGACTTGCTTTTAGCCACTCTCAGGCCCAACGGTAGCAAATACCCTAAATCCCCACAATTTAATAACTATCTACTGTCACAAACCATCTACCTTGCCCTTCTCCTGGGCCCTCTGGAATGCAAGGTCTTTTTGCAATAAACGTACTTTCGTTTATGACCTATTTCCAACTCCCTTAACCTACTAGTTATCACTGAAACCTGGCTCGCTCCATCAGACAATGCCTCCCCTGCAACACTATCATATGGTGGCCTACACTTCAGTCACACACCTCGACCTGGGAACAACAAGGTGGTGGCGTGGGCATATTACTTTCTTCTAATTAAATTTTTCACTCCATACCCCCCTGTTCCTTCCCTCCAATTATGATCTTTTGAACACCACACTATCTGCCCCTTCTCACCTATATCTCTACTGTGCTCTATCACCGACATGTACCACCCTTTCTATTTCTGGATCATTTTATGGTTTGGATCTCTTTCTTTCCTCCAACATTCCTTCACTCCTTTTTGGTGATTTCAACATTACCATTGACACTCCCACCTCCCCGGCTGCTGCTAAACTACTTTCACTCATCTCTTCCCTCTCACAATTGACAGATTCCTTAACTCACCACGCTGGACAATCCCCTGACCTTATTTTCACCGATCTCTGCACCACCTCCAACCTATTCATCTATCCACTTCCTCTATCTGACCACCACTTCCTAACCTGCAACCTCACAACACCTTCCCTTTTTTACCCCTGCCACCATTACCCACAGAAACCTGCAAGCATAATATTAGATTTTGACAGGGAATTATAATCTGTATTTTTATATTACATAATTCAGAAAAGATTCTGGCAAATCTGTCTACAGTACATTTTTGGATTTTTCTAATTAATTTGCTATCAATCTATCTTTTTTCTCCTAGTAATTCCCAAATCATTCTCCCTTTCTGAGGTCTAGTTAAATCTTGAATGTTAAAAGAAGAGCTACCTTATTTAGACATACCACAATTACATACAAGGAAATATGACCATTACATTGATGATGGTCTACCTAAATATGCATCTCAGGAATTCATTCCCAAGTTGCCGAAGATAAGATCGTCCCCTGTAGGGGCTCTTTAAATATTTTATTAGTCCTCTTGTACTTACTATCAACTATAATAATTGTGGTAAGTGTGTAATGCTCCATGGGAGCATACACACTTACCATCACTTCCTAAGTCCGTACAGGGAAGACGGGGGGAAGAGACACAGGGGAGGGGAGAGGTGGGGGGAAGAGACACAGGGGAGGGGGCAGGAGAGACACAGGGGAGGTGAGAGGGGGGAGAGACCCTTTGAAGGGGAGAGGGGGAAGAGACACAGGGAGGGGAAGAGACACGGGTGGGGAAGAGTCATAGGGGAGGGAATGGGGGAAGATACATGGGAGGAGAGACACAGGGGAGGGAAGAGACACAGGGAAGGAAAGGGGGGAAGAGACAAAGGGGAGGGGAGAGGGCGAAAGAGACCCAGGGGAGGGGAGAGAGAGAAACGGGTTGGCAGAGGGAGAAAGAGACACAGGTGAGGGAAGGGGGAAGAGACACAGAGGAGGGAAGGGGGGGAGACACAGGGGAGGGAAGGGAGAAGAGACACAGCGGAGGGAAGGGGGAAGAGACACAGGGAAGGGAGGAGAGACACAAGGAGGGAGAGAAAAATCCAATTTAATAATGTTAATTCCTTTTACTAAATCACATTTATTTTATTCTCCACAGCTAAAGTGTCAGTAAGTTAAACTGAATCACACATAAAGTACACATTATACTGTACATTATTGATGCTATTACCATTTATAAATAAAACTGAGTAAGTGGAAACATTCTAATAACTTAAAATATAAAAGTAGGTTCTGCCCTCTAACCTCACAGCCCTGCAGTCTTTTATTACTGCAGGGCAGAGAGCTGTCTCAGACTCCAGGTTAAGGTAACAAAATGGCTGCTGCACCCTGATCTGAGGGAGAGTCTAGAGAACTCCTGGGCCTAAAATATCATCTCAAGTCTGGTGAGATCTTGTGTAGAAGTAAATATACATAGAAAAGGTATATAGGTGTCATCACAACATAGTAGTCAGTATCTGACTGGGCCTACATTATATTAGTAAGCAGGGCAGGATCATATTGGGCCTACATTAGCTCTGTCAGCAGGGCAGGATCATATTGGGCCTACATTAGCTCTGTCAGCAGGGCAGGATCATATTGGGCCTACATTAGCTCTGCCAGCAGGGCAGGATCATGTTGGGCCTACATTAGCTCTATCAGCAGGGCAGGGTCATATTGGATCTACATTAGCTCTGTCAGCAGGGCAGGATCATATTGGATCTACATTAGCTCTGCCAGCAGGGCAGGATCATATTGGATCTACATTAGCTCTGTCAGCAGGGCAGGATCATATTGGATCTACATTAGCTCTGCCAGCAGGGCAGGATCATATTGGATCTACATTAGCTCTGCCAGCAGGGCAGGATCATATTGGATCTACATTAGCTCTGTCAGCAGGGCAGGATCATATTGGATCTACATTAGCTCTGTCAGCAGGGCAGGATCATATTGGATCTACATTAGCTCTGCCAGCAGGGCAGGATCATATTGGATCTACATTAGCTCTGCCAGCAGGGCAGGATCATATTGGGCCTACATTAGCTCTGTCAGCAGGGAAGGATCATATTGGGCCTACATTAGCTCTGCCAGCAGGGCAGGATCATATTGGATCTACATTAGCTCTGTCAGCAGGGCAGGATCATATTGGGCCTACATTAGCTCTGCCAGCAGGGCAGGATCATATTGGATCTACATTAGCCCAGTGAGAATGGTAGGATAATACTGGACCTACAGTATCTCTCTGGTCCTCAGTGTCACTGCAGGATCCCTCTTCCTCTGTGTAGGTTCATATGAACACTGGGACCCCTCAGTCTTCCTCAATCCCCAGACAGGTCTTCTCTTTCTATAAATGTACCACTTTTTTTAAAGGGCAGTGAGAGGATTAAGAATCTGCTCTTATTTATCCATTAATTACACTTAACAGACAAGACCTGTGTCTGAGCAACTTGCAAACTTCCAATATGGCCATTACAGGACACTCCATTGGAAACCCTGTATTAGACTGACCCTTTAACCTATCATACATGTCCCTGTCACTTGGTGTGTACAGCGGACTGGCCATTAAAAATATCACTGTTATTGGGTCATTTAGCTCCTATGTGACTGTTTCTTTAAAGGGACACAGCAAAGTCTGAGTTATTACAGAAATAAAAAGTACACATAAATAGAATTCCAATAGATTATTATTTAAAATTATTAAACTATTAAATAATTACATTTGATAATGGGGTATAATGGGACCTGTTATGTGTTTCTCTAAAACATACTGTACATGTTGTTATATTCAGGAACATAAACATAACTGCACAGAGACTGGTGTCTCAGTGACACTACATAGAAGACCTACAGGCTCTCACTTTTTTATTTCTATTCTTTTAACAGCTATCTATGAGATATCAAGGTGAGTCTCTCTCTCTCTTTCTCTCTCTCTCTCTCTCTCTCTATATATATATATATATATATATATATATACATATATATATATATATATATATATATATACAGTATATATATATATATATATATATATATATATATATTTATATATATACCTTATTAAAACGTTTCCCCCCATGATATATTTACTAGGCTCTGAATGGTACCTGAGTGAGATCCTCATCTATCTTATTTGACCTAAGAGCCATAAGTCTCTCTCCCACAAGCATTGACCAATACCATCTCCAGAGAAGGTCCAGTGGAGAGTAAGTATCTTGTCAATGAATATATATATATATATGTATATATATACTAGAAGTCTATACTTAAAAACTACCAGGTAATTCCAATTTTTTGTTTTTGTTACAGAACAAACAGTCACATCCAATGAACCTTGAGCAATTATTATTATTATTATTATTATTGTTTATTTATAACGCGCCAACATATTCCGTAGCACTGTACATAAGATACGTTCAAGATAAAGATACATACAAATTAACACATAGTAAAACAAGGAGGGCCCTGTCTTTGAGTTTGGAATCCAGTGTCCATAGTGCTTTCCCTAAAACACCTTGTGGGATTCAAACTCACAGACTTACATCCTAAAGGTAGTGTGTGAGAAAAAGGAGGGAGAGAGATTTGAGAGTGTGTTAGGGTGGAAGGTGATACGCTTCTTTAAAGAGATGTGTTTTTAGAGAGGTTTTGAATGTTTTGAGGCTGGAGGATAATCTGGTGGAGCGAGGCAAGGAGTTCCCGAGAATAGGGTCAGCACGAGAAAAGTCCTGAAGGCGAGAGTGAGAGGAGGTGACAAGAGTTGTGGAAAGAAGAAGGCCATTAGCAGAGCGAAGAGGGCGGGTGGGGGAGTATTTGGAGATGAGACCAGAAATGTATGGGGGAGTGCTCTTCTTGAGGGCTTTGAAAGTTAGGGTCAGGATTTTAAATTTTATTCTGGAGGCTATGGGAAGCCAGTAGAGAGATTGACAGAGAGGTGAGGCTGACACTGAACGTTGTGTACGGAAGATGAGTCTAGCAGAGGCATTCATAATGGATTGAAGTGGAGATAGTCTGGTGGTGGATAGGCTAGCAAGAAGTGAGTTGCAGTAGTCCAGTCGAGAGTTGATGAGTGAGTGTATAAGGATTTTAGTTGTGTCTTGTGTAAGAAAGTTGTGAATTCTGGAGATGTTTTTTGATGGAGAAGACAAGAACCCCAAGACAACGGGCTTGGGAGGAGGGGGTGATGATGTCATTATTGACAGTGAGAGAGATGTGAGGAATTGACACAGTGGGAGAGGGAGGGAAGATTAGGAGTTCAGTTTTAGACATAATGAGTTTGAGATGGTGGGTGGACATCCAAGAGGATATACTAGAGAGGCAGTTGGAGACATGTGTTAGAAGAGAGGGGGATAGATCTGGTGCTGAGAGGTAGATTTGGGTGTCATCTCCGTAGAGATGATATTGCAGCCCAAAAGAGTTTATAAGGGTACCAAGTGAGGAAGTGTAAATGGAGAAGAGGAGCGGGCCTAGGACAGATCCTTGGGGTACGCCAACAGACGGGTTAGGTAGAAGAAGAGGTGTCAGAGAAGGAGATACTGAATGATCGATTTTGGAGGTATGATGAGAACCACGAGAGGGCAGTGTCTCGAATACCGAGGGAGCAGAGGATATGGAGTAAAGTGGATGGTAAACAGTGTCAAAGGCAGCAGAGAGATCTAGAAGAAGGAGAATAGAAAAGTGACCTTTTGACTTGGCAGTAAGCAGGTCATTGGTGACTTTAGTGAAAGCTGTCTCAGTGGAGTGTTGGGTCCGAAAGCCGTATTGAAAGGTGTCAAGAAAGGAGTTAGAGGAAATAAAGCTGGAAAGGTATAGACGAGCCGCTCGAGCAGTTTGGAAGCCAGGAGAAGTAGAGAGAATGAGCGGTAGTTAGAAGCAATGTCAGATGAGTACTTTTTGAGGATGGATGTAATTGTGGCGTGTTTTAGACAAGATGGAAACTTGCCGGTAGTTAGGGAAAGGTTGAAAATGTGTGTGAGAGCTGGGATTAGTTTGGTAGAGAGGGGAGGGATGAGCTGAGATGGAAAAGGGGCCTGGGGACATGTAATGAGGCGAGTGGATGATAGCAGGCTAGCGACTTCATTCTCTGTAGCTGGGGCAAAGCAGTTCAAAGTGGCTGTTGGATTGGGGAGGGAGAAGATTGGGTGTGGTTGGTTAGTTGAGAGGGTAGAGTGAGTGAGCCACTGTGAGATGAGAGTTCATTGCGGATATTTTCGATTTTATGAATAAAATGGTTGGCAAAGTCTTCAGCTGTGAGAGAGGAAAGGATGGGAGGAGGTGGTGGGTGGAGGAGAGTTTTGAACGTTGCGAACAGACGCTTTGGGTTAGAGGATAGGGTTGATATTAGTGAAGTGAAGTAGTGTTGTTTGGCGAGGTTGAGGGCAGAGGAGTAGGAGCGAAATATAAATTTGTAGTGGAGGAAAACTGCAGAGGTGCGTGATTTCCTCAAGAGCCGTTCAGCGGTGCGGGAGCACTTCTGGATGTATCGTGTTTGAGTTGTGTGCCAAGGTTGTGGAAGAGAGCGAGGGCGTCTTCGTGTGGTTATGGGGGTGAGGGTATCAAGGATGGAAGAGAGAGTAGAATTGTAGCGTGAGATGGCAGTGTCAGGTCAGTTGAGGTAGGTGATGGGGCTGACAAGGGGTTGGATATTAATGGAGAGCTGAGTAGGGTCAAGTGCTAGCAGGTTTCTGTTCGTGATGGTGGCAGGTGTAGGAGAGGGGTGGTGGGAGGAAGAAGAGGTGAGGTTAAAGGTAAGTAAGTGATGGTCAGATAGAGGGAGTGGATGGGTGACTGGGTAGGAGGTTGTGCTGAGATTGGTGAAGATAAGGTCAAGAGAATGTCCAGCATGTTAGTTGTAAGAGGCCAAGGGAAGAGGTGAGTGCAAGCAGTTTGGCTGCTGCTTGGGAGGTGGGAGTGTCAACAGCAATGCTAAAATCTCCAAGTACCAGTGAAGGAACATTGGAGGAGAGAAAGTGAGGGAGCCAGGCAGAAAAGTGATCAAGAAATTGAGAGGGAGTGCCAGGGGGGTGATAGGTCACAGCAACACGTAGAGAGAAAGGTGAGAAGAGTCGGATTGTATGAACTTCAAAGGATGAGAATTAGAGGGATGGGACAGGGGGTATGAGGTGATAAGTACAGCGACCACCACCTTGTTTGTTCCCAGGTCTAGGTGTGTGACTGAGGTAAAAGCGACCATGAGAGAGTGCTGCAGGGGAGGCAGTGTCTGAGGATGAGAGCAAGGTTTCCGTGAGAGCCAGTAGATTGAGGGAGTTGGAGATGAATAAGTCGTGAGCAATACCATCTCTGGTGGGGGTTCCAGTGCAGAGTAAGTATCTTGTCAATGAATATATATATATATATATATATATATATATATATATATATATATATATATATACATATATATACTGTATACTACAAGTCTTTACTTAAAAACTGCGAGGTAATTCTAATTATTTTATTTTTTTATTTGTTTCTGGTTACAGAACAAACAGTTACATTCAATGGACCTTGAGCAATACCACCTCTGGCAATGGTTCCAATGCAGAGTAAGTATCTTGTCAATGAATATATATGTATACTGCTGAACTATACTTAAAAAACATCAGGTAATTGTACATAATTATGCAAATTATTTTCCCTGGTAGCAATTTATCCTACACCAAAATTGTAACAAGCATTGCCACTCCACCCCACCATAACACACAAATCCTCTCTGAAGCACCCTACTGCCACGCAATATAAAACAACAAAATAAAACCTGCTGTTCCTTCTCTATATACACAAGGGCCAACTAACAGAGTATATAGCTCCATTACTTATTGCATACAGGATACTTTGGGGACATATACTTAGTTTATGTCTTGCCTCTTTTTTTATTCTATTCAGTTAACAATAACTTTGATGATGTCTTATGGGTCGGAAGAAAGGAAAGGTTCAAAAGACGCTATACATACAGACATTAAGTGATACCTTTTATAGGACTAGATGATAGCTTCTTAATCCAAAAAACATCTTTTTAATGGTTCCTCCAGTATGTCCTCCAATTAGGTTTTCTTCTTGACCTTGGTGACAAAATTGAATGTAATAATAATTGAATTGTGATGGTGAGTGGGTTTGTTAGGTAAGGCCATAATGAGGTGGTTTATAGAAGGTAAAAGAGATTTGAGATGTATTGACATAAATTGAGAAGAGGAGAGATATTTTACATAAGGACTTTGAATGTCCTGTAAGGGTAAATGTCTGCATGTGAATGATATGAGCTTTAGTGTCTGTATAATGTGAAGTTTAGGATCTCTTTGTCGGGACTGTGCTATGTTTAGGAAAGAGGGACAATGTTAAATGACCAATACAATTTATCAGAATCTGTCTGTGGAATTTATCTCATAAAAAAGCAAGTGCAGAATCTCACAGCTAAGATTTACATTTACACAAATTGTTTTTCTACCTCTTTGAGTCTCTATCTCATTCACACAGTCACTCACTGTCACGTACACACTCCCAAACACAGTCTAACAGACACACAATATAGACTAATGCTCACACACATATTTACACTCACACACACATTCATCAAACACACTGTTACTATATTTCTCCTCATATTACTCTATAATATCTCTAATTTATATAACCTCACCCAATAATGCCTCCTATTTCTCACAATAAGTTATTGTTAGTGTTTGTTTTGTGTTCTTTGCTGGTCAGCTTTACTTGTGTGATTGCTGTGCTGGTTAGGGACTGTTTGTGCTGATAATCAGCCTCATTCAATTGCTACGTTTTTGAGATCCGAGGTTGCAAGTGAAAATCGCAGGCAATGTTGCTATTCAATTGCCTCCATTTTGCAACCTTGGATCGGGTTCCGAGTGACGGCTCTGCAAAAATGGCCGACCTGCAACTTAGAGCTTGCACCATTCTGAAGACTTTGATGTTTCACTTTCGCAGGCCAATTTTCCCAAATCCATATTCAATTGCCGATCCCTCCCACTCTGAAAAAAGTATCTCAACTCGCAAAGTTCAAATGCAGGACGTAGTCCTTTGTGTGCTCAGGAGAACCCACCCTCCTACATGAGACCCAATGATGCAGGGGCCCAAATCGGGACCCCTGCAGGGTCCACACATTAACCCCTTGCTGCTGGGGCCTCGATCGGGACTCCCGCAGTGTGCCCACATTAACCCCATGCTGGGGGTCCCCATCTGGACACCCGAAGAGTCCCCACATTAACCCTTGCAGTGGGGGTCTCGAACGGGACCCCCACTGCAAATAAAACGTTTAAATTCTATACAGACCCCCATAAGCCTCTATTTAACCCTATCAATCACGTGGCTCTATACAGAGCCCCATGAGCCCTTAATTAACACCATCACGCTCATGGGGCTCTGTACAGAGCCAATGAGCCCCTAATTAACCCCATCACTTTTTCAGGTCTATACAGACCCCATAAGCCTCTATTTAACCCTATCACTCATGGGCTCTACACAAAGCGCCATGACCCCCTAATTAACTCCTTCACTTTTTGCAGTCTATACAGACCTCCATAATCCTCTATTTAACCCTTTCACTCATGGGGCTCTATACAGAGCCCCATGAGCCCCTAATTAACCCCATCACCTATGGAGGTCTATACAGACATGTGTGATAGCGTTAAATAGAGGCTTATGGGGGTCTGTATAGAACGCCATAAGTGATGTAGTTAATTAGGGGTCATGGGGCTCCGTATAGAGCCCCATGAGTGATAGGGTTAAATAGAGGCGTACGTGGGTCTGTATAGACCCCCATAAGTGATGGTGTTAATTAAGGGCTCATGGGGCTCTGTATAGAGCCCCATGAGTGATAGGGTTAAATAGAGGCTTATGGGAGTCTTTATAGACCGCCATAAGTGATGGGGTTAATTAGGGGGTCATGAGCCCCATGAGTAATAAAGATAGTGATATGCGGGAGATTTGAATTTTAAATGCAGTGGAGGTCCCGATCATAACCCCCACTGCAAGGGTTAATGTGTGGACATTGTGGGTGCTAATTTTAGATGCTGAGGGGGGTACTTACAGTACCCCCGCTGCCGGCCTTAACTATTAGTGTGCCGAGGCCCCTTTAAGGACTTGCAGCAGGGAATTTAAACTTTTTAATTGCAGTGGGGATCCTGATCAAGACCCCCACTGCAAGGGTTAATGTGGGGACCCTCCGGGGGTCCAGATGGGGACCCACAGCATGAGGTTAATACGGGCACACTGCGGGGGTCCCGATCGAAACCCCCGCAGCAAGGGGTTAATGCACATGTGTGCTGTGCAGGTTAGTTGTTTGCATTCTTTTCTATATTGGTCAGTGTTCGCTCCATTGTTTAGTTACTCATAAGTGTCTGCTTGTATGTTTTACACGTTGTCTGTCTGTGTTTGCTGTACTAGTCAGTGTCCTTTTGTATGTGCTGAAAAGTGTAAGTGTATGTTTGTCTGTAATATTCAGTGTCTGTGTTGGTTAGTATTTATTTTTCTGTCTTGGTCAGTGTTTGCTTGTTTAGGCTGTGCATGTCAGTGTTATTGTGGTTATTTGTATGAGATGTGTTCTTTTTATTGGGACCACTTTATAATTTTTATTAAGATTTTCATGGCTCTGGTTTTGCTATTCAGAGTTTGTGTGTAATGTTAGTAATTACATCAGAAGTGGGCTTAGTGGCATCTGAACATTCCCTACCACCGTAAGTGTTATTAGTTTAATAAATATTTAAATATTGAGATATTTTTATTTGTGCATTTATATTGTTATGTGGGTATACTGGTGATAATCTGCTTCGATATTCTGTGCTGGTCACTGACTATGAGCCCTATTCAATTTGAGCTAAGTATTTTATGAAACAACGTATTTTTGACTGCGGGAGCTTTTTATAGTAACATTACACAGGTATATTACGTATCTAACCCAACTCTTGTAAGGAAAATGCAAGATGTAGATTTATATATCTTCTCATAATATTACTCCAAACCCACAATTTTACTAAAATCCCTGACACAACTCTAGAGCCAAGAGAAAACAGGAACATCATGATATTGTATTTACAAGTGTACTGAGTAAGAATAAGCACCTATAAATGGGAGTAAGAATTTTGTGAGCAGATGAGTGAATTTGCTGATGATGCTAGTCCTGTAATAGACATTTCATTAGCGCATCTGTTTAGTCCTGGTATTAAACTCTTGAGTACTGGGTTCTATGTTACCCTAGATATTATATACTGACACAAATATAATAATAAAAACATTTTTTTTATTTCACATATGTGCCTATGGGAATGTTAAGAATCATTGCATTTAGTGCCAGCTTTGAGATAAACACCATGTTACATGGTTACATCCCCTCACAACCAAACAATAAATGCTCAGTTCAGCCCAGAGAGGTCATAAGTTAACCCAAACCCTGATATACTGTTTCCAAGTATCATCTGGGAGCATACTGCCAGTAGCCACTGTGAGATGGAAACATGAACCAGGACACCAACAATTCCTAGTAGCACTAAAGAAGGGTGGATAAAAGGAATGAAATAATACTATAATAATACAAAATACTGCTAATTTACTTTCAATAAAAGGAGAGGCAGATCCTAGCACATTGAGAAGTACTAATGGTCTGAGGGGTTCAGCACCACACTTTCTTTATGAATGGCCCTAAGTGCTCCTCCCTCAGACTCTTCCTTGTCTTTCTCATTCCAGAGACAGGTCATGCCCTCTTACTATCCATTCTGAGCACAAAGGTTGCTGCCTCTCCAGATCATCGTAGCTTTTACTATGTATTTGCTACTCATATGTTTCTTAATTTGTCATTTCAGTTTTAGATATGATAATAAAGAAAACTGCATACAGTTGAAGAATATGTTTAAACACATCTGCACACTGACTCCCTGAAGTTCCCTACTAAGAGTCACGTTCCAATCCTTTACACAATCAGTTATGATGCAAGATGCACCATAACTTAGTAACCTCAATCACTCTAAATTTCAGCTCTGCGCAAAAGGACAGCAAAATCGACAAAAAATTGCTGATTTTGCAATTTACGATTACCTGTCATTTTCTCATTTCCATCCAAGCAATTCCAATCGCTTTTAACAGTGATTCATTAACTATTTTGTAATGGCAATTAAACATTGATGGAAACAAGCTAATGGTGCTACCTAACTCAAAAGCTATTCACATGGCCATCAGCGCTTTTTAAAAGACTATACCACTTGTGGATTTATGTTGTATAATGCTGGACCCAAAGCCCTGGTTGTACGCTCTGGGCCTCCAAGAGCCATTTTCACCGAGTCATGTGAGTTTAAAGGACTCTTGGTTGTTTTTGTAATTTGCAGACATATTCCATGTGCAGAATGTGTTTTGGGGTGTAACTATTCCATTGGGCTAATAAGAATATTGTTTGGTTAGAACCCATTTTAAGGGTGACCAGTAGGTACTTCCAGCAGCCAATCTCAATGCTCAGTTAACTCCCAGGGCCAGGCTATAGTCTTGCTTGCATCAAGAGGTAAATTTGGCTCCAAAGACATCTATGGGAAATTCAAAAACATTAGTATGCCATCAGGCTTAATAAAGATATCTCTATCCTAAGGGAGGGAGCAGGCAAACCCAACCACATAGACTCCTGAATTCACCAGGCCTAACCAATATTTCCTCCCCACTCAGGAGGATCCTGAGCCCACTAGAAGAAAGTCTTTTCCTTAAAATCTTAGACTCTCACACCCCAGGTTTCTGGTTCCTGACATGGGTTGTGATCCAGACCCATCATCCATAGACTCTGGCTCCAGCCACTACACTATCTAATTGCCCCCTGCTGTCCCTAGATCCTACCCAGAGGTAACTGATAACTTGGACTGTAGACTCTTTGGTACGTAGGTGGTGAAGGAGACAGGCTGGCCCAAACTCTGGGGAGATAGACTTGACCCATGAGAGGTATTTCAAAAGGTGCATGAAGTGTCAAACTGGTGTTTACCAAGGGAAGTGTCTCACTTGTGATGGATGCAAAGATTGTAAAAAAAATGTATATGTCCTCACTCTTCTCCCCTGGGTCAAGCAGGCTATTTTGATTGAAGTCAGCATGTCCTTGTTTTCTGGGCTTTTGAAATAACCATCCGCCTAACAAACCAATTACTCTATAAAAATATTTAAATCTAATGGAGCTCTTCCTAGGAAGAGCTCCTACACCATAAATATACTTGCTATGAGATGGATTGGAAGAGGTTGCTCCCATACCTTCTTTTTGCCTATAGATAAGTACCTCAGGAGTCTACAGGATTCTCTCCCTTTGAACGTCTGTATAGTAGACAGATAAGGGGCTCCTTGAAAACGATCAGAGAGTAATGGGAAGGGGATTATGGATTGAACCAGGTGTCATGGCATCATATGTTGTGGCCTTCCGGGAGAAACTAGCTATGCTAACTGGCTTGGTCAGGGAACAATTGCAAGTGGCCAAGGCATAAAACAAATAGTATTATGACAGAAGGCTAAATATAGAGTGGAAGTGGGGCAGGAAGTGTTAATGCTGGTACCCCAGCCGTAGGATAAATTACCAGCCAATTCGGGACGGCCCCTACTTGTTAGGAAGAAATTAAATCACCACACACACCACACAGTTTATTCTCCTGCTATTCACACAGTATTAATCACCCTAATCTATTGTGCATTTATTTCCAGGCTACCAAGAGATGCCGACACAATCTCTGCCCCATATACTAGGTATGTGATAGGAATGAGGCTAAATGATCTATAATTACCAAGATCATATAGCATGAAAATACCCAGGATTAACCTTTTATATTAGATACAGAGGAAATGGAAGTTCTACCTGGGTAAATTTAAATTTACCATTTGAATTAAAAAAACAACAACATGAAGATCATAAAATGAAGGGCGTATATTAAAAAGGCTCCTAATTGCCCATGATATAATCAGTACCTTTCCATGCCTGTTTATGTTCTTGCTGCTTGACTACTTCCCATCTTAACACCATCTTCTTTTTATTCTAAAGCCTTTATGACTTCTCTCTTACTTTTTATAGACTGAAAACTGCCTTGTTCTAGTAAAGAGCATAACAACAGATTGAGTGAGAACAGTGGAGAAATGCAACTTACAGGGGAAATACATAGGGTCCCATTCCAATATTTTGCGCAGGCAGTTACAGTGCAAATTGCATGAACATTTAGTAACTTTTCTATCTCAATCACTCTAATTTTCAGAGTTGAATAGGCAGAGGTGAGTTGTAAGTTACATTGACCTCTCACTACACTGGAAGGAAATAAAAGGGATTCGGTTGGGGAAAAGGGCCTTCCTATTCTCCTCTGTCCCCTACATACTCTTTATATACTCTTAAAATGTTCTTTTTACCAACTACCGGTAGTTTCTCACGCCATGTCCAATCCCAGTTCTTTTAATTTCTTTGCTTGTCTTTACTTTCTTCCAACTCTTGACCTCATATTCTCATCCCTACTAAACGTTGACCAATAATGTGGTAAGAAACCATAGACAGGGAGTTTAGAAATGGCAGTTATGAGACATAATAAGACAGTAATTAAACTAATTAAATTTCAGAAACAACAGGAATGGGTTATGAACATCGCTGTGGAGACTTACAAGGAGGCTCTTCATCTGTAGGATGTAGTAGTGATGAAAAAAAACTGTACATGGAGCTTCCATAAGGAGATAAACTGCATGAGTCAAGATAAGAAGGTGTGGAAGACAGGAGAGTGAGAAATTGAAGAAAGAGAGCAAGAGTCAGGGAATAGAGGAAACAAATCAGAGAAAGAAATAGGTTGTAATGAAAAATAAAGGTTCATATTTTCTTTCATTATTATATATTATATATTATTTTTCTGATGCAGATATTAAAAAAAACAAAGATTTAACAAAAAAGTTTATCTAGGGAGTTAATTAATGAGAATTTTCGGGTGATGAGAGCTTGAAAGAAGTTGTTTCAACTCAAAGTCCTTAATTGTTTACCGACTCAGTACCTAAACACAGAATTAGGGTGGGGTCAGGGAACAGGGAACTGAAAGTGATTTTATGGTGCAGTATCAGTGACTATTTTTAACAGTATGAGATATAGAAAGGTGGTATGTGTGGTAGTAAGAGGAATAATTACAATATATAATGAGGTTATAAAGTGAAATTGGACGACTTATAGGGAGATACAGAGCGATACAGTGAGTTACATGAAAGTATTATTTGGAACAATATAGAGGTATTTGTTTTTAATGCCATAGTTCTTAGCTTGATATTTTCTCATCATTTTTCTTTTTTTTTTAGATTTTTAAATGCTCTAATTGTATTGCAGAGGGCACAGCATATGAGCAGCAGAGGATTCTAAAAAAAGGTAAAGAAAGTCTAGAAAATCTGTCCTATAAGAAGACTTAATGCTTAGAGAGTGGTTTATGAGTGGGAGTACCAGGCAAGGCAACAGAGGATAGAAATTATCTACCTAGGAGTTGGTTTGTGTTTCCTACTTTCAAAAGAGTCCTCCAACAAACAGATTGTGGGCGTGTTAATTCCCTGTAATAGATGGAATTATTTAAACTATTATATTTAACCTTTAATGTTTCTTTCTTCTTATGTTTTTTAATTTATCTATTCTATCTACCACTATCTCCCCAATGCTGATTCAACACAGCAGAAATAAGGGCAAAAATCTGCTTGTATGTCCCAATTCGAGTTATAATCCTATTTTAACATGTCAGTGTCCATTTGTGTGAGCCATGCTGGATATTATTTGTCTATGTACAATGTTGTCTTTTTGTGTTTTTTTGTTGAACAGAGTATATTTGTGTCTATTTTAGTGTATATATGAGTTGTGCTATTACATGTCTGCATGTATGTTGTATGCTCTCTGTCTGTGATATATTTTGTCTTGATGGTACCACGTAATATACTTAGTTTACAGTTTTTGGGATTCTGGGTTATGGCTGAATGTTTGTGGACAGGATGCAATAAAGCAAGGTCTGGCAGGGGATAGAAGTTAGAAAGGGAGAGAGAAAACAGTGTGAGATGAGACTACAGAGGGGAAGAATCATACAAGGAAGGTAATGGCGGAGTTGGAGGTATTAGGTGGCAATAGAAAAAGAGAGATACATTACAGTAGTAGGTGAGAGGGAGGATATTTCATTGGGGTGGTATATATAGAGAGATATCAGATATGGTTTAGTAGAAAGAAACTAAAATAGGGCTCTCCTAATCTTTCACCATACAATTTTAATGACTATAATGTTTCCTCTGCTTGCATTAAGAATTGTTTATCTCTTCTCCTTTTGTTCAACCAATGTCAATCACCTTAACCTGTCATGTGCATTTACTTCCAGATTTAACATAGAACCACTTGTAGACGTCTTTGCTGCACCAAATATGTAAGTTATAGAAATGGGGCTGTGACTCCTTGTATCCGTTAAACTTCTAAAGCATTGTCTCTTGAAACTTCCATTATTTTACATAAACTTGGGGCAAGAATGACTCAACTCATAATATGTAGTAGAATAACTATGAGGAAAAGAGAAAATGCCAATGAAGACATAGACCAAGAACACATCGGAGATAGTAGAATGAAAGACATAGCATAAAGCCAACATGGACAGTAGAAAACATAAATTTAAAACCTCTGCCTAAAAGACCTTACGTCCCATTCCATATTAAAACAATATGGAATTCTGGGAATAAAAAAATAAAATCCATTGGCGAAGGGGGTTAGTGCAAAAGGGGTGACCTGTTCCCATGATCCTCTACACCTCGCCCTGCAGTAACTACCCCAGTCCAGCAGTTGCCACTGGGAGTGTGAGGCCTAAAGAGACCCAGGGGTGGGCCACCAGACCTGCTTACATTGTTGATCCTCGTCCAGTGCCCCACTGCAACTCAGAGGAATGTTGTAGGTGTCACAAGCTGAGACAAAAAAAAGAGATTACCCCAATGAACCACGCTGACCTGAAGGACCAGTGCACTACCTGGGAGAAAGGATGTGGAGGATCCAGAGATGATCCAGACTGACCCTGAGAGAGAAGATCTCTACACCACTCTCCATGCAATTCAACATAACCCAGGGAACTGTAAGGGCAAACATTTTCAACCTATTTTGGTACAGGAAATCAGGGCTCAGGTTTTTCCGGGATACCGGGGCTGCTGTCACTGTGGTACACCCAGATTTGGTATCATGGACCATGTAGGTGATAGTGGCTGGAGGCCAGAAATTTCCCATCCCAGTTGCGCGCTTACATTTGGATTAGGGCACTGGGAAAGGGGTAAGGGAGGTGGGAGTAATGCCTGGAATACTTGCAGATGTTTTGCTGGGCAACTGTAAAGTCGTTATCTGAGGGCAATCACCAGGGACCAAGCATCCAAGTCCGCATCTGTAGATCTAGAGAGTCAGGAGAAAGCCAAGTATTTGGAACCCAGCGTGAATCCACTCCCTGCTCGGGAACAGGGATTTAGTTGGGCCAGTAAACAGGTCCAGAAGGGGAAATGTACTTGTGGGAAAAGGGGCTGTATTATAGGGTCGACACTGAGCCTGAGTGCAAAGGGTCCTGTCTGGTTAGCAGACAGATGGTGATTTCACGGAAATATAGGTTTAAGCTGTTAGAGATAGGCCACAAAGTGCCCTTAGCTGGTCACATAGGGATTAAGAAGACCCGGCATTGCCTTGCCAGGGTGTTCTACTTGCCTGGGGTTAATCAGGATGTTAGTAGTTACTGTAACTACTTTGATATGTGTCAGCAGTATGGACGCCCAGGACAGGGTACATGGGTTCCTCTTCAGTCCCTGCTAGTGATGGATATCCCCTTCCAATGGGTGGCTATCGATATCATAGGACACCTAGCCAGGACTAGCAAAGCAGTTCATTTTTACCATAGTGGACTATACTACCCGGTATCCTGAGGCTGACCCCCTATGTAAAATGTCTCCTGTTAAGGTTGGTAAGGAAATTCTATCAGATAGAAGTATCCAGCAGTTACGGAAGTTTTGTAATATTAAACACCTGAACTTGTCCGCATATTACCCCAGACAAATAGGCTTTGTGAAAGTTTCAGTGGGACACTTAAGAAGATGCTCTGTACATTTCGGAGCAGGAGATGGATTGGAAGAGGTTGCTCCCATACCTTCTTTTTGCCTATAGATAAGTACCTCAGGAGTCTACAGGATTCTCTCCCTTTGAACGTCTGTATAGTAGACAGATAATGGGTTCCTTGAACACGATCAGAGAGTAATGGGAAGGGGATTATGGATTGAACCAGGTGTCATGGCATCATATGTTGTGGCCTTCCGAGAGAAACTAGCTATGCTAACTGGCTTGGTCAGGGAACAATTGCAAGTGGCCAAGGCATAAAACAAATAGTATTATGACAGAGGGCTAAATATAGAGTGGAAGTGGGGCAGGAAGTTTTAATGCTGGTACCCCAGCCGTAGGATAAATTACCAGCCAATTCGGGACGGCCCCTACTTGTTAGGAAGAAATTAAATCACCACACACACCACACAGTTTATTCTCCTACTATTCACACGGTATTAATCATCCTAATCTATTGTGCATTTATTTCCAGGCTACCAAGAGATGCCGACACAGTCTCTGCCCCATATACTAGGTATGTGATAGGAATGAGGCTAAATGATCTATAATTACCAAGATCATATAGCATGAAAATACCCAGGATTAACCTTTTATATTAGATACAGAGGAAATGGAAGTTCTACCTGGGTAAATTTAAATTTAACATTTGAATTAAAAAAACAACAACATGAAGATCATAAAATGAAGGGCGGATATTAAAAAGGCTCCTAATTGCCCATGATATAATCACAACCTTTCCATGCCTGTTTATCTTCTTGCTGCTTGACTACTTCCCATCTTAACACCATCTTCTTTTTATTCTAAAGCCTTTATGACTTCTCTCTTACTTTTTATAGACTGAAAACTGCCCTGTGCTAGTAAAGAGGATAACAACAGTGAGTGAGAACAGTGGAGAAATGCAACTTACAGGGGAAATACATAGGGTCCCATTCCAATATTTTGCGCAGGCAGTTACAGTGCAAATTGCATGGACATTTAGTAACTTTTCTATCTCAATCCCTTTAATTTTCAGAGTTGAATAGGCAGAGGTGAGTTGTAAGTTACTTTGACTTCTCACTACACTGGAATGAAATAAAAGGGATTCGGTTGGGGAAAAGGGCCTTCCTATTCTCCGCTGTCCCCTACATACTCTTTATATATTCTTAAAATGTTCTTTTTACCAACTAGTTTCTCACGCCATGTCCAATCCCAGTTCTTTTAATTTCTTTGCTTGTCTTTACTTTCTTCCAACTCTCATATTCTCATCCCTACTAAACGTTGACCAATAATGTGGTAAGAAACCATAGACAGGGAGTTTAGAAATGGCAGTTATGAGACATAATAAGACAGTAATTAAACTAATTACATTTCAGAAACAACAGGAATGGGTTATGAACATCGCTGTGGAGACTTGCAAGGAGGCTCTTCATCTGTAGGATGTAGTAGTGATGAAAAAAAACTGTACCTGGAGCTTCCATAAGGAGATAAACTGCATGAGTCAAGATAAGAAGGTGTGGAAGACAGGAGAGTGAGAAATTGAAGAAAGAGAGCAAGAGTCAAGGAATAGAGGAAACAAATCAGAGAAAGAAACAGGTTGTAATGAAAAATAAAGGTTTATATTTTCTTTCTTTCATTATTATATATTATATATTATTTGTCTGATGCAGATATTAATAAAACAAAGATTTAAAAAAAAGTTTATCTAGGGAGTTAATTAATGAGAATATTGGGGTGATGAGAGCTTGAAAGAAGTTGTTTCAACTCAAAGTCCTTAATTGTTTACCGAGTCAGTACCTAAACACAGAATTAGGGTGGGGTCAGGGAACAGGGAACTGACAGTGATTTTATGGTGCAGTATCAGTGACTATTTTTAACAGTATGAGATATAGAAAGGTGGTATGTGTGGTAGTAAGAGGAATAATTACAATATATAATGAGGTTATAAAGTGAAATTGGACGACTTATAGGGAGATACAGAGCGATACAGTGAGTTACATGAAAGTATTATTTGGAACAATATAGAGGTATTTGTATTTAATGCCATAGTTCGTAGCTTGATATTTTCTCATCATTTCTCTTTTTTTTTTAGATTTTTAAATGCTCTAATTGTATTGCAGAGGGCACAGCATATGAGCAGCAGAGGATTCTAAAAAAAGGTAAAGAAAGTCTAGAAAATCTGTCCTATAAGAAGACTTAATGCTTAGAGAGTGGTTTATGAGTGGGAGTACCAGGCAAGACAACAGAGGATAGAAATTATCCACCTAGGAGTTGGTTTGTGTTTCCTACTTTCAAAAGAGTCCTCCGACAAACAGATTGTGGGCGTGTTAATTCCCTGTAATAGATGGAATTATTTAAACTATTATATTTAACCTTTAATGTTTCTTTCTTCTTATGTTTTTTAATTTATCTATTCTATCTACCACTATCTCCCCAATGCTGATTCTACACAGCAGAAATAAGGGCAAAAATCTGCTTGTATGTCCCAATTCGAGTTATAATCATATTTTAACATGTCAGTGTCCATTTGTGTGAGCCATGCTGGATATTATTTGTCAATGTACAATGTTGTCTTTTTGTGTTTTTTTGTTGAACAGAGTATATTCGTATCTATTTTAGTTTATATATGAGTTGTGCTATTACATGTCTGCATGTATGTTGTATGCTCTCTGTCTGTGATATATTTTGTCTTGATGGTACCACGTAATATACTTAGTTTACAGTTTTTTGGATTCTTGGTTATGGCTGAATGTTTGTGGACAGGATGCAATAAAGCAAGGTCTGGCAGGGGATAGAAGTTAGAAAGGGAGAGAGAAAACAGTGTGAGATGAGACTACAGAGGGGAAGAATCATACAAGGAAGGTAATCGCGGAGTTGGAGGTATTAGGTGGCAAAAGAAAAAGAGAGATACATTACAGTAGTAGGTGAGAGGGAGGATATTTCATTGGGGTGGTATATATAGAGAGATATCAGATATGGTTTAGTAGAAAGAAACTAAAATAGGGCTCTCCTAATCTTTGACCATACAATTTTAATGACTATAATGTTTCCTCTGCTTGCATTAAGAATTGTTTATCTCTTCTCCTTTTGTTCAACCAATGTCAATCACCTTAACCTGTCATGTGCATTTACTTCCAGATTTAACATAGAACCACTTGTAGACGTCTTTGCTGCACAAAATATGTAAGTTATAGAAATGGGGCTGTGACTCCTTGTATCCGTTAAACTTCTAAAGCATTGTCTCTTGAAACTTCCATTATTTTACATAAACTTGGGGGAAGAATGACTCAACTCATAATATGTAGTAGAATAACTATGAGGAAAAGAGAAAATGCCAATGAAGACATAGACCAAGAACACTTTGGAGATAGTAGAATGAAAGACATAGCATAAAGCCAACATGGACAGTAGAAAACATAAATGTAAAACCTCTGCCTAAAAGACCTTACGTCCCATTCCATATTAAAACAATATGGAATTCTGGGAATAAAAAAATAAAATCCATTGGCGAAGGGGGTTAGTGCAAAAGGGGTGACCTGTTCCCATGATCCTCTACACCTCGCCCTGCAGTAACTACCCCAGTCCAGCAGTTGCCACTGGGAGTGTGAGGCCTAAAGAGACCCAGGGGTGGGCCACCAGACCTGCTTACATTGTTGATCCTCGTCCAGTGACCCACTGCAACTCAGAGGAATGTTGTAGGTGTGACAAGCTGAGACAAAAAAAAGAGATTACCCCAATGAACCACGCAGACCTGAAGGACCAGTGCACTACCTGGGAGAAAGGATGTGGAGGATCCAGAGATGATCCAGACTGACCCTGAGAGAGAAGATCTCTACACCACTCTCCATGCAATTCAACATAACCCAGGGAACTGTAAGGGCAAACATTTTCAACCTATTTTGGTTCAGGAAATCAGGGCTCAGGTTTTTCTGGGATACTGGGGCTGCTGTCACTGTGGTACACCCAGATTTGGTATCATGGACCATGGAGGTGATAGTGGCTGGAGGCCAGAAATTTCCCATCCCAGTTGCGCGCTTACATTTGGATTAGGGCACTGGGAAAGGGGTAAGGGAGGTGGGAGTAATGCCTGGAATACTTGCAGATGTTTTGCTGAGCAACTGTAAAGTCGTTATCTGAGTGCAATCACCAGGGACCAAGCATCCAAGTCCGCATCTGTAGATCTAGAGAGTCAGGAGAAAGCCAAGTATTTGGAACCCGGCGTGAATCCACTCCCTGCTCGGGAACAGGGATTTAGTTGGGCCAGTAAACAGGTCCAGAAGGGGAAATGTACTTGTGGGAAAAGTGGCTGTATTATAGGGTCACCACTGAGCCTGAGTGCAAAGGGTCCTGTCTGGTTAGCAGACAGATGGTGATTTTACGGAAATATAGGTTTAAGCTGTTAGAGATAGGCCACAAAGTGCCCTTAGCTGGTCACATAGGGATTAAGAAGACCCGGCATTGCCTTACCAGGGTGTTCTACTTGCCTGGGGTTAATCAGGATGTTAGTAGTTACTGTAACTACTTTGATATGTGTCAGCAGTATGGACGCCCAGGACAGGGTACCTGGGTTCCTCTTCAGTCCCTGCTAGTGATGGATATCCCCTTCCAATGGGTGGCTATCGATATCATAGGACACCTAGCCAGGACTAGCAAAGCAGTTCATTTTTACCATAGTGGACTATACAACCCGGTATCCTGAGGCTGACCCCCTATGTAAAATGTCTCCTGTTAAGGTTGGTAAGGAAATTCTATCAGATAGAAGTATCCAGTACATGGCTAGTGTCACCCAGCAGTTACGGAAGTTTTGTAATATTAAACACCTGAACTTGTCCGCATATTACCCCTGACAAATAGGCTTTGTGAAAGTTTCAGTGGGACACTTAAGAAGATGCTCTGTACATTTCGGAGCAGGAGATGGATTGGAAGAGGTTGCTCCCATACCTTCTTTTTGCCTATAGATAAGTACCTCAGGAGTCTACAGGATTCTCTCCCTTTGAACGTCTGTATAGTAGACAGATAAGGGGTCCCTTGAACACGATCAGAGAGTAATGGGAAGGGGATTATGGATTGAACCAGGTGTCATGGCATCATATGTTGTGGCCTTCCGGGTGAAACTAGCTATGCTAACTGGCTTGGTCAGGGAACAATTGCAAGTGGCCAAGGCATAAAACAAATAGTATTATGACAGGGGACTAAATATAGAGTGGAAGTGGGGCAGGAAGTGTTAATGCTGGTACCCCAGCCGTAGGATAAATTACCAGCCAATTCGGGACGGCCCCTACTTGTTAGGAAGAAATTAAATCACCACACAGAAGAATTGGGAAGGCCTCAGAACAGTGACCCAGAAGAGCCTTACCCAATTTGCTAGACGCAGCTAGGTCAAGTGCACAGAAACAGATAATGGGGGAAGCATAAAACTTAACTTCGCACCAGAAGCGACAGCTGGTAGCTACCCTTGCCCCATACCAGGCACGGTTTTCAACTAGGTGTACTCCTGAAGCTGTGCACAAGGTTCTCACAGAAGGTTGCCCTTAAAGCAACCTTCCTACCGAGCCCCAGAGGCAATGTTTTGGATGAATTGAAATAGATAATGAAATTAAGTGTAATTGAACTTTCTAGTAGTTCCTGGGCTTCCCTATTAGTATTGGTACCTAAGAAAGATGGAACCACTCTTTTCTGTGTGGACTACCGTAAGTTCAATCAAAGTACTGAAACTTATGCTTACCCTATTCAACGCATGGATGAGGTTTTGGGCAGGCTAGGTACTGCTCAGTACCTAACCACCATGGATCTCTCCAAGCGGTATCGGCAGACCCCTCTTGCTGAGACAGCTAAGGTGAAGTCCACATTCAGCACCCCATTTAACCTTTACCAATTCAAAGTGATGCCAACTGTGATAAAGAATGCCTCTTCTACCAGAGGTTAGTTGATACATTGTTACAAGGGTACCAGCTGTTTGCTCAGGCCTACTTGGATGATGTTGCCATATTTAGCAATACTTGAGAAGATCACATACAGCACATCCAAACAATACTTAGTGCTACTGAAAGGGCTAAGTTAACTATCCATCCCGATAAGTGCCAGTGGGCCAGGGCAGAGATACAGCAAAGGTGGAGGGAATAGCAACTTCGCCCATACCCCAGACAAAGAAGCAGGAGATGGCTTTCTTGGGTACCCATTATGGTGCCATGGCCAAACTATTGACAGACCTGACTAGGAGGAGGATGTCAAGGATTTGTGGACTGAGGATTGTGGACTTCCCTGCCTGTTAGGTTGCTTTCCTAGTCCTCAAGGATGCTCTAACTTGCTCCCGTGTTCTGGCCACCCCAGACTACCAACAGACATTCATAGTACAGATTAATAGATATATATTTGGATTGGGGCCTATACCCAGCCAGAAGGATGAGCAATGATGTGAGCTCCTCATAGTGTACCTCAATAGGAAGATGCTGCCCAGGGAGGTGGCAAAGAAGTGTTTGACTGTGCATGGACCTTGAAAAAACTATTTTATGACAAGTTCACTGAAGTAATGGATCACAACCCCCTATGTTGGCTGTGTAAATTGACAAGAGACAATGGACGATTGCTACTATGGAGCCTCTCCTTTTAATTTCTCTATTCAACACCAGAGGGTCAAGGTCCATCAGAATGCTGATGGTCTCTCAAGGCAGGAGGATAAGTAAAGTCAGTGTAGCAAAGGATTAATCTGCCAGGATCTCCTCTTTTGGGCTATACTAGGAAGGAGGGTTAAGAAGCTGTGATGTATGGAGGGGGCAAAACTTTGAGGGACTGTTGGAGGCCTTGGATTAACATGGACTATTGGTAATCTGTCTTCCTTCTCTCCCCTGACACTGTCCTCCCAGCCTGAATTATTGGACTGTGACATTCTTGTTGTTTGCCCTGTGGGATGCGGGAGCCATGTTGTTAATGGAAAGGGCCACAATATGGGGGTGATCAGAATTATTGTATTATTGTGTAGATTTATTTATGTGAAGATTATACCCAGACATGTTTGGTATAAAAATGCTGCATTTTCCTCAGATAGGGGGTGACATCATTGATGTCGGACAGGGTTGTGCATGCATTCACAGTACCACATCAATAAAGGCTAATAAAGGTTGTCAGTTCATACATACATAATTGAGGTGTGTGTATCATTCAACGGGAATAATAATCCTTATTACTGGGATTATTGTTGTCGAACATGTTACAGTCTGTACCATTTGCTGGGTGGCGACTGATTCCTGTGGTTTGCTGGGCACTTTGGTGGTTGTAAGCTTGGCTGGCACTGATCCTGCTATCAGGCATATACAATGAACCAGACCGTCCTACTGGGTAGGTTTGAACTATGTTCTTATGAAGACTAACAGAAGCCGTAGTTTGTTCCAATCATCTAATGCAATTACTGTCCCTCCCATTAAATATCAATTAGTAATACACCAAATTCTTCAAAGCATTGCCAGTAATCCCCATTATACCACACACTCTCTCGGTATTCACACATACCCTCACTGTAGCACGATATATATATATATATATATATATATATATATACAGTATATATATCTATATATCTATATATATATATAACATTTCCTTTATACATATCTATATATAAGCTCCTCCGTCTATGCAAAAATCTACAGACTGCATTCATCATCTCTGCAGTTTCACACACAGAGGACTCTGCTTCCCACCCTCCATGTCAGAACAACGGATGCTCATCTCTAGTTTTTAATTCTTATTCCTTTTGTCTTTGCACAGACTTGGTTTCAAAAACCCAAGTGACAATCCTTATATAGATGCACTTCCTTTGGATTATTACACAGCTGTGACTGCTCCTGATATGAGCTCCTCATCTGCCTAATATGACAGGAACAATCAGTCTGTGTCCGATTCTCTCTTTGTATGGTTATAGGAAAAACAAGTATGATGTAGCGTATTGGACAGTAAGTGTCTTCTCAATGAAACCTCTCTCATTCCAGTTTATGCTCTACCTTTTTCCGTGTATACTTTCTCATTATGGATCTCTCTTTTTTTTTTTTCACATTTTATCATTTTTATCCTCACTTTCTCTCTCTTCCATTTATCAGTGGCCTGTGTTTGACATTTTTTAGTCCAAGTGGGATATCGTAGGCAACTAATAAATTCATTATAGATAAGGTGTATAGTTTTCCAAACCCCCATTTTTTTTAAAATTTAAAATCTAATTATTTCTCATCACCCAAAACTTGCACACTATACGTTTTTCACACACAAATAATTGTAGCTCTCACAAGTTGTATCCTGTTTGTCTTTCTATGAGATTTATATTGGGTTAAATTATTCTCTTTGAATTATTTTAAGAAATATCAACAATGACTAAAGTGAAAAGAGGTAAGTATTTTGTGGTTATTCGACTTATGTTCTTGTTATAGTTATTTTTAAAGTAGGAGCTGTGTGTCTGTGTAGAGTTGTGTCTGACACAGTCATTGCTGTATATACATAACATTGTGTATTTGTTCTGTTATCTGTTATGTGTGTTACAATAAATATTTCATTTCTCTTTCTTGCAGATAAAAGACTGGAGTTTCGTTAATGAAAAGGTACAGTTCTGGTCTATATATTAAATTCAACTTCAATACTATGAGCCTCATTTAATTGAGCTATCGCATGTTACTGTAGCCCGTAAGTTAATTTGCTATTCAATTGGCGTCTTCTTGCAGGCTCCAAACTAATTACGGGTTATGGCCTTGAAAACTTTGCGATGGTTAAACCTGAAACCTACAACCTCCCGAAGCCTTTGATCTTTCACAGAGTTCAGATCGGTAAAATCGCAAATCGCTATTCAATTGCAAAAATAGCCCAACAACGCACCCGCACTCAAGCCCGCAAACACCAAATGGCGGACCAAAACTTATGGACCTGCAAAAGGTTTACAGACTAGTTTGGAATACTGCAAGTGACAATATAAAGAAACCAATGCACTTTAAAATATATACATTTCACTCATCACATTTTCATTGGGAAAAAAATTGTGGACAAATGACCCCGCCACATGGCATATATCAAGTACCAGGGGAACATTTGACATATGGTTGTTCAGTCCCTCAGTCGTGTCCCACTCTCTGTGACCCTATGGACTGCAGCACACTTACTAATGTCTCTGTCTGTGCATATCCACAAGGTTTGCATGCCGTAGATATTGGAGTGGGTTGCCAGTTCCTTCTCTAGTGGACTGTGATTTGCCTGACCTCTCTGCTATGGCCTGCCCACATACAGTGGCCCTACATGGACTGTGTAATACAATGCAGTTTCACACATACAGTGTGTTGAAAAAACAAAAATCAGAAAAAAGTGGTAACCAACTCACCTGATTCTTATCTGCAAGCATTACTAACCATTAGCTAGTTCTCCGGAGAATTCGCTGGCTATGACCATTAATAATGATGTTTCATCTCACAATAAATGCTTAGCTGTGACCAGTGTCAGTGGTCAAGGTGTACTATCAACGTCTCTATATGGTATTGTTCATCAACACTGATATCACATCCATCAGCTATACAGGTGTTAGCACAAGTTAAAGGATAACCATGATATCAGCAATAGGGGAAACTACCCATTAATACAGAGAGGACACAAAAGTCAGCAGCCAGATTCAATGTTACTTACATCAGACACAAGGATCTGTTCACAGACTGATATTAAGGTCAGGATCACATGCTTCACTAGTTCATATATTAATACTGGCTGTCATTAACATGCCTTTGTGAGACTTTGCAAGTCCTCCACCATAGAGGTATTAGTCTACATTTAAGCTAACAACAATCATGTCTTTGATATCTGGCTATATGATAGCTTTAAGATTGTGGGAGCTACATGTTAAGGGGGCTGCTATTGAAGGAATGTCTACTTGAGAGGCACTGTAAAAACCTTACACCTCATATATTTCCTTCACAATGCTTGCAGAACGCAGAAGATGTCTTCATGGACCTGAATTGTACCTAAAACAAAACAAAAAAGAAAGCAACTACAAAATAACGCCTTAAAAAGATAGGGACTGCAGCATCTCTTCTCAATAGCATTCCTCAGTGACCATCAATTGGTGAAATGTTAAACAGAACACTATGTGTCCACAGAGAAGAGGATCATGGACCATGTGAGGGGAGGCAGCCATCTGCATACAAAATATCACCATCACATAGGCCAAGATTCAAGACTCTGTAGCCAGACTAGATTATGTTAACATTAGGACCAATAGATTGTCACTGTGGAGTGCTGTTGAGGAGGCAAAAAACATCTGCGCAGCCCGTACAACTATCATTTGCTAGATTTTATCTATTCTTTGGTTCTTGATCTTGATTGATCTTGGCTCCTAACACTATCTTGATTCTGGCTGCAGTCTGTAACTGCACAGGCTGCAGTGGGCACAACAATACATGGACTCTCTATTGGTTGATAACTGGGGTTGTGCCCAGGAATGACAGTAATTTGTCAGCTTCATGGATTTAATGATGCATCCATCTATCCATTGTTAATTGTATAGAGCTGACATGTCAGTGTCTTTGTTGGTCATAATATACATGTGTCAACATGTGTGTGATGTACATGTGGCGGCAATTTGGTGTATGTGATATTCACCTGACATGGAGGCTGAGTCCTGCTGGGCCACCTGGCCTGAAGCTCCAGCGGCGGGCACCTGTCTCAGAAGGTCACAATATTGTCCTTACTTGGCCATCATACTCCTCACCCTGGCCCTGATGTCATCAACATGGTGCTATACGGACCTAACATCCCTTGGCGCTGTGCCCAGTGCTGTAACCTCAGCCGCTACCTCCCTCCATGCCTGGGCCCTAGCCCCTGGTCTGACTTCCCTCCCCTCGCAAGGATCACGGGGTGACCACAGATGGCACCAAGGAGGACCACATTCTCCTGGTGTGTGTAGTTGTGGGCCCTGTGCTTGCCCTTAGCCTCTTGTCCTCCCGACTGTGGATGGGGATCCTTGCCTCCCTGAACTGTCCCTGTGACCAGTTCCTCCCCCGAACTACCACCCTGGGATCAGCCCCCCCCCCCCCCCCCCCCCCCCCCCCCCCCTCAATCTCTCGTCTAAATGTGCCTGGTGCTAGGGCCGCCCTGCCACCATCCACCTCTTCCTCTCTACTCTCCTCCTCCTCCACCACTTCCACCACCTCCTGCTCCTCCTCCTCTGCCACCTCCTCCTCTCCTCTACTACCCACCTCCTCCTCTCCTCCACTACTCTCCTCCTCCACTCTCCACATCCTCCTCTCCTCTACTCCCCTCCTCTTCCTCTCCTTCACTCCTCTCCTCCTCTTCTCCACTCCTTGTCTCTTCTTCCCCACTCCCCAGGACCACCTCTCTCTCCTCCTCGCCTCCCCTCATCTCCTCCTCCCCGCCTCTCCGCTTCTCTCCCCTCCCTCCATTTAAATCCCAAAATGAATATAACAATAATCAAAAAAGGTTTGGCTGTATATGTATGATGGAAAAAATATGCGTATTATGTGTATTTAATAACTGTTAGTGGATGGGGTGTGGGGGATGGGGGTGTGTATGGAGTAACATAGCTCTGTGTGTCTTTATGTGTATTCTTTAAATGATATGTATTGCTATTATGTGTAATCTGTAAATATGTGTAAACAAAGATTAAGTGAAAAATCGGAAATAGTATAATAGAAATAAGCAAATCACAAATTTCTGCTCTCAAACCTCTCCTACTCTCTCTCTATCTATAACCAATCTCCAACTCCGGGACTTGCGTGCTACTTCATCAGAAAATACAACACAGTCTGCGCATGGGTGGGTGGAACGCAAATTTATAATCTCCCTCTTTCAATCCTCTGTGGCTAGATCGCTTTCTATTGGCTGAGAGGCTGTGTTGCACTATGTTATACCGTGATTGGATCGTAACAGATGATCGCATATCGGCCAGCCCCTTAACAGTTTGCGGCCGCGGGAGGGCTTTACGGGCTTGAGGCTTTGGCCCGTAACTCGAGCCCTTGGTCAATTGAATAGCTCCGGATCCGGAGACGAACAGGACCCTGCAGCATGCCCACAGACATATGGTCTACATCCTGCGTGATGCGGGCTTGCAATTGAATCGTGCTCTACATTTTAACTTTAATTTTAGTATTAGGGTTGTATGGATACAAGGAAAAGTGTGTCAGTGTTAAGAGTTAAGAAGTGTGAGATAAAGGTGATATTTCTATTGGTTGATTATCAATAATAACAGTTTAGGTACTGAGACCTTGTAGTCTTGAAAACTCCTTATACTTGTTGTTATACTTATATAATGAATAAAGAAATTTGTAACTTTCTTATTGTTAAAAAATGTCTCCATTATTCTACATTATATACATAACAACAAACTAATCTGGCCCTGAGGCATCTGTGAAATAGCTTGAGCCGCCACTGTTATGAACCAGGGTTTGGACTTCATGTAAATTGGATAGAAAGTCCCAGCTTTAATGAGAATTAGTCTAAATACGTTGAGAACCACAGAATTCTGCTAATTAATTATTTGTTGTTTCTTTCAGATGAATAAATGACAACAGGAGCTTAATAGCAAGTTTGTGAGAGGTGAGGAGTATGTCCTTATTATATCCTAAAATGACAGTAAACTCCTAAATATATCAGTATAATACCATACTGTAATTTATTAACTCTGCTTAGAAAAGTAAAACTTATAAGTTTATTGTGATTAAAAAGCATCTCTTTTGTGAGGAACCTTGCCTTGAGAAGAGCTGGGTTACCCAATGTCTTTAGGCTGAAATACTCACATTATTATACAGGGCCTTGCAAAAGTATTCACCCCCACATTTTTTCGTGTTTTGTTGCCTCACAACCTGGAATTAACATGGATTGTTTTAAAGATTTGCATCATTTAATTTACAAAACATGCCCACAACTTTTTAATATGTTTTTTACTGTGAAGCAAACAACAAATAACAAAAAAGTCAATGTGCATAACTATTCACCCCCCTAAAGTCAATACTTTGTAGAGCCACCTTTTGCAGCAATCACAGCTCCAAGTCGCTTTGGATAAGTCTCTATGAGCTTGCCCAATCTTACCACTGGGATTTTTGCCCATTCCTCCTGGCAAAACCGCTGCAGCTCCTTCAAGTTGGATGGTTTGCGCTTGTGAACAGCAATTTTTAAGTCTGACCACAGATTTTCTATTGGATGGGGGTCTGGGCTTTGACTAGGCCATTCCAACACATTTACATGTTTCTCCTTAAACCCCTCAAATGTTTCTTTAGCAGTGTGTTTGGGGTCATTGTCCTGCTGGAAGGTGAACCTCCATCCTAGCCTCAAATCACGCACAGAGTGGTACAGGTTTTGATCAAGAATATCCCTGTATTTAGCACCATCCATCTTTCCCTCAACTCTGACCAGTTTCCCAGTCCCGGCTGCTGAAAAACATCCCCACAACATGATGCTGCCACCACCATGTTTCATTGTGAGGATGGTGTTCTTTGGGTGATGTGATGTGTTGGGTTTGCACCAGACATAGCGTTTTCTTTGATGGCTGAAAAGTAAAATTTTAGTCTCATCAGACCAGACCACCTTCCTCCATACATTTTGGGAGTCTCCCACATGCCTTTTCGTAAACTCAAAATGTGACATTTTTTTTAAAAGTGAGGGCTTTCTTCTGTCCACTCTGCCATAAAGCCCAACTCTATGGAGCGTACGGCTTATTGTCGTCCTATGTACAGATACTCCAGTCTCTGCTGTGGAACTCTGCAGCTCCTCCAGGGTTACCTTAGCTCTCTGTGCTGCCTCTTTGATTAATGCCCTCCTTGCCCGGTCCATGAGTTTTGGTGGGCGGCCGTCTCTTGGCAGGTTTGCTGTTGTGCCATGTTCTTTCCATTTGGTTATGATAGATTTGATGGTGCACCTGGGGATCATCAAAGATTTGGATATTTTTTATAACCTAACCCTGACTTGTACTTCTCAACAACATTGTCCCTTACTTGTTTGGAGAGTTCCTTGGTCTTCATCGCAGTGTTTCATGGTGGTGCCTCTTGCTTAGGTGTTGCAGCCTCTGGGGCCTTTCAAAAAAGGTGTGTATATGTAATGACAGATCATGTGACATTTAGATTGCACACAGGGGGACATCATTTCACCAATTATTTGACTTCTGAAGGTAATTGGTTGCACCAGAGCTTTTTATGGGCTTCATAATAAAACGGTGGAATACATACACACACAACAATTTTCTGTTTTCGATTTCTAAAAAATAGTTGTATGTATATATTTTTCAGATTTTACTTCACCAACTTAGACTATTGTGTTCTGGTCCATCACATAAAATTCAGATTAAAAAAACATTGAATTTAATGCTGTAATGTAACAAAATAGGTAAAAAGTCAAGGGGGGTGAATACTTTTGCAAGGCACTGTAAATAGTGGCAGAGTATGAGGCCAAATTCACAACAGTTTTCTAAGTGTTGCAGAGGTTTTGTGGCAGAGTGTAAGGAAACATGCTTACATATATTTTCAAGTTTTTTTTTACAAAAAATCAACTTTCCCTAAGTTGTATATACTAATCATTACTACTTCATAGATATTGGGACCTGTTTAAAGAATCTGTCCAATTTAGGAGCAACGTCAACTTATGAGAGTGACATGTTTAATGGGATAATTTATTTGGTCAAATGTAGGAGCAGAAGGGACCTTAAGTAATTTCTAGTTTGAATGTGGATGGGAGGCTGATATTGGGGCTTATTTGTAACAATATCTATTTTTTTTTCCAGCCAATAATTGGAACAAGGAAAAAAAGGCTGCTCTGCAAATCAATACAAAATTATTTAAATTGCTGATTAAAACTTCTAGATAAATGCAGATATCCTCTCATGTAATTATTGTTGCTCCCATCAAATAGCAATAAATGCTACAGTAAATTGTTAAAAATATGGCCACTAAACAGCATTATACCACACACTGCCTCAGTATTCACACACAGAGCCTCATTCAATTGCGAGTTGGCCAATTGAATAGGGCTCTATATAAGCACATTACATATTTTTTATACAGAACTTTTTAGTTACTGAACGTCTATCCAAAATCAAGGTCTTCACTAACTAAAAACTTCGGTCAAAAAATATGTTATGTGCTTATATAGAGCCCTCTTCAATTGGCAAAATTGCAATTGAATGAGGACCACAGTGTTTATACACACTGGGCCTCATTCTATTATCGGCCGTAAAACGGCTGCAAGGCTGCGGGGGTTCCGTTATCTTGCAATTCAATTATACGGCACGCAAGGATATCCCCTTACGGCCGGCCGTATATCTTGCAACCGGCCGTAAGCTCAGAAAACTTTAAACGCAAAAATTAATTCAAGACGGCACTGTAAAGCTCTGTAAATGCTAGGGATCATATTGGGGGACATGAGGATTAATAGCAACCCCCTCTCAAGCTTGCACATCAGCCCAAATTCGAGTTTACATTAACTGTTTATTTTCCGGCCGCAGCGTGGGCGGGTCTGAGGTGCTCGTAGCCCTCTGGACTTTTTACATGGATTTTTGACATAAATTAAAAAATAATTTATTTACGGATTTGAGTGTAGGGGAATGTTTATAGTCTCCTCAGAGTGCAGGATGGCTTTATTTCAGCTTTATAATGTGCTTTATTGGTGCTAGCGGGACCTTTTTCCTGCAAGTAAGCTGCTGCTCGGTTTTAGCCTTACAGAGAGGGTTCCCGGAGCAATTGAATAGCAACCGGGATTTTCTTGCAGCCGAAACTCTTGCGGCCGTTTTAGATCAAAGGCTTTCCTCCGGCGCGAGCGGCCGCAAGGGATAGCAAGGCGCCGGCCGCAAGCCTGCCGGAATCCCCGGCCGGAGGGGAATAGAATAGACAAATAGCTTGCGGCCGGTCCTTGCGGCCCCGCATCTCCTACGGCCGATAATAGAATGAGGCCCACTGTACTTATTCCTCCATTATTTAAACACAGAGCCTTCTTGGGGTCACATACTCCATCACTATGATCACACACTCTCTTGAGCCCACTACTCCCTTAAAATGTACACGTTTTGAATCTGCGGTCAATTACTCTCTTACTTGTACATTCTCTGAAAAGAACAGTCCTTCTCTCAAAATGTACCCCCATCAAACTGTGGTGTTATTAGTAGTCATGGCAACAGTGATAGTGGGAAAGACCACTTTTGCTATCTGCAAGAGACTGCAAAAGACTAAGTGCTCTTCAGCCTAGGTAGAATTGCAAAATGACCGGGCTGCTGGTCTCATTCCCAGCCTCAATATTCTTGCCAAACCACTGGATCCTTATCCTGTCCTTGTCCAATCGAAAGAAAGCAAAAGTAACTCAAATGCTGCACCCTCTGCTCTCCCCGAGGGATAAAGAAGTGGCCATACTGATGTCCTCAAACATTCACCAGAACATACTCTTGCTGGAAAAACACAACTATAGCTTTAGTGTTGTTTGAGTTCAGAGAAATGGGAATCATTAAAACCAACACACAACCACCCTCAGAGGAGAGGACCTAACCGGCTAAATACATTCACTGGAGCCCACAGTTCACTCTATGCAAAACCACACACAGGCTGCTCTCTCTGTTGTCACATTTGTATAGAACAACTAATAGATAGTCCTCCCTTTACAAATATCCACACAAAAGCTCCTTAGCTCCTTAGAGTTTCATCCCATTATGCATAGCCTCAGAGTCTCCTCTCTTTATGTATACCTATACATAAGTTTTTCCCTCTCTGAAAAAAATATGCTATCAGAAATGGCAGAGTAAGGACTGGGCAAGGTGCCCATGTCTACATGTGGGCATGAGGGGTTACATCTTGAAGGGATAGTAGTGTACACATTATTTTGTTCCCCAACCACCACCACCAAACATTTTATTTGTTATTGTAAGCACAGACTGACTGTGGACCAGATCATGAACTTCTTATTGCAAAGTTCAAAATTAAAAGAGAGGGACATCATGAGACAATAAATAAATATCCTCTGTGAATACGCACATATATATATATATATATATATATATATATACACACACACACATATATATAATTATATATGTGTATATATATATGCATATATATATATATATATATATATATATATAAATGTACGCATTTACATATACATCTATAGATATTATAGTACTATAAATACTTTCTTACCTACCCGGTGCTGCACTCCACTTCCTGGGGTGAGAAGAGTCCACTGCAGTCCAGAGGGCCGAGGGGGGCCACAGAGGTCCGAGGGGGGCAAAGGGGCCAGCAAGGAAAGAGGGGGTCACAAGGGCCGAGGGAGGCCTCAGGGAGATGAGGGAGGTCGCAGAGGTCCACGAGGGGCCAACAGTGGTCCGCGAGGGGCATAAGGGGAGACAGGGCCTGCCAGGCACAGTGGGCGATAAGGGGATGCAGGGACCCACAAGAGGTATGCAGGGGCTGTGGCAGCACTGGAGGGGCCTGTGGGGGGGGGGGCACAGCGAGCCCTAAGGGGGCCACAGGGCCTGATGGGGGTACCTGGGGCTTGTGGGGGGGCTACAGTGAGCCTTACGGAGCTGCATAAGGGGGCCACACATATGCTAATGAAGTGACGTCACATGTACGTCGCGTCATTAGCACATGCCGGTCGGATACAGCCAGAAGACACACGCTCAACTTACTCCCAGCTGCAGGCCCACTGTGTCTCCTCCCTCCTTCCCCCTTATCCTCCTCCTCCCCGCTTATCCTCCTCCTCCCTTTCCCCCTCTCCAGTTAGCCCCCTCTCCCTCCAATGACCTCCCTATCCCCTTTCCCCTCTCTTCGTGTCATCAGATAAGCTGTGTCCAACCGGCATATGCTAATGACGTGACGTCACATGCGCGTCACATCATTAGCATATGTCAGTCTGACACAGCCAGAAGACGCTCTGCAGGGGAGAGAGCAGCAGGAGCTCATGGAGTGACAGTAAGACAGGGGAAAGGGGATAGGGATGTAATTGGAGGGAGAGGAGTGGTTAATTGGAGAGGGGGAAAGGGGGGGGGAGCATGAGGAGAAGGAGGTTAGGGGATGAGAAGGAGGGAGTAAGACAATGGGGAAAAGGGTGGATAAGGGGGAAAGGAGGAGGACGATAAGGGGAAGGGGGAGAGACAGGAGAGGGAGAGCAGGGCAAAGAGACACTGGGGAGGGAGAGGATAGAAGAGACACGGGAGGGAGAGGAGGAAGAGATACAGGGGAGGGAGAGGGGGGGGAAGAGACACAGGGGAGAGAAAGGGGGGAAGAGACACAGGAGAGGGAGGGCAGAGCAAAGAGACACAGGGAGGGAGTGGAGGGGGAAAAAAGATGGGAGGGAGAAGGGTGAAAGAGACACGGGAGGGAGAGGGGGACAGGGGAAGGGAGAGGGGGTGGGAAACGGGAGGAATAGGGGGGGAAGAGACACAGGAGAGGGAGGAGGGAAGAGACACGGGAGGGAGAGGGGGAAAAGACACAGGGGGGGAAGTGACACAGGGGAGGGAGAGGGGGGAGAGACACATATATATCAATCAAGCAGTCCCATGTACGTCATTAGCATATGTCAGTCTGACACAGCCAGAAGACGCTCTGCAGGGGAGAGAGCAGCAGGAGCTCATGGAGTGACAGTAAGACAGGGGAAAGGGGATAGGGATGTAATTGGAGGGAGAAGAGTGGTTAATTGGAGAGGGGGAAAGGGGGGGAGGAGCATGAGGAGAAGGAGGTTAGGGATGGGAAGGAGGGAGTAAGATAATGGGGAAAAGGGAGGATAAGGGGGAAAGGAGGAGGACGATAAGGGGGAAGGGGGGAGAGACAGGAGAGGGAGAGCAGGGCAAAGAGACACTGGGGAGGGAGAGGGTGGAAGAGACACGGGAGGGAGAGGAGGAAGAGATACAGGGGAGGGAGAGGGGGGGAAGAGACACAGGGGAGGGAGAGGGGGGGGAGGGACAGGGGAGGGAGAGGGGGAAGAGACACAGGGGAGAGAAAGGGGGGAAGAGACACAGGAGAGGGAGGGCAGAGCAAGGAGACACAGGGGAGGGAGTGGAGGGGGAAAAAGATGGAGGGAGAAGGGTGAAAGAGACACGGGAGGGGGACAGGGGAAGGGAGAGAGGGTGGGAAACGGGGGGAAGAGACACAGGAGAGGGAGAGGAGGAAGAGACACAGGGGGGAAGTGACACAGGGGAGGGAGAGGGGGGAGAGACACATATATAACATTCAAGCAGTCCCATGTACGTCATTAGCATATGTCAGTCTGACACAGCCAGAAGACGCCCTGCAGGGGAGAGAGCAGCAGGAGCTCATGGGGTGACAGTAAGACAGGGGAAAGGGGATAGGGATGTAATTGGAGGGAGAGGAGTGGTAATTGGAGAGAGGGAAAGGGGGGGAGCATGAGGAGAAGGAGGTTAGGGATGGGAAGGAGGGAGTAAGATAATGGGGAAAAGGGAGGATAAGGGGGAAAGGAGGAGGACGATAAGTGGGAAGGGGGAGAGACAGGAGAGGGAGAGCAGGCAAAGAGCCACTGGGGAGGGAGAGGGTGGAAGAGACACGGGAGGGAGAGGAGGAAGACATACAGGGGATGTAGGAGGGGGGGAAGAGACACAGGGGAGGGAGAGACACAGGGGAAGAGACACAGGGGGGGAAGAGACACAGGAGAGGGAGGGCAGAGCAAAGAGACACAGGGGAGGGAGTGGAGGGGGAAAAAGATGGGAGGGAGAAGGGGAAGAAGAGACCACAGGAGGGAGAGGGGGGAAGGACAGGGGGTGGGAAACAGGGGAGGAATAGGGGGGGGAAGAGACACAGGAGAGGGAGAGGGGGGAAGAGACACAGGAGGGAGAGGGGGAAAACACACAGGGGGGAAGTGACACAGGGGAGGGAGAGGGGGGAGAGACACATATATATATATCAATCAAGCAGTCCCATGTACCTTATTAGCATATGTCAGTCTGACACAGCCAGAAGACGCTCTGCAGGGGGGAGAGCAGCAGGAGCTCATGGAGTGACAGTAAGACAGGGGAAAGGGGATAGAAATGTAATTGGAGGGAGAGGAGTTGTTAATTGGAGAGGGGGAAAGGGGGGGAGGAGAAGGAGGTTAGGGGATGGGAAGGAGGGAGTAAGATAATGGGGAAAAGGGAGGATAAGGGGGAAATGAGGAGGACGATAAGGGGGAAGGGGGAGAGACAGGAGAGGGAGAGCAGGGCAAAGAGACACTGGGGAGGGAAGGGTGGAAGAGACACGGGAGGGAGAGGAGGAAGAGATACAGGGGAGGGAGAGGGGGGGAAGAGACACAGGGGAGGGAGAGGGGGAAGAGACACAGGGGAGAGAAAGGGGGGAGAGACACAGGAGAGGAGGGCAGAGCAAAGAGACACAGGGGAGGGAGTGGAGGGGGAAAAAGATGGGAGGGAGAAGGGTGAAAGAGACACGAAGGGAAGAGGCGGGAAGGGACAGGGGGTGGGAAACAGGGAGGAACAGGGGGGGAAGAGACAGGAGAGGGAGAGGGGGGAAGAGACACAGGGAGGGAGAGGGGGAAAAGACACAGGGGGAGGGAGACAGGGGGGAGAGAGACACATATATATCAATCAAGCAGTCCCATGTACCTTGTGTTTCTCCAAATACCTCTTAGATTGTAAGCTCTCATAAGATGAGGGCCTCATCTATACCTCTATCAATGTACAGTACATGTACAAATGTGTTGGGGTGTTTAATTTATACTGTGCAAACATTCATGATCTTATTGTACCCCTAGCGCTGCAGAGTCTGCTGCCACTTTACTAATGGCATATAATAATAAGCACATACCCCGGACATATAAAGGTGGAATGCACTGAGCACACCCTGGACATTTCTCATTGGAATCAGCTATGAACACCATTGATCCATACAAGGAAGAATGGACTAAGCATATACTCACCATGGACACATAATAATATATATGCTGGAAAGATATCATATATATTGAAAGCAGTAAGCACATTACTGGACACATACACAGTGGAAATGACTGAGGACACACAAAGGCACAAACATAATGGAATAGACTAAGCTGTACGCACTACAGTACTACACAGAAGCATGGGCTGAGCTCCTGCTGGACATGGGATCGGTTGAGCACATACTGGGCACATATACAGTGTAATGGACTGTGCATATACACACTGGATAAATATACAGTTAAATAAATAATGCACACACTGCACTGATCTTATTCACTGGACACATGTAAAATGGAATGAACTGAGTGCATCCTAAACACGTCGAATAAACAAAGCAAAATACACTTGGCACATTCACTGTAGAATATACTAAGCATATGTATACTCAATACATATACATTGGAATAGAATGGGAAAAATCATATCCACAAACCACATTTACTCTGAAACCCAGTCATGTACAAAAAACAGGCCTCTGATCATTTTCTTCTTATTAGATTTTATTTATACAAAATGTCCGTCAGCAACAAAAAACATCCAAAATGGCTGCTGATGACTGACTGACTGGGCTGACTGGACACAAATATAAACAAAACACAGCTTTTATAGTGTTTACATAAAGAACATGGTATAACCCATTACTCATGGTACAATCCATTGCTTAAACCAATAAGATATTATTTATATTGGGTGATGCAATAAAATAAGATGCATGCAGTTTGCACGTGCTTAATCATATCTGGCACGTCACTATATGCGCAAAAAAACACTTTTATTTATTATCTCTAGGGCAAGTGCTGACTTTGTAGACTTACTGAAATACATATTTGCTTAGGCTAAATTATTGCATCTGAATGAACAGAGAATTCAAACTGGATACATATATATTGGAACAGTTTTATTATAAACCCTGGACACATATTGAGAGTTGTTACAAATACAGGGGGCAGGACAAGAATAGCTAACTTTTAAGCCTTTCCAGCAATTATTGTTTGTGACAGAACATTTCAGACCTTGATCTTTGAAATAACTTCCAGAGAAGTTTGTAAGCTTCATGTCCAGGAACACCATATTTATAAAGTGCAACATTTTTAACTTGATAATGGACAACCTATTTTAAAAAGTTAAAGAATAGAACATTTTGGTCCTTTCCCTTTTGAAATTCGCCAGCAGTGCCGCCCAACAACCTCTAGATGGCACGCCGATTTTCAGTGCCGATACCATAGAGTTAGGGTTGAGTAAACTTTTAGAGTTATGGTGAGGGTTAGGGTGAGGGTTATTGTTAGTTTAAGGGTTAGGGTAACCTTCTAAGGTTACAACTTGTGTGAAATATTGGTAGCGCTGCAAAATATCCAAAGCGCCATCTAACGACCACTTGCCGGCACTGCAGCTGTCAGTGCGGTGGCAAATTTAAAACTTTTTGAACTATGATATTCAGGGTGAAGATAGCATCTCTGTTTAGTTATATGGAAAAGGCTTCAATTGTAATGCAACAATAGGATAGCACTCCCACCACTACCTCTTAACCTCCAGGAAAACAGCTTCTAAAAATGCTAACTATAAGATTTTCTCAAAAGTATTTTTATGCTCACTGTTTACTCAGCTGCTATTATTATTAGTTTACTAAATACTTCATTAACATGTTACATTTTTCCCAAGCCAGGGGTGTCCAAACTCGGTCCTGCTGGGCCGCACACAGGCCTGGATTTAATGGATATCCTTGCTGCAAGCAGGTGAGACTATTGCTTCTTCAATTGACTCACCTGTTCACAGAAAGGAAATCCTCAAATCCAGGCCTGTGTGCGGCCCTACAGGACCGAGTTTGGACCCCCCTGCTTTAAGCCCAATTAGTCCAATCCTGTGAGAAATATCTGAGACAGGATATTACAAGAAAAAAATACTTTATTGGAAAAAATGCTTGAAAACAGGATATTTTGACAATAAATTAGAAATGAATTAAAGGTTCTAAATGTCTATTTTGTTATTTAGTTAATATTTTATATTATTGTCATATCTTCACAGAAAACTTAGTTTCTTTCTGTGTTGCAAAACCACTTTAAACACAAGAGCAAAAGAACTGTTCAATCCACCTTAAATAAAGAAGGCCAGGCAGAAGTGGGTGTGGTGCATGCTCCTCTGTGAGAGAGAAGGATGCCTAGAATTCTAACAGTGTGATTGGTCAGTACCTATAGTGGGCGGGCTAATGATTAGGTATATAAGGCAGATCAGCCTGGCAGTTTTATTGAGCAGAAGACACAGGAGGGAGAGGTATTGGTGGCAAGAGGGTAATAGTGGTACATGGTTATTGGTGGTTTGTTTTTAAGTAATGTTGTTGGACTATTTATAATTTGACCTTCCTTTGTTTTTCTACATGACTATTTTTACTTGCATTCAGTATTTTAATGGCCCAGAAGAAGGGGTTGAATAGATTAAAATATAGTTGTACTACTTTATATGCTCATTAAAATATAGCAGTAAGCACTCTATGTATTACTATTCTTAGGTAAATCTTCAAGTATTTATCTTCTACCTTAATGTCTAATCCCAAGTGACCTGTAGCTCTAGCCAAATGCTCTCTCCCCAGCACTATTTCCTGCTTTTGTCCCGTCAAAAAAAATCGGAGGAAATTAAATTGTTACCTTTTCTTAATATACTCAGGTGTTAAATTGGGTTTTTATATTAATGCACTTCCTTAACTGCCTCCTTCCATATTAACCTTTTTTAAATCTATCCCTTGTTTTAGGTACAACTGTCATCATGGTAAACACTGGAATTAATGGGTAAGTAGTAGCCATATGGAGATGTGTAGTTCTAGCCTTAATGAAGCCCTGCTCACAACTACATCCAATACATGTTTAAACATTGTAACGTGAACAGTTGAGATGAGAAACCTCTCAGAATATAATGTATTAAGTCAAATGCAGGTTCTCTGTGGTAAATGGGTGTGTATATATAAAAGGGAAATATCGCACCTCTAGGTTTGGCCGTATTGGACGCTTGGTGACCAGAGCTGCCTTGGAATCTGGCAAGATAAAGATTGTAGCAATCAATGATCCTTTCATTGATCTGGATTATATGGTGAGATGACTGGCTTTCTGACAGCTTAATACAGAGCTGTTGTATAGCTTATACTCATGTATCTAACTTTTTTTTCAGGTTTACATGTTCAAATACGACTCCACCCATGGCATTTTCAAAGGAACTGTGAAGGCTGAGAATGGAAAGCTGATTGTGAATGGCCATGAAATCTCAGTTTTCCAAGAGTGAGTTTCTCATAGATGGGCATAACAGTGTTTCTAGTTAGATGGTGCTTGAAAGACCTTCTAAACAAGCTTTGGTTGAATGCAACTTACTGGACCCATGTTTATTTCACTTCCCTAGACGAGACCCAGGCAACATTAAATGGAGTAATGCTGGAGCAGACTATGTGGTGGAATCTACTGGGGTCTTTACAACCACTGAGAAGGCTTCTGTGAGTATCAACATCATGTCACCAGTAGGGGAAAAAAAAACTTCACCTGTTGTGTAAAATATCTGGATCCTCTATTGCAGCTTCACCTGAAAGGTGGTGCCAAGCATGTTATAATATCGGCCCCCTCTGCAGATGCACCAATGTTCGTTGTTGGTGTGAACCATGAGGAATACAAAAAGACACTCCAGGTTGTCAGGTAAGCAGAACAACTTAAAAGTAAACTAAACCAACAAAAAACCCCAGCAGATTCCACAATGTCTAAGCCAATGTATGATGGGCAACTCTGGCATTTGAGGCCTTTATGGGACACTTTGACCACAGGTTACACTGCAATATTCCTTTTTATTTAGCAGTTTCCAATTGCAAGACTAGTATAAATAAATTGTATTGTCTTGAACATGCAAGTCTTAATCTTTTTAAATTTCCCAAACCCTGTAAAGTAATTTCAGTAGTATTTATTAATGTATAATCTGTGGCATCTTATGTATTTTCAAATCGGATTTCTTTATGCTGAGTGGAGACACGGCTCAATTCAGTGTAATGGCTACAAATCAAAACACAATCTATTAAATATGCAAAGTATGCTTTTGTAAAAAGCCTCAAAGCAATCCACTAGCACCAGTTTTCCTTCCATGTCTCTGCTCTACTTTTAAACTATTTGTTCCACAGTAATGCCTCCTGCACAACAAACTGCCTGGCCCCACTTGCAAAAGTCATCAATGACAAATTTACCATTGTGGAAGGCTTGATGGTGAGTTACAGACCTATATTTGCTTCCTGGACCATATTTGGGAGACTGCACCTCTACCTAACAACTTTGTTCCCCACATCTTTCTTAGACTACTGTTCATTCCTACACTGCAACTCAGAAAACTGTAGATGGTCCATCTGGCAAACTGTGGCGTGATGGGCGTGGAGCTGCACAAAACATCATCCCAGCATCAACTGGAGCAGCAAAGGCTGTGGGGAAAGTCATTCCAGAACTGAATGGGTGAGATGGGGTGTGCAACTTGTGTACGGTAGGGCTCATATGCATCCTATAAAGTTTCTATTGAGACCGTACTAATCATTTAATCTTATGATTATTTGGACAGAAAGCTGACTGGAATGGCTTTCCGGGTTCCTACTCCAAATGTGTCTGTTGTGGATCTGACTTGCCGTTTGGAGAAACCTGTAAGTTTATCAAAACTCAAATGTTTGCTACTACAGTACACATGAGTATGTAGAGCAGCCAAATCCAAGAGGAAATCTGTAGGCTCTACTTGGTTGTGACTGTATTATTTCTTTTAAATGCGGCATTGTTGATTCTTACAGCTCTTAAATTTACCTTGGTTATCAATTTCAACTTGATATATTGATATGGAGCAGTAACAATCTTAAACCTGTTAAGAGTTTAAATGTTACACTCCAAATTCATGCTTATACTGCATTCTAAAAATAAAGCCTACATTTAATTTTTTATTTTGCAGATTTAGCAGTGCCTCAGCTTCTATAAAAGCTATAGTAGTTACATGTTGGCAAACTTCCTTGTGGAAAGCCTAGTCATAACAATGGTTGCTCTGGAATAAGGTATTGGCTTCACAAAGCCTGAAGATCAGTGTCCCTTTATGACTAAAAGGACCTCAGGTGTTCAAAAGTCATTTTCAGCCAATGAAGCAGTGGGGATCTGCAATGTAAGCCAGTGTTATACAAGCCACTCAATTGTTTTGGAAAAGGCTCAGTTTAGAATTGTATAGCGTGCTTGAAGGGACAACATCGGCTTGTAACTGGTTTCATTTTAAAGTTAAGCCTTAAGAATGAGCCACCAAGCATTCTACTTTATTCTCTACCATAAATATAGGTTCATCAATAGCATTTTATTGCTATGCTGTAGCCATTTAGAGAGAATATGACTCGGTAGTGGCAGGTTTGGTCAGGAACCAGACTACTTCCTCCTGAAACATTAGTCTAACTTTGTTACATTCTTTAGCTTAGTGTGGAATGTAGAGTTGAAAGTTGGAGGTTACTTGATGACTAACTATTAAACATCTTATTTTGCACCAGGCCAAATATGAAGACATAAAGACTATAATACGTGCTGCAGCTGATGGGCCAATGAAAGGAATTCTGGGATACACAGATGAACAGGTAAGCATTGTTTAGCTTGGTTCTTGTACATCTGAACACCTTGCAATATGGCTCACTGAGTTTTGGGTAACACAACTGAAATTCTCATTTAGGTTGTCTCAACCGACTTCAATGGGGATACTCGTTCTTCCATCTTCGATGCGGGTGCTGGGATTGCTCTGAATGATAAATTTGTTAAGCTTGTGTCTTGGTAAGATGGATGACTGGTATATGGGTTTGTAGAGAATGAGTTGCTGTACTCAATTAAAATATTGCTCTTTTGCAGGTACGACAATGAATGCGGCTATAGCCACCGTGTGGTAGACTTAATCACCTATATGGCAACCAAGGAATAACCTGTCCAGTAAACTCTCCCTCCAGTGGCCCAAAACAACATTAGATCTTTCTGTAATGACAAATAAAAAATTGAAAACCGTATGCCTGTCTCCTCCTTTGTCCATTGAGTGAATTTGTCAATCAATGTGCATACTTTGGCTTCCCCCATTTCGTATCCATACAACATGGTTAAATCCCTATTGATAAACATTGGTATGGCTCAGCTCAATTACAAAACACCATTGATTCTAGTTATTACAAATCTTCCTGATAAGAGACACTTCACGGTCTTCCTCTTAATGTATATTCCAATATACACTGTGGAATCTCAAACCAGACTTATTTTAAGGGCAATGCAAACTGTATTTAGCTTGGCAATTGACTAAGAATCTGTTTCTATATTTTCACAAGTTCCTTTATTATGACAACACTTTATATCAAATTCTAACCTAATGGCTAGAAAGCATAGGGCCACAGTAAATCTTGTAACACTAGTTGTTAGATTCTTAATTTTCATGTGGAGTATCACAAGGGTTGGCATTGGCCAGATCACAAAGCAACCTGTTCACAATATTTCTGTAATAGCTTATGTCATCTAACTGATTGCTGGTGATTTTTGTATAAAAATAAAAAAAAACCTTTGTAAAATGTGACCCCACTATCGTGCTCTAGTGGTCAATCTCATTCTATATGCAGATGGTTACAATGTCCTGGTCTCATTCATAAGTCTTGCAAGCAAGGTAACTGCTATTCAGAAGATTGCATAAACTGGAAGGGAACATCACCACAGGCTTTTGGTTACTTTCATGGTCCACAGTTGGGTATTCTTACATGGTACGTCTTACATGGTCAAGACGCCGGAAGTAGCGGAGGCTGGAGCAGAAGTGTGGGGAAAGGTAAGAGGGGGAGGTATTTAGAGGGGTAGAATGAGGAGTAGGGGGGGGGGGGGTTAGAATGAGGGGTGGGGGGGTTAGAATGACAAGCGTGGGTGGGTTAGAGCGACATGGGGGATGGGGGGAGGGGTAACAATTAAATATGGATAAGCATGTAAAGGAATTCATATTTACCCCCTGTCATTCTTAGAGCCAGTCAGAAGTGCATTTGGTAGGAATTACTCAGATTGGTTCCCTGAGCCAGCACCCAATCATCTGTTAAGGCAGATTGGTGCATAACGTATGCTACACTTTTCCCTGAAACTATAGCCTTAGGAAAATGTCTTCCACTACAGTGGCTAATGGCCTGATCAATATGTTTACTAGAGTAGGCTTCCTCAGTAAAAACCTGTATGATCGGTGCACTCTGTTTATGTATGATCTAACCAAACCATTTTGGCAACTATGTAGCACTTGTGTTCCTCCATCACCTTAAGTGCAAGGTCCATTAAGCATCATTAGCGAGACCTATGTACTAGCCTCAGCGATAAGTTATCCACACCTGCTGAGATACTCCAACACCATATACAGTTCACCCAAAAAACAGAAGTAAAGATATAAGGATACCCAACGTAAGGTGTTAATAGCAGGATAGCTAATGCCTAAGTTGGTTCTTTATCCCTATAATAAGATGCAAGCTCATTGTGGGAGGAATATTTAGAGTACATTCATACTATACTGAATAAAATTCAGGATACGTTCCCGACAAATGTCAGGGGGCTAAAGCTGAGGTGTAATACTTAGGATACTGTGTGGGGAGTGGGAGAATTAGATGTGAGCCAGCTAACATTTATGGCGATCATTACCTGGCCCACCCCTGATAGGAGAAAGTAGGTAATGGCTTTCCTGGACAGGGAAGGGTATGAACGCAAATTTGTCAGTTTAAATAGTTCACACTATTTAACGTGGACTTCTCAAACAACAAAATACTAATCAAAACAAAATCATTCCCCCCTGGGTCTTAGCAGACAAAGACAACACTATCATATATTTTATGTTTGCCTGTTGCTCCCAAGGAAATTTCGCAAAGACTAATAAAAACTACGTTCGAGGTATTTTATTCAAAAAGTTCAATTTGAAGGTTTAATGGAGAAACAACGTAAACAACATCATTTAATGAATGTTATTAAGTTCATGGAAAATCAATTTAAAATGTCTCTAATTTCATCAGGTTGCCCGGCATGGAGACACAACTTTACACTAGTGATGTCCCGAACAGTTCGCCGGAGAACTATTCATGGCGATTTTCGCATGTTCGCGTTCGCAAAGAACGGGGAACATATGCGCTTTTTGGTCCACCCCCTATTCTTTATCATTGAGGAAACTTTGACCCTGCACCTTACAGTCAGCAGACACATTCCAGCCAATCAGCAGCATACACTCCCTTCCAGAGCCTTCCATCTGTATGACAGCCTCCATTTTAGAATCATTCTGTAGCTGCATTCGTGGAGAGGAGATATATTCTACCTGCTCTTAATTTTATAGGGAAATAGATAGCCAGGCTGTGTATTTAGCTTTAACTACACACGTGAAGGACTCCTTTGATATCTGCTGCAAGGACAGCAACCCAAAAAGCCCTTTTTAGGGCTAGAACATCATTTATTTAATTTTATTATTTTTTTCTGCTGATTTAATAGGGAAATAGATAGCCAGGCTGTGTATTTAGCTTTAACTACACACCTGAAGGACTCCTTTGATATCTGCTGCAAGGACAGCAACCCCAAAAGCCCTTTTTAGGGCTAGAAAATCATTTATTTAATTTTATTATTTTTTTCTGCTGATTTAATAGGGAAATAGATAGCCAGGCTGTGTATTTAGCTTTAACTACACAACTGAAGGACTCCTTTGATATCTGCTGCAAGGACAGCAACCCCAAAAGCCCTTTTTAGGGCTAGAAAATCATTTATTTAATTTTATTATTTTTTTCTGCTGATTTAATAGGGAAATAGATAGCCAGGCTGTGTATTTAGCTTTAACTACACACCTGAAGGACTCCTTTGATATCTGCTGCAAGGACAGCAACCCAAAAAGCCCTTTTTATTTTATCTTATTACTTTTTTCTGTGTAATCTAATTGCATATGCCAGCCTGCTAGCGTGTGTGTGAGGCCTATTGCATCTAGTCTGCCAACTTTTGCCAGTGAGCAGCGACACTCATATCTAATGCAACCGTAGTGTGCAGTGAAATCAAACAACCCTTTTTTTACTGTAATCGGATGAATATCAGTAGCCTGCCTAAAGGCGTGTGTGTGAGGCCTATTGCATCTAGTCTGCCAACTTTTGCCAGTGCACAGTGACACTCATATCTAGTGCCACCGTAGTGTGCAGTGAAATCAAACAACCCTTTTTTTACTGTAATCGATTGAATATCAGTAGCCTGCCTAAAGGCGTGTGTGTTAAGGCCTATTGCATCTAGTCTGCCAACTTTTGCCAGTGCACAGTGACACTCATATCTAGTGCCACCGTAGTGTGCAGTGAAATCAAACAACCCTTTTTTTTACTGTAATCGGATGAATATCAGTAGCCTGCCTAAAGGCGTGTGTGTGAGGCCTATTGCATCTAGTCAGCCAACTTTTGCCATATCTGGTGTCACAGTAGCTTGCACGCATAGTACCACTAATCGTAAAAAAAATGACAGGCATAGGCTGGCCACCACGCAGGGGCCGTCGTGGTGCTGTGATTCCCTTTGGCCCTAGAATAATGCCCAGTTTTCAGAGGCAACGTCCCATGAATTTGAACAGTTCTGAGGACATGGTTGACTGGCTAACACAGGACACCCAATCTTCTACAGCTGCCGCTCGGAACCTAGACGCACCATCCTCCTCCAGCTTAGCTTTGGGCACCTATCCAGTTACCACTCGCCCGCCTGCCGCCACCACCAACACTAGCACCACAGCCGCTTCACTTGATCCGTCAGCATCGGCACCCGGGGTCAGCCAGACGGCACGCCAGTCAACGCATGCTTTTGCCACCACCAGAATGCCGTCATTGCAGAGCTCAGCAGTGTGGCAATTTTTCGTGTGTCTGCCTGTGACAACAGTGATGCCATTTGCAACCTGTGCGAAAAGAAACTGAGTCGTGGGAAGTCCAACACCCACCTAGGTACAACTTCTTTACGAAGGCACATGATGTCACATCACAAACGCCTATGGGATCAACACATGAGTACAAGCAGCACACAAAGTCAAAGCCGCCATCCTCCTCCTGGTCCAGCATCTTCAGCCACGTCAACCACTGCTGCCCTGCTTGACCCCTCTCAACCATCCGCCACTCCGTGTCTCGCCCTGAGCAGTCCCTGCTCATCTGCCCACAGTCAGGTGTCTGTCAAGGACATGTTTGAGCGTTAAAAAGCCAATGTCACAAAGTAACCCCCCTTGCCCGGCAACTTACAGCTGGCTTGTCTGAACTCTTAGCCCGCCAGCTTTTGCCATACAAGCTGGTGGAGTCTGAGGCGTTAAAACAATGTGTAGCTATTGGGACACCGCAGTGGAAGGAACCCGGACGAAATTTCTTTGCACAAAAGGCAATCCCCAACCTGTACTCGATTGTGCAAAAGGAAGTAATGGCATCTCTGGCACACAGTGTTGGGGTCTTTCATGCTGTCGTGCCTGTTGAGGGACCCTCGTATAAAAAGGATAAAGGAGAACGACCTGTACTGGGTGTCCACGCTATTAGACCCCCGGTATAAGCAGAAAGTGCCTGAAATGTTACCAAATTACCACAAGTCGGAAAGGATGCAGCACTACCAAAATAAATTAAAAAGTATGCTTTACACAGCGTTTAAGGGTGATGTCACAGCACAAAGGCAATCTATCAGTGGAAGAGGTGAACAAAATCCTCCTTCTCCCACTACCACGCCGGCAAGGAGAGGACGCTTTACAGACGTGTTGGTGATAGAGGACATGCAGAGCTTTTTAAGTCCTATGCATCGCCACAGCCCTTCGGGGTCCACCCTCAGAGAACGACTCGACCGTCAGGTAACAGACTACCTCGCCATAACTACAGATATCGACACTATGAGGAGCGATGAACCCCTTGACTACTGGGTGTGCACGCTTCCCCCTGTGGCCTGAGCTATCCCAATTTGCCATAGAACTTCTGTCCTGCCCCGCTTCAAGTGTCCTGTCAGAAAGGACCTTCAGTGCAGCAGGAGGTTTTGTCACTGATAAGAGAAGTCGCCTAGGTCAAAAAAGTCTTGATTACCTTACCTTTATTAAGATGAATGAGGGATGGATCCCGAAGGGACTGACAGTGGGCGATACATTCGATTAAAAAAGGCCTGATAGATGAGCTGCCTTGAGCTAATAATGGTCCACACGCTGCTGTATTTTATCCCTGAATGCCGGATGACTTCCGTGTCTTATCCGCCACCAACTAGGGTTCAAGACGCAATGTTTTAGGGCACTTTCTGCCTGGCAAACTAACATCAATTTTTCTGGTCGCTGCAACAATACCTAATTTTTGCATTTAAATTATTTTATTTTAGAAGGCGTACAGCATGTAATGAAAAATAAAGCATTTTTGAACAGTCTTGCATAACAGTTGCAAAAATACATATTTACAATAGAGAGATTTTGTGAAAGTTAGCTGGCTATTCCTTCTTATTTTTACTTTTTAGGTTAATAATTTTTCTTTTTCTTCCTTCCTCTCTCGCTCTCTCTCGCTCTCTCTCCCTTCCTCTCTCGCTCTCTCTCTCTCTCACACTTCCTCTCTCTCTCACACTTCCTCTCTCTCTCTCACTTCCTCTCTCTCTCTCTCTCTCTCTCACACTTCCTCTCTCTCACACTTCCTCTTGCGCTCTCTCGCTCTCACTCACACTTCCTCTCTCTTACACTTCCTCTTGCGCTCTCTCGCGCTCTCTCTCTCGCTGTCTCTCGCTTCCTCTCTCTTTCCTTGTGATTGCAATTTAAGAGATACCTAAAACATGGTAAAACAGACAATAGTAAAGAGTATATTTGCAGGAAACACCAAATTCCTATTAGCTATCATCCCTCCAGCAGTATTAGCTTATTATTTACAATATCTAACCTGGGCAGTCACCCTTGGGTTACCCTAGGGCAGGCTTCAGTAAGCGACCCTCTCCTTTCCTCGGATGATTTTGCAGCCGGTTGCTTCTGAAGGGTCTCCAGGGCTCCCCCACTCCGGTCCTTCCCCAGTGTCGCTTCAACCAGTAACAAATGTTTATATTTGTAAAGCGACCCAATGATCCCCCTTGATAGAGGTTTATCTTTACAAATTTTGGAGAACCAATTTAAGACCGGTGTCCCCTGTTTCTGGGTCAGGGAGTGTGTGAAATGCCTCAGCCTACAGTAATTGTAATGTTCTGACAGTGGTAGCTCATGCTTGTCCCTCAGTTCCTCATAGGTGAGCATCTGGCCCTTTACTAACCAGTCTCCCAGTCTATCTAGTTTCCTTGACCTCCACCAGTGTTGTGATGTTGTGCTCATGTGTTTCGGGGCCTGAGTGTGGTCAAGAATTGGGGTCATTTGGGTGGATCCAGGGAACAAACCCGTGTGTTTCTTGGCCCATTTCCAGTATGATAGTGAGTGTCTGATTAAGGGGGTTGGCGAGTTTTTAAGGCTCTGAGGCAATTCTGATAGCCAAGCCACCTTGTCCCGGGTTAAGGGCCTGAAAGTGTGGTTCTCTAAATACACACAGGCTGGTTGATGACATATAGAATGTGCTATTGGGAGGAAAGATAGGTGACGTAACAGGTATTAAACTGATAGGAATGAGTAGTACAACTAAATACACCTCTCCTATCTGGTGGCACCTTAGATTGCACGTGCAGTGCCCCAAATTTGAAGTAGGAGGACCGACCAAGCATCTTTTTCCATCTCCCTGTTCCAAAAATCCATGCCATATACACGTCCCCTGATAGGTAATGTAAAAGGTATTAAACTGATAGGAATGAGTATTACAACTTAAAACACCTCTCCTATCTGGTGGCACCTTAGATTGCACATGCAGTGCCCCAAATTGAAAAAGATGCTTGGTCGGACCTCCTACTTTCAATTTGGGGCACTGCACCGTGCAATCTAGGTGCCACCATTCCTATCAGTTTAATACCTTTTACATTACCTATCAGGGGACGTGTATATGGCATGGATTTTTGGAACAGGGATGGAAAAAGATGCTTGGTCGGGCCTCCTACTTCCAATCTCCCTGTTCCAAAAATCCATGCCATATAAACGTCCCCTGATAGGTGACGTAACAGGTATTAAACTGATAGGAATGAGTATTACAACTTAATACACCTCTCCTATCTGGTGGCACCTTAGATTGCACGAGCAGTGCCCCAAATTCGAAGTAGGAGGTCCAACCAAGCATCTTTTTCCATCTCCCTGTTCCAAAAATCCATGCCATATACACGTCCCCTGATAGATAACGTAACTGATAGGAGAGGTGTATTAAGTTGTAATACTCATTCCTATCTGGTGGCACCTTCGAATTTGGGGCACTGCACGTGCAATCTAAGTAGGAGGTCCGACCAAGCATCTTTTTCCATCTCCCTGTTCCAAAAATCCATGCCATATACACGTCCCCTCATAGGTAACGTAACAGGTATTAAACTGATAGGAATGAGTATTACAACTTTAATACACCTCTCCTATCTGGGTGGCACCTTAGATTGCACATGCAGTGCCCCAAATTCGAAGTAGGAGGTCCAACCAAGCATCTTTTTCCATCTCCCTGTTCCAAAAATCCATGCCATATACACGTCCCCTGATAGGTAACGTAACAGGTATTAAACTGATAGGAATGAGTATTACAACTTAATACACCTCTCCTATCTGGTGGCACCTTAGATTGCACGTGCAGTGCCCCAAATTTGAAGTAGGAGGACCGACCAAGCATCTTTTTCCATCTCCCTGTTCCAAAAATCCATGCCATATACACGTCCCCTGATAGGTAATGTAAAAGGTATTAAACTGATAGGAATGAGTATTACAACTTAAAACACCTCTCCTATCTGGTGGCACCTTAGATTGCACGTGCAGTGCCCCAAATTCGAAGTAGGAGGTCCGACCAAGCATCTTTTTCCATCTCCCTGTTCCAAAAATCCATGCCATATAACACGTCCCCTGATAGGTGACGTAACAGGTATTAAACTGATAGGAATGAGTATTACAACTTAATACACCTCTCCTATCTGGTGGCACCTTAGATTGCACGTGCAGTGCCCCAAATTCGAAGTAGGAGGTCCAACCAAGCATCTTTTTCCATCTCCCTGTTCCAAAAATCCATGCCATATACACGTCCCCTGATAGGTAACGTAACTGATAGGAATGAGTATTACAACTTAATACACCTCTCCTATCTGGTGGCACCTTAGATTGCACGTGCAGTGCCCCAAATCGAAGTAGGAGGTCCGACCAAGCATCTTTTTCCATCTCCCTGTTCAAAAAATCCATGCCATATATACGTCCCCTGATAGGTAACGTAACAGGTATTAAACTGATAGGAATGAGTATTACAACTTAATACACCTCTCCTATCTAGTGGCACCTTAGATTGCACGTGCAGTGCCCCAAATTCGAAGTAGGAGGTCCAACCAAGCATCTTTTTCCATCTCCCTGTTCCAAAAATTCATGCCATATACACGTCCCCTGATAGGTAACGTAACAGGTATTAAACTGATAGGAATGAGTATTACAACTTAATACACCTCTCCTATCTGGTGGCACCTTAGATTGCACGTGCAGTGCCCCAAATTCGAAGTAGGAGGTCCGACCAAGCATCTTTTTTCCATCTCCCTGTTCCAAAAATCCATGCCATATACACGTCCCCTGATAGGTAACGTAACAGGTATTAAGCGGATAGGAATGAGTATTACAACTTAATACACCTCTCCTATCTGGTGGCACCTTAGATTGCATGTGCAGTGCCCCAAATTGGAAGTAGGAGGTCCAACCAAGCATCTTTTTCCATCTCCCTGTTCCAAAAATCCATGCCATATACACGTCCCCTCATAGGTAACGTAACTGATAGGAATGAGTATTACAACTTAAAACACCTCTCCTATCTGGTGGCACCTTAGATTGCACGTGCAGTGCCCCAAATTCGAAGTAGGAGGTCCGACCAAGCATCTTTTTCCATCTCCCTGTTCCAAAAATCCATGCCATATACACGTCCCCTGATAGGTGACGTAACAGGTATTAAACTGATAGGAATGAGTATTACAACTTAATACACCTCTCCTATCTGGTGGCACCTTAGATTGCACGTGCAGTGCCCCAAATTCGAAGTAGGAGGTCCAACCAAGCATCTTTTTCCATCTCCCTGTTCCAAAAATCCATGCCATATACACGTCCCCTGATAGGTAACGTAACTGATAGGAATGAGTATTACAACTTAATACACCTCTCCTATCTGGTGGCACCTTAGATTGCACGTGCAGTGCCCCAAATTCGAAGTAGGAGGTCCGACCAAGCATCTTTTTCCATCTCCCTGTTCAAAAAATCCATGCCATATATACGTCCCCTGATAGGGTAACGTAACAGGTATTAAACTGATAGGAATGAGTATTACAACTTAATACACCTCTCCTATCTAGTGGCACCTTAGATTGCACGTGCAGTGCCCCAAATTCGAAGTAGGAGGTCCAACCAAGCATCTTTTTCCATCTCCCTGTTCCAAAAATTCATGCCATATACACGTCCCCTGATAGGTAACGTAACAGGTATTAAACTGATAGGAATGAGTATTACAACTTAATACACCTCTCCTATCTGGTGGCACCTTAGATTGCACGTGCAGTGCCCCAAATTCGAAGTAGGAGGTCCGACCAAGCATCTTTTTCCATCTCCCTGTTCCAAAAATCCATGCCATATACACGTCCCCTGATAGGTAACGTAACAGGTATTAAGCGGATAGGAATGAGTATTACAACTTAATACACCTCTCCTATCTGGTGGCACCTTAGATTGCATGTGCAGTGCCCCAAATTGGAAGTAGGAGGTCCAACCAAGCATCTTTTTCCATCTCCCTGTTCCAAAAATCCATGCCATATACACGTCCCCTCATAGGTAACGTAACTGATAGGAATGAGTATTACAACTTAATACACCTCTCCTATCTGGTGGCACCTTAGATTGCACGTGCAGTGCCCCAAATTCGAAGTAGGAGGTCCGACCAAGCATCGGTTCCATCTCCATGTTCCAAAAATCCATGTCATATTCACGTCCCCTGATAGGTAACGTAACAGGTATTAAACCGATAGGAATAGTACTACTTAACAGTACACACCTTATAATAACGCAGACAGAGGCAACGCGTATAATATTCCATGCTGTGCAGTGGAAGCCCCCAGACTCTGACCTGTGTATAATATTCCATGCTGGGCAGTGGAAGCCCCCAGACTCTGACCTGTGTATAATATTCCATGCTGGGCAGTGGAAGCCCCCAGACTCTGACCTGTGTATAATCTTCCATGCTGGGCAGTGGAAGCCCCCAGACTCTGACCTGTGTATAATCCTCCATGCTGGGCAGTGGAAGCCCCCAGACTCTGACCTGTGTATAATCTTCCATGCTGGGCAGTGGAAGCCCCCAGACTCTGGGAGTCTGAAGAAGAGGAGTCAGAGGAGGAAGGTGGCTTTTAGGAGGTGGAAGACCAAACACAGCAGGCGTCCCAGGGGGCTTGTTGTCACCTTTCGGGTACCCTTGGTGGCTGGGTGGAGGAAGAGACCTTCAATGACATCAGTGAGGACAAGGAACGGGACATGGCTAGCTTGGTATCGAACCTTGTGCAAATGGGGAGTTTGCGGTTGTGCAAAGGGACTGTTTGCGGTTGTTTGCGGTGCATTAAACGGGGAGATTGGTCTGTTACTGTGAAGCGGGTGTAACCCTTACACTACCTGATCCATACAACATCATGCCTGATGTTTTAAAGCATGTTATTCCAAACAATTTAGGAATGTTAGGTGATTTATGCCCATTATGGCTTAAAACCAGACTCTGCATCAACTATGTAATTTTCCGTGGGAGTTTTGCCATGGATCCCCCTCCGTCATGCCACAGTCCAGGTGTTAGTCCCGTTGAAACAACTTTCCCATCACTATTGTGGCCAGAAAGAGTCCCTGTGGGTTTGGAAATTCGCCTGCCCATTGAAGTCTATGGCGGTTCGCCGATGTTCGTCCGTTCGCGAACATTTGATGGACTTAGCGTCCGCGGTTCGCGAACCGAAAATTTTATGTTCGCGACATCACTACTTTACACATAATGTCACTGGTTTTAGTTGCCACTCATAGAGAACCAATTTTAAATATCATGTTAGTAATTTTATTAAGTTCACCAGTCATGGAGAAATAAATGTATACATAATGTCACCATTTTTATTAAATGAGGGAAAGCCAATATTTTGTATATAAGTTATTTTATCAGATTTGCCAAGGCAAGAGAACAAATTCTAACAATGTCAGTTATTTTTTCAAGTTTGCTAGAGCTAGAGAGAATATTTCACAATTATAATAATCGCCAATGCTGGAGACCTAATTTCACCATAATAATAGATATTATTGTAGAAAGTCAGTTTTTATTTTATAATGTTCACCATGGTGGGGAACCAATTTTTACAATAATGTCAGATATTATTTTATTACGTTCACAAGTGTTGGAGAAAAAACACATGTCCTTATCATTTGCATTAAACAGAAAAACTGAGTAATTATGAGAGTTAAAGGGCCACTGCACAATGAAAACAGAAATTGTTTGAAAAAGTTGAGTCTAACTAAGAGCACAAGTAATCAGGAAAAAGTAATACAAGTAGTTTTTAATTAGAAAAAAATACTACATTTTGATGCATCTGCTGGGCCATAGGTAGACGTTGTGTGTGTGAGAGGGACGTTAACATTTCTGGAGAGATATGGTTGCATTTCCTGAAGCAAGGAGTCTGCTACTGGACAAGTAAAGGGGAAGGGGTGTGGTGTCAAATAGTCGCCTCCACTATTTGTGCAACAACTATTTCTGGACTCACTTAAGTATTGCCTCTACTATTTGTATCTTGAGTATGATGTTGACATATATTTGGATTTAACTACTATTTTTTGTATTTTAAGTTAAGACCTGGTATGTAGATCCTCTCAGGAGTTATCATTTTTGTATATATATATATATATATATATATATATATATATATATATTTTTTTTTTTTCCTTTTTTATCTTTATCGACATCTCCCTTTTGTATTTACATCTCCCATGATATTGCACATCTGTATTTTGCACTTAATATATTACATGTTTATTATATATATATATATATATATATATATTGACAGTAAGAGTTTTTATATATATATATATATATATATATATATATATATATATATATTCCACTGGCTAGTTCACATCATTTTCTCTCTATATTCCCTTTGATAGGGAATCCTAGGTTATATCTTTTTCTTTTTTCCTGCAAACATTTTTTGCTAGGTGGGTTATGATGCATGCTACAGGATGCATTCATAACCCACCTCACTTTCATGTACATTTAATGATAAAACTGAACGCCATTGCTAATATAAGTGATCAGTGAATGTGTGATCAAGATGTGTCTCACCAGCTGCCTGCACTTCCTTACAATAGATCATATAGGAATGTTTGTAATTTACATTTATTTCCATGTACTATGAGCCTCATTCAATTGCAAGCCAGCAGAATGCATCCTACAGGCCGTATGTCTGCGGGCTACAATTACAGAGCTATTCAATTAAACAAGGTCGCAACTTACGGGCTGAAAGCCAAAATTGGAAACCATGCAGTCATATGTAGCATTTCAGAGCATGGTCCATATAAATTAAGCAAGGCCGTAACTACTGATTTGGAAACAGCCAATAGAGAATGAGACCGTCATCATGACCTTAGACCTTAAACATGGAGGTTAGATGTAAATCAGCATTTAGAGGTCAGCATTTAGAGGTCCGATATGTGATCAGAAGCGCAATCCTGCAATGAACAAAATAATAAAAACGAATGCCAATACTATTCTAGTCCATGTGGGTGGTCTGATTTGTATTAACTCGTTGATTCCCGAGAATTATATAACACCAAAATGAAAAATACAATTCTACTGCAGATTTGTGAGCTTGAGATTTGTTTTGCAATCAATTGTAATGTCTTTCATCACTTTCTCAATCTTTAACAGTGCAGTATTGATTTTTTGTTTGCATTTACAGTGATATGAACAGGGGTTAAACCCCATTGCGAGTCCTATCTGGTACTCGTAGGATTTTCTTCTACATTTGATATTTACGGGTGTGAAAATATTTGCGGGCTTAAGGAATTGTAGCAATTGAATAGCGATTTGTAACTCTTGAGGGCTTGAAAGATACAAGGCTTTGATGGGGTGTAAGTTACGGTTGTAACAACTGTAGGGATTTTCAGCCTGTAGATTGAGGCTCGCAAAAAGACTGCAAATGAATAGCAAATTAGTTTATGGGCTCAATTGAATTGAGGCCTATATTTCTGAAAGTGGGCAGTTGGCCAGATACAGAATTATCACTTAGTCCACAGACACAGGTGCACACACAGACTGACACACAGACAGACATACAAACAAACACAATAGATGCACATACAAGTTGAAAAGCATGATAAGATGGCTGTCAGACAAGCCTGATTTCATTTGCAGGAGAGTAAGCAGTTAGCCAGAGTGCAGAGAAGCATTGTGCTGTGCTGGACAGGATGTGGAGGAGCAGACCAGGGAGATGGAAACATACAGACACCTCATGCCTGATGTCAGTGAGCATGAGGTACTGGCCTGACACACATCACACTCTCCCCCTCCTAATAGAGGCTCCAATAATCTAATTTGAATAATAAAACATTGATGTGTAAATCAAATAGTTGCCAACACTTGACAATAACTTACAGGGTCAATTTGTCAGAGGTAACACCAGCGTTGCAGAAAACATTATGAGGAATAATATATATATATATATATATATATATATATATATATATATATATATACTGTATATACTTCCACACAAGGTAGAAACTGACTGATATATGCACAGCAGAGATATACAGAGCTCACAGCCAGATACTAATGCCCTCACTCACTAGCTATGCACATAGATGTAACCTCATAGTTCCCCCCACAATATATATACCGTATTGGTCCAAATATAAGCCGCACCTTTTTTTCCGATTTTTGAGTTTGCGAGTTATGGGTGCGACTTATATTCGCGACCGTAAAAAAATGACTGCTGATTTGCGAGCTTGCGAGTTACGTGTGCGGCTTGTATTCACAAATGTAAAATGACTGCGGATTTGTGCGATTGAGAGTTAAGTGTGCCGATTTGCATGCTTGAGACTGCATTGTAGCAATTGAATAGGGATTTACGGTTTTAGTGATTCTGACATCCTGTAAGGCGTGTAACCTGCAAAAGAAGTAACAGTATACATATTAGAAAGGGTGTTTCTTACAATGGCAGATCACTTGGAGAGAAAAGCATCAACAAGCCTAGGAATGAGGTGTAGTTATGATGCTTTTTCAAACTTGCAGTTGTTTATTATGCAAAAACGACAAGCAACAGAGAGGCTGGAAAAAATATGGATTGGATGAATCTAATGTGCGACGTTGGGTTGCCTCTGAATTTTCAATTTCTTGTCTGTTTCCACCAGAAAATCTTTCAGGGGACCAAAACATGGCAAATATCCAGAACTTCAAGCTGGGGTTTGTTCCTACATTCAAGATATGAGAAAATATGGGATGCCTATTTCATGTGAAGTAATCCAGCTAAAGGCCTTAGAAATTGCAAAAAACTTTAAAATAAATAGGAGGGAATTCCGTGCGTGCATTGGGACCAAAACATGGCAAATATCCAGAATTTGAAGCTGGGGTTTGTTCCTACATTCAAGATATGAGAAAATATGGGATGCCTATTTCATGTGAAGTAATCCAGCTAAAGGCCTTAGAAATTGCAAAAAACTTTAAAATAAATAGGAGGGAATTCCGTGCGTGCATTGGTTAGTACCGTCGTTTTATGAGAAGAAAGGCTCTTCAGCGAATCACTTCATTGGCACAGAAACTGCAGGCAGATTTTGAGGAGAAACTGACTAGTTTCCAGCGGTACGTCATCCAATTGGGGCACTGTCACTCATACCCATTAGACCATTGAAATAGACGCCACCTACTGATTTTTTAATACTGTTTAAAAATTCTAGAATTTTGGGATTCAGGCAAATAATAACATTTCTCTTCTGCATGAATGTAATGACACTCATCAACAGTTGACTCTCCTTCTCGGGGTGTCTTCAAGTGTAGTAGTCCAAAATAGTCTGCAGCCACAGAGTGTTTGGACCTGGGCGTGATATAAAACAAGCAAAGAAACCAGAGAGTGCAAGACCCCAACCATACTTAAAAGCACTTATGAAATAAAGTGAGACTAGGCCACAACCATACCTAAAAAAACTCATATTATACAAAGCGGGAATATATAGGTCACAACCGGACCTTAAAAACTCACATTATACCAAACAGGACTATATAGGCTAAAACCGTACATAAAAAAAACCTTAAAATACCAAGTGGGACTATATAGGCCCCAACCAGCCTTTAAAAAAACACATTACACCAATCAGGACTCTATAGGCCCAAACCGTACCTAAAAATAAAAACATAAAATACCAAGCGGGACTATATAGGCCCAAACAGTATCTTAAAAGCCCACATTACTCCAATCAGGACTATATAGGCCTAAACTGTACCTAAAAATAAAAACATAAAATACCAAGAGGGACTATATAGGCCCAAACAGGATCTTAAAAGCCCACATTACACCAAGCGGGACCATATAGGCCCCAACCGGACATTAAAAACCCACATTACACCAAGAGGGACCATATAGGCCCCAACCGGACCTTTAAAACCTTGAAATACAAAGCGGCACCATATAGGCCCCCACCGGACCTTAAAAACCCAAATTACACCAAATGGGACATATAGGCCCCAACCAGACCTTAAAAACCCCCATGACATCAAGAGAGATCATATAGGCCCCAACCGGACCTTTAAGACCTTAAAATACCAAGCGGGACTATATAGGCCCAAACCGGTCCTCAAAAACCCACATTACCCCAAACGGGACCATATAGGCCCCAACCGTACCTTAAATACCCACATTACACCAAATGGGACCATTTAGGCCCAAACCGGACCTTCAAAACCCACATTACACCAATCGGGACCATATAGGCTCCAACCAGAACTTAAAAGCCCACATTACACCAAGCAGGACCCCGCCCCTCTATTTTACTGGCCTTGCGATAAGCGCCTTTGGCGCTCATCACGGAGATCGCAATGGTTAATCAGAGTACAGCAGTAAGCAGTGATTTATTATTGGATAAACATATTCATAAATATTATGACGAGCTTTCGAGAGCTTCCTCAAATCAGGAGCAATACTAAGGTGAAGTGGCACTAAAGAGTGGCACAGGCAGAGGAGCATCATCTATGGATGTTTCACCGCTTAACGTCTATTATTCCTTGTGTTTGCATTCTTATTACATTTTTTTAGCTTCGGAATGTGACAAAGCCTTTTTTTTTCTCTGCCCATTATTTCTTTGATGTGAAAAAAAGCATTGAAATAAAGAAATGACAAGGTTTTAAAAAATATATGTTCTGTCCAGTCTGCTGTGCACAAGTCTGCATAAGTGTAGGTCTGAATAAAGAAAGGGTTGTTAATATTTGTACATCTTAAGAAGTAGAAGTAAGAAAAAAAAAAAAAAACTGTAATTTATTTATTTCAATGGGTATCTGCTATTAGTATTGCTCCTGACTTGACAAAGAGAGGTAACTCTCATAGTCTGATAGTCTAGTCTAATATTTATAAATATGCTATATACTATATACTGTAATAATTTAATTATTCATCTGGTTTACTGGACACTGACAGCTACCTCACTCTTCATATATATATATATCACATATATAGTTGTGAGCATACAAGCTGTTGCTCACGCTTGCGGGCTCGCACAGCGAGCCCGCAAGAACTGCATCCCTCGCGACCCGTTATAAAAGAAAACAAATATACACTATCACCCTGTCACTCATGGGGGTCAAAACAGACCCCCATAAGCACTTAATTAACCCCCTCACTCATGGGGGTCAATACAGACCCCCATAAACTCCTAATTAACCCTGTCATTCATGGGAGTCAATATAGACCCCTATAAGCCCTTCATTAACCCTGTCACTCATGGGGGTCAATACAGACCCCCATAAGCCCTTCATTAACCCTGTATCTCATGGGGGTCAATACAGACCACATAAGCACTTAATTAACCCCCTCACTCATGGGGGTCAATACAGACCCCCATAAACCCCTAATTAACCTTGTCATTCATGGGGGTCAATATAGACCCCCATAAGCCCTTCATTATCCCTGTCACTCATGGGGGTCAATACAGACCCCCATAAGCACTTCATTAACCCCCTCACTCATGGGGGTCAATATAGACCCCTAAAAGCCCCTCATTAACCCTGTCACTCATGGGGGTCAATACAGACCCCCTTAAGCCCTTCATTAACCCTGTCACTCATGGAGGTCAATACAGACCACATAAGTACTTAATTAACCCCCTCACTCATGGAGGTCAATACAGTCCCCCGTAAACCCCTAATTAACCCTGTCATTCATGGGGGTCAATACAGACCACAATAAGCACTTCATTAACCCCCTCACTCATGGGGGTCAATATAGACCCCCATAAGCCCTTAATTAACCCTGTCACTCATGGGGGTCAATACAGACCCCCAAAAGCCCTTCATTAACCCTGTCACTCATGGGGGTCAATACAGACCCTCATAAGCCCTTCATTAACCCTGTCAATCATGGGGGTCAATATAGACCTCCATAAGCCCTTCATTAACCCTGTCACTCATGGGGGTCAATACAGACCCCCATAAGCCCTTCATTAACCCTGTCACTCATGGGGGTCAATACAGACCCCCATAAGCACTTCATTAACCCTGTCACTCATGGGGGTCAATATAGACCCCCATAAACCCCTAATTAACCCTGTCACTCATGGGGGTCAATACAGACCCCCATAAGCCCTTCATTAACCCTGTCACTCATGGGGGTCAATATAGACCCCCATAAGCCCTTCTTTAACCTTGTCACTCATGGGGTTCAATACAGACCCCCGATAAGCACTTAATTAACCCCATCACTCATGGGGGTCAATACAGACCCCCATAACCCCCTAATTAACCCTGTCACTCATGGGGGTCAATATAGACCCCCATAAGCCCTTCATTAACCCTGTCACTCATGGGGGTCAATAGAGACCCCCATAAGCACTTAATTAACCCCCTCACTCATGGGGGTCAATACAGACCCCCATAAACCCTTAATTAACCCTATTATGGGCCTGTTACAACCCAACATTAACCACATAAGTGCCATGACGGTCCTCAAGGACCATCATGACACTAAGTATAAACACTACACTGCACTATACCCCCCCAATACATCCCCCAATCTAAATAAATACCATAATCTAATATACATCCTATCTATCTAATATACATCCCACTATCTATCAAAATAAATACCACAATCTAATATACAATACATGCTATGCTATCTATATAAAACACATACCCCTAGCTAACATACAATAAATGCCATCTATATATAAAATAATCTAATTCTAAGCTAAAATTAAATAATTAAGACCACTTACCTTTGCAGATGTCCATTCAGATCAGGCACCTAGGGAAAAATAAACAAATAAATTAGTGCAAGACATTTACAGTACATAAGTAAACATTCTAAACATTCTAAATATTATACTCCTCTTCCGGCATGTCCCGTCCTTCTTCTTTTCTTCTTCTAGGGCACGGCCCCTGTTAAAAAAAACATAACATTAATACACATACATAAACATAAAAACCAAATAAAATAAACATAATCTACATTGTACTTAACTCCCCGCGATGTCTCCGGCGTCCTCCTCCTCCTCTTCTGCCACGCCCTGTCAAAAAAAAAAAAAAAAAGTACTCACATCCGCACTCACGGACATCCCCAACGCTAATGAGGCTCCCGGAGAATTTTCCGGAAGAAAATAGGCAATGGCGCCTTCTGATTGGTTGAGAACGCTGTCTATCAAATTTACCCAATCAGGAGGCGCCAATGTGTGAGCCAATCAGAAAGGGATACACCCTAAAATCCCACTCTGATTGGATAATGCACCTGTCAATCTTTATTTAAACCAATCACAAGGCGCAGATGCCTTCAGCCAATCACAATGGAATACACCCCCACAGGGCGATTGGCTGGAGGCATCTGCGCATTCTGATTGGTTGCACTGACAATAGCCAATTACAATGGAATACACCCCCACGTACTGATTGGTGAAGACATTTGCGCCTTTTCATTGGCTATTGTCAATGTCAATCAGTATTACACCTAATGGGAAGGCGCAGATGTCTTCACCAATCAGTACGTGGGGTGTATCCCATTGTGATTCGCTGATGGCAATAAAGCCTTCGGATTGGTTCAAATAAAGATTGACAGGTGCATAATCCAATCAGCGTGGGATTTGGGGGTGTATCCCTTTCTCATTGGTTCACAATTGGCATCTTCTCATTGGCTGAATTTGATAGACAGCGTTTTCAGCCAATCAGAAGCCGCCATTGTCAATTTTATTCTGCAATTTTATTCATCGCAAGGCTCGCAATGAGCACCAAATATCTCGGACCACAACAAAAATTAATGTCTGGCCCAAACAGCATTCCCTGCCTTATAATGTTATTGCCCCGTCATTTTTGACGGCAAGTCGCTAGTATCATAATAATAACCTCTATAGGCTTGGTATAAAGCCTTCATGATGTCATATCATAACAATAACCTCATTGCGAGGCTGTTGGTTGTTGTATTCTTTTTTTTCTGATAGGTGCTTTTGTTGTTATTGTTTTGTCGGCGGTGATCTGCTTTTTGCGCTTATTGCAAGGCTTTGTGTGCTATGAGCAGCGTTGGCGCTCGTTGTGAGTGGTGCTGTGAATGGGTTTTGTGTTTATTGTGAGATTTTTTTTGTTGTTTTTGTGTATATTTTTTTTGGGCTGCGTGCGCGAGGGGAAGCCGTTAGTGGTGGTGTTTTTTGTTTTTAGGGTCCTGTAGCCTCATTTTTGTTTTTTTTGGCGACCATTTTTTCTCTCGATTAGGGGATTTTCATGTGTCTAAACTCGGGAATTTTGACTTAAATTGAGGTGTAACTTCCCTTGCAGAGGTCCTGGGTGCTCCCCTTGCTGTGGGTAAGCTTTTAATGTATTATTTGTGTGTATTTATTGTGTTTTTAATGTTTTCAGGTTCGGCTGTTAAAGTCGTAATGTTTTTTTTTCTAAGTCTATATTTTTGGATGCTAAGTCCGTTATTTTTCCGCGATTCGAATTTTTTGTGTAAGTCCGTTTATAGTGATTGCGTGTTAGATCTATTTTTGTAAAGTGCCGCTTGTGTGGGTGTTTGTAACCGCATGTGAGGTGCCGTAGAGCCTCCAACTCCGTAAATGCAGGCCCTCGTGACGGATGCAGTTCTTGCGAGCTCGCTCTGCGAGCTCGCAATGTGTGACAACGATTCGTAGTTTGACAACTATTGTATGTGATGACATCAGGAAGTCTTTATATAAAGCCAATTATCTCAAACACTCCCCACACTGTTCTTGCTATTTTTACTGACTGGATTCTCCCCTGCTGATCTCATCAACCAAGTAAGTTTGCACAGGCAGTGATACTGGAATAGGTTATCAGTTCCTTCTCCAGTGGAACTGACTTGGAGTAGAACCCAGGTCAATAGCTGTGGAAGTACAGAGCTCTAACCCACTCCACCACCAGCAGCACCCCAATTCTGGATATAAAAAGTCTACACACCCCCTCCACCTAAAAGATTTCAGTTTGTTTTTCAATTGAGTTGTACAGTTTATAGGTCACATTAAAAGTGGAAAAAGTTCTGAAATGATTTATCTTTGTCTCATTTTTTTACAGCACAAAAACCTGACATTTTAACAGGGGTGTGAAGACTTTTTATATCCACTGTATGTTTTTTATAGAACATCAGGATTTTTTGGAGGGGTTTTTCCTGGCCCAGAAGGCTGAAGACAAAGGCATCAATAATCACCGCTGGAGGGGCATCTTGGTCAGGTGAGTAGAGTATTAACCCTTTCTTTTTAACAAGTTGTCAGTACTTGTGTATTTACTATAATGTTATGGGGGGGGTTTTGGAGGTGTGTCAGAACATCAGGACTTTGTTGGGGGGGGGGCATTTCGGCCAAGTGAGTAGACTATTAACCTTTTTTTTTATTACAGCTTTGTCAGTATATGTGTATTGACTTTAATGTTTCAGTTTTTTAGGTGTAACAGGACGTCTGGCCATTTTTGAGGTGCCTTTCCTGGGACAGAAGATTGAAGACCAGGGCATCGCTGTTACCGCTAGAGTGGCATTTTGGCCAGGTCAGTGGACTCATTACCCTTTCTTTTTTTACAGGTTGTAAGTCTTTTTTTTTTTAAATAGTGTTTATTATTTCATGTAGTCTTTTATTATTTTATGTGTAAGTCTTGTATTATTTTCTGTAGTGTTTTTGCATTTTTATGTAATTAGCAGTATTTTATTTTCTGTACTTAGTGTTTTTTTTTACATTCTGTACTTAGTGGGTGATTAGGGATTTAATTGAGGGTTAGGGGGTTAATAGGGTAGGATAGGGTAGTGTAGGGGTTAATAGGGTAAAGGTTAGTAGGATATGGGTTAATTAGGAACAGTTAGGGTTAAATAGGTACAGTTACGGTTTATTGGGTACAGTTAGGGTTAATGAGGTACAGTTAGGGTTAAATAGATACAGTTAGGGTTAATTCAGTACAGTTAGGGTTATTGGTTACAGATAGGGTGTATAGTTGTAGTTAGCGTTAATTGGGTACAGTTAGGGTTAATTGGGTACAGTTAGTGGCAAAAAGGTCTAGATAGCTTAAGTGGTTAGTGATCGAGTTAATTATGTATGTTGAGGGTTCAGGAGGGTTAATTAACTTAGAGGGGTGGTTAATTACTGAGGGGGTTAATTAATGAATCATATGGTTAATTAGTGTTAATTAGTTAGAGGGGGTTAATAGAATGGTATAGGGTAGGAAAGGGTTAACAGTGTAGTGTAGTGCTTAGACTTTGTGGGACCTGGAAGATCCTCATGGCACTTATAGTGTTAACGTAAGGGTTAATTGTGTCCTATAGGGAGTCTATATAGACCCCTATTGGACTGATGGGGTTTATTATAGTCTCAAGAGGGTCTATATAGACCCCCATGAGTGATGGGATCAATGATAGGTGCCGTGGGGGTACTAAGTGTACCCCCACGGCAGGGGCTACTTTTTATTTCAGTGCGGGTCCATTAAGGACCTGCAAGGTGGAATTTAGAAATGTAAATGCTGCGGGGGTTTTATATAGGGACACTGTGGGGTCCTGATGGGGAACCCCAGCATAGGGGGGTTAATGTTTAGGTGCCAGGGGGTACTTGAAGTACCCCTGGAGCAGGGGTTAACTATTTAACTGCAGCAGGGATCCCGATTAGGACCCCCACAGCAAGGGGTGATGTTGGGAGCCTGCGGGGGGCCCTATAGGGACCCCTACAGCATGGGGATTTCTTTAGGGAGCAGGGGCAGGTTTAGGGGCCGGAGGAATGTTTGGAGGCCGGAGGAGGGGTCTCTTTTGCTGCTCCGACAGCATTCGTAAGGGCTTTTAAATCCTTTGTGCGTCTTATTTGGAACCTGGTAGATTCTGGCACACATTTGCCAGTTGCGGGTTTGGATGCCAGTGCGTCCCCGAGGATACAAAGCAGTTTAATAACTAGCTTAGAACGTAAAAGTTACAGGCTTGACAGATGAAAGGGTTTGTGGCCTACGAAGTTCCACGTTCCACATTCCATAGGCATTTTTTGGCCGCCTGCATCTTAACCCGCAACTCGTCTTCGGGGAGGTTTACTTGGCTAATTTAATAGCAGTCCTACTTGCTACAATACAGGCTACTTTTTAACACATAGCCCAAATTTAATGAGGCTGATTGTATAGTAGAACTATGGTATTCCCAGTAGTTAGCCGAACAATAAAGAAGGTTGAGTGCCAGAGAATTGATGTCTTTGAATTGCAGCTTTGGAGAAAACTGCTTAGAGTTCCTTGGACCGTGGTTGCCATCCTCTTCGGAATCTTAAAATCCCCAGGAGGATAGTTTAATTTACTTGACCCCTGAAGCCAAAGCTATTGTAAAATAAAAATGGAGACCCTGGCCCAGAACCGCAACTACTCAAACCCTAACTGCATTGAAGACAATAAGAAACTGCATCTACAAATTGGTACATCCCCTACAAAGGAATACCTAACTACTAAAAGGACTTAAGTGGAATTAAAAATAATTTAAGTATGTGGTTAACCACAATCAATACATCCAAGGGGTATCCATTACAACCACTCAACCCATATTCACCTTCAGTTAGCCACAATTTCAAAGGGATGTCATCAGTTACCTAGTTCTCATGGTAATCTGAAGCCACAATGCGTCAAAAGACTGGGAGGTTGAGACAAAACCACTTCTCCCGCAGATGTCAAGAGTTGGACCAGCCAATCAACATGTGAAAAGTCAGATTTTACCTAAGATGTCAGGGATCCCATAGACACTTGCCATCAATAAAGGCATTAGCCCATTATCCCCTATCTTCTTCCACAACATTTTGGCACCCATCTCATTACTGGAAACTGGACTAAGTGACTCCTAGTCAATAGCAAACACCACCAGCCCATCCATTGATATTTCCTTGGGTAGTGGACAGGACCTCATGTGATTGGGATGTTCAATGAGAAGAGCACCAAAACCAACAGCACTGTGATTGATTCGCCTGAGGATGTAGGGGAATTCAACTCCATTCATGTCATTAAGCAGTAAAGATTTCCGGTTAGCTCCTTACTGTGTTTCTGTGAAGTCTCTACCTAACAATGGTATTTCCAGAGTGGATGCTCTAGCTGGTACTGTTACATAGTTACATAGTTACATAGTATTTAAGGTTGAAAAAATACCTTCAGTCCATCAAGTTCAACCTTTCAAGATCTCTTCCGATCTGCAATATGCGGATTAACTATTAATTAATTAGTTGTATAAAAAAACAAAAAACAAAACAAATCCCTCCTGATCCCAGACACCGGTGACCGGACTTCTCCCTGGATCAATACTGCCTCTCTAATTATCCATGATAACCCTGAATTCCCTTTTTAATTAGAAATAAATACAGTCCCCTTTTAAAGTTATCTATCGAATCCGCTGTCACCACCACAGATTAACCACCCTTACTGTGAATAACCCTTTTCTTTCTTTAAGGTGGAATCTTTTTACTTCTAACCTCAAGGGATGTTCTCTTGTCAGTTGAAAACCTCTTGGCACAAAAAGCTCCCTTGACAAATCTTTATACTGACCCTGGATGTATTTCTATAAGGTAATCATATCTCCTCTTAGATTCCTTTTTTCTAGAGAAAATAAGTTTAATTTGGTTAGTCTTTCTTCATAACTTAGCCCCTCCATTCCCCTTATTAGTTTTGTTGCCCTCATCTGTACCTTTTCCAGCTCTAAAATGTACTTTTTATGAAGTGGTGCCCAAAATTGTACTCCATATTCAAAATGAGGGCGTACTAGAGATTTGTATAGTGGCAGAATTATATTTGCTTCCCTGGCTTCTATACCCTTCTTAATACATGCTAATATTTTATTTGCCTTTGCAGCTGCTGTTTGGCTTTGAGCTACCTAGGTGGTTGTCCACAAGCACTCCCAAATCCCTTTCAATATCTGATACACCTAGATTTGCTCCATTAAGATTATAAATTGCATGGCTATTTTTCCTTCCCAGATGCATAGCTTTACATTTATTCATATTAAATCTCATCTGCCATTTAGATGCCCATTCCTCAATTTTATGTAAATCCCTTTGGAGGGAAAGCACATCATTTTCTGATTTAATTACCTTGCACAACTTCGTGTCATCAGCGAAAATGGAGACACCACACTCCAATCCTACCTCTAAGTCATTAATAAATAGATTAAAAACGAGAGGACCTAATACTGAACCCTGAGGAACCCCACTTACCCACATTAGTCCAATTGGAATATGTTCCATTTACAACAACCCTTTGCTTCCTGTCTTTTAGCCAGCTCTCAATACATGAGCAGATATTTACTGCAACTCCTGTATCACTTAGTTTGCACAATAGTCTCCCATGTGGCACTGTATCAAAAGCCTTTGCAAAATCCGAAAAGACTACATCCACTGAGTTGCCTTGATCCAGGTTCCTACTAACCTCCTCATAGAAACTAATTAGATTTGTTTGACATGACCTATCCCTCATAAATCCATGTTGACTCCTACTTATAATCCTGTTCAAATAGACATATTCTTGTATATTATCCCTTATTAACCCTTCTAAAAGCTTCCCCACTACAGAAGTGAGGCTCACTGGTCTATAATTCCCCAGATTTGCTCTTGCTCCCTTTTTAAATATAGGTATTACATCAGCTTTTCTCGAGTCATCTGGTAGAGACCCTGTGTTGAGTGAATCTTGAAAAATTTAATATAATGGTTTGGCTATTACAGAACCCAGCTCCCTCAGTACCCTTGGATGTATTCCATCAGGACCTGGGGCTTTATTAACATTTATTTTTTCAACCTCTTTTGGATTACTTCCTGTCTTAACCAATTATTTGGCAAAGGTAGTGTAGCCCCATTATGTTGCATTGTCCCAACCACTGGTACCTCCCTTGTGTATTCCGAAGAAAAGAACCTATTTAGCTCATCTGCCTTTTCTTGGTCACTAATTATCAGACGGCCTGTGTCACATTGTAATGTTCCTATAGTTTCCTTCCTCGCCTTCTTCCCATTAATATACTTAAAAACTATTTTAGGGTTAGTCTTACTCTCTTTTGCAATTAATTTTTCATTTTCTATTTTAGCCAGTCTAATAGCCTTTTTGCAAGCCTTGTTGATTTCCTTGTATTCCTGTAAGGCAGTCTCTGTCCCCTCTTGTTTGTATAATTTAAATGCCTGTGTTTTACTCTGTATCTTGATCTTTAAATCATTGTTAAGCCACATTGGATGGGATTTACTCCTTTTACTTTTATTCCCACAAGGTATATGCCGATGTGTATGTATATTTAGTAAGAATTTAAATGTTGTCCATTTATGTTCAGTGTTTTTACCCGACAGTTCTCTGTCCCAGTCTATACTTTGTATTGCTGCCCTTAGACCGTTAAAATCTGCCCTTTTAAAATTAAGAGTTTTCGTTGGCCCCTTAAAATGTTGTTTTTTTAATTCAATCTCAAATGAGACTGTGTTGTGATCACTGTTTCCCAAAGGTTGCCCTATTTCAACATTTGATACTATATCAATATTATTTGTGATGAGTAAATCTAAGAAAGCTTCATTTCTATTAGGTTCTTGTACAACCTGGGCCAGATAATGATCCCTGAGTGTACTCAAGAACCTGCTCCCCTTAGATGAACTGCTGGTCTCATTTATTCAGTTTATTTCAGGGTAATTAAAATCTCCCATTATTAGAATTTGCCCGTGCTTAGCTGCATTTTCAATCTGTAACAATAATTGCATTTCCTCACTTTCAGCTATATTTGGGGGTTTATAGCATACTCCTACTAATATTATTTTGGAATTTGCTGCTCCGCTATTTAACTCTACCCACAAACATTCAGCTTTATCACTAGGTCCACTATAAATATCTTCTCTGACTATAGGCTTAAATTCAGGCTTAACATACAAACAAATCCCTCCTCCTCATTTACCATTGCCTCTATCTTTCCTAAATAGGTTATAACTATCCAGATTAACAGTCCATCCATGAGATTCATCCCACCACGTTTCAGTAATGGATTAATTGCTAATAATTCTAACTCTCCCATTTTTCCTGGCAAGCATCTGGCATTAGCAAGCATACACCTTATGTTATGAGTCTGTAGTTCTGAAGTGCCTGCCACTGTACTTGAATTACTTAGTACTACCTCCCTATTGACTATACTACCCCTCCCCCCATCTCCTCCCCTATGAGTTGTTAATTCATACCTTATACCCTCTACACTTTCTACCCCATTACTTATATCTAGTCCCTCCCCCCCACCTACTAGTTTAAAAACTCCTCCAGCCTTTCTACCCTCCTATCCCCTAGCACAAAAGCTCCCTCATCATTAAGGTGCAATCCATCCCTACTGTAGAGATTGTACCGTACTGTTCTGTCACAATAACTGAATTATTTTATATGTGTGATGTCATCATTTGGGATGTTGTGTGATATCATCAGTGTTGTCATACCCAATATCACTGCACATTCTGTTCATTCTTTAGTTTTAAAGTAAGCTTAAAGCACCACTGCAATTATCCAGCTTCTATAACTTACAAGTAGTAAAGATCAGTATAAACAATTTCTCAATTTATTTTAATTAAAAAGTTTATATTGTATGAGAAAACTTGCACTGAAAATTGCTGGTTTTCCCCTGGACTTTGGGCTGGAGATCCACTGATAACTTTCAAACTGTAAATATCTGAAGAAATATTTTTAAAATAAATACATTCATATTTACACACTCATAAAACACATATTGCATACACTAACGTGTGAAAATAATACACATACCTGATTACATTTTTTATTCCTTTCAAGTAATCAAGGTGTGTACAGCTTTAACAGTACAGTGTTCATTAAAGATCATTCTTTTGAAGATCTCAGTCTTCGTCTGAGTGCTGACTTTACATCTTTATTTTTTAGGCTGTAAATGAGTGGGTTTAGTAAAGGGACAGTGGCGGTGTTAAAAAGAGAGAAAAGTTTTTTGGAGTCCAAACTTCCCCCTGATGATGGCCTCACATATTGACAGTTGAGAGTGACATACAGAAGAATGACCACTGTGAGGTGTGAGGAACATGTGTAGAAGGCTTTACATCTCCCGATGCTGGAGCGGATCTTCAAGATGGTGATAATGATAAAAACATAGGATATAAAGATGAGAATAAATGGCATGAAAAGGGTAATAAAGAGTCCTTCTGTGAAGACTAGTGTCTCTAAAGCAGAAATGTCACTGCAAGATAGTTTCATAAAAGGCACAATGTCGCAATAGAAGTGGTTTATTATATTGGATCTATAACAAGAGATTCTTAACAACAAAACTAAAAAAGGGATGGCTTCCATGAATCCACAAACCCAGCAGGAAATAGCCAATAGAGCACATATGTTACGGTTCATGACCATGTGATAATGCAAAGGGTTACATATGGCCACATAGCGATCATAACTCATGGCAGCCAGCATTAACAATTCACAGGCCGTTAATGATGCAAACATGTAGTACTGTACAAAACAAGCCAAAAAAGAAATAGTATTGTCTCCTGTTATGAATATGGCAAGCACTTTATGTAATGTAACTGTGGTATAAGTTATGTCCAGGAGGGACAAGTTCCCCAGGAAAAAATACATGGGAGTGTGCAACTGAGGTTCCAGGCAGACAAGATTAAAAATGGCCATGTTGCCACTAAGAGTTATTAGATAAATGAGCAAAACCAAGATGAAGATTGGAGCTTGAAAATGTGGGACATCTGAAATACCCTTGATGATGAAATAAGTTACCATCGTCTCATTTGTCTGCTCCATATCTTTAAGAGCATCTGAATTCTGGAACAAAGTCACATGGTTATTTTTTTAACAACAACTTTATAAATACTTGAGATCTTTCAAAAACTAGCTGCAAGTCCAAGTTCTCTGGTTTCGGATCACTGTATCATTGCCCCTGTAGCCTAGATTTTGTGAGGTACTGACAGGCCAGACAGGCTAGATTAGGGTTGGAAGAAAGGTAACAACTTATATTGTTATTCAATTGAGTGATTGTTGTGGGGAGTTACAACATTTACCAGCGTAACATGAATGGCAGTAGCTAATCAGAAAAAATGGAGCTATAGGCTAGACCAGGGCTTAACAAAGAAGATCCGGACACTGGTCCTTGCTCAAATAAAGGTAAGATGGAAACAGAGAACCAGGTCATTCATTTAGGGACATGGTTTCTAGGAAAGATTAGCAGGGACCTTTGTGACACTGTCTGTATCAGCCCATCAGACTGAAGTCCCGTACTGCTTCCTGAGTGTTGGGATCTACAAATCCTGGGTGACCTATGGACTGTGTTAGTAGATCTGTGCCAGTCAACCTGTCAGGGCTAGATCTAGGTTGTGATAAGTGGATTGAGGAAATAAACCAGTTTAGGCTATTGCCAATCCTTATGAAAGTATATATTACTAATTGGTTATTTGATCACTTGATAAAAAGCTATATTGCACTAATGCTGTGTTTCTAAACTTGAAATCTTTACTTTTTCCTACAAATAAAAATACTGTTGCCTTACTTAAAATATCCTATTTAAAATGCAGTAAACCAAATGTTATTTTACAGTCTTGAAACAAAGGAAAACATAGCCTCTCAATTTGGTACTGCAATTTTGCTCTTTTTTTAATTAAATATGCATTTACATGACAGTAATAAAATTGGTAACATTATCTCCAAAACTAACTGATGTTTATATCAATAGTATTAACCTCCTGGCTGCCCATTTGTGTTACCATGCTGCACCAAGCACATACTGTTTTATTGCAAATGGGCAGTAAGATTATTGAAAATAATATCATATTTCTTAGTGGCATATGGATTAATTGGAGTGCAGATAATTTATAATCTGGGGCAAGGCTACACAAATTGTCAGGTACACTGATTTGATAGGTAAGCAAACAAACACCAAAACCTGCCAACAAATGATTTTACATTTACGGAAAAAGACCTTCCCCTTACTGAAGGTGTTGGTGGCATGGCTCAAATAGGGGAAACAAAGCCATTAAAGAATAATCAATCACATAAGAGATGCCAAGTAAGGGAGGATGACTAACCCCAAAATAGTAATGATAGTTTTATATGTTTCCTTTAATGTATTGGACAGATTTGATTTCTAAGCTCTAAGACGTTCAGCTTTGGGTTTGGCCAAAAAACTTGAACTGTGAGCATACCTATACATTCTTATAATCCGGGGTCTTAATTCAATATAGACATATAGTAACTGGGAACTTAGTATTGGACTTTTGTATGTATGGTCATAGTCTGTCCTTACAATACTGTCATGCAAGGTATTTTGAGAGAAAGAGTGAATTTTCTTTTTTATTAATAAATATATAATTTTATCAAATATTAATGAAGAGGAATTTATATGGATTAAGACTTGGATTATTTTTCCTTATAGACTTTGTACCCCAAGTTTGACAATTGAATTAAGAGTACATTCAGTATTTGTGTGGAGAGTTAGAGATACTTTTTTTCCATTTGTTTATGTAGTTACATACTTGGGTTCAGATTTTATGAATATTTCCTCACTTGTTGAAAACCACTTGGGCTCCTCAATCTACATTTTTCACATCTGATAACAATTTTCTCCTATTTTATTACATTCATTACAATTACAGTTTAGTCATAGTGTATTTTGATTATGGGAGAGAAAGGTTGTTATTATTTGTAGATATTTTATAATTATTCAGGTTTGATGCTCAGAGAGTTGTTCAAGTCTATTCAGCACCCACTACTAGGACCAACAAAGTAAATTACAGCTTTGGTTTATTTTCCCATTGTGAAATATTTAATCCAAATATATGAAGAGTCTTTATATTCCTATAAATACTATACTGTATGTATGTATATATATATATATATATATATATATATATATATATATATAAAATTATTTTATACGAAAAGAAATGCCTGAAATATTAATGATATCCTTTTATAAAGTTTTATAAAGTTTCTGTGGACAATATTGATCTAGTCTTATACTGGGCACACCAGTATTATCAAATCTCAAAAGAGAATAGAGTATGAATAAAACATAACTTTTAATTTATAATAAAATAAAACACATGCTAAAAATTTGTTTTAGCGCAGGGAGCAAATGGAGAAAAAATTGAACTAGGGACTTTTCAAATACCAAGATTATCTTCAATGTTCCCATATTATTGCCTCTTTAATATATTACTGCATTAATAACGTGCTGAGTGCCAATATTTATAAAGTGTAACTGAAAGTGCCAAGTGCTAAAGTGTATAGATATCACAAAAAGTGCTTCTTAAATAAAGTGCTTTTTAAATGAATAGTCTTTGAAAGTGACTATCCTCATGTGCAAATCATGCAGTGATTGAGGAGAAATCTCCTTTATATTTGGGAGGACTTTGAATAAATGTTATAGCGAATATTTATCTATGTTCAGCGGGCAGATAGTTACTGGACAATTGAGTCCATTTCCAATGTGCTCGCTTTTAAATCAATGCCAAAGTACTTTGCAAGCTGCTCTGTTATCCTAGTGCCATGTCCTGTCACCTGTTATAATCTTATGTGATAGGGGCTTTATCTAGGGGCCTATTTGGCTCAATTTGCAGCACCTCCAAGAGCTAAGCGCACGCCGTGATCAAGACACTTTGATATGACGCCATTGATCCGTGACGGCGTCCTGCGTCTAAGACCCGACGCGCATTTCTGATATTTTGTCAAGGGTTACGCCAGTCCTCTTACACAAGCTTTTTAAGGGCTGTCGTTACTATGGAAACACGAATATAAATGTAATCAATGCTCTAAATTAAAATCTATAGTTATTTTCTTTATTGTTGTCAAATCTATTGGTTATTATATATTTTGTGATATCTATACACTTTAACACTTGGCACTTTCAGTTGCACTATATAAATATTGTCACTCAGCACTTTATTCATGCAGTAATATATTAAATAGGCAATAATATGGGAACATTATAGATAATCTTGGTTATTTGAAAAGTCCCTAGTACAATTTTTTTCTCCAATTGCTCCCTGCGCTAAAACTAATTTTTAACATGTGTTTTATTTTATTATAAATGAAAAGTTATGTTTTATTCATACTCTATTCTCTTTTAAGATTTGATAATTCTTGTGTGCCCTAAACAAGGATCTGTTTTCTCTCTATATTTTACTATATAAATTATCCTCAGGAGCACCCAGTTTTAACATAACTGATTTCTATTATACCTGAGCCACCATATTTCTCCACAAGTTGTTCAGTAATGTATAAATGAGACATAGATTCATGTAATATATGATTACATATATGTATGGACATTCATTCACCACTAAACCTGTCTCTGAAAACATTTGACATAACCTTGGCACCAACCCTATTAAACATACCTTCTGATACATATTTAGCAGGACTCTGGACAGAGAGTAACAGTAATAGTAAAATAAAAAAATAGAACAATATTAATACAATTCAACATATATTTTTAATATTATATGTATTATATACATACAAATATGAATATTATGGCTTACAGTTATGACATTTAGGTAAATATTAGAAAGCAGTGACATTAGCTCAAGTCAGTATAGCACTGTCCAAATAATATAATGTTAGAATTAGAAGATTTAATAAAACATCATCTACTATCTGTTATTTTTTGGAACAATACCATTAGAAGAGGGTAACATAATTGCTAGCAATGCCATAATACAAAATCCTTAATAGTAATAGGCAGAATGCGTTCACACTTACCTGCTGCCCTGTAGGTTCATCCAGTGCTTGTCTATCCTTTATTCATAACAGAGCTTTTAATATTTAAGCATGTGAGCACATCCCAAGAGGTACTATACAATTAGAGGAATAATTAGAAAATATGAGAAGTAGTGAAACCCCAAAAGACAAGAACAAAGTTATATTAATATTAACTATATTGACTCTGAACTTCTTCAGAGTCAATACCATACAGTATTTTTTTGTAAGAGTGCAATGTACTTGATTTTATTTATTTATTGAATAATTACTATTGTTGATATTATTTATCAAGTTGATACAGGCAAATATAACTTCAGCACATAGTAATTACAAAATGTTTAACTTATGGTGGGCATAAGAGTTAGAGAAGCCCTCTGCCATACAGAGCAGTGCAAGAAAAATAGTGCATTTGTTCGTACATATTCATGTTTAAAAAGGTATGTTTCCTAATCAGAATCACAAGAAATAAAGTATTTACACTGTACTGTTTGAAACTGGGTGGTGGCATGCAACTGAACCAACAATGCATTTTCCCTGTTTAATACCATTTTTCTATCTCTTTATATTATTTAATATTAGCAACTTGTCCGTCAAAAAATGACGACAATAAGATTGTAAGGCAGGTAATGTTGTTTGCGTGCAAAATTAATTTTGTTGGTGTTTTAAGATCCTTCGGCGCTCATTGCGAGGCTCTTGGTTGTTTGTGTGATATGAGCAGCGTTCGTGTTTTTTTTTGGTATGGCAATGAATAATTAATAAAATAAGAAATTAATATACTTTACCTATTGTGAAGTAAAATATGCAGGAAGCATTGTGTTGAAGAGCTGGCAATCTGTTTTCATGTTGCTGCACCATACAATGTGTGTTTTCAGTGCTGTGGAGCTGCTGTGTAAGTGTCAGTAATGTGTGCAGTGTGTAGTGTAAATAGTGTGCGTGCGCGAGGCAAATCAGTTTGGGTAGCTGCGTACTTCCGGATTGTGTAAGTTAGTGTTCTAAAATGGCGCCTAATGTGTGGTATGCGGTTGTGGCTCATTTAGCGTCCTTGTTTTCGGATGTTGTTCGATTTTTTTGGAAAATCCGTAGGTGTTTGGTGGTGTTTTGCGTGTTTAGGGTTCTTTAGCCTCGTTTTTGTTTTTTTGACGGCCATTTTTTCTCTCGCTTAGGTGATTTTCGGGTGTCTAAACTCTGACATTTGGACTTAAATCGAGGTGTAACTTTACTTGCAGAGGTCCTGAGCCCCCCCCCCCCCTGCTGTGGGTAAGCTTTTTATGTGTTTGTTGTGTGTATTTATTGTGTTTCTAATGTTTTTGGGGTCGCGCAGGTTGCATCCTTATTTTCGGATCTTGTACGTCTTTTTTGGAAAATCCGTAGGTGTTTGGTGGTGTTTTGAGTCTTTAGACTGCTGTAGCCTCGTTTTCGTTTTTTTTCGGCTGCCATTTCTTCTTTCGCTTAGGGGATTTTCTGGTGTCTAAACTCTTTTATTTGGAGTTAAATTGAGGTGTAACTTCAGTTTTCAAAGGTCATGGGTGCCCCCTCTTGCTGTAGGTAAGCTTTTTATGTATTTGTTGTGTGTATTTATTGTGTTTTTCATGTTTTCATGTGCGCGAGTTTCGTGCGTTTTTTGCGAGGTCGTAATGGGTCGTAACGCGTCTTGTATTTTTGTTTCGTAACTCTGTAAATTTTGTGAGGTCCGCAGTTGCTGGCAAGGAGCGCCTTTGGCGCTCCATGCCAGCAACTGCGACCCTCGCTTCGCGAGCCCGCAGCGTTAGCAACAGCCTGCATGCTCACAACTATATTATGTGATAGTGGGCGACTGAATGACAGTATTGAAAGGACTGGGAATGGTAGTTTTAATGGAAACATCAAAATATTTTTGATTTCCCATTTTTTTTTAAAACTTTTTTTGTTTATAATTTTATCATGTTATTTTTAGACTGAAGCACAAAACATAAAAGTTGTTGAATGCAATACAAATAAAATAAGTATGATAAAAGATTTACAAAACATATATTGAGTTTACTTTTATATTTAGGGAATGTCAGACAAGTTTCACATTGGGCTTACGTATAGCTTATTCATGTGCGTTATCAAGATTAACGGGAACAATAATAGCAGCAATGAATGATTCACATATATAGGCTTTTATAGTACTGAGTGAAGGAAACATGGTGATCATGGCCGGATTACCCATTAGGCTAACTAGGCAGCTGCCTAGGGGCGCTTCCCTGTGAAGGGCGCTCCTTTTTTATCTTAGACAAATATAAATAATATGGCCCGCCATCAAAAATGCATTTAATAAACAAGCAATTGCTCGGCGTGTGTATTAGTAGCTATATTTTTAAAATGGCTGTTATGGGTAAATGTCTGTAATCTGCTCACACAGCAAGAGAGCGACATACACAGACAGAGAAGAGAAAAATGGGTGCGTGCTGTGGTAGATTGACCTGCTACCTTCTAGATTAACAGCAAGAAGTTCATGGATTCCTTTAATCTTTTTATTAAAAGTCCAAAAATCACACCACATTATGGCTTACATCAGCCAAAAGTATAACAAATCCCACAGTTCTCTTGTAAATCTCTTCATCAGTAGAAAGTGGAGCATTCGGCCCGCCCATCTCTCAGAAATGCTCCAACCTCCAGGGACCCTTAATATGCCTTTTAGCCACAGCGCTGGCAAATCCTCAGCTATACTGCCGCATTCTCCCTGGGGTTAATTTACACAGTCTTTACATTTGGAAACCGCTTTCTCTGTGGCCAGCTTCCAGGAAAAAATCAGTTTTACCTTTAAATCACTGTGCAAATCGTTTTGGCTCTGCTCTGTAGAACAACTTGGCTCTGCTCTGCAATCCATCTTGGCTTTGCTCTGCAATCCGACCTTGGCTTTGCTCTGCAATCCGACCTTGGCTTTGCTCTGCTCTGCAATCCGACCTGGCTTTGCTCTGCTCTGCAATCTCTGGAACACAGCTTTCTCTGGTTTGGAATTTGGCGTTTTTCTCGTTGGATGGTCCAAATATTTTATTCACGGGGTTGAGAGATCATGATCTGATACAGTCTGGGGGATCAAAGAACAATAATAAGTAATTAAATGCCCAGTAAAAGTTAAATGCTGTTTTTTTTATTATCAAAACATATATCATTATTCTTTAAGACCACCATAGTACTTTGCTATTTTTTATGAAATTCACTTGCTCTGAATTAATCTAGTTGTATTTTCCTCCAAGAAAATGTACAATTTCTATTTTACTAATAAATACCCATCTTTAAATGCCTTACAAAAGTGTATTTTCATTACAGCTGGAGGCTCTCACTTCTGAACTGAATACATAATAACACTTGCTATATATTTTCATAAATGTATTTCTGTTATTTAATTTCAGTGATTCAGTTTTCCACATTTTACCAGATGTTTAGCCCTTTATTGCCTTTTTTTTTAACAACATTTTTGGTTTGATTTTACTGCAGTTTTATTTATATATGATATATGTGCATATTTATTTATTTATGTCATCCAATAAATATAACTTACTAGCGACTTGACCGTCAAAAATGACGCTCATTGCAAGCCTCTCATCTGTCTACCTTATGGGCCTTGCGATGAGCACCTTCGGTGATCATCGCGTGCTCTGCGATGAGCACCTTTGGCTCTCACTTTGAGCCTCTCTGCCCCTCTACTTGACGGGGCAATGAGCAGCTTCGCTGTTCATTGCAGGTGTCGTCCAACCTGCAACTTTCAGGCCTCTCCCCACTCTCTCACCCATTTGTCTCTTTCCCCCCTAACTGTATCTTTTTCCCTCTCTCTCCCTCCGGCTGTCTCTTTGCCCCCTCTCCCTGCCATCTGTTTTTTTTCCCCTTATCTCCCTCCTCTGTGTCCCCCCCCCTCACTCCTGTGTCTCTTTAACCCTCCCACTCCCTCCCCTGTGTCTCTTTCCACCCTCTCCCTCCTCTGTGCTCTACAGGTCTGAAACTATTTGCGGGCTTGATAAAATGATCAATTTCCACAAGCCCAAAATGGTCTTTCAATATTCGTCCTTGAAAAAAAATTACAGCTTTACGGCCAACATTTTTTTTCTCGCTTAGCCGTTTTCAGATCTAAAAAAAACTCCAATTGAATAACAAATTAGCTTTCAACCTCACTTGCAGACTCCCTGCCTCTCCCTTTGTGCTGTGTGTGAGGTTGTCAGTTACTTTTGTAATCAATTGGCGTCTTTTGGGGGCCTCCAAATGGCTTCCGAGTTATGGGCTTGAACAAAATGGCGGCCGTCTTGCGGGCCTCGCAATTGTCGCGAAAGGCCTACGGCCTTCGTCGCTCATCGCGACCTCGCAATGAGCCGTTTTCTAAGTCTTCCAGGCCTCGCGATTAGCGCCTTCAGAGCTCATAGCGAGGCCCGCAATGACTGCCGAAGGGCTCAAGCCCTTATCTTTTAACATTGCGTGATCACAACTCGCAATTACCACAACTATTACATGTGATTATATGTGATGGAACACAGTTTTATGAACCAGTTGGACATCCTAAGAATGTCAATGGTTACATTCATCTATAACTGCGGTTAGGTTATATTTCTCCTTGACTAATCATGGTGTCAGAAGGAGGAACCAGCTGGACCGTCAAATGAATGAATCCCACTGTTGGGTACGCTCCGCTGTGGGTCTCTATCAAAGCTAGGGATTCCTCTTCAAGGAGGCTTTCTGCAGGATCTGTGAGCAAGAATGCAGTTGAGAAACCTAGATGCAAAATTCCTACTCCCCAGAAATACAGTTAACACTCTTGTATAATTTCAAAAGGTGTAATGCCCTTTATTACAACACACAGGGGCTCACATGCATGGTAGAACAAAAGGTCCCGGTAATTCAACTAGTCTGGGTGAAGAGTAACAAAATGTCATGAAATTAAGCTAGGAAAGTCTACGAAACTAATCACTCAGCCGCATGCCTTCAATGATAGATGCCACCATTGTGTTAGTTTTAAAATGGGCCTATTAGACATGTCCTTGCAATCAATATGTGGATCACAGTTTATGAACTGCAAACCTACATATAAATATTATATTCCAGTATCAGACATGTTTAACTTGGATCTAATAGTATAACAATTGTTTAGTAGCACATTATCTAAAGCACACAGAGACAAGGGGACGAGGGTCTCCAGACCCTAGGCAGTCCAAAAGGGGAAAACAAGGTTATCACAGGGGCAGCCCAGGACTTGAATTCCCAAAGCCCAGGGATGTCATGTTCATCTTGTACTGACATAGGAAGGGACTCCCTTAGGGAACACTGGACTAGGCTCATTTGGAGAAGAAAGAGAAGAAGATACCACAGTACTTTATCACAGGCTTCCTCCCCATCAGGACTGTCTTCACACATGGATATTGTCTACAAGTGGAGGTGTACAGCCTGTATAACAGTGTACATTTGCTATCCCCTCAAAATAACTCAACGCACAGCCATTAATGTCTAAACCGTTGGCAACAAAAGTTGGAAATGTCCAAATTTGGTCCAAAGTGTCAATATTTTGTGTGGCCACCATTATTTTCCAGCACTGCCATAACCCTCATGGGCATGGAGTTCACCAGAGCTTCACAGGTTGCCACTGGAGTCCTCTTCCACTCCGCTGGTGGATGTCCTCTTACCCTCCGCTGATGAATGTTAGATACCTTGCACTCCCCCACCTTCTGTTTGAGGATGCCCCACAGATGCTCAATAGGGTTTAGGTCTGGTGACATGCTTGGCAAGAACATCACCTCCAGTCCGAAGGGTGGGGATCATGCTCTGCTTCAGTATGTCATAGTACATGTTGGCATCCATGGTTCCCTCAATGAACTGTAGCTCCCCAGTGCCGGCAGCACTCATGCAGGGCCAGACCATGAAACTCCTGCCACCATGCTTGACTGTAGGCAAGACACACTTGTCTTTGTACTCCTCACCTGGTTCCCGCCACACACGCTTGACACCATCTGAACCAAATAAGTTTATATTTTTCTCATCTGACCACAGGACATGGTTCCAGTAATCCATGTCCTTAATCTGCTTGTCTTCAGCAAACTGTTTGTAGGCTGTCTTTAGAAGAGGCTACTTTCTGGGACGACAGCCATGCAGACTAATTTGATGCAGTCTGCAACATATGGTCTGAGCACGGACAGGCCCCTTCAACCTCTGCAGCAATGCTCGCAGCAGTCATACATCTATTTCCCAAAGACAACCTCTGGATATGACGCTGAGCATGTGCACTCAACTTCTTTGGTCGACTATGGCAAGGCCTGTTCTGAGTGGAACCTGTCCTGTGAAACTGCTGTATGGTCTTGCCCACCATGCTGCAGCTCAGTTTCAGGGTCTTGGCAATCTTCTTATAGCCTAGGCCATCTTTATGTAGAGCAATAATTCTTTTTTTCAGATCCTCAGAGAGTTACTTGCCATGTGGTGCCATGTTGAACTTCCAGTGATCAGTGTGAGACCAAATTTAACACAACTGCTCCCCCCATTCACACTTGAAACCTTGTAACTCTTACGAGTCACATGACACTGGAGAGGAAAATGACTGTACACTTACTACTTTACATTGTAGCAGAGTGTCATTTCTTCAGTGTTGTCACATGAAAAGAGGTAATAAAATATTTACATAAATGTGAGGGGTGTACTCACTTTTGAGAGATACTGTAGATGTATATGAAGATTATCAGGACACCCTGTCAGAGCCAGCAGAGGCAGAGGACAAGTTGCTTCATAAACGACTAAGCTATTGTTATAGCTACAAAATGTAATTATAAAAGACTATAATCTGTTCAGTTTCATTTTCAGGCTAAAATTATGAGGGCTACAGATGCGTAGGGGGTGAATCTATCACTCCCTTACATTGTTTTATATTGGGAGGAAGGTTCAAGCCCTGTCCTGTCAGTTAGCCCAACCGCAATAAGGCAGGAGCACTGCAAGTTGTGTGTGGGCTTTCTACATTCCAACAATTGATAAAGGAACATAGTTAACCATGAGTAGAATACTTAATGAAATGTAATTGTTTGAGGAAAAAAGGTTAAGTGATGTCAGATAATGTAACTGATAGCCCTTTGATTGGGTTAAGTGGTTTAATTGATAGGACTTTGAACCTTTGCAGTTAAATGCAAAGTTACATATATTCCATGGCGGTCGAGGGGGCCAACACGTCCCATATACACTTAATGCTTATTTATACAAATTTAAGAATGGAGTGCAACATAGTCATTATGAGGGACAGCGATCCTACAGTGTAGCCATCTATTCCCCATTAACCTATTCCAATCTATAAAAATACATAAGCAATCTCAGTCCACTGACCCGTAGGGTTCTCCACCCTGTCCAGCCAGTAGCCCCTTCTGTTAGGGATTGTGTTACTTATGATAAGGTGGTCACATTGACTACCCATTGTTAGGGGTAGACTCTGTAGGGCCCGGATACCCCAATGAAGACCTCATAGTTCCCCTCCCAAGTCCAGTACTTGAAAGATGCTCTAATCATCACCGAAGGTAGGTGAGCACTGATCCAAGAAGCCAATCAGAGTAATGTCTGCCAGAGACGTCTCTGTCATGACCTACTCTCTGTTCATAAGTAGGAATGGTTCTTTAATCACTTCACTCAAGATGGCTTTAATATACTGGAATAAAAGAACTATTCCTTGTTCTTTTCTCAAGCAAACATATCACTATTAGGTGTCCTAAAGACAGCATGCACTTTATTTCTCAGAACCATAATTTATACAATACATAAAAAAAATAGAACAATCTGGTAATTCAAGATAAATTAGTAGAGGTGTTGGACCAGAGAAGCCCTTGGTAGGACAAGAGAAGCCCCTGGTAGGCAGCATTCTGATTGCCTAGTTTGGCTAACACCTGACCTATCATAGAAGTCTAGGGTCGGAGAGCTATAATGGCTTAACCTGACCGGTTCACAATAATCAGATGAATCTTTATTAATGAGGCGCTATCGTTAGTGTGGGCAGAAGAATTTACTCATACAGTGGCTATCTGTACAGCAGTGGCGGCTGGTGAACTTTCAAGTTGGGGGGGCGCCAGGGCAAACCTTGGCTCCTCCCCTTGCACAAACCACACCCATTTTTAACTCCTCCCCCTGATGTCATAATGACCTTTATATGCACCGCCTAATGACCTTATACTTGCCCCGTCCATTGAAATACATGATCAGCACTGCAGCAATGTCATGAAGCAAAGTAACAATGTGTTAAATTCATTGGTATACAATATAGGTTGAAAAAACTCATGTGACAAGACTACAGCAATATCAAAATTGTATCTATACGCATTGACAGAAACATTTAAGTAATGACACTCACCATTAGTTGGCTCTTCTTCTCGGGCTGTTCATGTTCCGTAAGTTGACCAACGAGTCCAAACAAATCTGCTGGCACCGAGGGTTTGCAGCTGGGGGTGATATAAACCAAGCAAATCAATCAGACCGTTCAAGACCCAAACCATACCTTAAAAACCTTAAAAGACCAAATGGGACCATATAGGCCACAACCGTACCTTAAAAACACACACTACACCAATCAGGACTGTATAGGCCCAAACCATACCTTAAAAACCTTAAAAGACCATTTAGGACTGTATAGGCCCAAACCATACCTTGAAAAAAAATATATATATAGATATATATATATATATATTTATATATGTATATATATATTTATATGTATATATATACATACACATATATATACACGTATATATATATATATATATCTATATATATATATATATATATATACACGTATATATATATATATATATATATATACATAAATATATATATATATATATACACATATATATACATATATACATACATATATATATATATATATATACGTATACACACACACACACACATTAAACAATATACATAAAACATAAAAATATAACAATTTATATTTATTAAAAAAATGTATAAAAACATATTTAATAAATAATATATATAAATATTATATATATATATATATATATATAATGTTTTTTATAGTATATACGTATTTATCTCTTTTTTTAATAAATGTACTTAAGCAAATAATTGATAAATTACATGTATATGTTTTTATTTAATTATTGTTTATTTTTATTACACATTATTTATTATACATATTACAGTGCTATTTATGTGCTATACATGTTACAGGATATTATCCTGTAACATGCATAGCACATAAATAGCCCTGTAATATGTATAATACATATTACAGGGTCACAAGTTCACACTAACCTTTTTTTGCCCTTCCAGGTCTCCATACCTGCTTTTTTAATTTTTAAAAGACTCCGATTGGTTGAAATCAATGTCAATCAAAATTTCAGCCAATCAGAAAATTAGAATAAAAGGAGGAGCATGGTAAAAAATCAATTAGTCGCCGGGGGAGCTCCTTGAAGGAGGAGCTTCATTAGAAAGTTTTTTTTTTTTTAAGAGCGTCAGGTTTTTTAGGTGGAGGCCTATTGCAATGGGCCAGAAAGGATGGACAATGGCTTCAATCAAGATGAGGACAAGGGCTTCTATCAAAATTGGAGGACATGGGCTTCAATCAACATGGATTGGAATGCCCGACTATCCAGGCCAGAAGGCCACCGCTGGAGGTGTCAATTTGAAAGGTAAGTATGCGCTGTTGTTTACTTAATTTTTTTCCCCTTCCCTTATTTTTATTTTATCTGTAAAAGTGACAGGCAATGTATCCTTTTTTTTTTTTTAACTGCAATGTTAAAGATACATTGCCTGTTACTTTGAAAAATGGAATAAAAATAGGGGGGGGGGGGGAGGGGTGTTGTGTTGTGTTTTTAATTGATTTGTAGGTGGCTTGGTAGTTGGGTCACTTAGTCAGGGTGGTAGGTAGGTGGCTTGGGAGTTGGGTCAGGGTGGGGTCACTGGGTCAGGGTGGTAGGTAGGTGGCTTGGCTTGGTACTACCAAGCCACCTACCTACCACCCTGACCCAGTGATTCCACCCTGACCCAACTACCAAGTTGGTAGTTGGGTCAGGGTAGGGTCACTGGGTCAGGGTGATAGGTAGGTTGCTTGGTACTAGTTAGGGAGGTTAAGGTGCCAAGGTGGGGGTGATCGGGGGGTGGCACAGGCCCCATGGGGGTGATCGGGGGGGGTGGCACAGGCATTGTTGGCCTAGGTGGGTGGGTGGGTGACAGGTAGGCAAAGTGGGGTAACTGGGGGACCCTTTTTTATTAGGGTGACTAGGGGCTTTGGCTGGGCAAGGCAGGGCACTGAGGGCAGTGTTTCTACTTACTTGTAGATGGGTTCTTTAGCACCAGGAGCGGGAAACAGAGGGGGCTGGCTTAGGGGGTCAGATTTTTATAGCAGGGCTGCCAGGGCACCTGTCAGTCAAACACTAACTCGGGTCTCTATTTGTTAGTGGGCGCCCTGGGCTAACGGTCTGGGTGGGCTTATGTGGGGATCATGGAGACTAGACAGCCTCTCAGCATTGATTGGATGATGCTGAAAGGCTGTCAGTCATTGAAATTGATACATTTTCACTGCCCATGCATAGCTTCTCCCTGGTGGCTGGGCGGCATTCATTAACGGTCATGACTTGCTCTCACAGTGTCAGGCTAGTGTAATATGATCACACAGTGCAGGGAAGCTAGTTACAATGGATAGCACACAGCAGTTAAGGCATACAAGGGGTTATCTTAAAGTGACAGTGTCCCAGGGAATATTTTGAATGAAAGCATACTTAAGAATGAACACTTAAATGCTAATTTAAAGATGATATTTTATTGTTTTATGATTATTTCTAATTATTATTTGTCTTTTTTTATTGCTGGGTCACTGAAAACTTTTGGGGGGGCACTTGCCCCGACGCCCCTATGCACGAGCCGCTACTGCTTACCCCTCTTATTACATGGCAACATTTTACTTGACCAGCAAGTTGATTGTCACAATGACTTCCCCTTAAAACTGTCCAAAACTGACCCCCATGAGTCTTGACAGCATCAGACAAGACTTTGCTTGTCTGACAGAGTTCCAAGTGCAAAGCATTGCAAAACATGCCAGGGTCCTTGTCACTGGAATGACCCAGTAATCCTGTGGTGTTGCCCCATCTGCTTGCAATAAAACGTATTCATATAATGCTGTTGGCCCACATACCAATACAATAACCACAACAAATCTTTCCCTAACAACAACGGAGAAGCTCCAAGAGGGCCTTAAATGGAAACCTGCCAGCACAATCGCCATTGGAAACATGGCCTCTATCAAGGGAATAGAAAGTGTACTGGCCAGGACCCAAGTCAACAACAATATCCTCTTGTTTGCCACATTTGATGGCATCAGCTCCCTAAAGGTGCTGGGGGGTTTAATATCAGGCATCCCTGCTTCAGGCACTACCACTGGCTCACCCCCCTCTCCACAATTATTATACTCCTCTTCTAGCATCTTCTCATGGTGGATCAAAGGTTGAGTCAGTGTAGTCGCTGCTGTACCTGGTTCTCTCATCAGCTTCTGATGTTGCCGGTCTGAAGTAGGGGTGCCATCGGGATAGCATGCTTCACAAGATCATTGCATTGCTCTTCCAGCATGGTGTCCTACTATAAAAGCTCCTCTAGTCTGCTTGCTCTCTGAATTGTTGGATCCCTATGGACATCATCCGCTGTCTCATGAAAGTCTTCACCCAGCAGTCTATGGCATTTTTTCCTCCTTCAACGCTCTCTTATCCAGGTGATCATACTCAGCTTCTCCCTAATTAACTCTGTTAGATAAGCATTCAAGACTCAGAGTAGCTCTATGGGCAAGGGTAGCTAATATCCTTCCAGCCTCATATTACCTCATCCTGCTACCTCTTTATATTCCCTTCTTTCTCTTAAAATCCTCTCAACCTGTTGCGTAAGAATAAAAAAAAAACTAGTGTTTTAAAAAGACAATGATCCAGGCAATGACCAAATGAACGCAAGTAATAGCAGTACATGTAGAGTAATAGCACTACTGCTCTACAGTGAACATACAAACAGACAAATTATAAAATTGTGTCTGTTCTATAGTCAAGATGTGTAAAGGGAGGCAAGGAGTGGTACAGCAGTTTATCAGATTATCTATGACATAATTCAGTTTATGGTGGGGAAAAGAGTGATAGAAGCCTCCACTGTACAGAATACGGTAAATAAATAGTACATTTGTGTTTACATCTGGATGTCTAAAAATATGACTTATTTTTAACTTATTTTGAACACAGTTGTGCTATTTATTAACTCTATCTATCTATCTATCTATCTTTTTATCTATCCGTCTATTGTGACAAAGTACAGCAAGGAGTGTATGTAAGCCTGAGATTGACCAGAGCTGTATATTCAGTTTAGAGTGGATAGGGTTAATTGAACTGCAGCTCAAAAGAAAGCCAGTACACCTAATTTTAATCAAGAAAGTTTTTAGGCCCTACAGTCAGAAGAGGAGGGAGTGTGATTTAGATTGTGATACAAGAAGCTGTTTGAGAATGGAGTCTGATATATCAAGGACTGGTTACAGAGCTAAGTGGTGTTGATACTGAAGACTTCTTCACCAACGATTGGTTACAAAGTAAAGCTATTGGATATTGAATTCTGCTTTACCAGAGACTGATTGCAAAGAAAGCTGTTTGCTGCACTTTGCATACAAGATAGAACTGAAAAACGACCTAGAGACTGCGAGTAAAGGACTATTTACCCATACAAGAGACAGTGTAAATTAACCCCTGGGAGAAGTCAGCTGCATATCTAAGAAATATACAACACTTGCTAAAGACATGTTTAGGGTATCTAGGGATGGGGCATTTGGAGAGAAGGGCAGGCCAGTGAGAATTGTGAGAATTCCGGACAAGCAGAGTATTTTTGGAAGAGAACTGTACCATCAAAAGTGGACTATTACAAAGAGAACTATGTATTGCTTTATAATCCTTTTTTCTAAGGTAAGTAATTTCCTTTTGAATTTAAAAATGCTTACTAAAAGTGACAAAAGAATGCATGAACTTTCTGCTTTTTTTCTGTATAGTAATGGGTCACTCTACCACAATATATACATATATTACTATTATAATTTAAATATTAAAAATATATATTAAAATACTAGTTGATATTTTAAAAATAGTAATAGTTAAAAAGTATTTTACAAACCTTAATGTTCAATGTTTTTTTATTGTTTTGTAGTGCTGTACTGTGTGTCCAGTGTGCTGTAATGCATCTGATTTTTCGATATGAATGATGAGTCACATGCACATTGATAAAGAAAAGGTTTTTAATTGCACATTTGTGCCTATAGTAATGTATAACAATCATTTGTGATAATATTGCATGCTTTTGTATTGTTTTTGAGTGGTACCCTGTCTCTTTAGGTGAAACTCAAGCCCTCAGCAATGTTTTTTAAAACCATTTTTGAGTAGTGTTTAGTACCTGTAATTTTTCTTCAGATTTTTGATGTTCGATTCTGCAGTAGTTTGTGAGTGATCAGTAAAGTCTCAATTGAATAGGGTTTTGGTGAAGGAGTAACTCAAATTATTTCATCAGTTAAAAAATAAAAGGAAAATTTTGCCATAATTTGTGGCTCTGGCTTGCCGCAGTAATTCTGGGTAGCTCTCTCTCAATGATGCAACCATGGGTGAATAGAATAGCTAAGGATATTTCCTTTTCGGTTTTTGATGGTGTAACTTTGTAAAATATTGAATAGCAAATGGCTCATTTTGGCAAACTATTAATAAAGCCTCTCCATTTTTCTCTATAAGAAGGTTTTATTACAGTTTACTGAGAAAAGTACACAATTTCATAAGGGTGGGACTGATTTAATTGTTAATGATGCTAAAATAACACTTTCAAAGCAACAGTCACTAATAAACTGCATTTCTTTTAAATAATCAACATTTAAGTTGTTTATATCTCCTGTAGTATTGGAATAGGGTTTATTTTTTTTAGTTCTCAGTGCTTTTTTTTTGGTAGATCAGAAAATATGAACACTAGATGGGCCTACTGGTACATATGTTTCAGTCTATATGTCTATATTTAAAAATGCAGTAGGCACATAAAAATGAAGAATAATTATATACTAAAATACATAATTACTGCCTAATTTAAACTATAAAAAAAGCATATCCCTGGTGTTTAGTAGGAGATACAAGATCACAATACACATAAACAACATATTTTCCTCTTCTTCACCAACAGTTCCAAAAATAAATCAGTTCACTGCTGAGACGGCTGAGAAATGGTATGTTCTCTTATTTGCTCCTGGTGATTGTAATACTGATCCTATTTCCAGCCTTCAAGTAACTTGCCCTGGTCACAAGACTGAGACTCCTAGAAGTGCCGATTCCTAATGGAGAGCCCCTGACTAATACAGAAGCCAGATATCAGGGTGCTGGTGATGAGATTTCCAAGAACCTAATGGTCCTTGTGGGTAGTTAACCTGTAGTCTAAAGCAGGTGGCAATGGGCAGTAATAGCACCTACCCCTGGATCGTCACAACTGGTGGCAGTGGTGGCATTTTGGTGCTGTAACCGGCAGCTGAAGGATGACATATGGTGACCTATGAAAGATTGAAGTACAGTTTTTTCAGTAGCTTGGCGGGAATGAAGAAACCTATCAACAATTTATCCAGACCTATACGCCCAAGGGAGAACATTACTGGTGTCATGACATGTTTGGCCACATGGATACCTGCAGGTTGGAGGTGATCCAGGAGAAAAGGAGCCTGATAACCAGTATGAGGAAGCCACAGAATGCAATCAAGGAACTGCTATTCTGAATCAGCGGATGGCTTACCTGAGGCTTCAGCAGGGCGAAGAGCTTGCAGAGCGGCTTGAGGACCTCCCGTGGATGGAGCTTGACTTGGAAGGTCAGTATGAGAACCTGATGCTTATGGCTACTGTATCACAATGGCCCTCTTACTACAGGCTTGGAATGTGCTGCAGAAAGATCCAAACTGTGGCTTTGGAACGGCACAGCGCTGGAAAATCCTATTGGCATGACGCTTAAAGGACGTGGAAATAGACCCAAGGACAGAAGAAGAAATATTGATCAAACTGTTGGTCCATAAAGAAATAGATTTAGAAAAAGAGCACAAGGAACTGCTTGAGGGGGTGGGCCCTGGTGGGACCTGTCTCAAAGTTAGCTCATGCTTCCCCAGCTGAGCTAGCAGAGGATACACTGCCAGAGGAAATGGACTGTTGCATACACCACTATAAGGTGGAGGAAGATCTGACCACTACATAACAGGCAAGATCAGAGGGACTGCTGGGAACTTACCATGATAGGAAGGCCAGGACAACAGTCCAGACCCTGGTAGATGCAAGACCGGGTAGAAGTGTTAAGAAGGGAGATGGACAGGAATCAAAAAAGTTCCTGCCGCTAACCAAGGGCGGGGAGCTGGAGACTAAACAGTTGGCAGTGGAGGATGCAAGCCCTGAGTGTCTGCCCAACTACCCATGGACCGTTACCTGTCCTGAAGACAGACCGCTGAATTTCAGGCTGTCAGGAAACAGGTGGAGATGCTAAGGCTGACAGTCATGTAGAGTGTGATGCCATATTGTGGCATGAGGCTATCAGGAGAGGGAGAGACCCTGAAGATCTTCCCCAGCATGATCAGGTGGATCCAGATAAGTCTGGAAGTTCAGGTGAGGGCACTGGCCCTGTGACCCCGAGGAATGAGCAAGTTGAGGGTCCACACCCAAGCCCTGCGGAGTTGCTAGCAGGGCTGACGGGGATCGCTTCAATCCAGGCAGCCTCAGAGCTAAAGTATATGGGCAAGTGGCCCAGGGTACCAGAGGACCTGTCATAACATACCCTTGCTGTAGAGGTGATCCCAACCTTATCAGCCCTTGAGAATACTAACCCTAAGGAGCTACAAACCCCAGTGAAGTCTGCTACCCCAGGTCATCCAGGAAAGCGTCTCCATCCAGAGACCCTAATCCTAAATCCTGCTCTGTTTTCCCAACTGACCCTAAGGAAATTGTGCCGTGGGGAAGTGCTTTTTACCCCTGCCTGAGCTGCTCCCTAGATGGAATACCCCAGAGCCACTACCTGCCTGTAACCAAGGGGGTAGCAATATGCCACTGGATGAGACCTAGTTTTTGAGACCTTGGATGTGTCCCCAAGAATGCAATGCCTGTAATTTGGGTGGGTTATTAAAAGAAAAGGAGCTGGGATTTGGCTGTGTTGCTACCTTGGACCCTGAGGATTGATATCCCAGATGTTGTGAAGAAAAAGAAGGGAGGGTGGCTGAGAAATGGCTGCTAGTTCAGATACCCCCCTGGAAGGACTGTACGAATGGGTTGTGTTTCCAAGACACTACAGAAATTGACGTTAGAGACTGTGGACACTTTCCTGAAAGATGGGCAACCACCCCAAGACAGGCAAACCTACTACCCCCTCTAGGAGGAGGACATTCAATAGGACTTTTGCCGTGGCTCTTGGGTCAACATTCTTTCTCGTCTGGATCGGGACTTGGACTTGGGCTGCAGTTCAAGACTATCATTTGATAAGGATCACAGCCCCAGAACTGCTGTCTGGAAGGGGGAGAACTGTCATGGACCCCTTTTCCTGGATCTTAGCCCACTGAGCCACCATAAAAACAGACTGCTTGGCTCTCGCCACTAGACTATGTGTATAAACATCTCCATTGTGTTGTGATCTTTTTATTCCCATTGTTTGCCAGATAAAATTAAATGCATATGTAAGTGAGCTTGATTATTAATGCATCTGATAGAGGATAATTAGTAGTGAATGAAGAAAAATGTGGGCATGACAAAATACCAAAATAAGCATTTAAACAGTTACCCTAAAGTTTGCTGAATTTCTTGCATTTGCAAACTGTTTTCTATCAATGATGACACCCCCTGAAAATCATAGCTAAAATTAGCATACAAAATACATTGAGCCCGATTCATGTTACGGGCCAAGGCCTCAAGCCCGTAAACCCCTCCCGTGGACGCAAACTGTTAATGGGCTGGCCGAGATGCGATCCGCTGTTATGATCCAATCACAGTATAACGTGCAACACAGGCCTCTCAGCCAATAGAAAGTGGTCCACCCCCAGATGATTGACCGAGAGAGATTATAAAGTTGCGTTCCACATGCCCATGCGTTGACTGTGTTGTATTTTCTTCCAAAGTAGCATGCAGGTCCCAGAGTCAGAGGTTTTTGGCAGAGAGTGAGAAAGTAGAAGAGTTCTGAGAGCAATATATTGCGATTTTGTTTATTTCTATATATCTAATTACCAATTTAAAACATAACAAAGTCAGAGGTGCTCATCAGAGAACGAACTAACCTTAATAGGTTAGTTCTATAGCCATGATAAGCTACTCTGAGAGCAACCTCTTTTAGCTCACTTGTGCCCTTCACAGGGAGAAATATCCTATAGTATATCAGTCTGGTCCCACTCAAAAGAGTGACCCAGCCCCGAAATACCAGGCAATTCTACCCTGAAAAGGAGAAACAGCAAACCCCAGACGCGTTTCGGCCTTTATGGGCCTCGTCAGTGAGGTGCAGCTGAACTCCCTAAGGCACAGTTTTTTTGTTTGTTTTTTTAATTACCAATTTACACTTAATCCTTAATTACACATATTTATAGATTACATATAATGGTGATACTCATACATTAAATTACACACATAGATACACATAGAGCTAGGTCACTCCATACACCCCCAGACCCCAACAGTTAATAAGTACACATAATACAGACAGTTTTTTTTCTTCATACATATACAGAAACACTTATTTTTATTTATCCAAATATAATTTGGGGGTTTTAAATGGAGGGAGGAGAGAGGAGGAGTGAGAAATGGTGGAGGAGAGGAGGAGGTGGTGGAGGAGGATAGTGGTTACATAGTGGTGGAGAGTGGACGAGAGGAGGAACATGGAGAGGAGGAGGTGGGTGGTGGCTGGGAGGTCCTAGCAAGAGTCACATCTAGGCCAGGAACAGTGGGGGATGGGCCTTGTCCCGGTGGGGGGGGGTAGTTTGGGAGTGCAAGAGACTAAGGGCAAGCACAGGGTCCATAAATACACGCACCAGGAGAACGTGGTCCTCCTTGGTGCTAGGGCCCAGGCATGGAAGGAGGTAGCGGCCGAGATAACAGCAGTGGGCACAGCGCAAAGGGATGTGAGGTGCATCAAACACTGTTTTGATGACATTAGGGCCAAGGTGAGGAGGATGATGGCCAAGGAGGGCAAGCAAACTGCAGCACTAAGTGGTGCCCCCCAAGTCACTGTGTGCTACAACAAGTGGTATAGGGTGGCCATGGACCTTCCCAGCCAGGTGCCCGCCGCTGGAGCTTCAGGCCGGGTGGCCCAGCGGGACCCTGACTCCAGGTCAGGTGAATATCACATACACCAACATGCCACCACATGTGCATCACACACATGTACATAATGACTAACAAGGACACTGACATGTCAGCTCTAAGGAATTCATAAGGGATAGATGGATGCATCATTAAATCCATGAAGCTGATAAATCACTGTCATTTGTGGGCACAACAACAGTAACCAACCAATAGAGATTCCATGTATTGGTGTGCCCAATGAAGCGTATGCAGTTACAGACCACAGCCAGAATAAAGATTGCGTTAGGAGCCATGAACAATCAAAATCAAGAACCAAAGAATAGATCACATCTAGCAAATGATAGCTAATCTGAGTTGCAATTAGGAGAATCGTCCAGGTTCAAGCCTGGATGTCAGATAGTTGGGAATGAACACAAAACAATGTATTGTTCATCATACTAATAACATATACCTTTCTTTTTTCTCTTTCAGCATCAAGGAGATCTGGGTCTAGTGGTGAGTCGGTGGCAGGGGTTTCGGCTCCATTGGAGCAGGAAGTCGAGGAGCGAGCCCCGGTGCAGGGGGAGGAGGAGGAAAGAAGGTCGAAGGAGGAGGATGTCATCTGGCTAGTGAGGTCATCAGCAGGACCATCGGCCTCAACACCGCCATTTAACCCCACTGTCCCCCTGTTCCAGAGACTAAGCATATCACCAGGGCCCTCCTACTGTAGGGACCAGCGGGGCTTGACCCCATCTTCTCCTCCCCTAAGCAGTGCCGCAGACTGGACACCACCATCAGGCCAAGCAATGACACCCCCCCCCCCATGGAGCGAGGTTCCAGCCAGGAACCAGAGCCTCCCCACTGGGCCACCACCACTGCCATCTCACCAGGAAATGGCCCAGGGACCTCCATTCCCACCACCAAGCCAGGCTGCGCAGGCGGAGATGCTGGCAATTATGCACCAGCAGTTGGAGTGTCTTCAGGGGATCCAGGCCAGCATCTCCACTAATCAATCATGCACTAATCATGAGGTCATGCGCAGCCTAGCCAGGTGCAATAGGGAGGAGAGGAGACATCATCTCATGTTTGAGTCCTACCTTGCCAGGCTGCTCAGGATGGGGGCGGAAGATGATCACATTCCAACACCTGACTATGGAAGCCTTGCACAGAGCTCTGGTCTCAGCCCTGCCTTTTCCACACCGGAGGCCTCCCCTGCTCACCCGCAGCCCGGCCCCTCCTCTCCTCACCCCATACCTCTGTCAAGGCCACCACCACTGCTATTGCCACTGCCTCCTGAGAGGTTGCTTCCCCTGCCCCCCCCCCCCCTTCAACCCGTATTGTACCCCTTGGGTGGCTTGTGGTTATTGGTAGTTCCTGTGATCACTCCAGGCTAATATGTTACATTAGCCTGGAGAGGGATAAGTGGTAGAATTACTTTGGGTATCCAACTCTGCATTGACTATTGGAGGAAAGTATTATTAGGCAGAGTCGGGGGAACTTAGGCTATATTTCTGGGCAGGTGCAAGTTATATGATGGGACAAGTTGCACTCAATTAATAGGTTGACATCCATCTATGGCGACCAACCAGGAACAACTAATGGTCGGTGTAGCGGAACCCATCACTGTTTTACCCTGTTTTATGATTATTATGGTTAAAATATGATCCTACTATATGTATGTTGGTTGATGCTCTGCAGAATATTGTCCCAGACATTTGCAGCTACTTGGCATGGGAGATAATCCTGTTACAGCGACTCCGCATAAGATAAAGGAAGTCTATTGTATACAGTGTTTTCATTCTCAGATAAGAACAAAGAAGTGTAATTGAATCAATGTCTGATTGCCAGGGAGGTGTGACCCACCTATTGTTCTCTTTATGTGTATTGTGCGGCCAAATATGGGCATGTGTGTTGCCTGTGGGAAGAGATGGGTATAAATATTTCTGCAATAGCAAAATAAAGTCAGTATTCATTTGACTCCCAAATTGTGTGTCGTCCAATATGGGAGGTCGGGAATGGTGAGACTGTGAGCGCTCCATTCTTTTGTTCTTTTTTTTTCTTCATCTTGTTAATTTCATTGTTTTGACTTAAACTCACTGCTGTATAGCACTATGGAATATGTTGGAGCATTACAAATAAAGGAAATAATAATAATAAAAATACTAACCCTATTTAACATTTAGGTCAATAATGTTTCCTGACGTCTTCCAGTCTTCCCTGGCCCACTAGACCATTCTCCTATCCCACAACCGAGTACCCCTTAACTTGTGGCCCCCTTCCTCGGGAGACCCACATAATATATTTTATTGACACCCCTGGGGAAGACTCAACAGTTTGAATAGTCCACAACAAAATAGTCCACAACAATACAATACAGTATTAAATATAAAAAAAAAACATGCCATCATGGCTGTGAAAGTGCCAATGTCTTGGTGGTCAAGACAACATCATTTTAGAAAAGGGAAGAATAGTTTAGTTCTAGTCCTTGTCAGTCTGAGTACCTTTAATAGTCCCAAAAGTCCAGTGTTCCCATGGCCATAACAACTTCCAGTGTAGCCTAGAGAGTGATCCTCTAGCTACTATCTATGATTTACTATGAGCTTTCCAGTCCTCAAGAGATACGATTGATAAAATTGCAAATCGCTCAAGGCCGCAAATGTTTTCACACCCGTAAATTGCAAATGTAGAACAAAATACTACGAGTGCTAGAGAAGACCCGTAAGGGGATTTAACCCCTGTCCGTAGCACTGTAAATGTAAATACAAAATCAATACTGCACTGTAAATGGCGGGGAAAGCGATGAAAGACATTATAATGAATTGCACAACAGTCTCAAGCTCGCAAATAGGCAATCATTTTTTTTTTATGTGTCATTTCGGGGTTATATTGATCTTGGGAATCAATGAGTTAATACATATCAGGCCACCCACATGGACCAGAACAGTATTCGCATTCATTTATTTATTTATTTAGTATTTTGTGATTTTGCAAGTCCGATCACATATCGGACCCCCAAATAGATTTACATGTAACCTCCATGTTTTATTGCCATAATGATGGCGGTCTCATTTTCTAACTGGGTAGTTACGGCCTTGCTTAATTGATCATGTTTCTGCCTTGAAATGCTATAGATAATGGTTTCGGCTTTCGGCCACTAACTTGTGGGCTTTTTTAATTGAACAGCACCGAAATTGGAGCAGAGTTCAAGCCCGCTGCACGCCCACAGACATACAGCCTGTATACCGCGAGATATAGGTTTCAAATTGAATTGGGCACATTATCTTTATAAATTGGATGCTATTTAAAAATATATATTTTCATACAGTAATCTTATACGGAAGTTTGCTATTTTGACCTGTCAGCCTTTCTGATTGACCCACAAAAAGAGATTCAGATCGTTTGTTTATGGAAGATCATTGATATTAAATACTGAGAAGTCCCTGAGCCATTGGGTCCATTGTCTTCCATTCATTGTATTTTTAATATCACAAACGTAATAAGGAGTTTGACCACACCCTGCTACAAAACAGTATTCAGTCTTTCTTAAAATGGGAACTTTATGTAGTGGGATATTGTCTTTAGTACTTAGAACGATCAAGGAGGTGGAAATCAACTTCACCCTCTGCACCCCAAAACTTTCCATAAGAATACAATGATGTTTCAATCTGGTGAATGTGGAAGCCATGGAGTGTGCTTAATGTCATGAAACTGAACTTGATTTTGTGTATCATAATGAATTCCCTGTCACTATTGAGCAGCAAACTTCCTGAAAACAAATCAGCCATACTGAGCGGACGTCTTGTCTTCTGCCAGACTATACTTGTCAGGCTATTCCTTACACTTCATTGATATGCAATATACTGTATATGTGTGACGTAAAGTACCTTTTTTGGGGGAAGGGCCACTAATACAATTTAAAATTCATATTAAGCACACTAATGTTCATAACTAGTTAGATGCTTCATACAAAATTGTTTATGTCAGGCTGGAAGAAATTATGTCTTGTGAGGTTTCCATACCTCTAGTGACGTGCACTCAGATAGAGAAGACCAGTGGGACATCTGTAACTCTGGGACTTAGCTATTTTTCTTGTCATAAGATGATTAAACCTCTGACATTTCAGCAGACTTGAAGACTTAATAAAAGATTATTTAAACCTCTTTCTAAATAGGCGACAGAGAAGAATGAGATAAGTATATTTGGCTGCAGGTAAGTGAAAACGGTCTGTATTATAAAAATAATTTTTGCCATTGAGCACAACTTTCTCATCTTCATGCCACCATATATTTTCTAAATCTATACTCATTTATTCCATAAATTAATTTTAAACGGATTGGTTAAAACTTCTTGTCTTGCCATCTCAATATTGATGCCCGTTAATTATTTGTGCAACAGACATTATCAGTGCTCCTTGTTTAAATATCAACAATATAACATTATTAGGAAGTTATTATGATTAGGTATTGTATATGTATTTTATACATCTACTGTATGTGCTCTACCTCTCATCTTCACCAACTCTTAACTTATTTGATAGCAGTTTGAATTGTTTCTGCAAAGCTGAATATCAAGGGACACAGTCAGTACTGAACATGAGGAAAATAGAAGTATTTGTATAAATAGGCTTCAGGGATAAAATGCAATAAACATAATATTGTAGGAGTGCTTTGGTTTTGAGGCTTACTCACTATTTTTAATATTCTCCAAGAAGTGTGTCTATAATATACCCCTCTTATCAGATATTTTTAAATTGTAAAAGTTCCACTCAATTGATCTGCAACATATTTATTGTTTGCCTGCATTACTCATAAATGTATATGTTTATATATATGTATATATCACGTTCAGGATCGCTACCTTGTTGTAGTGAAGGGGCTTGCGTACCTCAGTGAAGCAGTGATCTATACCATGTAGGGTCACCCAAGATGGGTAGGTCATAACAGAGAAGTCAGACAAATCGTGGTCCACTGGAGAAGGTCCTGGCAACCCACTCCAGTATCTTTTCCACCATATGAGTTAGCAAAACCACACACAAGATGTGCCTGGCATGCTGGGGCTCATAGGGTCACTGAGAGTTAATTACGATGGAAGAACTAAACAAACAAAAATAATTATATATACATATATATTGTATATGTATGTATGATGTATATGTATGTAGTCTTGGCACTTGTATCTGAGTACCTGTTATGTTGGCATGTTTATTTGAGTATAGCATAAAAATAATAATAATATACTACCAAAAGTCTTATATTTCCTGTTTTGGGGATTAAGTTTTAAAAAGGTTGTTAGAAGTATATTTCATGCAAATATATAAATACAAATGTATAAAAATCTAAAATGTGTAAAGCAGAGCTGTGTGTCTCCTCCTTCCTTCCCAATTATTTTGTTTGAATAAAAATAAGGTTTACTTTAAAAAAATAAATAAATGCATAACATTATATCTGTGTTGCATTCTAAAAACACAAGGTTATAGTTTTACTTAAATGATAGGTGTGTCTTATATTACACTGGGTTTTAAGTACCTACAACAGTTTTACAAGTTGCTGAAGATCTTCTGGTTCATTTGAAAATACAACTTTCTTACGTTTGATATTTATAGAGTTCAATAAAATGTGATTCTTTTTTTCTTTTAGTATATGGATATGGATCAAACAAATCACACTATGGTGTCATATTTCATTATTAAAGGGATTACTGATGTCCCCAAACTTCAGGCTGCAATCTTTCTTCTGGTTCTGTTCATTTATCTCATGACTCTGGGTGGTAACATAACCATTCTCCATCTTACCCACCAGGATCCTCGGCTGCACACTCCTATGTACTTCTTCCTTGGGAATTTATCACTAATGGACATTGCTTATACTACAGTTACTCTACATAAGGTTCTTATCATCTTCATATCAGGGAACAAGACTGTTTCCTGTATTGCCTGTTTTTCTCAGTTCTATGTATTTGCCTCATTAACGGCTGATGAATTGTTGATCCTGACTGCCATGAGTTATGATCGATATGTGGCCATCTGTAACCCCATGCATTATCATATGGTCATGAGCCATAAAGTCTGTGCCATATTGGCCATTTTCTGTTGGGTGTGTGGATTTATAGAAATAATACCCTTTCTTGTTTTATTCTCGGATATCTCCTGTTACAAATCCAATGTAATCAACCATTTCTTCTGTGATTTTGTGCCTCTTGTAAAACTGTCTTGTAGTGACACCTCAGCTTTAGAGACATTGATGTTTACAGAAGGATTTTTCCTTTCAATTCTCACGCCCTTTGTTCTGACTTTCATTTCTTATGTTTGCATCATTATCACCATCCTTAAGATCCGTTCCAGCATTGGGAGACGTAAAGCCTTCTACACATGTTCCTCACACCTCACAGTCGTCATCCTTCTTTATGTGACTCTCAACCTCCAATATATAAGACCATCCTCAAGCAATAGCTTGGACTCCAATAAACTGTTCTCTCTGTTTAACACAGCTGCTGTTCCTTTACTAAATCCACTGATTTACAGCTTGAAGAATAAGGATATGAAGGCAGCACTGAGGCATAGACTGAGATCTTTTAAATCCTCAGCATAATTGGAACTCTAGTGTCTTTGTTAAGATAACTTTTATTAGATACCTTATAAAGAATAATAATTCTTATTTAATTAGCTTCATTCCTTAGCACTTCTATTTGATTGACCACCTAGATCCCCCCTAAAGCCTTAGCTAATCCACCCTATATATTTTTGCACAATAAATCGGTTCAATGTAGTATAATTATACAATTGGTGATATTATTGTTGCAGAATATCAGATTGACTGTAGAAAGAGAAAACCTGAAAATTCTTCATGGATGCAGCTTTTTATTCAATTAATTTGGCATCTTTGGAAATGTTGACATTTGCAGAGCCATATAATAAGGAATACAGGGACCATATGTGCTTACTATCAAGAATATCAATTTAATAACATATTTTGAAGATCACGGTAGACTAGAGGTATGGAATCCTTTCCTTATTCATAATTTGAAGGCCATAATTATTTTGTTCAAAGTCTGCTAATGTACGTCAGAAATCATTCTTTATTGACACCATGGCTATTTTAATATATAACAAATAATCAACACACTATTTTAAATCGATAGATGATCAAATGAAGTATGACCTGTTTCTACTTACACAACAGATATTTTTAAATGATAATCCTGTCCAATGGATTGGGAGGACAGTGCCCATGTGTTTGAGAGCAGATGAAGTATGTAATCTTTCCAGTACAGTGCTTTGCCATGGGATGATAGCACTTATTTAATGCAGAATATTTTGAACATACTTAAGGAATATTTCTCCATAATGGTCATAGATTATCTACAATGGAAATATGGGTGCATTAACTTTTGAAGACATGTTTGCACTTTGTATTATATGACCTTTATGTGACAAGTTTTGTACTAAACTTTACTTCTATGTATTTGATCCATAAGAAAAAATGTCCACAGTGAATAGTAATAAAATCTACAAACAATGAGAATTTGCAGTTAAACCCAGAAACAAACTGAACTTAACAATGCTGATCAAACCCTTAGACCAAGATGAATCATCAATATTCATCAATTTGGATTCACTATGTCATAGAACAATACAAATGTGAACCAGCAGTTTTATCATGAGGGACATTGACTATTTCATTGATCAGAACACAATTGTAAAGCAAATTAATAAACACACAGAAGACAATTACATTTTTTACATTCTAACACCTGTAACTCAATCAAGATAATGACGTCAAGACGCATTATGCTGAACTTTTTAGTCATTACAACTAATTAGAACTATAAAGATAATTTAACATATATTGTTCTAAATAATCTTTTGATCATCCAATCACTGTATGTGAAGATTGTATAGCAAATTGTACATTGGAATATATAAACTGCTTTCCACAAAGCTAAACAAAAAGGAGCTCTACAGCTCATCAATGAAGATGTTTCATTAGGTTCTCTAACAGATATCAACGACCTAGTTAAAGGAAATCAATTTGACCATTTTATTTTGCTTTAAAAATATTGCATTTTGTCTTTTAAACATCTGGAGAAAGTTGGGGCATTACCTAAAACTTACTGACGGCTATCATTTAACTTAAGCAGTTATATTATCTATTTAAGGCAGGGGTGGGCAATTAATTTGCCAAAGGGGCCACATGACAAACTTACTGGGACTGTTGTGGAGGGCCACCCTCCAGTGCCATATATGTACATAATATATATATATATATATATATATATATATATATATATATATATATCCTCTCCTTCCCCTTCAGCAGCAATATTCACCCCCCTCCAGGCCCCCTCAGCAGCACCATTCACCCCTCCAGAGCAGCAATATTCACCCCCCAGCCCCGCCACGCAGCACCATTCACCCCCAACACCCCCAGGCCCCCCTCAGCAGCACCATTCACCCCTCCAACCCCCTCAGCAGCAATATTCACCCCCGAGGCCCCCTCAGCAGCACCATTGACTCCCAACTCCCTCAGCAGCACTATTCCCCCCCAACCCCCTCAGCAGCAATTTTCAACCCCCAGACCCCCTCAGCATCCATATACACCCCCCCCCCAGGGCCCCCTTAGCAGCAATAATAACTACCCGACCCCAGGAACACCATTCACCCCCCCAAAACCCTCAGTGCCCACTCAGCAGCATAATTTACTCCCCAAAAAAACAGGGCCCCTTGTTGCACCATTTGCCCCTCCCCAAGCCCCTAAGCAGCCATATTCACACCCCCAACACCCACACAACCCCCTTAATAGCACTATTCACCCCCAACCCACTCAAATGCCATATTCACCCCACAGACCCCCCCAGGGCCCCCTTAGCAGCAATATTCACTGCCCAATCTTGCGGGCCCCCCTCAGAAGTATTATTCACCCCTGCAAAAAAAACAGGGCCCCCTCAGCAGCATCATTCACGCCCCCCAAAAACCCAGGACCCCCTTGTCGCACCATTCATCCCCCAAGCCCCTCAGCAGCCATATTCACCCCCCCAGGCACCCTTCAGCAGCCATATTCACCCCCAGGGCCCCCTCAGCTGCACCATTCACTCCCCCCTTAAAAAAACAAGACCCCCTCAGGTGCATTATTCCACCCCTTAAAGCCCCCAGGCCCCCTTGTCATACTATTCACCCCCCTCAAGCCCCCTGCACTTCATTCACTCCCTCCTCTTACTTGTGAGTTGCAGTCCCTGTCCCAGATCCTGTTGCTCAGATGTTGATTATCCTTCCCCTGCCAGAGCTGCATACTACAGGGTCACGTGACATCATTAGGAATTCCCTCCCCCTGCTGTATGAAGTTCCGGCATGGTAAGGATACCCAACCTCTGAGCAATGGGATCCGGTAAGGGGCTGACGGAGGCCGGGCAGTCCAGAGCCTGGGGAGCTCCTCTCAGTCACCTCCTCCTGGGCTGCGCATCGGGTGTCATAACATTGTCAAATAGATACATTGTAATCATAGTCTAAATAAATATATGATCAGACCTGGGCATTTACGGCCCGCTGGCCCCATCCGACGCCCGGCCCGGAAAGGGACGGCCTGCTGGCCGGAAAATGCCCAGGTCTGATTTAAGGGGTTTATTTATCAATGTGGACATAATTGAGGAGCACCTTACCTACTCTGATCTCAGGTTACCAGATGGTTTAGTTACAAGTAGTGATGTCGCGAACATAACATTTTCGGTTCGTGAACCGCGGACGCGAACTTCATCAAATGTTCGCGAACGGGCAAACCGCCCTAGACTTCAATGGGCAGGCAAATTTCAAAACCCACAGGGTCTCTTTCTGGCCACAATAGGGATGGGAAAGTTGTTTCAAGGGGACTAACACCTGGACTGTGGCATGCTGGAGGGGGATCCATGGCAAAACTCCCACGGAAAATTACATAGTTGTTGCAGAGTCTGGTTTTAAGCCATAAAGGGCATAAATCACCTAACATTCCTAAATTATTTGGAATAACATGCTTTAAAACATCAGGTATGATGTTGTATCGATCAGGTAGTGTAAGGGTTACACCCGCTTCACGGTAACAGACCAATCTCCCCGTTTAATGCACCGCAAACAACCGCAAACAGTCCCTTTGCACAACCGCAAACTCCCCATTTGCACAAGGTTGGATACCAAGCTAACCCTGTCCCGTTCCTTGTCCTCACTGATGTCATTGAAGGTCTCTTCCTCCACCCAGCCACCAAGGGTCCCCGAAAGGTGACAACAAGCCCCCTGGGACACCTGCTGTGTTTGGTCTTCCACCTCCTCAAAGCTACCTTCCTCCTCTGACTCCTATTCTTCAGACTCCTCTCTCTGCGTTGCCTCTGTCTGCGTTATTATAAGGTGTGTACTGTTAAGTAGTACTATTCCTATCGGTTTAATCCCTGTTACGTCCACTATTAGGGGACGTGTATATGGCATTGATTTTTGGAACAGGGAGATGGAAAAAGATGCTTGGTCGGACCTCCTACTTCGAATTTGGGGCACTGCACGTGCAATGTAATGTGCCACCAGATAGGAGTGGTGTATTAAGTTGTACTATTTATTCCTATCGGTTTAATCCCTGTTACGTCCACTATTAGGGGACGTGTATATGGCATTGATTTTTGGAACAGGGAGATGGAAAAAGATGCTTGGTCGGACCTCCTACTTCAAATTTGGGGCACTGCACGTGCAATGTAATGTACCACCAGATAGGAGTGGTGTATTAAGTTGTACTATTTATTCCTATCAGTTTGATACCTGTTACGTCACCTATCAGGGGACATGTATATAACATGGATTTTTGGAAGCGGGAGATGGAAAAAGATGCTTGGTCGGTCCTCCCACTTCAAATTTGCGCGTGCAATCTAAGGTGCCACCAGATAGGAGTGTCACTGTGCAGTGGCAAAAGTTGGCAGAGTAGGCGCTGTAGGACTCACACACACGCCTGTAGGCAGGCAACTGATATTCAATCGATTACAGTAAAAAAAGGGTTATTTTATTTCACTGTACACTAGGTTGCACCAGATATGAGTGTCACTGTGCACTGGCAAAAGTTGGCAGAGTAGGCGCTGTAGGCCTCACACACACGCCTGTAGGCAGGCAACTGATATTCAATCGATTACAGTAAAAAAAGGGTTCTTTTATTTCACTGTACACTAGGTTGCACCAGATATGAGTGTCACTGTGCACTGGCAAAAGTTGGCAGAGTAGGCGCTGTAGGCCTCACACACACGCCTGTAGGCAGGCAACTGATATTCAATCGATTACAGTCAAATAAGGGTTGTTTTATGTCACTGTACACTACGGTTGCACCAGATATGAGTGTCACTGTGCACTGGCAAAAGTTGGCAGAGTAGGCGCTGTAGGCCTCACACTCACGCCTGTAGGCAGGCAACTGATATTCAATCGATTACTGAAAAAAAGTGTTGTTTTATGTCACTGTACACTACGGTTGCACCAGATATGACGTATCACTGTGCACTGTCAAAAGTTGGCAGAGTAGATGCAATAGGCTTCACACACACGCCTGTAGGCAGGCATATGCAATTAGATTACACAGAATTTTTTTTTTAAATAAAAGAAATGATGTTCTAGCCCTAAAAAGGGCTTTTTGGGTTGCTGTCCTTGCAGCAGATATCAGATGAGTCCTTCAGGTCTGTAGTGGAAGCTAAATACACAGCCTGGCTATCTATTTCCCTATTAAATCTCCAGCAGCTACACTATCTGTCCTCTCACAACGAATGCAGCTTCAGAATGAATCTAAAATGTATGCTGTCCTTCAGATGGAAGGCTCTGGAAGGGAGTGTATGCTGCTGATTGGCTGGAATGTGTCTGCTGGCTGTGAGGTGCAGGGTCAAAGTTTCCTCAATGATAAAGAATAGGGGGCGAACCGAATAGTGCATGTGTCCGCCGTCCACTGCGAGCGCGAACGAGCCAAAATCGCTGTGAGTAGTCCGCCGGCGAACTGCCCGCGACATCTCTAGTTACAAGTACAATATAATCAAATTTTGCTGGACTTTATGTCAATCATCTATTTTTCCCAGTACTCTGTCCTTCCCTCATCCAATTCCACTTGTTTCTCATCTGTACCCACCACTTTCTACTCAGTTTTTAGTTTTTTAGGCGCCCAGTAGCATGGATGTAGGAGACAAAAATATCTGGGAGGGATAATTCAAAGCTACTCCCAGGACAGGAAGCATGGGCCGATCTACCGCTGGTGTACCGGATGCAATGCAATTATGGGTCAAAGCTTACATGGGGAATAAATACTGCTCCATAGCACTGCATGATTAAGTTTAATTTTGCTATTTCTTTGTGTTCCCTATTCATTTAATCTGGGGGGAATTTAGAGGACCGATCTCCCCAGTTCCTACGCCCTCTATATATACTTACCAGATAAGTACTACAGAATGAAATGGGAAACATTACAGCTAGCATTTTTAATACCAAAAACAATAATAATAAAGTAATTTAACAAATATGGTAACTATATTAAATGAGCCAAGTTCCAAATAAATGTCGTTTTTACAAATATGCATGGATTGCAACATGAACACCATTTCTTGGTAATGTCATATCTACAGTATATAATGACCAAGCATCAATAACATTTTTGTTTAATGTACAAGTTCTGCCATTCACAGGTCTCCAACGATCATCTAGCACACATGAGGATGCTGTACGTATTGCAGGTAAATAATAATAAAAGTACATGATGCACCATGCAAAACACAGCTCCCAATATATTAGACTATCATTATCTTAAGTTCTGATAAGCTTTTAGCGTTGTCTAAAATTCTGAAACTAATACTGAGAATGCATAAATGATTATTTTAAGTTAATACTTTAAATTCTTAATTCTTATGAAAATATTTTAAAAAGAAATGAAACATAATACATTTTAAATGTAAAATTTCTTATCTCAGTTCCTCTCTTTAAACTGTATAGCGTTAATTCTTGGAAGCCAGGTTTGGGTTGAACAATTTTTTTTTCTGCATGCTGACATTCGGTTTTAAGGGACTTTGTCACCCCAAAATCAAGACAATTTTGAAGGGAGCAATAGGAACAGTGGGAACATCCAAATTAAGCTATTTTAGAAACAACTTCACACTGCACCAGGTATCTTCAGAAATTAAAAATAAAGTCTGTTTTTTTTTTTAGAGAGGTGACAATTGTGAGCAATCAAATAGCTCATAGAAATTACAAACAGACTGAGTCAGAGGTCTATAAAGTATATATGGTATGGTAAGTATATTATATGATGTACCAATGTTAAGCAAAATAAAAAAATTGCACTTCAGCAAAAACTTGTGGCATCGGATGTTAAACCTGTATTGAGTTAGTGTGAGTAAAGTACAGTAGACACTGCATGAAACTCAAAAGACTATTGGGCCAATTCCAATGAAAATGGACCACTAATTTGCTTCCTGTTCAACTGCTTTTGCCTGATCCTAAACAGCAGTGGCATTTATTTGTCATTTTTGATTTCAGACATGAAACTGAAGACATTTTCAAACTTTTTCCCATCCACTACAAGTGACAGATTTTTGGCTTTGGTGAGCTCATTGTCATTGAATGAAGTAAATCAGTCCACATTATTTATGTATATAATAAATAATATATACATTCCAATCCTATTTTACTGTATACAGCAAATCAATTAAGAATAATGTTTTATATTCTTACACCCTTATTATATTGCAATTCTGCAAATTCTAAAGGGTTCCATATAAGCACACAGCATATATATATTTTACAGAAGTTTATAGTTAGTGAACTTCTATGCAAAAGCAAGGTCTTCACTAACTAAAAACTTCTGTAAAAAATATGCTCTGTGCTTATATAGAGCCCTAAAGTATTTGCCGAATTGCAATTTAATAAGGGTATTAGTTTTTAAACCTAAGATATAAATGTTAAATCTAAAGTGAACTGTGAAGATCGCCAGATTTTCCTATTCCACCAGTGGGAGCAAAAGAATAACTTGTGGGACTAATTAAACCTGAACAACTATTATTAGAACTATTAATACCTCCAAAAGGACTATATATTATTAAAGACATTAAAGACATTATTAAAGACTAACAGCCCTATTAAATTAAAGGGCCTTAAGTCCAATGTGAATCTTGCAACGGCAGCGGGCTTGAAATCTGGATGAGTTATGTTACTACGGGTTCGAGAAGAAAATCATAGCTAGTTCGTAGAACGTTGGATTTTCGGCCTTGCGGACGATCAATTAGTGCAGACCGTAGTTATGGGTTTAGACGGAGCCAATGGAAAAAGAGATTGTTACGTCACTGAAAAAAGGGGAGGGTAGATTTCAAAGTCCTACAGGCTTCAATAACAAGTTGCGATCGGACCCACATTCCACAATAATGAAATATAAATAAAGCCATAAATATGATATTCTATTACATGCGAGTTACAGTATATGTACTAACACATTGACTGCCGTGATCGATATAACACAGAAATTAAGCATAACATGAAGTATTTTACAGGGCGGAATTGCGAGCTTGAGAATGTTGTGCTATTAATTCTAAGATCTAACATCACTTTCCATTTTAATAGAAGTACAGTAGTGTGTTTTTATTTGCATTTACAGAGCTACGTATTGGTCTTTACCCCTCTTGCGAATCCTCTCCAGTACTCGCAGGGCTTTGGGCTCCATTGCGTGTTACGGGCTAGCTCGCAGGTGACTTTGTTTCAATTTAATAGCATGATTGGAATTGTAGCGGTTACGGGCTTGACAGATCAAAGGATTTGCGGGCTGCGAAGCTCCACATTCACGTCCTGTAGGCATTTTACGGCCCTGCTGTGGCTTACCCCACAAGTCCTCTGCAGGGACGTTTACTTGGCTAATTTAATAGCCGTAAAACGTAAAATTGGAATTACGGGCTACGTTTTAAAACGTGGCCCCAATTTAATAGGGCTATACGTATGCTGGGAAAAGGAATCCTGCTTTTATCATTCTTATTGTTTATTATATTATATGCAATGTGTAAATGTATTCTTGGGGCATCCAGGGGAGTAATAAAGTTTGCGGGACCTATATGTTTAATATTGGGTACTCTGCAAGCTCCAAGTAGCCTCTGCAGATCCAACTTTCATTAAAGAACAGTTAACCAGTTAGGGCCCTACTCCCAATATATCTCTCAAACTCCTTAACCCTCTCCTACTCACAGTATCTCCCTAACTATTTCCCTGACTCATTATGCTGAGGCCTGCCTTCACTGATTGGTTTGGTGTTGGCCTAGGGAGCCAATCCAAGTAACACCTATCAGAGGTGCCTCTGATTGGTTCTTAGAATTACAGGGGAGAAATATGTATTACTAAACTTGGGCCACCCTGTTTACTTATCTTAAGTGATACCATTGTTTCATTGACTGTGTTGGGGTATAAAGAGTGGTGACTGGGAATAAAGATAATGCGCTCTTTGTAACCCGTAGTAATGGTGTGTTATATTGAAAGAAAGTAGGGATTTATGTCTTGTAGCTTGGTCATCGTTGTCTGTCCTGTGTGAGGGGACTGACTAACCAATGCAGATGTATGTGTAGGATTAGTTTTACTGACCTTTTCAAGGCCGGAAAAGTAGATCTTGATAAGCTAGTTGAAGGGGTGGGATCACAACAAAGGATTACAGGCTTTGAAGAGCTATCTGTCATGACCCTCCCACCCCTGGCCTCATGGCTACCTGACCCATGGGCTACTCAAATGGTCTTAAGAGCTCCCCGAAGAACTATGTCACTTGTGAGGTTTTGTATTATATGATGACTAGCGACTTGCCCGTCAAAAAATTACGGCAATAAGATTGTAAGGGCGGTACATTTTGTTAGTGTTCCAAGATGCTTCAGCGCTAATTGCGAGCCTTTTGTTGTAAAATGGCGCCTAATGTGTGGTACTCGTCTGTGGCTGATTTGGCGTCCTTGTTCTTGGATCGCGTCCATCTTTTTCGGAAAATCCGTAGGTGTTTGGTGGTGTGTTGCGTCTTTAGAGTCCTATAGCCTCGTTTTCCTTTGGCGGCCATTTTTTCTCTCGCTTAGGGAATTTTCGGGTGTCTAAACTCTTATATTTCGAGTGAAATTGAGGTGTAACTTCAGTTTTCGAGGTGCTGGATGCTCCCCCCCCCCCCCCTTGCTGTGGGTAAGCTTTTTATGTATTTGTTGTGTGTATTTATTGTGTTTTTAATGTTTTCATGTGTGCAGGTATCGGGCGGTAAGGTCGTATTTTGTGAGGTCGTAATGGTCCCGCGTCTCGTATTTGTTTCTGGTAAGTCCGTAATTTTGCGAAGTCCGCAGTTGCTGGCAAGGAGCGCCTTCCGAGGGCCCCAGGCTCGCTATGCGAACCAGCAGCGTTAGCAACAGCCCATCTGCTCACAACGAATATTGCCCGGCAAAAAATGACGGCAATGAAATTGTAAGTGAGTTTATCCTTTTTCGGGAAATCCGTAGGTGTTTGGTGGTGTTTTGCGTCTTTAGACTGCTGTAGCCTTGTTTTCATTTTTTTCGTCAGCCATTTTTTCTTTCGCTTAGAGGATTTTTGAGTGTCTGAACTCTTTTATTTTGAGTTAAATTGAGGGGTAGTTTTAGTTTCGTTTTTGAGGTCCTGGCTGCCTCCCTGTGCTGTAGGTAAGCTTTTTTGTATTTGTTGTGTGTATTTATTGTGTTTTTCATGTTTTCATGTGCGCGGGTTTCTGACTTTTTTTGCGAGGTCGTAATGGGTCGTAACGCGTCTCGTATTTTCCTTTCGTAACTACGTAAATTTTGCGAGGTCCGCAGTTGCTGGCAAGGCGAGCCTTCGGTGATCGATGCCAGCAACTGCGGCCCTCGCTATACGAGCCTGCAAGTGTTAGCAACAGCTCGTATGCTCACAACTATATATGATGAAATATGTTAACCACAAATTAGTAAATACTTGACCTTAGCCATTGTTCACAACGCTACATTCTATCTAATAGGAGCCTGAGTGTTATTATAGAAGTCCTGGTTGCCCCAAAAAGTTAATGCACCCATCAGCCTTCTCAAACCCTGACTCCAATTCAACTCAATAAAGATATCTCTATCTGAGACAAGGTTAAGGAGCGTGGAGAACCAGCCACATAGTCCCCTTGCTCTGCTGCATCTTGCAGAGCAACTTATATTAAAATGTAAAAAAACTTTATTTATTTATAGCGTAATGTGGTTCTTTACTTTTTAGCTCATGATTATTGTGTATGTTTACCACAGTTAGGCTAGAAGCAGATTCTTTGTGTCCCATATGCAGCCGAAAGCTCATTTGTGCTTTATTGCAATTAGGGAGAATCAGCCAATCGGATACTTCCCTGTTGCGCATGCGCAGTCCAATTTAAAACTGTACTTGCAGGCAGAGAGCTCACGTGACAGCCTCTGCACATTTTCGGCTGGCTCTCCTGCCCTGCCCACCGGCTGCTGCTCCCTCCCCTGTGGAGGAGAGGAGGAGCCGGCAGGGAGAGGAGCGTGAAACTGGTCCACCCTTGGCCTCCTGCAGCCCCCACTCGCCTCCCTGCGGCCCCCACGGGCAGAGAGGGAGAGAGACAGAGAGAAAGAGGAGGGAGAGAGAGAAAGAGAGGAGGGAGAGAGAGAGAAAGAGGAGGGTTGGAGAGAGAAAGAGGGAGAGAGAAAGAGGAGGGAGAGAGAAAGAGAGGAGAGAGAGAGAACGAGGAGGGAGAGACAGAAGAGGGAGAGAGATAGAAAGAGAGGGGAGGGGGAGAGAGAAGAGGGAGAGAAAAGGGTAGAGAGAGAAAGAGGAGGGAGAGTGATAGAAAGAGAGGAGAGAGAGAAAGGTGGGAGAGAGAAAGAGGA